>CM053586.1:252217768-252318972 GCA_028646515.1 Pseudochirops corinnae
CCTGGCGCCACAGGCTCCACGTGACCACATTCAGCCTATTAGGGAACAGAGTATACTTTCAAACCTGGGAAGGTTCTCAGAGTCACGTAGCCACTTTAGCAAAGGGCCTAGGGGCAGGGAAGATGTTCAGATTCCCATAACAGAATCATGTCTAAAAAGATTAATGGGAGGTGATCAATGGAATGAGGGGTTTTAGTGGTGGAGGAAAGGGCAAGTTAATGTTCCAAATTGATTTTTACTTGTATGTGGCCCTTGGTAGTATACTGCTGTTTGTTGTTCTATTACTAATGCATCAGTGACCCTCAATTAGCCTCTGTTTGACTCTCCCTACCCATTCCCTCATCTTGGAACAGACCAAGGAACTCTGAGAATATTTCCTCTGACTTTGAGAGAGAACTCCATTTGCAAGTGAGTAGACCGGAATACCAGTGGTAGACAGTGAAAGTATAATGGGATATGTGTATAGGAGGGGGCAAGGCAAATTCTAAAATTAGACTGAGAAACATAAGAAAACTTCAGCCACTATCTTCTACAAGCTGAAGAGACTTTACAGTAGAGGGACATGTAGAACAGAATTTGTTCTAGCCTAAGATTTGACCAACTATCTGTGCCATTTACTGGGACCTTGCCCTCATCGCTTCCTACGGTTTTCTTGGGCTCCATATCACTTACAGTTCACAGGGAAACTGGAATGGGGAGTTGATGGGAAGTTGTAAAGAAGTCTTTTCCCTTCCTCCCTTCTTTAACAACTTCCCATTCTAATAAAAATACAAGCTTCTTGAGGGCAGCAAGTATTTTATTTTTGGCTTTGTATGTGCAGAACCTAGCACAATGCCTAGTATATAGTAGATTTTTAATGAATGCTTATTGATTACCAGCAATACCAACTTATGTTTAAAAAAGGATTTACTGCAAAGTACCTCAGAAGAAACTTTTAGGAAGTTGGAGTAGTTACAATAACAGAGGGCAGGAGTTACAAGGTTAGTATTGGTATTAAACACCAATCACAGGATATTGACCCCTTTCTTCTTTGTTCCATCTTCTCTCCTTCATGGCTTTCCAAGCCATGACATTGATGTTAAGTCTGTTCTAACTCTTACTGTTTGACTGGTCTTGCTGTTTTGACTTAGCCATCCCATCTCTGTTTCTTTACCACTCCATTTTAGGTGCCAGATTCGGAGTCCTCAGTAAGGTTTCTTCTTCAATGGGATTCGTTATCTTAGGCCACTAACCCCAGAAGCTAGAGAGACCCTTCATCCTTACTTTTGTGACTGCCAGTGAGAAAGGCTTTTCACTACTTGGACCACAAAGTTATCTTCTGTCTGTGTGTTTTGGCACTGTTCAGTCCAATGCTTCCTGTCAGTGTTGATACACTCTGGGTCCTGAAAAATTGATCTCACCCCCTAAATTCTACCTCAACTGGACAAAAGGAATTTCCACTAAACCATACTTTACAAGGAAACCTCCAAGCCTTTGATGAAGGGAAACCTACTATCTACAAATGAGTGACCCATTCCACTTTTGGGCAGCTTTCATTGTTGGGACAGTTTTTCCTACCAATAATCCTAGATTTGAGTCTTTCCAATTTTCATTCATTGCTCTAGGTTCTGTCCTTTGACAATGAGGACAGAGTAAATCCAGATAATTTGGAAACATGGGTGGGGATCTAAAAGTGGGCCCTGGAACTGGCAAAGCCTCAGTAGCCAAAGGCATTAGAAGGAACTGCTGCCATCAACATAGAATGTTCCTACATGTAGAGGCAGAGCAACCATCTCCCATAGTTTTAGCAGCTATTTATGAATAACACCCATAATGAGCCTTATGGAAGATGATGGAGATGTTCTTAAGGAACATGGGGATTTTTAGGGTCCCACAACCTTTAACTCTCAGGGTCCTGTTACCTCTGAAACAGGTACAACCAAGAGAGAGAATGGGGAATGACCCAGAAGGCATTGTCAATAATATAGCTGCTACTGATTTTTGTGATACAAGATTCATCATGGGTTTTCTGCGCCCGGAACCTTAGCTCACAGTTCATAGCATGGTCTGGAAAACGAGATTCCTTCAGGAACACATGACATAGGTGAACAATACCAAAATCACACTAGGATAGCCACCTAGAACCACTAGACTGTGCAGAAAGGAAATCTCTAGTCATAGCATCGGAGATGCAGAATCAGAGACCATCCAATTTAATCTCCTTCATTTTACATCTGAAGAAAGTCAGGTCTTTAGAGGTTTGGTGACTTACCCAAAAGCACATAACTACAAAGTGGCTAAGCCTGGATTTGAACCCTGGCTCCAAATCCAGCACACTCTAAGCTGTACCCACCTCTCCTCTATTATGCGCATCAAATTTGGTGATAGGTCCCAGAACTGTCCAGTGTGTGTTCCTTTGTATCAATCTACTTCCAAAGGAAGTGAGGGTCACAGATGGGATTAGAACCCAGGTTGTCTGATTTCAGAAGCAAGGCTGACTCCACCATACCACACTGCCTCCCTGACTATGCCCCCCGCCCTTCCCCAGTTCCAAGATAATTAGCTTTGCAACAGCAGGATAATGGTCCAACCTTTGCAAACATCAGCCAAGAGCCCTGGTCTTTTCTACATTTAACTGCAAGCTGTAGGCAGCCCCATTGCAGGAGAGAGTTGGTTCAGTGCTCAAGGCTATTGTCAATAGCTACTGCCTTTCCACCCCCACAGTTCTGTGCCCTGCCTTTCTTATTGTGGAGATACCTTCCAACTCCAAGTTCCATGACTCTATAATTGTCTATCCCTCTTGTCACACTTCACCAGACTAATTTGAGTATTCTTCTCCATGTTGGATTTATATGAAACAAATATTTTTTGTGTCTATGTATATCTCAAGCATACGAGAGATAATTTTGAAAGTACTGCATGTGCATAGTGAATTGGAAGCTGTAGATGCATGTGGCATATGTCTTTTTATAGAATATGTTATTATACTTTGAATTACGTAAGGATCGAATTGACCACCACTGAAATGGCCTGCTATAGACCCAGGTGCCCTGGGCTGGTCTTTATTGATGTGTATACACATTGGTTCTCAGTAACATTTTCCAAAGGCGAGTGGTTGCTAAGCTACATGAGGGAGAGATGAGTATGGCCTATATGTAGTGAACTCAGATCACTGTGCTAGTGAAGACAAAGTTCCTTCATTCAACTACATCAAGCATCCATTAAATGACTACTATGTATGAGGTTAGTGTTTCCAAGGAGTGAAAAATGCATTTTAATAATCCATGAATGCATTGAACGTAGGGTCTTGATATGCTTTACATTTTTCTTTATGTTTCTGGACTGCATGTATGTGGCAGATGGTTGAAAAGCTGGCCAAAGGCCTGCTTGCTTGTGACTGGTGAGATTCTCTGGGTCCTTGTTAATGCATGAGAGTATGGTGTGTGCGAACAGCTTGGAGATTTGCAAACGGAGACTGACGGGGCAACAATTGCCAAGATTTTCTAGGTTACCTTTCTTCAGGAGCAAGATGGCCCTCCACAGACAGATTCCTACTCAGTGGGATCTTAAGGACAGGCCAGCAGAATGTAATCTCTGACAGGCCCTACTAACCTGGACCAATGATTTATCAACAAAAACAGCAACAAAACTACCATCACCAATAATAATAACAACCACCTGGTCCAATGACGTACTTCTGTGTCAGTTCCAATTGAGTTAGATGAAATTATAGCTAGCATTTATTCAGCGCCTTAAGGTTGCAAAACACTTTACACGTATCTTCTCATTTGATCCTCACACTAACCCTATGAGTTAGGTACTATAATTAACTCTGTTTAAAGATGAGTAAACTGAGGCTGAAAGAGTTTAAGAAACTAGCATAGGGTCACACAGTGTCTAAAGCAGTATTTGAACTCATGTTTTCCTGACTCCAGGTCTGACATTCTATTCATTTCACCACCTACCTACTTCGAGGTCCAAAGAAGGGCTTGGCCAGTAGATCCTGGGTATTTTTCCCCCTCATAGTATCTGATGAAGGAGTTGTGAGTTGGGATCTGTACTGGTAGAGTTACAGAAATGTGAAGTCCCAAGGTAATTCTCCACATTTTCTGTATCTGAGGAACCTTATTGCTTTGGGGGTAACATGCAAACCTTTCTACTGGTGCCCTGAAGAAAGCATTTTAATGTATTTTTATCAAGTTGGTATGAATTACCTTCTATCTGCTCAGTATTGATCTTGCATGTACTAGTTATTTACATGTTGTTTAACCTGATAGAATGTAAGCCCCTTGAGGGGTTCTTTGTCCCCCCTTTCTTAGTGTTCTTATCCCTTACCATAGTACCTGGCACACATAAATTACATTATAAACACTTAGTGACTGTTTATCTCCCAAATTTTTTATTCCCCTTAAGAAATAGTCAGGGTGCAGGCTTCTTTGTGGTGCCCTATCCCTCCTGGCCTTCTTCTGGACCCATCAGGGTATATTTTTAGGTTCTATGGGATATACCTCCAAGTCCCACATTTGGGATTTTCCCCACAAGGTTGTAATTTTTGGGAGAATAGATACCAGCGACTCCATTTGTGAGGGTTTCTTTGTCTTAATTACTGCCCTCTTCAGAATCATACCATTGATTCAGGACTTTCTGACTATGTTAATTGCTTTTGGGTGGACATTGGTTTCTCTCTAATCTGGTAAAATAACACACTGCGGGTCAGAGGACTGACTCATTGACCAGCCTTCCAAAGACTTCTTAATAGCTCCAAGAAGAAGCTAGGAGCCCAGTTCTTTTGCTGGCCTGAGAACATCCTGAGGGATGGACAAGCAGCCCCTATGTGTTCCTCCTTCCTGGTGTCCTCCCAAGCTTATACCCTGATCATCCATCTATCTAGGACCAACTCCCTGCAGACTGTCAGCCAGCAGCTGACTGTGTTTGTCTGTGGCCTAGTTTTGATCCACCACAGTGACCCCAAAATGGTTCACTAGAATCCAGGGATACAATGAAAAAAAAAAGCAAACCAACTTAAACAGACAATGCATGTTAACTAAACACTCTCTTACCTTGACCTCATGCATGTACTACAATTGTAAGAGCAGGGCCTGGTATAACAGTGGGTGAACTGTTTCATCAGATTGATATTTCCAAAGTAAAGGTCTGACCCTCATTGCCCTTGGGAGAAAATACATACTCTTCTGGCATTTAAAGGCCTTTGTGATCTGACTCCAATCTAATTTTCCAGGAGGATTCCACATCACTCCCCGTCATGCTCTCCATATTCCCGGCAAACTGGACTGCTTGCTGTTCTAGTGTATTGTATTCTATCTCTTGTCTCTCTTGTTGCCTTTGCCTGGGTCCTCTCACATGCAAGGAATGTTCTCCGTTCTCTCTTTTGACCTTTGGAACCTACTCTGCCCAGATGCTACCTCCTTCTTCAACATGAGGCTTTTCTTCATTTGTGTAACTGTTAATACATCCCTAACCTCCAACAATTTACTTTGCATATCTCCCTTATGTATTTGCTTGTGGACTTATATCCTTCTGTAGAAGATTGGCTCCTTGGGGATATGAACTTCCCCTTTTTTATTTCACCTGCACAAGTTTTATACCTGGGGCCTAGAACATAATAAATGCTTAATAAAGGGCTGATGGTTGCTGACCTTCATATAGGAAGAACTGCATATTATTATTATATGTCCATGACTGCCCCCCTAAAGTCTTACTCTGATGCCTCAGTATGGCACAGAGGTGACAATGGGGGCCATGATAACAGGGCACAGACTCTGGAAAGACTTAGATCATGTTACCTGAGCCAGATGATGTTTCCAGTACCCAAGGACCAGACCCGTTGAGTTTGAAGGACTCATCACCAGAGGGCTGCCTACCAGGTGATGAATTGTTTTGGCCACAATGACTCACAAAAACTGTCAATAAACAGGATAACAGGGTTGTGTAGGGACCACTCACACCAATAAAATCTTGTACCTTGGAAGTGTTTATCTCACATTTCCTCTAAATTTTGTCTCCCTTATCTGTCAGTAGCTTGGATAGAAATAGTAATGGTGTAACCGAGGGTAGTAATCTACAATGTTTGTCACCAGTACAGATTTTATCAGGTGACAGGAAGAATTGCCAGGGTTTCTCTAGATCAGAGATGCTTAATCTCTTTTATGTCATGGATTCCTTTGACAATGTGGTCTTTCCAGAAAAAAAAAATGTTCTAAATGCATAAAAGAAAATACGTAGAATTGCAAAGGAAACTAATTTTATTGAAGTACTGTTAATCATAATATTTTATAAAAACAGATTCATGGACTAGTGAAATCTATCAACAGGAGCCCTCTTTTAGAATCTGTGGACCCCACATAAAGAACTCTTGTCCTAAAATCTTTAGTAACTTTTGCCGCTGTCTTTGTCACACATCACAAGGAACACATTAGCATTCCAGAGCCATAGTCATGGGGATTGTTTGGCACTTGGCTTGTGGCCCCTCTGACCCCAGGGCAGCCCATCCAGAAATAGTATATTAGAAAGGAAGGGAGAGAAGGGAAGGGATGGAAGAAAAAAAATGGAATAAGAGTAAAGGTGATGCTGGGCAAGATTGTGAACTCCTTGAGAGCAGAAACTGATTTTATTTTTATTTTTATTTTTTTTGTATCTGCAGTACAGCGCCTGGCACATAGTAGGCGCTTACTAAATGCTAATTGACTGACTATTCTCTTGCAGCTCCAAATCTATGATCTTCAGAATGAGTTATATCTTCATCTGTGTTCTATGTTGTATATACAATTAGAGCAGCTAGGTGGCACAATGTATATAGAATACTGGGCTTGGAATCAGAAGACTCATCTTCATGAGTTCAACTCCAACTTTAGACACTAGCTGTGTGACTAGAGGCAAGTGACTTGATCCTCTTCACCTTGGTTTCCTTATCTGTAAAAATGAACTAGAGAAGGAAATGGCAAACCATTCCATTATCTTTTATGCCAAGAAAACCCCAAATGGAGTCACAAAGAGTTGGACCCAACTGAAACAATTGAACAACAATATACAGTAATCTTCTTGTCTATCCTTTCAGGATGAAAGGCCGCTAGCTTTCTACTTAACTAGGTCACATAAGTGGTGCTTTGGACAGTCCAGACAAAGATGGCGTAGGGGAGAGATAGAATGCTGGGCTTCATCAGGAAGAACTGGGCTCAAATCTTGACTCACATACTTATTGTCTAGTAAGCTGTGTGAACCTGAGCAAGTCACTTAGCCTTTCCAAACTTTTGTTTCCTCATCTGTAAAATAGGAACAATAGTAGCCCCTACTTCACAGGTTTGCTGTCGGATCAAATAAGATGATCTATGTAAAACACTTTGCAAGTCTTAAAACTCAATATAAATGTCACCTATTATTATAGCAACCATAATCACAGATGTTCTGTTTCTGTGAAAAGAATTATCAGTTACAAGTCGATATAATTATTAATTACAAGTTGATGAGTGAAAAAATATATGATACTATTTTCATCCTGATTTAATACGGATACAGGGTAACAATCTCAGAATTGGAAGGACCTCAAGAAGGCATTGTCTGATCCATGTTGGAACTGGAATCTCCTCTGCAAATTCTTATGAAGCAGAACAGTCTTCATTTAAAGACCTTCTGGGAAAGGGAATGCTTCCTTGAAGTACTTTATTCTACTCTTGAACAGTTTTCATTTTAAGACATTTCCCTTTATATCAGACTATAACTTTTGTCTCTCTGAAATTTCCCCCAAGTGCTCCTACAATATTCTGCCCTCCAGCACTGTACAGTATAAGACTAATCCCTTTTCCATGACTGGGCACTTCAAATGCTTGAAGGCCCACTGCTCTAATAGTCTTCTAGTCTTCTCTCCTTTAGGCTTAAATATCCTCCATTTTCTTTCTATGGGCTTTGGAATGGCATGCATTCCTGTTTCCTCATGATTCTTGTCACTGTCCTGGCCATGCTCCAACATATAAACACCCTGCCTAAATTTGGAGTAATGTATGTATGTAGAAATCAGAAATATGAAACAGTGATAGAAATAAAAGATTCGATTATAGTAAACTTCCATTTACTCAGAATCCAAAGAGATAGAAAGCTCAAATAACATAATTTATTTTTGTTTTTGCAATACCATGTAATTTAATTCAACAAACATTTAAGCAATGGTAATTATTTTATTCAAAATGAAATAATGGTCATAGGGTTGAACCTGAGGTACTATTAGGCCCTGAAGTGTCTTTAGAATCATTAAAGATTAAATTAAGTTCAATATAATATTAGCATATGTGAAGGCACTTTGTAAACTGAAAAGTGCTATATAAAGAAGAAGGAAGGAAGGGAATAAGCATTTATTAAGTGCCTATTATGTGCTAGGCTCTGTGGCTAAGT
The DNA here is from genome assembly GCA_028646515.1 of Pseudochirops corinnae. Classification (NCBI taxonomy): domain Eukaryota; kingdom Metazoa; phylum Chordata; class Mammalia; order Diprotodontia; family Pseudocheiridae; genus Pseudochirops; species Pseudochirops corinnae. Next base: position 252,226,151 of record CM053586.1, read on the forward strand.
GCATCACAAATATTATCTCATTTGATTCTCACAACAACTTGGAGAATTAGGTGCTATTATTACCCCATTTTACACTTGAAAAAACTGAGTCAGACAGAGAGGATAAGTGACTTGCCTAGGGTTACCGAGTTAGCAAGGGTCTGAGGTCATATTTAAACCTAGTTTTTACTGCCTCCAGGCCTAGTGCTCTACCCACTGCACCACCTGGCTGTCAGAACTTGGGATTATTGCCAGTATTGTCTGATTTGAAATTTGGTAAACCCACACTGATAACTGTTAGCCAATGTCTTCCTTCCTTCCTTCCTTCTTTCTTTCCTTCCTTCATTCCTTCCTTTCTTCCTTCTTCCTTCCTTCCTTCCTTTCTTTTTTCCTCCCTCTCTCACTCTCTTCCTCTCAAAAAATGAATACTCAATAACTGAAAAAATAATTGCTAAAAAGCCACTACCTTGTTTCTCTTTTCCTGAAGAATGTTTTGTTTTGTCTTGCAAACAGTAAGAGTGAACAGTAGCTTTCTATATTACAAGCACATAAGAATTGGAATTTCTTGCTACAGAGCAGAAACTGCCAGGTCAGAGAGCTTAGAAGGTCTGAGTCTTCCTCTTTAAATTTCTTGCTACATTTCTGTTTTTGTAGAGCAAGATCAGATCCTGCAAAAGTCATTTTTCTCCCTTTGTGGAAACTCCTTTATCTGGCATAAAATGCTTACCCGTCAAGCCTGCAGCAGATGGCAACTTTTCAACTCTAGGCCGATACAATCAACATTAAGCATCCATCACATGAAGGATTGGGAGTGATCTACTTACAAAAACCAGTCAGGCAGCTAGCTATTGATTCTATGCTCAGCTTGATAAATGAAGGGGAAAAAGCAACAAGTGACTGTGGAAGAATAAACCCAGCAGCCCATTCCCTCTTTTGACAGACCAATCATGAGACTTGTGTACAAAATACCATTCTGCTTTCTTATCAAAACCATGATCCAAGTATTAAGTATCTGGAATGAATGATCTGATTCAAGTCAGATATCTGCTATTCTAATTTTTCTTATATGTTTCCTACAATTTCCACATAAGCTAAATAAAAACCACCGCCACCAAACTGGGGCTTTCTATTTCAGAATTCAGGCAGCTAGGTGGTACATGGATAGAGTACTAAGGCCTGGAGTCAGGAATATTCATCTTCCTGAGTTCAAATCTGATCTCAGACAATTGCTAGCTGTGTGACCCTGGGCAAGTCACTTAAAACTGTTTACCTTAGTTTTCTTATTTGTAAAATGAGCTGGAGAAGGAAGGGAAAAACCAGTCTAGTATCTTTGCCAAGAAAATCCCTAATGGGGTCACGAAGAGTCAGATATGACTGAAATGTTCAGTCAAATATGACTGAACAACAGTAACATTTCAGAATTCAACCTAATTGGCGTGGGTTTGGCCAGGATTTTATTAATGGATTAACGAAGGTATGTGATTTTGGGCAAATGACTTAATGCTTATGAGCCTCATTTTCCTCATCTGTAAAATAGGTATAATATTTGTGCCATCTATTTTGGCGTCACTATAGAGAAAAATACTTTGTAAGCTTTAAAGCACTAATATAAGTTGTCATCATTACTAATAAATAGTGGCCAAAAAAACCATCATCCAGGAAATATATAATTTAAAAAGGAGTTGGGCTGGTCAGTCACGAACAAGAAGTGATAGCTTACATGTACAGCCAAGGGCTTCACTAGCACATCTAAAATATTTGTTTTTAAAAACTAACAAAATCAAAATCTAGAGGAAGACCTTGTTTTTTTATTCAAAGTCCAGTACGTTTAGCAATACAGTGTATACAAAGTATACACTTCATTTCCCTCATACTCCTTCCTCTTCCCCCATAGAAAAATCTTCCTTAAGCCACAGTTGAAATAATATAAATGGAAAAAGCGTTAGATTTGAAGTCAGAACGATGTTCAAATCTTGATTCTGCTACTTCTTAACTGTATGACCTGGGCATTTTGGTGATCTGTTCTCAGCTACCTCCTCTACAAAATGGGAAAAAAAATATATTTGTACTACATAACTCATGAGATTGTTGGGAGGAAAGTGCTTTGCAGTTGTTGAATAAAGTTCTAATGAAGTCCACATTGTGGAAATGTGAATTATTCTATTGTAGTTGTCCTTTAGATTGCCAATTTAATGTTCTATATTCCCTACCCCTTTTTAAGAAGGCATTTTAAAAGTAGAAAAGTCTTTAACTAAAGAGATGAAACTCAAATGGAATGGGTTTTATTTAAAAGCATCATTTAGGAGGGGAAGGCAGTATACTCCTTATCATTGACTAACCATCCTGTCAGCAACAGGATAGGAAGAGAAGTGGAGTTAATTTGGTGTGCATGTAAGGATTGGAGGGAATAGTGAAGTTGTACCTGCATTGGAATGTTCAGGGTAATCGCCCCATTTGGGTATGGTCAGCCCTCAGCTGACCTCCGACTTACATCTAACTCTAGTTCAAACGTGAATGGAATGTCAGAGCTAGAGCTCATCACTTGGTTCTCCCCAGTGACTTGTGCTATGAATATTCAATATCCCTTTCTCTTAGTCTGGAGCTCAGAATGCTGCTAAAGCCTTTATATCTTGAAAATACAGAAAGGAGGGAAAGGCGAGGGGCTGCTCCTCATTATTGGCTGACTGGTCTATCAAGCATCAGGCCAGCCAGTGATGGTGAAAAATAATTTAATCTGGATAACAGAGCAGCCAGCCAGTGAGATTGACAGAAAAAGGGAGAAAACATAATCTCTTCTCTTACCTTTTAAAAACATAACTTCTGGAGTGTGTGTGTGTTTCAACCATGACATTTTTTGGAGTGGGGTGATTGCCTTCTCCCTGTACCTCCATCAACACTGTATAGGTAACTCCTACACATACTCCCAAGAAAACTGAGGCACCTATGTTGATGAATAAATTCCTTTTATTCACACAAACAACAGAGACTCCATAGTTTTGGATTTGTACAGAGATGGCCTTCCTCATTCCACCTCTATTATTTTTCTATTATCTTAAGCAGGTAGGGGATTCAGAGCGCCAGAGCTCCCCGCTCAGTCACTTACTATCTCTGTGACTATGGGTAAGTCACTTAACCTCTCTCTGCCTCTGTTTCCTCATCTGTAAAATGGGGGTGATAATGAAGATCACATTTGTTGTGAGTTAATATTTGTAAGGCACCTTGCAAATCTTAGAGCTCTCTATAAATGCTATTATTATTATTATTATTATTATTATTTCTGACCCACTACAAATGAAGCAGCCATCAAGTTAAAAATAAAAGGAATTGGGGGCAGCTAGGTGGCGCAGTAAATAGAGTACTGGTGCTGGAGTCAGGAGAACCTGAGTTCAAATTCAGCCTCAGACACTTAACATTTACTAGCCATGTGACCTTGGGCAAGTCACTCAACTCCAATTGACCTCCCTTCCCCTCTCCAAAAAGCAAAAAAATAAACATAAAAGGAACGACTAAATAAAGTTCTATACCATGATTAACAGCATACGGTGATAGTGGAATAGTTACTTTTGTAATACCATGTCTTGGGCTAGTGTTTTTATTCTGCTTTCTCTGTGGGCTTTCCATGTCTGTCTGCTGGTATCTATAACAGTGCTTCCTTTGCATTAGAAATTCCTAAAAGACAGGTATAGCAGTCTTTTTCAGGACATTTTCTGTGATAATTGCAACAGAGCTCTATACAGCTGAAGATACAAAAATGCTTATTAAAGGCAATAATGATGATTTGTAGCAGTGATTTCCAGGGGCTCTTCAGTTAAGAACCCTCACATTCTTATATTTTTAGTCATTTTAATTTAAAGAATTAAAATTTATACCACCCTAAAATGTCCACATCTTTTGATCCTGAAATTCCACTGCTTGGCATATACTACAAGGAAGTCATCAGAGAAGAAGAAGGAGCAGGAGGAGGAGGAGGAGGAAGAGGAGAGAGAGAGAGAAAGAAAGGAAGAAAGAAAGAAAAAGAAAACCTCATATTCACCAAAATATTTATAGCAGCTCTTTTTGTGATAGCAGAGTACAGGAAACAAAGTAGATGACCATCAGCAGAGGAATGGCTAAACAAATTATGGTACATGACCATAATGGAATTTACTGTGGATTAAGAAATTACAGACACAATTGTAATTGTTAACTTTATAGTGTTTGATGTGATAGTTATTAACGATAGCAGTCCGATATGGAGTCATTTATGCTACATGGTCCTTATACCCATAAAGCATATAGGCAAAGACACATCAGGTTTGTACTTTTCCACTGTACTGACTTGTTAACCCTGACAGGCAATTAATACTCACAGTTTCTGATTGAATAAAACTCTTGACATACTGCAGAGGTCTTGAGTCATTTCTTCTCTTGCAGTCTTAGATAGTTAACTTAGATCCTTTCTCTTTTTCTGGTCTGGATAAAGAAACTTCCCCTACTGGAACCTCACCAAAGCCTGGTATCAATAAGTGACCTTGATAACTTCTCAACCACATTTGGTTCTGATTGGGAAGGTCCCCTCACATATGTGGCACTGATTATTTGTTCTTGATCAAATTCATTATCAGGGTGTATAATTTCATTGTTGCCTGTTTCCCAACTTTAAGTGTGTTCATCTCTTGCTACAATTCCTTTCTCCTCCTGCTTTTTGAGCTTCTTAAATCCTTTAGGATGAACCTGTTTATATTGCCATATAGAATGTGTGTGTGTGTGCGCACATGTGTGCTTTTGTCATTTTCCTGCTTGCTGCACCACATAACAATAAAGTATTTGTTTCCATCTAATTTCCAAGTACCAATTTCCTATAAATTCCTGAACCCAGGTCTTTGCTTTAACCCAGGCCAGGAGGCCAAATAAAGCAATGATGAATACAGAGGAGCATAGCAAAATTTACTAGAACTGATGCAAGTGAAGTGAGCAGAGCCAAAAAAATGACTACAACAATGTAAGTGGAAAGAATAGCCAGTAGAAAACAATAAAAAATGAATATTGCAAAATTACAAAGAAAAAGCTTGGCCCCTAAGGAGAGATACACATCTCTCTTTTATTGCCTCCTTCCCTCCTTCCCTCTCTCACCCTCATATATATACATACACATATTCCTTGGTAGGAGCAGGAGGTCCACAGGACTGGAATATTAACATCACATATAATGTCTTATGTTTTTCAATATAATTAGCAGTTTTGCTGAATTTTTCCCCTTCTTCCTCTTTTTAAAATTATTAATTTTTTTAAAAATGAGGGTTGGCTCTCTGTGAAGCAGGGAGAGAGGGATACAGAGGGTATGGTGGAAAGAGCACTGACTCTTGAGTCTGAGGTGAGGACCTACATTCAAATCCAGCCTCTCATGCTTATTACTTAAGTGACCTTACAAGAGACCCTAGAGAGGCAGCTAGGTGGCGCAGCGAATAGAGCACTGACCCTGGAGTCAGGAGGACCTGAGTTCAAATCTAAAACTTAACACTAACTAGCCCTGTGACCTTGGGTAAGTCATTTAACCCCAATTTTCCTGTCTTCCCCCCTCTAAAAAGCAAAAGAGAGACAGAGAGAGAGAGAGAGAGAGAGAGAGAGAGAGAGAGAGAGAGAGAGACCCTAGGTCTCTTCATTTGTAAAATGAGGAGTATGGACTAGATGGTTTCTGTGGTTTTAGATGAACGTGCTGGACCCAGATGAACCTCTTCTTTATGTTTATAATCTTAGAGAGTTGTCCAGGGTGCTGAAAGCTTAATGACTGTGCTCAAATGGTTACCGTAGTATGTGTCTTGGAAAAGACTTCAAATTAGGCTTTCCTGTTGCTAAACAAGCCCTCTATTTAGTGTGTGACATTGTTTCTTGCTTCTTAATCATATTCTTACAAAATATAATATTTGAAAAATTACAAGTGATTTAACATGTAATCACCAACCAGGGCTGCTTTATTATAGGAGGAATATATAGATACAGATATAAATATAGATATAGATATTCTAAATATAGAAATTTTGTACTAATGAAGTCCTAGAAATAGTATAGGGATTAGAAACATAAGGTTATATAGTGGTAAGCAGGGGTGGGGTGGTAGAATAAGAAGGAAGAAACTATGAGGTAGGGCCTAGATGTGTCCAAATGTGGCAATATCCCTAATGCCCTAGTACGGTTCCAATCAGTCTGGCCATCATAAATTCAAATAATGATAGTACCTAGCATTTACATAGCATTTTAGGGTTGACAGAACACTTTACATATGTCATCTTGCTTTATCCTCAAGACAACTCTGTGAGGGAGGACCTACCACTATTAGTCCTATTTTGCAAATGAGAAAAATAAGCCTGAGAAAGGTTAAGTGACTTGCCCAGGGTCACACAGATAACAACTTGTGTGAGGCAGGATCTGAATTCAGGACTTCCTGATTCCAAGTTCAACACAGAGTTGCCAATAAATAGTACATAAATTATGAGATTGTTTTTCAACCTGAAGTATGGAGCTGTTTCTATAATGTAGCGAAGGTGTTCCAACATATAAATCAGTTCTTATCTTAATTACTCAATGTTTGTGCAACACTCTGAATGTGAAAGGGGCTACATTAAGGTAGCAGCATTTTAGTATTCAATAAACAGCTAGCTCCATCCCATTACCTAAAAATATTTTCAGTACCTCCTGTCCCCAAACTTGCAAATAAACAGAGATCGGAATAATCAATTTATGGGAAAAAAAATTCCCCAAACCCATCCTCCATTTAGAGGGTATAATGCGGCAGGATGCTGGATGTTTGCTTCAGTTGGTTTAAAAATGAAAGAAGAAAAAAAAAGATCAGCTGGCACAATGAATAATAGCAGAGGAAGTGTCTGGAGTGTGTGAGCTGTTTTACAAAAGAGTCCAACCACCTCACACCTGTTGGTTTAGGGGAAAAAATACTTTCCCTGCCTTCATTCCAGAGCCAACTATTTGTTTGTTATACTGAAAGGGATTTCATGATGAGCCCTTGTGGTTCCTGGGCCTTGGCATGCTGGTGGGAGACAAAAAAAGAGGGAACCATAGACTGTGAAGGTGAATCCAAAGACCAACACTTTTCAAAGTGTGGGTAGAGGAAAGGGAGGGAAGGGAGCTTGACACTGTGTTTCTGAATGGGATACTGGATGGATGAAACTCATGGTGTTTTTTTTTTTTTACTAATCACAAAGAAGAAATATGGTGTTTTTTGTATTCTATATGTTTCTCCATCATGCCCCTTTCCAGTCCCTCCCTATTAGCTTTCTTTTGTGTGTTGTCTTTGGCCTGTTAGATTGTAAACTCCCTGAGGGCAGGGACTATCTTTTTTTTTTTTTTTTTTTTTTGTATTTGTATCCTCACAATGTGTATCCTTACTGTGCCTGGCACATAGTATGTGTTTAGTACATGTTTATTGACTATTCTTCACTGTTGGGAAGGAAGCAGCAGATATAACTGAGCACCAGAATTGGATGCATTGGGGCACTGCTTCTTAGAGAATGAGGCTGAGCATTTGTACACTTTCTTAAGCAATGGCTATTACAATGTACACCTGAGAGCTGGGTAGTGATTGCCCATTCATTAGCTCCAGAGCCTTTGTAGCTGGTGCAATCACCCTATAATTGTCTCCTTTGGCGGCCCCAAGGCTTCTACCACAGCATCTACCTCCCAGGGTTGTGAGGAGCAAATTAGATAATAATTATACAGAGCTTAGCACAGTGCCTGGCACCTAGCAAGTGCTATATAAATGTTATCTGTCACTATCATCATTATGATGGTTGCTATTATTGTTAATATTATTATTATTTTTCTCAGTATCACTGACTTAAAATGATGATAGTCAAGGTAGGATCATAGAATCATAGATTTCAAATGGGAAGGGACCTTTAAGGCCATTAAGTCCATGTTTTTCATTTTACAGATAAGGAAACTGAGGCACAGAGTTTAAATGACTTGCCCAGAGTCATACCACTATTAAGTGTCTGAGGTGGGCTTTAAACCCAGGTCTTCTTGATTCCAAGTCCAGTGCATATCACCAAAGGTGTCAAACACCACCCACAATACTCCTTCATGCTGCAGGAACCAGATTAAAATGTAATTGGGAAATATTTTAAAAATAAATTGAAATACAATAAAATAAAAATAACATCACATTTTAAAACTAAGTAGTTTTCAGCCATTAAGGATCTTTATGTATGGATTAGTGTTCCCATTTCTATTTGAGCTTCTTTTATTAAGCTATTGACTCTTTTTTCATGATTTTCTTGCATTACTTTTATTTCTTTTCTCAATTTTTCTTCTATCTCTCTTATTTGATTTTTGAAATCTTTTTTTTTTTAGCTCTTCTAAGAGTTCTTTTTGGCCTTGAGACCAATTCTCATTTTTCTTTGAGGCTTTACACACTGACATTTTGATATTGTTGTCCTCTTCTGAGTTTGCCTTTTGATTTTCCCCATCACTGTAACAGTTTATGGTTAGATTCTTTTTTTGGTTTTTGCTCATTTTTTCCCCAGCCTATTTTTAAAAATTGATTTGTTTGTTTAATTTTAGTTTACAAGATTCAGTTCCAGAGTCCCTTGAGTTTCAAGTTTTTTCCCCTCCCCCCCTCCCCCATGGCGGCATGCAGTCAAGTATAAATACTTTCACGTTGGACATTATTCTGGTTGTATAGAAAGGTTGTAACCAATGGAGTGAACAATGGGAAAAAGGAAACAAAACCAAACACGGAAATTTTTTTAATATTTTTTTTTTTTTTTTGCTTTTTGGAGGGGGGAAAGCAGGGCAATTGGGGTTAAGTGACTTGCCCAAGGTCACATGACTAGAAAGTGTTAAATGTCTGAGGCCAGATTTAAACTCAGATTCTCCTGACTCCAAGGCCAGCACTCTATTCACTGTGCCACCTAGCCACCCCTATTTTGTTACTTTTAAAGTTGAGCTCTGCCCCTGGGGTGAAGGAGACACGGTCCCAAGTTTCTTATGCTGGGGGCTGAAGGCTCTGGCTGCTAGTCTGGTGTTGCAGAGGTGCTGTGGGGTCTGGATACTCAGCTGACACAGTGCTGGGGCTGGACAGACGTCTGACCATTCACCTGATGCTGTGCCAGAGCCTGGGAGTGATGGGGAAGGAGGCCTGGTCACTTACCTGGTGTTATATTGAGGCTCAAAAGGGGCCTGGTGCTGCACTGGTGCCACAGGGCCTTGATCACTGGCCTATCTTGGGGCTCAGGTCTTCTAACTGGCTTGCTGAGGCATGATCTGCTTCTGGCTTGCAGGGATACTGCCTCATTTTACCTGAGTGAGAGAGACCTTTCCTGGTGACCTTCTAAGTTGTCTTGGGTTAGGAAAAGTTTCACTTTGTCTTTTTGTTGGTTTTGCCATTCCAGAATTCTTTTTGAGGGACTATTTTATTGTTGTTTATAGGTAAATTTGGGAGAGTTCAAGCTATTTCTGGCTGATTCCATCATCTTGGCTCCCAGAAGTCCTTGTTTCTATTTGAGTTTGACATGACTACACAATACCACATTGTCCCTCATAATACCTTTACAGGAATGGGACAAAGGCATCTACTGAGTGCCATGATTACTTAGGCCCCTTAAAAGAGTGTCAGTCTACCAGCTCTACTACACATACTTTTTACAAACATTTCATGTTTAATTAATCACCTTTTTAAGTCTTCAAAGACTCTGAACTTTCGAATCTATGCATTATGTCAAACTCAAAGCTTAATTTCTATCAGATAAATCTAGAATAAACCCCATTCTCCCTCCAATTCAAATACTAACAGCTAGTTAGCATTTTTATAGTTTTCAGGTTTGTGAAGTGCTTTACAGTTGATATTCACAATAACCTTATAAGATATTATCTCCCTTTTGCAGATGAATAAACTGAGGCTGAGAGAGGTTAAATCATTTGCGCAAGGTTGCAGAGTTAAAACAAGTTTCTGAGGTAGGATTTGAACTCAGGTCTTCCTAGCTCCAGGCCTGGCTTCTAGGCAACTAGGTAGCTCAGTGGATAGAACACAAGGATAGGAGTCAGGAAGACCTGAATTAAAATCTGACCTCAGATACTCACTAGCTGTGTGACCCTGGGCAAGTCACTTAATTTCTGTTAACCTTAATCCACTGGAAAAGGAAATGGCAAGCCATGGCAGTATCTTTACTAAGAAAACCCTATACCCAGTATTGGCATCCTATAGTCCATGGAGTCACAAAGAATTGGACGTGACTGAACAACAACAACTTCTTGGCTCCAAGTCCAGCACTTTATCTACTGTATCACTTAGCTATAAAGTCGGATAAGTACTGCCCTCCTCACTAACCTGATGTAGACCAGCCCCAAACACCTTTACTTTTTGGTATGTAGCTTTTCACTTGCAATTTATACACCAGTCCTGAGCAGTAGATGTGACTGACAACCTGGAAACCTGCCTGTATTCTAAAAGGTAGTGGCTGACTCTAACGAATACCCCTATGAAGTCCCTTGTAGTATGCTACAGTTTTATAGAAATGCTGCCCAAAATGAGTCATACTGACCAGCAAGCCAAAATAGTTTTGAGAAGGCCATTCTGACTTTATTCAAAAGGATATCCCTGTGTTGAATTGTTTCTCACTATGAGATTGTGCTTGTCTTCCCCTCCTCCAATTGGATGTAATTGAAGAGTGATGTCTTCTGCACTTATATATTAATAATCATAATCTGGTAACTGATGAGGCCAAGGAAGTATTACTATCTCTCCCAAGAGACTAGATTGAGAAATCAATGGACAAGTATTTCCTTCAGTTCCTAAGTTTAGAAAACATTAAGAACCTGCTGACTGAATTAGAAAGATCCTAGGATAGTTAGGAATAGTTTACATCTAGGCATTGGAACCAATGATCATGTTTTACATAATTGTAATGTCAGATAGAGCAAAGTTGAATACATGCAACCACTTTATAGGATTATTTGCACTGATCAGAACCTAGTGGTAGTTCCAAAGCAATATACCTTTAGGAGTATGCTTCTCATGTAGATATGGAATATGTTCTAGAAATCCTATCCCAATTCATACTTACACTGATGAGTTGGCGATTCATGGCTACTATATTCCCTTAAGGGTTTAGAGCTACCCCCAGGTGTCCATGGAGTATCTTACCTATTTCTATAGCTTGAGCCCCCATTGGTGTGCTTCTTACTCTGATTATGAGTTGAGAAGCAATTTAGTCAGTCAGATTCAATTGCCTTTAGAAAAGAGTACGTACTGAGGTTGTAAAGTTGGTACAAAATATCTGTGACACATTCTTCCACCGGTATATACAGAATCTAGGAGTAAATGGGCTCATATTTAGAGAGCAGATATGCCAAAACGGTAACTTATATATCCTGATTATTGGATGTTCTTTTCTCTCATTTTTGTGATACTGAAGACATTACCCTTCGGTATGATGCAGCTTCTTTGCTTGGCTGTTTGTTGAGCTGTGACTATGTATCCATTCTGTCCTTAACTCCTGATGTAGACATATCACTAGTGGCATTACCCCTGGAGGCAATTTTTGGACATCTATGGGAAAATGGAAAGTCTAGATTTCCTCAACCTGTTAATGTCACTCCAGTTCATTCAAGGACATTTCAGACTTAATCTGAAGTGTTTCATTGGTTGGTTGAGGCTCATTCTCTCTCCATTAAAGTGTCAGAGCATCTTATACCTTACTATAAGTGAGGTGGGATGGCTTGATTGATTTACTATCAACCTCACCTTTACATTACTGAAGAAATCATCTTAGGGTGAAGATAATAAAACCATAGATTTGGAATTGGAAAATACTTTAGATACCTGGCAAAGATCTATATTTCTTTAGGGATTCAGGCCAAAGGATCTGAAACTGAGAGAATAATTACAACAATAATAGCTAGCATTTATATATTGCTTTAAGGTTCACAAAATACTTTACAAATATTATCTTATTTTGTCTTTACAACAGTTCTGGAAAGCAGATACTATTATTATGTCCATTGTAGAGATAAGAAAACTAAGGTTTGGAGAGATCAGTTGACTTGTTCAGGGTCATACAGCTAGCAAATGGCTGACGCTAAATTCGAACTCAGGTCTTCTTGACTCCAATTCCAGTTCTCTATCCATTGTATTGCCTAGCTTCTGCTAGAGAATAATAATAATTAATAGGTGATATTTATACAGCATTTACTGTGTGCTAGGCTCTATTCTATGTACTTCATAATCATTATCTCATTTGATCCTCTCAACAACCCTGGAAAGCAGGTGCTATTCTTATATTCATTTCACAAAAGGCAAACTGAGGCAAACAAGGTTAAGTGACTTGCCCAGGGTCATACAACTAGTAAGTGTCTGAGGTTGGATTTGAATTGAGGTCTTCCTGACTTCAGGCCTGGCACTCTATCCATTGCACCACATACCACCCTCAAAGGTATTATTTTCAACCATAGGTTCAATGAACCGAAACACTTTATCTACTGCCTCTTCTTAAGGTGCCAAACTGATGCACATGGGAACCTAGCTTCTAATAAGGAAAGTACAGCTCCCTTTCTTACATTCACTGTCATGTTACATTTTCCAACTTTGGTCTCTGAGAAAAAAAATGTTTATAGATAAGGTTGTTAGTTTTTTTTTTTTATCCAATCTCCCCAAAGCATAGAGTAGAAGAGGTACTGAATGTACAATATGTATCAGGAAAGAGACTGATATTTCTTACACGCAAAAGAGTTGCCAAAAGACTCACAGTGTGCATTGATAGAAGGACTTAAAATTGGTTTCTTTAATTTAACTTATAACTGTAGTCATATTCTCAGGGAGGAGGATGGGGGGAGCTGATACTCAAACCTCATTAAAATATAAAGCATTTTTCATAAATTGGTATGGGGACATTTCATCTCAGTTCTGCACTGCCTAAATAACTTTGTTCATGTTTTTTTGTAAAACAGGCCAGCTTAGGACTCATCCTCTGGTTAATGGTCACCTTCTCCAAGGGCACCGGGGTAGTTACTGTGAACTTCTCTCTGAGTTGCTAGTCAGCTGTTACCAAAAACACCAAGGATCCTCAGATGTCTTGGACTCACAAGGTTGCCTCCAAGCCTGGATATATCTGTCTTGGGATAGATTTTCATTCATTCAGGAAAGAACAAAGACAGGAGATAGTCCAAATCCCAGGGTCCCATTTGTCTAAGTAGCATATGAGCTTTAGATAGCATATGCTTACGGCCTAGCTGGAGCTGGGGGTAAGCTAACTATCACCCAACCTGTCCATGGAAATGGCTTAAAATAATTCTGATATGATCTACAGGTAGAAGGGGAAAGAGCCTGAGGGTGGAATCACTCTCTTTACAATATCCCATAAGACACTAGGCCTTCATGCTCAATGGCCAATAAGGGGACTTCCTTGTCATCCCAAAGTACTGAGCCATCACATGACTGGAAGTAGCCAAGGAAATCTTTATTCCCAAAGGGCCCGAACACAACTGCCATGTCCCTAGAGTTCTTACAGTTTCCAGAAGAGTTCTGGGTTCACATTTCCTAAGATGATCCCCATAAGCAATTCCACTCACCCTCCCTCCCCTTACAACAGGAAACATAAAAACATGACTGGAAACGCTGGCTCAGTGATGGATTTCTGTGTATAGTCAGACCCCTTTCTGCTACCATGTTTCATATGTAGGGTAAGGAGAAAGCATTTAGAGTACAAAAATTCTTAGTATTCTCCTTTTCTTATCTGTGTTTATTTCCACATTATATGTGTTTACTACTTATTGATAACATGAGACAGTTCAACAGTGCCTTCAGTTATCACTGACCTTTATCACTTTTGGCCTACAGACACCACACTGACACACTGACTTCTCCATTGCTTTTTCTGTCATGTATTGAGACTCTCTGTGTGACAAGGAAGTCATACAGTGTCTTATTAATATTGTTGTTGTTGTTGAGTTGTGCCCTACCCTGTGTAAACCCATTTGTGGGTTTTCTTAGCAAAGATACTGGAGTGGTTTGCCATTTCCTTTCAATTTCTATTTTGCCCTTTGGTCCTAGAATATCAGGGCAATTTTCCTTGAGAATTTTTTGAAGGATGATTTCTAGGTTCTTTTTTTGATCATGGTTTTCAGATAGTCCAATAATTTTTAAATTATCTCTCCTAGATCTGTTTTCTAGGTCAGTGGTTTTTGCAATGAGATATTTTACATTGCCTTTGAGTTAGTCTATTTTTTAAGGTGTTATTTTCTTCAATATTTTGGGGGGGTCTCCTTTAGGAGGCTATTAACTCTCTTTTCATATTTTTCCTGCATCATTCTCATTTCTCTTCCCAATTTTCCCTCCACTTCTCTTGCTTGATTTTCAAAATCCTTCTTGAGCTCCGCCATGGCCTGATTTTTTAATCAGTTCATATTTTTCATGGAAGCTTTTGATGCCGGTGTTTTGTCCCCAAAAAAGGATTCTATGGTCTGATTGTGCTTCCTATGCTTGTTCATCTTGCCGGCCAATTACTTGACTTTTGAACCCTTTGCCATGGTAGAAGTCTGCTTCCAGAGTAGAAAAAGCAGTGTCCGAAATTGCTGGGTTCTTGCAGTTGTCAGAGCAATGAGGAGGGTACCCTCTCTACAGTCACCACAAGCTCTGGCACACTGGTTGTTTCTTGCCCCAGGACCACCACCCAAGACTGTTACTCAGATCCAAGCATGTCAAAGCTGGAGTGATTACTCTCTGAATGGTGGCTTGGTCCCCCTACAATCTGCAGGCTAGAAGCTCTGGAAGCAGCCACTGTGCCTCTGCCACCTCTGGCCCTGGGATCAGGGGCCTGACCATTGCTTTTCCGTCAACCAGTTCCAACAGAGTTTCCTAGTAACCTTTTATTTTCTCTTTGGAGTTTATGGGTTGAAAAGTCTGGAAACTACCACAGCTTCTGGTGATTCACTCTCCTGAAGTCTGCTCTGACCCATCGGAGCTGCCCCAGGTCTGGGTCCTCATGGCTTATGTGGGACTGTGCTTGGCTCCCAGTGTGCTGTGATAGACCCCTCCTGTCATCCTGCCAGGCTGCCTTTAGCAGGAGATTTGTTTTTCTCTGTCACTTTGTGGGTTCTGTAGCTCTAAAATTTGTTTAACGTCATATTTTACAGTTATTGGAGGTGGTTGGTGTGGGAGCTCACGCAAGTTCCTGCTTCTACCCTGCCATCCTGGCTCCATC
The DNA here is from genome assembly GCA_028646515.1 of Pseudochirops corinnae. Taxonomy (NCBI): domain Eukaryota; kingdom Metazoa; phylum Chordata; class Mammalia; order Diprotodontia; family Pseudocheiridae; genus Pseudochirops; species Pseudochirops corinnae. The sequence goes on from CM053586.1 coordinate 252,241,318, forward strand.
CCCCCAGTTTGTCACTTCCTTCTCCAGCTCATTTTACATATGGGGAAATTGAGACAAACAAGTTTAAGTGATTTGCCCAGGGTCATACAGCTAAAGTGTCCAAGGGTAGATTTGAACTCAAGTCTTTCTAATTCCAGGCCTAGTACTCTGTCCCTGTACTACCTAGCTGCTCAGTGATACACTGAGATTAATGCATACATTTGGGTAGTAAATGACAAATGGTATGTAGTCCTCCCATCGAGTATAAAGGGTTTTGATTGAATGGGAAAATGCTGTCCTGTCTTCTAGTACTATATTGCCAGGGGTGTGTATTTGTGGAGGGATAAAGGTGGGGGTTGTATTAAAGTAAGTATCCTCCTAATGTACCTCTATTTCCTGCAGGAGTGGTACTAAAGGGTTTAAGTCTGAACCTACATGTTTCCCTGACATATGGACCACACAGAGAAAATTTAGCATGTGATTCCATCTTTTATGTTTTCAATTTGAAAAAACAAAATTCTCCATTAACAAAGCTTAAGTTATTCATCTCTTTGTAAATAGAGATGAGGATCAGGCCTTTGATTTCTTTGGTTTAGGGGCCTCTTGGATGATGAAGCTCTTACCAATGCAGATCAACACCTTCTCTGCAATTTATTGTCTTAGAATGTTGACAAAATAACACTAAACATTCAGTGACTTGTCTAAAATCATGAAGCCAGTAGATGTCAGTGGCTGGACTCTTATGGCAATATTAATATAAAAAAATATAACATTTAGAGTAAGATTTTTCTTTAATGGAAAAAAATCCTTGTTGTAAGAAAAATAAAAACAGAGCATGGTATCACATTAAGCCAAGAGGGCATCATGTATTTTCTGTAAATGACACTCTTTGTTTCCAAGTCTACCTCCCTTTCACCTTATCAGGCAAAAAAAAAATGTTACAGAATGCAAGACTGGACAGTCTTAGATCTGACAAATTCACACACGTCAGTGGGGTAACAATAAATATATGTGGAGCAAAACTTAAAGAAATTAAATCATCTAGGTATAATCAACACCTTCTCACTAACATTGTAATTAACATTCACCTGTTAATTCTTTCCCCTTTTCCTTGCTCTGTTTTAGGGAAATCTTTCTTTGTGATTCTGTTCTCTTTTTGCTGGTAGCTTCCCAGTGTTTAGAGTTAAAGGCACCCTATAGTATTTCAGCTATTACAGGTAACCAAATGTATGACTGTTTTTGGCTGGTGATAGAAAAGGCCTTAAGCCATCTTTCCTAGCATTAATAATTCCTGCATCTTCTGGATGTATGATCACTTTCCAGGGTAATTGTAGAGGGGATACTTGATTGCATATGCAAGAAATAGATGGCCTCTGGGGTCTCTTTCCAACTCTAAGGTACTGTGATCTTCCATCCTGTTCGGAAATAGAAAAGGAAACAATCATGACTGTACATTTACTATGGTTCCCCCATGACTTTTCCTGTGACTGTCATTTTCAATCAGACAATTTTCCCTAGAAAGTTTCTAAGTTTTTCTAATTTAAACTAAGCTCTCCTTCTATTAGATTGCTTAGAATTGAATTTTTTAGTAACTTGTATGGTTCTTTCAGATTCTTCCAAATCTGCTTCTCAATTTTAAAGGGGATAGACTCCCTCTCTAATACACACATTTATTTTAAGATGTACTTGAATGGAACACAATTCTTTTGACAACTACTCTGTATTGTTTTTGTCATTGTCAGAATGGAAGCAGAGAAAGTATCTTTGCAGGACTAATTCTCTCTCCTTCACCTCAATGTATACATATGTGTCTGGTTCCTGTAAATGAGGTACCAGGAGCAAAGAGAGGGAACTGCCTTAGTAAAGAGATGCCAGTAGGAGATAGAGAAGACTTCAAGTTCTTTTATCCCATCAAATCCACAATCCTATTTCTTATCGCAAAGCAGGTAGGTGGTGCAGATAATAAGCACTAGGCCTGGAGTCAGGAATATTCATCTTCCTGAGTTAAAATCTGTCCTCAGACACTTCCTAGTTGTATGACCTTGGGCAAGTCACTTATCCCTGTTTACCTCAGTTTCCTCATCTGTAAAATGAGCTGGAGAAAGAAATGGCAAACTACTCCAGTATCTTTGTCAAGAAAACCCCAAATGGGGTCACAAAGAGTCAGACTACACTAAAAAAAAAAAACCAACAAAAACCCAAAACATTTCTTCTCACTCCCTAGAAAAGGCTCTTTGCTTGAGCTGATTAAATCTTTTTGCTCTCTTCTATATGACTTCTTTGTTCTCTCCTCCACAACTTTACACAATTCTTCTCCTTCCTCTTTATTTTATCTGTCTATGTATTTCTCTTGTGCAGTAGCTAAGAGGTTAAACTCTTCATTCAGAGCCTGAGCCAATGAGTAGATAAGGACAAAAATAGGCTTGTGTCTAAGAATGCTTCCTTGGAGAAACCACAGAGCCCTCTCCTCTCAGCCTCCCTAAATTCTTGTCACTTGGAAAAAGATTGACTGAGGAGGAGAGACAATTTTGAGCTGATTGTCAAGGCCTCTTTACTTAAAGAAAAGATAAACATCTCTCTTCTGTCTTAGACCTTGGAGTGCTTGTGCACTCAGGTGGTCCTGGTTGCACCCAGACCTGGGAAAGGGTTTGAGAAACAGGGAACTTCCAAAGATAGTTGCCACAGAGGAACTATAATAAAGAGTGAAGTGTGAGCAACAGGAGAAACTGATATAAAGAGGAAGGGCAGCCTGGAGATCTGTTCTGAGGAACAGAGGTCATTGACTCTCTTGGTCTTTGGGTCCTGATTGACTCTGAGTGAATGTAAACAGCAATTGTTTCTGTTTTGTCCAGGAGTCCTTCCCAGATGGATTTTATTTTTTTTGACTAGGTAAAGGGGTCATTCTCTGCCTCATTTCATACCTAGCCTTAATCATTGAATGAACATTGCCTCAGTCAAAATGAGACCTGTTAAAGACCTTAGCTTGAAAAGGCCAAGATCTCCTACTGTATCCAGGGTCATCTCCAGTTATCCTGTTCTATATCTTGCCACTGGACCCAGATGACTCCAGAGGAGAAAGTGAGGCTGGTGACTTTGCACAGCCCTGCCTCACTTAAATTCAATTCTCTTTCATGTCATGGCATCACCTCCCTGATGTCATGGTCCTCTTTGAGAACAACACCAACAATATATAGAGATAGATTGCTTTGGAATTCTGTAGACTATTTGTGCTAAATTTTGGTGCTTTTGTTATGGGAAACTCTTTTGTTCCACACAGGAATAAAAGCTTCCAAAACGGCATGAAGAGTTTCATAATGCACTTTCATTGTTGCAGTTATTATCAACATTGTCAAAAGTTGTGATCATTAGGTAATGATTATAATACCAACTTTCCTTCAAATTTTGGCTCAAAACTCTTCTTTCAAGCAGCCTTTCCCACTTAAATTAGTGTCCAACTCTCATTACTCCTTTGATCTCATCATAATACAAAGGCAAGCCCTGATTTATAGACACCAGACTTTTCAGAGCTCCCCTATGAGGAGCTCTGTTTCTATTTTCCTTCTAACGGTGTTTTCTAGACCAAAATATCTTATCCTATACTGCCTGAATTATTCCAATTCTCTTTTTATTACACCTCTTGATTTGGGTTAACAATTGAAAGCAAATTCTTTTAAGCTTGACCCATCTATGCCTGCCTACTGTGAAGGACTCTTCTACATATTCTGCCAGATTCTACCATATTCTACAAGTGGTCCACCCAATGTGCTGGAAGACTTCATTACTTTCTTTTGAAGATACCATCCCTTGATCTTACCACATGACCAGTTCATCTTTTCTTCCTGTCAAATAATTCCGTTACTCCTGTTTTTCTTCAGAGTTCCTCATTGGTTATATGTTGTACCCTTCCTGTTCCCACCTACCACACCCCTCTTTATTGCCTCTCTTCCTCTCCCTCCCCCACTCCACTATGTAAGACTCATCTTTAGTTCTTAGGAGGCACTGGTTTTCAGGGTTTTGCTACAGCCAGTAAAATGGTAAATTAGTCCAAACTATTGCATTTCTCTTAACACTTATCTGAGGTTATACTCTGTACTGAGGGAATGAGATTTTTGATGAGGAGTGGGGGGAAAAGTAATTTAGAACACTGCATTTTTGTGGGGAGGAGAAGGAGGGAGAGGATGCTTGTAGACTAGAGCATGCCTAGCTGACTGCAAGAGCAAACAAAGGCTTAGTATCCTAAAGTACTTAGGGAGGTGAGAGAAGGGTACAGGAAAGGGAAGTAGGGAATGCCAAAGACAAATTGAGAACAATGGTAAATGCACTGATGTGGGTGTTTGGGAAATCTGAATTCCAAACCTAACTCTGCTCCCAACTGTGTGGACTTGACCAAATCACCAATTCTCTCTAGGATTTAGTCTCTTAATTTGTACAATGAGAAGGTCAGATTAAATGATTCTCTAAGATTTTTTCTAACCCTTGTGGGTATATCTATTTCAGATTTTTACCTAGGATAAGGTCTTAGTCTTTGCATCCCCAATGTTTAGCACATAATAGAAACTTAATAAATGCTTGAGTTGGACTGAATAAATAAGGACATTATCTTCTTCCTTCCTTAGGGTTATCACAGACCCTGGTTTCCAGGAATCAGAACTTAAGTTAATACTATAGTTTGTCACAGGATTTAGAGACAGAAGGGACCTTAGGTACTATCAAGCTCAAACTCTTACATTTACAGATAAAGAAATTAGGGGCAGAGTATTAAATGATTTACCCAAAGATACAAAGATAGTAAGTAGAAGAATCAAAATTTGAACTTGGTCCTTTAACTCTAACTCTTTGATCTTTCCAGTATACCTTTGACTATATTATGGGTTAAATGGGCTTCTGTGGGCTAGCCTTGGAACCTAAACACTATGTAGGACATTGTTTCTATGGAAAAATGTGTTTTGAATTCCACACAACTGTCTTCTGAATGAACCTTTGGAATACAACCAGATTATCAAGATGAAAATATCTATTCTATGCTATTTAAACTATATCAATGTCTACTTACTAATAAAATACATGGATGTTACTTTGTAAATGTAGTTTTTCCTCATGCACGTTTGTGGTTTCCTTGGTTAGATTGCAGTATCTATGATACAGGCAAGGATTACATCTTCTATTTGTTTGCATCTTTTTCTTCCGCAATCCTCTAGGATGCATTTCAGTACACTTTAAGCCTCAGTAAATACAGATGGACCAGAGTACTGATGGGAGGGGTGGGAGCCATTCTGGTATGTTGGTGCCTTTTCCCAGAGCTCCTGTAGGGGGAAGAAATAGAAAGGGTCAACACTGAGAAGGATGACCTGTCTTGTTTTTCAGATCATAACAAGGAGATAGGAGGTTTCCTTGTGGGCAATTTATCCTCTTTTACGTGGAAGCCACAGTTTAAATATTTCCCTAATGGAGTACTCTGGAGAACATATTTGATGTTCTTGCTGGGGGTTGCTGCCAACATCCAAATACTTCAACAGCTATCCTGGATGCCAGCAAGCATGTCTAGAGAGGGATCAGAAGCAGAAGAACAATGGAAAATTCTGTTTAAAAACAGGACACATGCAAAATCCAAGAGTTTTTTCCCTTTAAGAGAAGGATCAACTTCATGTTGTTTTACTGTTTATTTCTGTGAACACTTTAAAATAAGACATTTGGCCTTTGGAGGGAGAATGGGAAAGTTCCAGCTTTGCAATTAACTGAGACCTCCCCAAAATGTAAACTGCTACCTTTAGCCCATCTCTTAAGCCTCTTACAAACTGAGATTACATTAGTAATCTGTTAGCCAAATCCTTCACAAAGCCTGCATGTGGGCCAACAAGCAGTGGAAGGGAGAGACCTTGAACAGCATAACATCTGCTGTCTAATTGCTTGGAGAAGGAGACCAATTTGCTGCTTATCCTCAAGTGTTAGGTAATATCTGAAATGTTGTGGTTATTATTATTTTCTAAACAAAATGATACCAAAATGGTGGACCTTTTTTTACCCTTGAGGTGACTTACTACTTCTGACTTTCTTCCTGGACTCATAGCCACTCAGGTTTATTTGTATACCTATAACCATGCCATAACACAACTTATTTTTATGATTATTCCTAAAAGGAAAAAAAAATATTGACTGTGATTTCATTAATGGAAGAAATTGGTGGCATAAAATTATTTTCCACTTAAGATTCAGATAGGCAATTTTATCTGTACCTCATAGTTTCTGGGCACCACCTGAGGGCACTGAGAGGTTAATGTTAAGGGACTTGGCCATAGTTAGCACTCCAATAATATGCATCAGAGGTAAGACCTGAACTAATATCTTTTTGACCTCACGGCCAGCTCTCTGTCTTCTGTTATGCTGATTTGTTGTTAAATAACATTCTCCAAATTAAATCATTGTGCTATGTATCCAGTAAGTACTTTTAAATGTTTGTTGAATCTGATTACCTTCCCCAAATATAGTACATAAGTCAATGCTTTGTACACAGAACTGAGTCTGAATTCAATCTCCAAAACTTACTAGCTGTGTGACCCCAGACAAGTTATAGAACTTCTGTTAGTCTCAGTTTTCTTTCTGTAAATTGGGACAATAATGCCTTGGTATAAATGTCAGCTATTATTATTGATTTTTTAAAATATAATCAAAGTTACCATTTTACATCTTGTAATGTTCTCTATCTCTTGTTTGGTCATAAATTCTTTCCTTCTCTGTAGATCTGACAGGTTAACTATTCCTTGCTTTCCTAATTTGCTTATGGTATCACCCTTTATGTGTAAATCATGTATCTATTTTGACTTTATTTTGGTATATAGGGTAAGATGTTGGTCTATACCTAGTTTCTGCCATACTGTTTTCCAGTTTTCCCAGCAGTTTTTGTCAAATAGTGAGTTCTTGCCCCAGAAGCTGGGATCTTTGGGTTTATTACTCTGTCTTGTGTACCTAATCTATCCCAGTGATCCACCACTCTATTTCTTAGCTAGCACCAGATAGTCTTGATGATTGTTGCTTTAAAATAGTTTGTAGGCCATCTTCTTTTGCATTTTTTCATTAATTCCCTAAATATTCTTGACGTTTTATTCTTTCAGATGAATTTAGTTATTTTTTTTCTAGTCCTATACAATATTTTTGGTTGTTTGATTTGTTATTATTAATTTTAAAACAATGAATTCAATTTTTAAAAAAGTGAGATGTGATATGGTTAGTTTATAATGTAGATGCAAAGTTGTTAACTAGAGTGAAGTTACCTTGGGTGCCAGATTTACAGTGTTGAAAAACATGTTCAGTTTCTCAACAAATAGGAACAGCAGTGCTTGTATCTAGTTTAGCAAGGAGACTAGATAAAATAGGAAGCTACAAAATTGTGGGCTCTTGGTAAACTCCTTTATCTTTCTACCTTCCCTATTTCTTTCCCTCTCAGGCTGTTCTGTAACCAGACATCCCCTTCTCCCTTTCACTGTGAATACATTTCATCCTATTTACCTCAGATGTGATTTGTGCTGCTTAACTCAGGAGTGAAAGTTCCTAGTTGCTGCTTTGAGTATGTTTTAGTACCATCCTTCAACTCCAGAGTTATCAAAGTGTCCTACATATTTATAAAGTAATTGAAAGTGCTTTCAGAGATAGCAAAGAAAAAATATGAAGTCATAATTATAGTAGTGTAGAATAAAGCATAAGCTTTTAGAGCTGGAAAGGAACACTATTTTTAAAAATTGGAAGAGTTTTAAACTCAAAGATATCATCACTTGTGACTCAGCATATGAAATCTGTCCTAGAGAATGGTATTTTGCAACCTTAAGAATTGCTTTGGGTAATGTTGCTTCCTTTATTTACTAAGCTCAATACAACAAGTTATCTTACAGGAGACCTCAAGCAATATTTAAGTCGGAACTATTGCATTGTATGACTCACTGATGGGACTGAATATTTTGCTGTTGGGGTATTAATCATTCCTGAGGAGATATGTTAGGATTTAATGGTTCCTTCCCTCTTAGCTTTCTCTTTGTCTCTAATGTATCCAAATCACATCAACATGAGCTATATGACCTAAATTCCATGGAATATTGAAAATTCTATCTTATCTACAAACTCTGAAGCTTGCTGTCTCTTTGGAGATGGTAGAAATTGACCTTTAACCCTTTCAGTACTCTGAAGTTGGACTTCAATGTTTTGGAGGACTAATATTTTTTTCCTTCCAGACTGTTTGATTTGAGTTTGAGGTTATTTTGTAAAGAGGCTAAAATTTGTCCCAAATACTTCAAGACTTAGTTGCCATTTAAAATGACACAGCTTTCTGCTTTATCTTCCCTATTTCCCATATCACTTTTGGTTTGAAGGGCCTTCCAATCTAGCTAGGCTTCTTTCCTGACACTTCTGAGTCTGATCAGACTGTGTGTGAGGATGGGGACAGGAATGGGGTTGGGGCTGGACTACTCCTCATCTGGGACAATGGCGCTCCCAGCCTACAACCTGAAATGTACCACCCCCAACAAAATGTAGGGAATATTTGGTAAAACCTGCTTTTCTCCTCCAGAAATCCTATCCATTCTAAATTCAGGGGTTACAAATGAAGTATGAAACAGCATACAGTGTTATCAGCCAAATATTAGGGGGCATCTCTTTCTTCCAAGGACAGATTCTCATCTGTCTGAGATGAGTTAGTGAGGTCTGGACAGAGGAATAGATGAAACAACTTCGTAATGTCCCTTCCTGCCTCATGATTGTGTGACAATGTAGCAGCACACACATTTTCCTCTCTCTCTCTGTCTCTTTCACTCAAACGCACAACACACACACATACACACACACACACACACACAACATCTCTTTTTAAAAGGTTTTGAATCATTTCTCTACCCTTGTCAGATACTGTTCTGAAAAATTACCCAAGAACTAAATGTCTTGGCTTATTTTTAAGGTAGTAAAATCTGGATGCTCAATATAATGGCTCAAGAGTTTTATAGGACTGAGAGTGGAATTGAGTATTTCTAAAACCAAAGGTCAGGAAATTTAAGAGGGTATTCTGTAGAGACAAAAGTATATATATTCACACAACCAGTGCATATTTATGATATTTTAAAAATTGAGGCCATAGGCTAATGATAACCTAAAACCATCTACAAATTAAAGGATACAGATTAAACTAAGGCCGTAGAGCGGGGTGGGGAACCTGCAGCCTCAAAGCCATATAGGGCCTTCTAGGTCCTTGGGTGCAGCATTTTCACTGAGTTCAAGTTTTACAAAAAAAAACTTTTTATGAAGGGGATTTATTCTGTGAAGTTTGGATTCAGTCAAAGGGTAGCACTTGAGGACCTAGAGGGCCATATGCAGCCTTGAGGTCCCAGGTTCCTCAGCCCTGCCATAGAGTGTGAGGAGACCCTTCTTCTTCCAATGTGTTGCTGTCAATCAGGGACCTACATTACTCTTGTGACTTATAGTAGTGTGGTGGATGGTTCCCTAACAAGGGTCAAACCCTTAGGGGATAGGGGGAAGCCAGAGGTGATTCCTTCATCTTGGTGCTTTGTCCCACAGTGATCTTCAGCTAGGAGGTCTCCTGAAGTTGTATATCCTGTTATGCTACATCGTTTTGTTCTGAGTAGGTGTTTTGGGTCCTTATCTTGTTGTTGCTTTTTTTTGATCAGCTGTTACTCCCCAGACTTTGTCTCTCCTCCAACAGATGTTTCTAGTTGACCTCCTCTCTAGGGACCAGCATCCTCACAGACAGCACGTGGTTTAATTATAACAGATCCCTAGTTGACATTATTATAGGTCTTCTATACCTCTCATATAGGGTCTCAGTGCACAGTTTAAGAACTGCTAAAAGGGTCAGGAGTGGAAAAAGTTTAAGCAACCTTGGTCTAAGGCACTGAATGCTTCCAGCTCATTTAAACTATACTCACCTTTCACACAAAGGGTCTCTTCAAATGACTGTGGGACTACCTTTCTTGGACTCTTCAAGTATGTTTCTTTTTCACTTGGGGTAGGCTCATGGTGAGTCCATGACCTTCTTCTCCTTCCACACCTCTCATTAAGACTTTCGGGGTTTAGGGAAACATTCCCATTATCTTACCATTTGTCTTTTGGTCTTCTGTCTTTCTTTTAAGGTGGTTGGGCAGATTTATGCAAATTATCCCAGGCTGCTTCTTCAAAGATCTCCAAAAGGGAAGGAGAAAGAGTAGAACTCATGACTTTTGGTGGCTGCTCCCAGTCAAATGCCTGTGACTCAGAAGGAGAGGTAAAATTCTACAATTTCTTTGGGACCCAGGGGACCTAGACCTGTGATTTCATTCATATGGGTAGTTCCCAGCTGAAAGAAGTACTTGTAGTAACATAGGGTGGCAACTATTCTGTAACATTGTTTTAGATTTTTAGAGTTTCCTGGGGATACTAGTAGGTTTAATGACTTACCCAGAGTCACACAGCCACTGTGTGTCAGAAGCAGTACTTGAACCCAGATCTTTCCAACTCTGGGACCAGGTTATTATTTACTATACTATACAGCATGAGCATATTTGAATATGGCCGCTATATAGTTTACATATGCTCACTAGACTGGAATAGAAGATGTCTAGTTCTGTGTTTAATTATTCTAAAAGCCTAAACAATAAATAATGCTATTTTTGTGGGTGTTTGGAGGGGTTGGGTTTTTTTTGGGGGGAGGGCAGGGCAATTGGGGTTAAGTGAAATAATTTTCAATAAAAAAATACCATTATTGGGGCAGCTAGGTGGCGCAGTGAATAGAGCACTGGCCCTAGAGTCAGGAGGACTTGAGTTCAAATCAGACCTCAGACACTTAACACTTACTAGCTGTGTGACCTTGGGCAAGTCACTTAACCCCAATTGCCCTGCCCTCCCCCCAAAAAAAACCCAACCCCTCCAAACACCCACAAAAATAGCATTATTTATTGTTTAGGCTTTTAGAATAATTAAACACAGAACTAGACATCTTCTATTCCAGTCTAGTTTAAGTCTTAAAAAAAAAAGGTTTTCCTTCTTAGCCTACTATATCAAAGCCACCTTCTGCAGCAGATGTGATCTAGAGAGAAGGGATTTTACTCAGAGAGAGGAGAGAAATTAGGAGGTACAATGGGGTCTACAAGAAATGTGTCAAGGCCACTAGTAGTTTCCATGTTAGAGTTTGAAGGAAGTTGTATGTAGTACTGATTTGATTCAGTGTTAGTTTGGTTTGGTCCTCGTGCTTGTGAAAAGAGCTGTATTCACTGGAAGGTTTCATGTTGCCATGTGAAACTGATAGTTTGGAGTCTGTGTTTTTTGTGTTGCTGTTGTTGTGCTCAGCAGGCCAAGACTGATGGTGGTAGCAAGAACTGATGAAAGGCTTAGAGTATAACTGAATCATGACCTGAATGTCTTATAGTACAGATTTCTCCCAAAGAAGCAAAGCTCAGACACTATTATAAATATGAAATACAGAGCTATCCCTGGACAAATTTGTGAAGAGAAGCTTGTTTGTGGATCCCTCTACTTTGCTTTTTTTTTTTTCTGGCACAGATGTTACTGTTGTTAGTCCTTGATTATCACCAATGACATCATGATGTAGCATCAATATAATATTCACAGCACTGGCAGTGACTGCAAATATGCCAGCATAGTTCTCAATTGCAAAATATAATAGACTCTCCATATAGAAGACAGAAGAAAAACATTTATTCAGATACTAGAAAACCAAATCACAACACCAGAAAGTCAAATTCATCATAATAGTAAAGAAACTAATACACCATACACCATACACCACATACAGCATGAAGCCACATCATCCTTTAGCTTTCCCACAAACCAACACTCACAAGCCTAACTATCTCCTTGGGTGCATCCTCTCTCTCCCACCATCTAGCTGCTCTGACTCCCAGCTTCCTGTGAACTCTGCTCCACCCTTCAGCAAACTCCTCCCACCACAATACAGCCTATTAGGGGGCAGGGAAGATGTTCGAAACAGGGAAGGTCTTCAGATTCCCATTCCCATTACAGATGTTAATAGTAAAATGGTGGATAATGTGTGATGTCTTGACTTGGGCATGAATTGAAGTGAGACAGTTGTACAAAGTCATCAGCCTCACTTGCTCTTCCAGAGTCATTGAATTCCAAGATCTTCCCCAAAGTCACCAGGGTTCCTAGAACCCTTGTCTTCCTCCCTGATGCCATGTCAAGGCTACGACAGTGCCCCATTCCTTCCCTTATAGCCTTCTAATTCCTACATTCCAGTCAATTGTCAAGGAAGGAAGAGAATAAGCATGTATGTTGTACCTACCATGTACTGAGCACTGAGCTAAATATTTTACAAGTGTTATCTCATTCAATCTTCACAACAACCCTGGGAGGACGGTACTATTATTACTATCCCCATTTTGTACTTGTTAAAACTGAGGCAGGTAGAAGGTAAGGGACTTTCCCCAGGGTCACATTCAGTTTGAATCTGGATTTGAACTCAGGTCTTCCTGACTCTAGGCCTAACATTCTATTCAGTGTGTCTCAACTTTTCCTCCAGGAAGAAAAGATCTGAAAAACTAGTCCAGACTGCAGTGTTAGAAACTGATGCCAACTTTTGTTGGCCCTTCTCAGGGGTATTTGCTTTTTAGGAGAGAATAAATTAGGACTGGCAAAGCCTTAGCTCAAGGGCGTTCATCTCTGATGGTGGCACAAAGGAACTGACAGGTGGGAGAATATTTTGGAACAAGTAGTTTGTCTTGGTCTCCCTCAAGTCACACAATCTGGAGACCATAGCTAGTACAGGATACATGACAGGATACATTCCCTGTGGGTGAAGTCCTCATCCCTGGATTCCCTCTGTGGGCCAAAGGCGTGAACCAATCTGATTTTCCTGCCTTTGAGAAATATAGAAAATATATAGAAATATCTAAGCATTAAATGGTTTTCTTCTAATATTACAACTGTTCTAATTTTGTCTAGAGATTTTAGCCTCAGCCTTTCCAACTGCTGAGTATTATAGTAAGACTATAATCCAGCTCAGAGGGGAAAAAATAAAGAAGTTTAAAAAAAAAGATACACTGCAATGGAGGATGGCCCTTGAAATTGTTGCTGTTTTGTTATGGCTAGGAAGCAAATCTTTGCTCCAAATGGGGCGCTGGGAAAGAGATAAATTACTTGCTGTGTTTTCATCTCAAGGAAAGGAGGAAAAATGGAATTTTTAGTCATCTGTCAAAGAGACTTGCTACCACCTTAGATCGAAATGAAAAATAAGGTAATTCAGAGATTCATTTCTACAGTCTGGTGTGAATAGCCTGCAGGGAACAGAAAGCAGAGCCCATCAGGTGCCAGATTCCATCAGAGAAGGGGACTATAAACTCCAGCTGTCCATAAAGAGAATTAACTTCTTAAAAATAATAAATCTGACTGGTCCTCCTAGGGCTGGAAAGGACACTTTGCAGGATCACAGAATCTTGGAATCAGAAGGGACCTCAGAGACCATTTGGACCAACCTGTACCTGAACAAGGATCCTCTCTATGATGTTCCCTGGATGAATATCACCCAGCCCACGCTTGGATGCTTTTTTTGTTGTTGCTTTTTGGAGGATAATTGGGGTTAAGTGACTTGCCCAAGGTCACACAGCTAGTAAGTGTTAAATGTCTGAGGTCAGATTTGAACTCAGGTCCTCCTGACTCCAGGGCCAGTGCTCTATTCACTGTGCCACCTAGCCACCCCTGCTTGGATACTTTCAAAGAGGATCAACCAACTAACTCCCAAGGCAGCTCCTCCCACTTCTGAACCCTTTGCTGTTTAGTGACTCCCTGGTTTTTCATTTCCCTAGGACATGTTTGGCCTCAGACACATATTAGCTGTGTGATCCTGAGCAAGTCACTTAATCCTGTTTGCCTCAGTTTCCTTCTCTATAAAATGAGCCGGAGAAAGAAATGGCAAACCTAGTATCTAGTATCTTTGCCAAGAAAATTCCAAATGGGGTCCTGAAGAGTTGGACACAACTGAAAAGACTGAACGACCACAACAGAAGGACGTGTCTGGTGTTAATAATATAATATAGTGGAAGGAGCACTGGCTTTGGAAGTGCAGGGCCTGAATCCAAAACATCGCTGTCACTTTCTGTCTGTGTGAGCGGGATCAGGTCACTTCTCTGCTCTTGGCCCTCGCTTCCTTATTTTTAAAATGATGGGGTTGAAGTAAGGGATTTCTGACGTCCCCCGCAGATCTAGATTCAGCAATTTTTATCTCTTGTTGACTTATAATCCCTCCTGTTTCTCGTGTATTTGCGTTTTCTTCCCGAGTCTATGAGTACAGCCAATCAGTTTGAGCATGAGGTTTTCTGCTTCCTTTGTACTCAGTGGCTTCCCGCACATTACACATTCAATGGCCATTAAAAGCAGGGGGTTGGATTAGGTGATTTATAACAATTCAATGCTTTTATGTCTCTACCAAAAGTTTGACGAAGGTAGGGACAAACAAAGGAAGAGACCAAGCTCTCTTCTAAGGCAGTAAGGCTCTTCTTGATGAATGCTAAGAAAAAATCGTCACGAAGAATACTGCATGACAAAAAGAGAATCGCTTATGTTTCAATCAGAGGCAACATAGAATAATAGAATAAGGAACTTGGAGTCAGGAAGACCTGGTTGTAAATCCCATCTCAGACAGACATTTGCTATAGGACTTTGGGTAGGTCTCTTTCCTGCTCTGGGGCCCAGTTTCTTCACCTGTAAAATGGATTTGAATAGAATGTCCTCTGAGGTCACTTCCAGCTCTAAATCTCTGTTTCTATGGGCCTATTAGTACAAGAATGGCAGCTATGGCCTCATGAAGTTAATAGTAATATGCTAAAGATAGGAACATGCAGAGTTGACATGAAAGTCATTGGGTGTTTTTCCATTTAGTTCCTATGGGTTCATTCTGGTGTCAAGCTATCAACTAACAGACTCAACAACTCAACTGTCACTTCTATATGAATGCTTTCCAAACCCATGCCTCTATCTCTGACCTTTCATCTACATGCCAGTCAAATATTTCCAAATACTGACAAGACACCCCACTTGGAAGACTCGTCACCAATTCAGATTCAACAGATCCTAAACTGGCTTCATCATTTCTGGATAACCAGCTTCCTGTCCCAACTTTTCTACTTCTATAATTCATCCAGCCTAGATATATTGGAGTCATCTTTCTTCATCTTCCCTATAGCCAGTTTGTCACTAATTTCTGTCATTTCCTCCTTTACAATCTCTCAGATTCGCCCCCTTTATCACCTTTTCCCCAGTCATTGTCCTTATCACTCTGGGACTGGATTACTGCAATAAATTCACTACTGACTTCCATCATTTTCTTCTCTCCCTCCTCAATCTATCCTGCACACCATTTCCAGAATTACATTTATTCTTTGGCGATTTCATGATTTCATTACTGTGGGTGCTCCCACTAGAGAATCCCAGTGGCAGAGTGGATTAACTGCCAGACTTGGAGACAGAAAGACCTAAATTCAAATCCTTCTTCACACAATTATTAGCTGTGTGGCCCTGGACTGGTCACTTAACCTCTTACAGCCTCATTTTTCTCATCTGTAAAATGGAGGTAATAATAGGGCTGCCGTATCATAGGATCATAGGTTTAGAACTGGAAGTGAAATAATATATGCAGCATACTTAGCAAAGCTTAAACCAAAATATCAATGTTAGTTATTAGACATTACAAATCTAATTATATACCCTCCATGCCTTCATATCCTATATACTTTATTCTATGTTTTCTCATAAATCTACCTGATATGTTGCATAACTTTCTATGGTTCTTTTGATACCTTTTGGTTATCAATCTACTGTGTGGGCTCTGATTTTCATTATGTAATTGGCCACCTGCTTTTCTGGTCCTACATGCCCATGATAATGTCTTTTAATGAGGAAACTAAACCCTGAGTAAATTAAAAACCAATAAATTCCTGGAGAGCAGTTAATGAAACATACCTCCTTTCTCACGGCAGAGAGGTAGGGGGCTACTGAGGAAGAATGCTACATACATCGTCAGATGTAGTCACCACATTTGGATACTTCTGCTTAGTTGTTTTCCTTTGTTATAAAAGAGTGTTCAGTCTTGAGCAGGGGGTGAAGAGGGGGAGTATTTCCAGAAACTACTGTTGATGTAAAAATAAAAGGTAGTTCTGAGGGAAATGAAATGAAGTGGGAACAGATGCTATACAAGTAAACCTTGTGATCAAGAATTTGGCAAAGGATATTAATGAACTTATCTGGGGAGCCATGTTGCCTGATGAAAAAGTGGAAAAGTATCAAACTTATATACATACAACCCAAAAGATCTGTTACTCTTCCAATATTTTATTTGTTTATCAGGAATATGGAGTTATTTTAAATTTAATGCCTCTGCTAGTCAGGAGGGAAAGGCAAGGCATAAAAAAGATGCCATAGAGTCTACTAAATCTGAACTGAGACCTGAGATTGATCTGGATTGTTATGGGTTTGGGACAAAAAAAGGAGGGCAAAGCAACACCATTTGTAAAATCAGAAAGAGTCTGAGGAAGAGATCCCAGTTTGAGTTGCATTTCCATAAGGACCCAAAGGTTGAGAAGGTAGCCCCAGCTAAAGGATTCTCTAGGAGAGACCTTAGAGTTCATATAATTCAAGGTGAAACTCCTGATAGAACAAGAAAAGCCTCTCTGGTTCTAGAGACTAAAATAAATTAGCCATGTAATGTTCCAGGGTTTGATATAAATTAACAATCCTTCCTTTGTTTGGTCCTTATGTAGGATGCTGACAAATACAAATAAATCTTGCTAATTTACACCTTTCTTACCATCAAAATGACCGTCATATATAATTTCATCCGTCATAGTTTAAACATATATGGGAAATACCTTGTTAGAGAAGAACTTTCAAGATTGCATTGTGATCTTTAGGCAAAAAATTCAGCATTTAAATGTTTTTAAAAATCAATAAAGAATAAATGGCATTTTATATTCTCTATAATTCTCAGACGGTTTTATGACTCTAGAGTTGTGGCATGGTATAGAAAATCACCTACAAAAGCCCGCTGCTTCATTTGTCACATTTCTTTGCTCTATGCATAAACCATTCTTACAAAGTAAATAACATACAGATGAAAAAATAGACCTGTGGGGCAATAATTATGGCCTTCTTGGTCACATTTTTTGGGAGCAGTATAAATGTAGGCTATGACCCTTTCCATTATTTTGGATCCTTCCCCTCTATGAGATATCCTAAGAATTATCTGAGTACTTTTAACTTTCTGTCACCCCTAGCATGATTTCATCTGTGTGTATTTGGTAAGGCCAAACTGGTTTTCCCAACTTTTTTTCTGTGTGTTATTACCATTTCTTTGCAAAGAAATTCAAGGTCTGAGATAGGAAAATCCAAAAGAATAATTTCATTATCACTATTGATGAGAATAGATTTAGTTCAATTCAGTTCAATTCAATTCAAGTATTTATTAAATGTCTACTATGTTCAAGGCACTGTACTAGGCACTTAATAAACCCTTAATGAACAAGTCACTTAATAAAAACTTGGTAAATAAGCAATAAATAAGGGAATATGCTGCCACTGAGAACACAAGAGGAAAAGAGAGGGAAAAGGCGGGGAGAGGAAGAGAGGAGAAAAGAGGGAGGAGCAGAGGAGAGGAAAAGAAATGGTCCCTGCCCTCAAGGAACTGACTTTCTTCTGGAGGGAGGGGGCTGCAATACATACCCAGATGATTAAATACAAGATAATTCCAAGAGAGAAAAAGCACTAGCAATTAAGGAATCAGGAAGGAGAAATGGAGACTTAGATTGGGCCTGAAGGAAGTTAAGGGGGTAGAAAGGAGCCAAATTAGAGCTAAAGACTCAGAAGTGCTTTCCATGTACAAAAAACAGACTGTGCAAAGACCTGGAGATGGGAAATGGGCTGTCAAGAGCAGAAGAAAACTAGTAGTCCAATTTAAATGGAACACAGAATGAATGCAAGGCAATAACTTGGAATCTAAATATGGGAAAACAGAAGACAGTCAGACTGTAGAGAATCTTAAATTCTAGGCTGAAGAATTTTTATTTTATGCCATAGACAATAGGACCTGTAGGTCTACAAAGGACTATGAAATTATCAACAGATTTTTTTTGTTTTTTTTTTGGGGGGGGAGGCAGGAAGTGCCTATAGTCTTTGATGCTGTTGGAATAATTTGGTTAAGTTAGATCTCTCCTTCTGTCTTAGGCAGTTACTTGGTGGGAGGTGAGAGGGATAGTATATAGCCTTTAGAAGATGGTCTAGTTATTTGATTAGAGTAGCTCATTTAAAGGTAGGAATGAGAAAGATTTCATTGGTGAATATAAGTATTTTGGTAGCATAGTATGGATATAGACTTCTTCTCCCTCCAGCAAAGTGAGCTTCTTGAGAGGAGGGACCCTCTCCTTTCCTTCTCTCACTTCCCCTCTCTTTTTTTTCTCCTTTCCTCTACTTTTGTGTTCTCAGTGATGGCACACCTGCCTTGTTTGTTGTTTATCTACTAAGTTTCTTGTTTATTACGAGTTTCTAGAGATTTAAAGTATGTGATATTTTCATTTGGAAGGCACTTAACACAAATGTGTCTCTAATTGGGCAATTATAAGAAAGAGTGGACACTGTGTGGTGATTAAAAGACTTGCCAAACCTGAATGGAAGGGAGCAGGAGCAGCAGTGGCAAAGAAGTTTTCCTCTTTTTTTCTACCCTCTCTTCTCCCCTTACCCATGGTACCTCAGCACTGGAGAAGTTAATAACCATATTCATAAGGAAGTAATTAGGAGAATCAAGCAATTCGAGCCCAGGAACAGACACATACTCTCGAGACAAACAGAAACACACAAAGCAAAATGCAAAGCAGGAAGAAGTTTCAATAAGTGAAGCCTTTGGCAGCAGAGAAGAGAGCTGACTATGGATTCTAGAGAGCACTAGTCTTGGCAATTGAGAATCAAATTGAGGAGAAGGGCAGACCCTGGAACACCTATTTAGTTTCAGGAGTGTGGACCAGTAGACCCCACCTACTGAACTTGTGAGTTTGATTGTTCTCCAGGGAAACCAGACTATAAACCTGTGAGTGCCAAGTTGGGGAGGTAGAACAAGAGGAGAACACATCAGAGTGTTTCTCTGTCTTTATATTCATTGATTTGCACAGCTACTGGAGATACTCCTACTGGCATGTTGCATGCTAGAGAAAGAATCTGAAAACTATAATCTTCCTTGCATGCTACCATATTGCTGTTTCCACTGTGCGTTCATTAGGTGATGCTAATATTTCACATAGTCACTGTGTTAGTAGATGATGCCACCCAGAATGACATTTAGGCTGTGTGTGTGTGTGTGTGTGTGTGTGTGTGTGTGTGAAAAAGAAAAGAGACGTTTCTGAGTTCTAAAAACTGCCCAAACTGTACCACTTCATACTTTGAAGGCAGCTTGCTCCTGGTCAAGATTGTCTAGACTTATAAGTGAATCTTCTGTAGAAACTGCTTTTCTGAGCTCCTGAAGTGGCTAAGACAGGGCTTGTCATTCTCCTCTGAGAATTTCTCACCCTGAGAGGATGGTGACTGACACTGCCAATACATATTTTTGTCTGCATCTGCAATCCCTTATTGCTTCTTGAAACACAGATCAACTCTCACTGCTGAGCTCCTAGGAGAAGATGCATTGGCTCATCTAGTTTTCTGTGACATTCTCAATGAACAGAGCAATGTCCTCAGCACGTCATTACACATTTACTGGGAAGGTATCTCAGTGCTGACTTATTTGACAAGAGAAGGTGATGGAGGACATATGTAAGAACTAATAGCTCCAAGCACCAGCAATGGAGCTATTCTCCTTCTCTATAACTCTGACTCAGACAATTAAGCTCGCAGATGGCTACATAAAACAGGACCCTTCTGCGATTTTTCTTCCATCTCATTCTAGAATAAATAAAGTTATTGCACAGGAAACTGATACAAACATCTTGCACTCAGTGATGACAGTGCAACTGTTTAAATGGCCTGTCCTACTTTTTGGTACATCCATCTTTGTAGGAATAATTCTGTGGTGGCTATGGCATCAGGGAATCCCACAGTTTCTGAATTCAAAGGGGGTGTTAGAGGTTATTTAGTTCATCTTCTACCCATTGTAGGATCTACTCCACCATAAGGTTATCCAGCTCTTGCTTATCCAGTTCCAGTGGCTGCGACCTCATTCCTTAGCATAGCAGTGTTTTACCGTGTTCAGATGGTTGTAGCTGCTAGAACTTTCTTTCTCATACTGAACCGAAATCTGCCTCTTTGTAACTTCTACTGAGTGATTCTATTTCTACCATCTGGAGCTATACAGAATACATCCAATCTGTCTTCCACAAGGAGTTGAAGGCAATGCTCTCTTCTCCAGAATAAACATACTCACTTCCTCCAACTGTTCTTCACATGGCACACTTTTGAGATTCTTTACCACTTTGTTCTTTAGCACCTGATTCATAGCTGTCCCCTCCACCCCATTCCCTGCCATCATGTTAATGGACCTTAATATACATGATGACCCTTCCAACCTCCTAATAAGAATAGCTAACTTCATACAACACAACCTGTGTGCCAGACACTGCACTAAGCACTTTTACAGTGACCCTGGGATGCAGGTGCTATCATTATCCCCACTTTACAAATAAGGAAACTGAGGCAAACAGAGGGTAAGTGACTTGCCCAGGATTACACAGCTAGTAAGTGTCTGAGGTCAGATTTGAACTCAGGTCTGTCCAGTATTCTGTGCCACCTGCTCTACCCACAAAGATTCCAATTTACAGTTCTTTAATTTCTTCTACTCCAGTGCCCTTTGTTTCCACCCTACTCCAGCCACTCAGGATCATTGCTATTCTTTGTTGTTGTTATCGTTCAGTCCTGTTGTTCAGTCTTTGTAACACCATTTGGGGTTTGCTTAGCAAAGATACTGGAATGGTTTGCCATTTTCTTCTCCAGCTCATTTTACAGATGAGGAACTGAGGCAAACAGGGTTAAGTGACTTGACCAGGGTCACACAACCAATAAGTGTCTGAGGCCAAAACTAAACTTGGGAAGCCGAGTCTTCCAAACTCCACACTTGACACTTTATCCACTCTACCACCTTGACTATTCTTTAGCTTTTGCTGTCTTGCAGAGCTGTGCTACCCCGAGATTCTGAAATTCTACTTTTATCACAAACTCCTCTTCTTCCACCTCTCCTTCTCTTTCATTCTTACTAAATGTTTCCCTTCTCATAATGGCCTCCTCATTGGGTTCCTTATTTCCTTAAAGTATCACCCAGAACTGTGACTTGCCTACGAGGGTATCATCTCTTTTCCAGTATCTCCCTCTACTGTAGGATCTTAGCACCATACTTTCAAACCTGAGTCCTCCCTGACAAGCAGAGAAGATCCCAGCTTCACTTCACTTCACTCTTTCTCCGGACTCCTTCTTCTCTTTTTCCTCTTTCTCTTTTCCTCATGACATTCTGGAGAAACCTCTACCCTGATACCTTCTTCTCCTGATTACTGACTCTTTTCCCAAGACTACCATTTTAGGAAAGACTCCTGCCTTGCTTCACTTCATTTGCACCTTTACTCTCCAATTTTTTTTCTCTTCTTCATCTACCACCTTGCCCCCTTGAAATTACTCTTTCCTCCCCTCCTTCCTGTTCCTCATTATGTTCTGTCTTCCATTTTAGGATAGAGATTGTCTTGTTTGGTTGTATTTGCTTCTCCAAACTTAGCATAATTCCTTGCACATACTAAACACTTAATAAATCCCCTCCCCCTTCTCCCTCTGTCTCTCTGTCTCTGTCTCTCAATAACCTACCTAATTTTATTTGAGCTCTTACTGCTATATGGCAATCCTTTTGCTTCCAATTCAATTCAACCAACATTAATCAAGCATCTATTGCATTTAAGACAGAGGCAACATATTGCAGTGGATAGAGAATTAGTCTTAGAATCAAGAAGACCTGGGTTCAAGTTCCATCAGTGACACAACCTGGCTGTATCACCCTGAGCAATTTACTTAACATCTCAGGGCCCCGTGTAATTCTCTAAGACTACAAAATCCCAGAGAAGGTACTGATCTACATTTGCAGAAGAAAGTCTTCACCAGAGCATCAATGAATTTCATACATCAATGAAATCACAAATCTGGCTAAAGAGAGTATGTGTAATGGCCTGTTTTAAATACTGGGGAATGGAAAGATGAAAACAAATAGTTCCTGTAGAGGTCAGGGAACCATAAAATGTTGAGATTTAAGGTTAGGGGTACATGAGACCCCAAAATACTAACATGCCAGGTCGCGCCGAATGAATTTGCTTCAAGCCTTCTCTCAGCCAAAGTAAAAGCAAAGTTTATTAAAGGTTCACCTTATTGGGTAGACTTTTAAGGAGCCTCAATATCTGTGACGCTTGCATTGGGCAAGCTGGCCAGAATCATCTGATACAGAATGAGTCTGTGCCAGATAATTCTGGGCCTTCTCTCTTCATGGAGGCAAAATGGAGTCTTATAGACAGAAAAGTTCTGGGAGGAATCTAGAGAAGGAGTTTGGAGAGAGTTCAGGAGTAGTCAAATGAGGTCAGACTCCAGTGATGAGAGATTAAGGGTGGGAAGTAGCTGGAGGCTACCTGGAGAAGAGGCAATGGAGGGCTGGGTTAGTTTAAGAATGTATAGATATTTTGGGAGGATTAATGTTTGGGGCTAGAAGGACAAAGGAGGGCTAGGCTAGTAATAGATATTTGGGCAGAGCCACAGTGAAAGGCTTATGGCCTCAGACAAATGCCTAATCAAATGGGAAGACTCAGTCAGAGTTCAAAGGGGTTCCCAGAGCCTTGTACCTTATCAGTTCCTGACTCCAGAAAGAGATTTATACTCTACTTTGTGTGTAAGTAAGGGTGGTAGAGAGGACTTCATGTACACGGATTAGGGAAAAGAAAATATATACAAAAGACATTTAAAAGACTGAGCCATGACTGACAAGATGGCAGAGTAGTTGAAGAAAGTGTATGACAAATTTAGAATACTTAAAGCAGAATCCTCAAGATAAAAAGATAGACATATCTCTATGAGATAAAAGCCTGATGAAATAACATTGGAAAACTCAAATACTTAGAACTTGTACTTATCCACTATATCCAAATGATGGGGTTTAGGCTCTGGGAAAACCCTTGAATCTTCCCATTTGATGAAGCATTTGCCTGAGGCCATAAACCTTTCATTATTTTAGGCTCAAATCTGTTACTCTCAAACCCAGTCTAGCCCTCCATTGTTTGTCATCTCCAGGTAGCCTTCAGCTATTTCCCACCCTTAATCCCATTTCTGGAGTCTGACCTCAGTTCCTCAAGATCCTCCTTAGACTCCTCCTCAAGACTCTCCCCAAACCCCTTCTCTTGACCACTTCCACAATCTTTCTCTATATAAGATCCATCTTGCCTCCATAAAAGTGCTGAGACTCAGTCTAGTGCAAACTCATTCTGTGTCAGATTGTTCTGGCCTGCTTGTCAGTACAAGCTCACAAATACTTAGGCTCCTTAAGAGTCTACTCATTATAACGAATCTTTAATAAACTTTGTTTTACTTTGACTGAGAGAAGGCTTCAGTCAAATTCATCTGACAGGACCCAGCAGGTTGATATTTTGGGATCTTGAGCACCGCTAAGCCCCCAAACTTCAACACAACTATCCTTATACACTTATCAACTATACCCAAGTTATACTTAGCAGCTATACCCAACTATCACTCACTGGGCACAGTCAACAATCTCTAGTCTTGTGCTTCACCATCCAGTTGTGGGAACCCCTTACAATTTTTCCTAAATCAGTGACTCAGTCTGAACTACTCATATGCCACAGAAGATATTGATTCTGACCAACTACATAAAAGAAAGGGAGTGCAATAGGAACAAGAAGGAAGAAGACAGGATCACAGTGCTGGCTAGAGGGGAATCACTGGGGCTTCTGTGTCAGAGGGAAGTGGTACTAGAAACCATCCACTCCCCATCCCCCCAACTATCTGATAAGAAGAATCTAGCCTCAGGGATCTGTGTAGTAGTAGTAGTGGAAGGAAGAAAGAAAGGAAGGAAGGAAGGAAAGAGGGAAGGAGGGAAAGAAGGAGGGAAGGAAGGAAGGAGGGAAGGAAGGAAGGAAGGAAGGAGGGAAGGAAGGACACAAGGATTTATTAAACTCCATTTTATGCCAAGTAATGTGCTAAGCACTTAACAAATGTTATCTCATTAGATCCTCACAACAACCCTGGGGATTGATTGATAATGATTATTTCTCTGTCACATAAATAGCCAACTATTAAAATTGGAGAGACCCAACTTTTTTTCTCCTGTTCTGTTTTCTTGTCCACTCTCTCAAGGACAGGACTGATGGAAGATAGATTTAATGTTCTTCTCATTCTTGGTAGTGCTTCTCCACACAACTAGACTTCTAATCTAAGGTGAAACTCCTGGCCCATTGTCTTCTGCTCAGGCTTGGGTGGAGGAATAGAGATTTTTTGTATAGATTGCCCAAGGCTGGGGGTAATTTAGAAGTAAATGACATAATCAACATTCATTAGAATAGGTCTAGCCTTTTATTGTAATATTCATTCTCTCATTACTTGTTTACCAGTCAGAGTTGATTGCCATCCTCTGGAATACTCATTTTTTCCCAAGGTCATACAAGCCTCGAGCCTACCGCCATGAGGGTCTTTGGCACTTGGGAGTGCCACTGACCTCTTTTATTAAAATGCAAGCATTATTAATAAAATGGCTAATTACCCAGAAATTACATCTCTTGAACTCTTTAAATGTCACAGGGGTAAGTGCTATTATTATCATTATTTTATAGTTGATGAAACTGAGGCAGACAGAAGTTAAGTTATTTGCCCAGGGTCACACAGCTAAAAAGTATAGGAAGGATCAAAGAATGTGGAGGGAAGCCAGAGACAAATAATTAGGAATAGTTTTGTAAAAAGCTGAAAGACACAAAGTGCAAGGAAAAAAAGGTTGGCATAAACCTAGCTTCTGACCCATAAACAGTGAAACTCATGTGTGGGTCAGAGACCTACTTACCCAATTAAAGAAAATTCAGAGGAGCACTTGCGGTGAACAGGAATATTTTATTACCAAATTCCCGGCAATGGAGTGTCCCTTCTGAATGCATATCTGAAGGAAGCCGCCCAACCCTTCTGGGGTTGAGGTTTTATACCCTGAGTGTGTAAAAACACATTCTTTCATCGTCCCTGACTTCTATTGGGTGAAAACTGGGGCGCAAACTCAGCGCGGGAAAAGGACAAAGAGGGAGAAGATTTTCCAAGACTCCCCTAGGCTCTCATTGGAGGAGGGGTGGGGTCTCTTTCAGGTGCAAATTCAAACAAAGAAATCTTAGCTCCCCCTGCCCTGCTGTCCCTCCCTCCGCTTGTGCAAAGGGTCCTGCGCAAGTCACAAGTCACATTCTTGATGTAGAGAGGCAACTCCCGTCCTCATTGGTCTGTCCCCACCCTGCCCTAACAAAGGATCTGGGGCACATTCTGATACAGAGGTAAATAAGTGAGGCAAAGAAAAATAAAACCTATCTGGGGAGTCTTCACCTGGGGGTCTCCCCATTCACTCATGAAGACAAAAGGAAAAAAAAATAATTATTCAAAAATGCCATAATACATTGAACAAATAATATACTATGAAGGAAAAGGAACCAAAAATTCCTGATAAAAATGAAAATTCCTTGGACTCATTAGAGCTCATGAAACCATGGTCAGAAATTCAGAATAGTTTAAGGGAGAAATAAACTTTTAAAAGAAAATATTAAAATGGGAAGTTGGTTGATTGTCATCACATCAGAATTGTCAGAATTAGCAAAGACAAAAATCATATAAAGAACCTAGAACATATGATAGATAATCTCCCCAAAGAATTAGAGGCTCTGAAAAAGAAAATGACAGATTAGTATTTCCAGAATAAAAAAGTAGAAGAAAACACAGCAGAATATGTACCAAAGACAGTAGTTAGGAAAGAACACATGAATTCTTTGTGAGTCAAATGGACTGGATATGCAGAGATAAATCTTGTTTCCCAGTAAAACATGATAAATAAGCCTGAAAACCATGCTGCAAGAAATAATATAAGAAACCCACACAGAATCTTTAAGTAGGCAGCAACTACTGAATGATGGAGTTTATAGATTGCTGCCAGAGAAAAATTGCATCCTTAAAACTCTTAAGATTGTGAACCACATGCTTCTCTAGGTGGTGAAAGGGAAGAGTCAAAAGTGTAAGGGAGAGCAGAAAAATAAATGAACAGAAAAAGATAAATTAACAATTTAGGTAAAGTTAAGGACCTTTGGATAGGTCAGGAAAACTGAAGTAGTGAGAGGAGCCTGTGGTAACGATGAGGTACAAGCTCTGGGAACCCCCTTGAACTGTTCTTGAATCTTTGAGGTATAGGCTCTGGGAAATCTCTTGAACTCAGACTGAATCTTCCCACTTGATAAGGCATTTGCAAAGGCCATGAGCTTTTCACTGTGGCTCTGCCCAGACCTCTTTTACTAGCCTAGCCTTCCATTGTCCATCTACTTCCCACCCTTGAACCTATCAAAACATCAATCCACCCTTGAACTGGCCTAGCCCACCATTGTCTCTTGGCTCCAGGTAGCCTCCAACAACTTCCCACCCTCAATCACTCACTGACCTCATTAACTCCTCCTGAAGACCCTCCCTGAACTCCTCCTCCAGACCACTCCTAGATTCCTCCCACAACCTTTCTGTATATAAGACCCCTTTTGCCCCCATGTGTGTGAGAGCACCATAGAATGACCTTGCACAGACTTACTCTGTGTCAGATGATTCTAGTCTGCTTGCCCAATGCAAGCCCTACAGATACCTGAGTTACTTAAAAATCTACCCAATATGGTGAACTTTTAATGAACTTTTAATAAACTTTGCTTTTCTTTGGCTGAGAGAAGACTTGAGTCGAATTCATTTGGAAGGACCCATCATGTTGGTATTTTGGGGTCTCCAGCAACCTTAACCCTAACCACATCAGTAACAGATTAGCATCAAAGCAGAATAAGGAAAATGAGTTGTAGGAATAAAATGCTGATTGTAAAGAGGAAAAGAGTAAAAATCAACATGCAGGAAATAAATGGAGAAAAACACAAACATGTGTTTATATGTGAATCGACAAAACAGTCTGATAAAATGGAAGAGAATAATGGAATGATCTGAGAAAATAAAACCCAACCATTACCTCCATACTTAAAAAGACATATCCAGAATGAAGGTGAGAGGCTAGAACAAAATTTACTTTGCACTACGTGATTCCCACTCCTACCTCCAAATTAAGAGTTCCAATTGTGCTATTAGGCAAATCAAAAATATTTATAATGTTGAGAAATAAACAGGGAAATTACCTTCTGTTTAAATTAGGAACCATAGATAATTTTTAAAAATTATATTAAATGTATGTGCACCAAATGGTAGAAAGGAAAAGATAACTGAATTTTAAAAAGATGATAATGCAATAATTGTAGGTAATTTACTGTTGTTTTCTCCAAGCTAGATAAGTTTCACAGAAAGTTTTTTTTTTTTTAAAAGGAAGAATGTAGATCTGGATAAGCTCTTGGAAAAGTTAAATTTGAAAGACTTATGGTGTCTTTTGCATAGCAACATCAAAGAGAATATGTAGTTCTTAGTATTACATGGTACTTAAAAAAAATAGACCATATGCTAGAGATCAGGGAAATTATAAGCAAACGTAAAAAGGCAGGAATATTTTCTTTATATGTGCTAATGTGATGAAAATTACAGGGAAGACAAGCAAAAGATGCAAGCTTAAAAAGACAATCATGATGGTCTGATTAATAAGTGTGTTAAAGAAAAAACGTGAAAGAGAAAGATGATGAGTGATGAGACAACATGCTCCAAATTTCGGATGCAACTAAAGTAGTCCCTCAGAGGAAATATCATTCTGAAAATACAAATTAACAAAGAGAAAAAAGAGAGGAGTAATGAACTGAATATACATTTTAAAAACTAGAGAATTAACAAATTAACAAATTTAGTATAATCTAAGTATAAAAGAAAAAATTTTGGTGAGTAAATTAATAAATTTGAACACAAAATGATTATAAAATGATAAAACTAAATCAATAAACTTTTAACTAATCTGATGAAAAAAGAAATCAAATTATAAAAATAAACATAAGTAATTTCAAAGGAATTGGGGCAGCCCTAAACATTTGGGGGAATCAGGAAAAGTCTCATTTAGGAGATAGCTCTTGAGCTATATCTTGACGGTTTTGAGGCTTTCCAAGAGCTAGGAGAGGTTGAATATTCCAAGCACAGGGGACAGAATTGGGGAATGCAATGTCATGAATGTCATGAATGTCGAACAGCAAACAGGCCACTTAGGCTGGAACATAGAATGTGTGAAGGAGATAATGTGAAATCTGGCTGGAAAGATAAGTTGGAGCCAGCTTGTGAAGGGCTTTAAATGCCACCCAGACAAGTTTGTATTTTATCCTAGAGGCAACTGTGAAACTCATAAAAACACAATTGGGAGCCACTAAAAATCTTTCTTCCCTTTTAAAAAAAATTAACAAACATTTATTTTCTCTCCCTTCTTCCTCCACACACTGAGAGAGAAAAAAAAAGAAAAACTAAACCTTTATAATAAGTATGCATAGTCAAAGGGAAGAGTTAAGGATAACTGTGAGGTTGTGAAATGGGATGTCTGTAAGGATGGTGGTGGAAAGTTGGGAAAAGGCTGTGTTTAGGCAAAAGAGAAATTATTTTTCTTCTCTCTTATCTACTTTCAATTACGTTCCCCTCAACCATTTCTCCATAGAGTAAGTAACCCTGAGCTTTCTATCTTTATTGCCCCCTTTTGTCTGGCCAGGAGACTTGTTCAGCTTTCCCTAAACAAACAAACAAACAAAAGTCTCTTTTTGACTTTTCTCTCCTCTCAGGCTATCACTCTCTTTCTCTTTTCCCTTTGAATGTCAAATTTCTTAAAGAAATCATTCATATTTTCTACCTGCATGACCTTTCCTTTGACTCATTAATCAGTCTTTTGAATCTGGCTTCTGTCCCTACCACTTTAATGAAATTTCTCCCTCTAAATTTGCTAATGATCTCTTTATTGCTAAATCCAATACACTCCTCCAGTCAACCTTAATTCTCCTTGACAGTCTCTGTATTATTTGATAGTACTGATGCCTTCTTAATACTTTGTCATCTTTGAATTTATCAAGACACTGGGTTCTTATGGCTCTACTCATGATCCTCTGGCCACTATTTCTATGTTTTCTTTGCTTGTTTTCCTTCATCTTTCTGTGTTTGAGTATTGGGTAGAACCCAAGGCTTTGTCCTTGAACCTTGTGGTTTAAAAAAAAAAATCGCTATACTCTTTCTTTTAGTAAACTAACTACTTTCATTGCTACAGTGATCATGGCTATGTGGCTAGCGCCCAAACAAACAAACAAACATTTATTAAGACCTTGTTATATGTGAGACACATGTGCTGTCAGGGACACACCCACAATTAGTGGTGATAGCATGACTTATGATCCAGCAAAAGGGACTAAAGAGGACTGGTCAGAGAGGTAGAAGGATGTAGTGCCAATGCAATATTCACAGTGCTGATGGAGATTGTAAAAACACCAGCATAATGGTCAATTGCAAAATATAACAGACTCTCCATGTAGAAGACAGAAGCTAAACATTTATTCAGGCACCAGAAAACCAAATCCATCATAGCAACATAGAAGTTAATACACCACAACATAGCAGAGAGCCAGCCCATCCTTTAGCCTTCCCACAAACCAACATTTACTCACAAACTTAACTGTCTGCCTGGGTATGTCCTCTCCTCCCTCTAACTGCTCTAACAGTCTCTAACTACTCTGACTCCCAGCTTCCTGTGGGCTCTGCTCTACCCTTCAGCAAACTTTTCCCACCACAGGTTCCATGTAATTACATTCAGCCTTTTGGGGGGCAGAGAGATCTTTGAAGCAGAGAAGGTTTTCAAATTCCCATTACCATTACAGAGGAGGGCCAGAAAAGGGCAATGACACAAAAACCTAGAGAGGAAAGAATATTCAACAGGAGACGATGGTCAACAGTATCAAATGATGCAGAGAAGTTCAGAAGGATGAGGACTGAAAAAAGACCAACTGATCCAGTAATTTAGAGATCATTGGTAACTTTGGAGAGAGCAATTTCAGTTGAGTAATTAGTTAGGAAGATATATTGCAGAATGTTTAGAATAGTGAAAGAAAAGGCAGTGGAGAAACCAAGAGTAAATGCCTTTTTCAAAGGGTTTACCTGAGAAAGAGAAGATAGACATAGGATGATAGTTTTTAGGGATGGCAGAATCTAGCGAGGTGGTTTTTTTTTTCTTTTTAAGATGAGAGAGACTGAGAGATTGGAGATTGGAGTCTGGAGAGAGAGAAAAAGAGAGAGAGACAGAGAGAGAGAGAGAGAGAGAGAGAGAGAGAGAGAGAAGATGATAGTTGGGACAGTTTACTATTGCTGGAGAAGATGTTTGGGGATAGAAACAAGGATGCATGTAGAAAGGTTGTCCATGGGATTAGAAAATCATCTCTTCTTCAGAATCTGGAATAAAGAAATGGTGGGAATTGATGTTGAAGAGCTGTAAGATGAAGAAGAAAGGTTGTAAAATGAGGAAGAGCAAAAAAGAGAGAACCTGAAGTAACAGTCTTGATATTTTCTGTATAGTTTGAGACAATAGCTTCAGCAGGGAGAATTGAGGAGGCCTATTGTAGGTGACTTAAGAAGAGAAACAAAGGCTTGGAGTATACATTGTGATAACAGAGTGAGAGAATAAATTGGGATGGAATAAAAGAGTTGCATCAAATTTGCATCTTCAGCCCACAGTGCTCTCTAGAGTTCCAAACCCATATTTCTGGTTTTGTCTACTGTGGATAGTTTTACTTTGATGTCCTATTGTTATTTCAAGCTCAGTATGTTATCTTCAACTCTAGAGTTAATCCTCCTCCCAGTTTCCCTATTTCTGTCAATGGTAATACATTATTCTGGTTCTAAAACCTCAGAGCCATCATACTCTTTATACCATCGACTGCCAAATCCTATAGATTCCATTGCTTCAATAATTCTAGGATTGGTTTCTACCTACACAAGGGCAACCCTCACACTTCAAGTCTCCATCATCTTTTAGCTGGTTTATTCTAACAGTCTCCTAAATGATCTTCCTGCCTCCAGTCTATCTTCTCTCTAACCCATCCTTTCCACTATTGTCTAGTAATCTTCTAGCCACTTTACTCCTACTCTCAAAAGCCTTCAGTGGTTTCCTGTTGTCTAGATGACAAAATCCAAACTCTATTTAAGGCCATCCAAAAATCTGACTCTAAACCACCTTTAACTCTATTCTTTGTCACACACATATGTCCAGCCAAATTATACAACTAGCTGTTCTCGCAGCAGTTGGACCTAGAGTCAGTTTTGAATCCAGACACCTGATAAATGTGTGGTCATGGGCAAGTCACTTAACCTCTCAACCTCAGTTTTCTCATCTATAAAATGGGGATGATAATAATAGCACTTACTTCACAGGGTTGTTAGGACCAAATGAAATAATAAATATAAAGTACTTTGTAAACCCTGAAGCACTACATAGATGTTAACTGCTACCATATTCTCATCCTGCCCTCTCCTACTCCTCTTCATTTATATAGGCCTGTAATAGATTCACATATATATACATATATGTATATGTAAATCTAATAGGCCTATATATGTGTGTATATATATATATGTGTGTGTGTGTATATATATATATATATATACATATATATGTATGTGTGTATATACATACATATATATGTATACACACACACACACACACACACACACACATTTTTCCTTCCCTTGTTGGAATGCTAGCTCAGGTATCACCTTCTTCTTGGAGGCTCCCTTGATGTCCCTAAACTGAAAGTGATCTTTCCCTCAAGTTTTTGGTACCACTTTGCTTTCTCTTTGAAGCTCTTAATCACATTCTATCATCTATTAACGTTACTTGTTTGCATATCTTGAGTCAATTATTAGACTGTATGCTCTTTAATAGTAAGAAAAGACTTGCTTTGTTTCATGCTTGTTTTGTCGGTGTTTATCACTGGGCCTTGCAGAAAACAGGTTCTTAATAAATATGTATTGAATTGCATTAAGTTGCATGTTGACTCCTAATTCTAATTTGGAAGGACAAAACTGCCTTTTGTTCAATTCTGACATAGATTTTTCTTTTTTCTATTCAATGAGTTTGCCTTTAACCAAAGATAAAATGTCACAGTGTACCCACTTCAGGGCATGGTATCGAGGGAATGATACTCTTGACAAAGAAAGACATCATGTTTTTCACCCTAGTCACTCATTAGGAGTGTTGTCCCTAATTCTAATATTAGGCCCTTAAATAGTAAGATTCCAAAGCTAGATTAGAAAATAACCAGGTCTTGTTAGTGCAGTTCTGCATTAATATACCTGTACTTGATAAAAGAGGGTTATGAATTATAGTGACTGTTTACCAGTCTCTGTGAAATGGCCCTTAGGCAGGCTCTGTTGGCCACAGATTGTTCTAGGAAGTTATAAAGGAAGAAATTGGGACCCCAAGAGACCCAGTGTCTTTTTGAAAGTTAATACTAAGTTAGAAACAGGATTGAGACTAGAATTCAGGTTTTTTTAAGCTCCTTATGCCTAGTTTCTTTACTTTCTCCCACTCTATGGCACACTTGTAAATTTCTAAATTTGACATGGCACCCTTGAGGGTCAGGGTGAAGATGTCTCCGAAGACAGTGGATTTCAATTTTTGTGGGATGCTGGGATAAATAATAGACCATGAGGCTGGAAAATAATCTTTGGATTTTATAATCATAACATAAGGGAGAGAGGAGGGAGAGAGAAAAAGAAGGAAGGAAGCAAGCATATAAGTGCCTACTCTATTCCAGGTACTTAGCTATATGCTTTATAAATATTATTTCACAAAATTAAGAGGTGAGAGGAGAATATCTTGGGAGAAGGAGAAAGGGAGATATAGATTAGGGTAAATTATCTCACATAAAAGAAGCAAGAGAAAACTGTTACAATAGAGGGGAAGAGCAGGAAGATAAATTTCACATTGAGTTTGGTTTAAGGAGGGAATAACACATACACTGAATTGGGTGTCTTACGTTACAGGAAAATAGGGGGGAAGAAAATAAAAGCGGGGAGGATAGAAGGGAGGGCTGATTGGGGGAGAGGGTAGTTAGAAGCAAACACTTTTGGAAAGGGACAGGGTCAAAGGAGAAAATAGAATAAGTGGGGGGCGGGATAGAATGGAGGGAAATATAGTTAATCTTTCACAGTGTAACTACTATGGAAATGTTTTGCGTAACTACACATGTACAACCTATATTGAATTGTGTGTCTTCCCGGTGGGGGTGGGTGAGTAGGGAAGAAGAGAAAGAATCTGGAACTCAAAGTTTTAAAAACAAATGTTAAAAAAAATTGTTTTTTACATGCAAGTGGGAAATAAGATATACAGGCACTGGGGTATAGAAATCCATCTTGACCTACTGGAAAATTAGGGGGCAGATGGGAGACAATATAGGGGAGAATGGATTGGGGGAAAGGATATTCAGTAGGTTCACTATTTTGGGGTGGGGGTAGGGAAAAGATGGGGAGAAAAATTTGTAACTCAAAATCTTATGGAAATGAATGTTGAAAACTAAAAATAAATAAATAAATTGAAATATTTTAAAAAATAAATATTATTTCATCAGATCCTCACAATAACCCTGAGAGGTAGGTGCTATTATCATCCCCATTTTACAGTAAAGGAAACTGAGGCAGACAGAGATTAAGTGACTTGTCCAGGGTCACATAGTTAGTAAGTGTCTGAAATTAGATTTGAACTCAGGTCTTGCTGAGTCCAGGCCTTTAACCACTGTGCCTCCTAACATCTCAACTTTTATGGAAAGGGAGTAAGTAGCTGATATACTGGAAGCAAGTTCTGAGTTAGGGTTCTGACCCAGGGGATGAGAATTCAGGGCAAAGGAATTTATGTTGTCAAGAAGATGAGGAGGATTTAATGAAGGAAAAAAAGCTTACGAACATAGCAGCAGCAGCTAAAATACTGCAAAAGAAATTATAGCTACAATGGAAAGTCCAGTTTACCTTGACCCACCAATGAGCGCTTTCTCATTGGCAGGTGAGGAGGAGTGTTTTTTCCACATTGGGTAGAAAACAATGCCTTAGACTTTGAAACCAAATTTTTTAGCTACTTTTTTTTCTATTTGATTATAGGATTTAGAACCAAACAGGACCCTCAGGAACCTGATCCTAAGGAAGGCTTAATAGCTTGTCTGAGATCATTCAACCAGGACGCTATAGAGACAGTATTAAAAATCAGATCCTTTGAGTCCAAATCCAGGACTCATTCTACCATATCCATGAGACCTCCTTGATACCATTTCTCATCCTTCTCAGAGTTTTGGCCGCTTATATCTTTGAGTATTTGACAGTGAACTAATAACAACATATAGTGTAGGGATTTAGGGACTAGGGATTGCCACAAGACAGTTTTGGAAAGCTAGGAGCTATGATCACTAACAGTGAATACAAAGTTTTGTCTCAGAGTAGGGTTTTAAAATGCTTGGGCTGGAAGAGAATTTAGAGATTATGTATGTACGCTAATCTCCTCATTTTGCAGATGGAAGAGAGAACTGAGGCCCCATGAAATTAAATTTGTCTAAGAACACACATCCTTATACCCAGTACTCTTTCTCTTAATTCATTCTTCCAGGTCAAAAAGTTTTTTGGGGGGGTCAGGATTACAAAGCATCACTAAAGAATTAAGGTAGAAAATAATAATACAAAATAAGGTATACAACTTAAATTATACATAAAAAAAATGAATCAACATCTACCCACAGGGAGCTTATATTCTATTCAAGGAAAGCATAATGAAATGAAGTCTTCCTCTCCAGCTTACCAGCCCAGGAGTGTTCATGGAAGCTGTGTATTTTGGGATTGGCATTAATCTGGATAACTGCCATGGCCCAGGTCTCCAGCAGTCTTATTTGGCAGCTTTATTCTCTGACCAAAGCAATGGCCCTAGTCACCCTTGTCACTTTATGGAAGCCTAGAATCTCAATCTGGACGTCAATTAGGCTTGCCTACATGGTAATGAACAGGTCTGGCTCCAATGGCAGCTGACGATTGTTGTTGTAAGCTCCTCCCTCCTTCCCCATCTGATGGGGGGGGGGGGGAAGAAGTTTGGCAGAGGGAAAAGATGACAAAGGAAGGAAAAGAAAGGATCCTGGATGCCAATAATGGGGGCTTATTTCCTATATCCTGTAGCATGGTTTTTGGTCCATTGCAAGGATTGATGGGGAGGGGTGTTGGTTAGAAATCCCTCTACTAGTCTCTGACTTACATCATCATCATCGTCGTCATCATCATCATCATCATCATCATCATCATCACCATCATCATCATCCTCGTCATCACTCTTGGCCCAGAGGAAACTACTAATAATCCAAATAGACAAGAGGACCATGTTTAGGAATGTTACATTCAAGAAAAAGGACTTGAATTGAATTTTGGAGGAAGTTGAGGATTCTGTCGAATATGAGCAAGGAACGTATTCTAGGAATAGGGTATATTCCTGTGCAAAGGTGAGGAGAAAGGAAATAGCATGTCAGTTGTGGGAAATAGTAAGTAGACCCATTTGGTTGTGCATGAAGGACAGTGATATGCAATAATGAAGGGGAGGGAAAGGAATAAACATTTATGTGGTGCCTGTTACATGCCAAGCACTGTGCTAAGCGCTTTAGAAATATTATCTCGTTTGATCTTTACAACAACCCTGTGAAGTAGATGCTATTATTATCCCCATTTTACAGGTGGGAAAACAGAGGCAAACAGAGCTTAAATGACTTGCCCATAGTCACATAGCTAGTAAGCATCTGAGACTGGATTTGATCTGGGGTCTTCCTTACTCCAGTCTCAGTTCTCTCTCCACTGCACCACCTAGCTGTCTCAATAATGAAAAGAAAGAAGGAAGGAAGGAAGGAAAAAGGGAAGAAAAAGAAAAATGTATACGTTTATGCTTTGCTAAGCACTTAAGACAAAAATACAAAAGTGAAGACTGCTACATTTTATTAAAGACCCCCCCCAAAAAACTTTTTGATCTGAAGGAATTTTAGTAAAGCTACATTTCCAAGCAGCACATGTAGGTAAGAGATGTCCACGTAGGGGAATGTAGCAAATTTCCAGGATGTTAGAGAGAGCTAATTGGGAAATTGATTGACACACTCTCTTTAGGAACAGAGGAAGTATTGATTTGGTTATGGTTGCAGAACTGGAAGGGGGAGAGGAAGGGAGGGTGGAGGTTATACATATAGTGGCAAAGCAGTTGAGTGGATGAAGAGTAAAGTGTGACATGACAAGACCTTCTTGAACAGTGTGCTAAGAGAAGCGGGGAGGAGGAAGGAGGGAGAAAGGTAGTGTAGGGTGGTACTCCCAGAGCTGAAAGGGTTAATACATCCAAGTTTTTCCTATAAGTTGAGAAAGTAAGGTTGGGACTAGATTGTGAAGGAGTTTGTGTTTTATTTTAGAAGCAGGAGGGAGCCACCAGAGCTTTTTAAGTACGTAGTGAGGTGATCAGAACTGAGCTGTAGGAATATTCATCTGGCAAACTGTGTGGGGGATGAAATGGGAAGTGGGGGCAGTCTAGATCAAAACCACTGAAGAAACTGTGAGGTACAGACTAAGGTGGTAGCCATGTGAATGAAGAAGAGGGTTGGATTCTAGAAGGGGAATTTATAAAACTTGGCCTGGTCATGTGACTATCAAGGTGCTCGTCCAGACATTTCCCCTCATGAACTCCCAAACTTCTCCAAAAATAAGAATTACGGACAATTGATAAAGCGATTTGAGCTGTTTTCATGATTTAAGACCCCAAGAACCCTAACAAGGTAAGACCCAATGAGCTAACCACAGAGAAGACTAATACCTAATTTGCTCTGTACTCCCTCTCCACCTAGCCATCTCATTCTGACAGGGCTGCACAAAGGACCAACTGACTGACAACCCAACCCATCTCTGCTTCACCTCCCTGAGCTTGGAAATCTAAAAGCTAGAAGTTTCCTCTGCTTGGGGTAGCAGCATGACTTTGCTCTGACCTACAATTGTATTTAGCCAGGGAACTGAGGAACAGAGGGAAAGGGAGGTGGCAGACAGTGTGTGTGTGTGTGTGTGTGTGTGTGTGTGTGTGTGTGTGTGTGTGTGTGTGTGTGTGTGTGTAAGTGTGTAGGAGGAGGGGGCTTGAGGGAAAGGATACTAGAATCCAAATGAGGCCTGTTCTGCCTCTTTTCCTCCCCAACCAGGAATTATTTGGGTCAAAGAACTGAAGAGTCAAGAAGTGAGAAAAAAGGGTAATATAAGGGAAAAAAGACTTAAATTATCACATATCTCAGAAGAAACATAAAACTTAGAAACCCATTGTATATAGGATCTTTTTCATTTTGCTTGCTGTGTGTCCTTGGACATGCCACATTCTCCTAATCTGTTTCCTCATTTGTAACAAGGGGATAATTTATTCTAACTGCCTCAGAGCTTTGTTCTGGGGATCAAATGAAGTCATGGCCATGACTTTGTAATGGTAAGAAAGGCTTTGTAATGGTCAGATGAGCTTTTTGGGAAAGGAAAAATAGCCCATGTCCACAAAAATAGGAAGAAATTGCTTAATGGAGTTTTGCCAAAGTAAGTATTCATCTAGGCATCCTATCTCCCCCATGTCCAAAGGCCTCTTAGCAACATGGACATTTTTTCTTCCCGTTTTTCTGGGGGTGCATGACATATACTCAGTAGGCTTCTCTCTGCCATCTGATAAGCTGCATGAGAACACAGGGGAAGCCTGACAAGTCAAGGCTGCAAGGTCATTGTATGCCTCATGCTAGCACAGATGGCATCTCTTATACAGGAACAGTGAATGCATTGCAGGAACCATTCTCCCTCCTCACTAGCTTAGAATCATTGAGAACTGGGCTTTCCCAAGAAACATGCATCATAAATACATAAGGACCTCTTTTCCTGGATGCACAAGGAGAGGGGAATGAAGTAAGGCAGAAGGATATAGTATGTTTGCCAGTTGTACTCTCTGGACTCATATACAACCAGAAAAAAGTATCTTTCTCCCCACTTCAACAGATGCAACATCTCTATGGAAGAAGCCAAAGACAGCATTTCTTACAAGCAATCTAGGATACTCGTGTATGGCTAATCCAAAGGGACCATGATCCCTTGCAAAGAAGTCAAGTAAACTGCATGTGGTAGGCCAGAAGTGAGATTGTAGAGTAGCAAACACTGTACAGCCTACTCTAGTTGGTGGGGAGCTGTCCTCAGGTGAATGATCTGGATCACAGGCCTTTGGGTAGGGATATTTGGAAGGGACATGACTCTCAGAGGATAGAACGGCTGCCTTATCACTTCCTCAGTTCCATTCTCTGTTCCTTGAGAGCTTTGCAGACCCAAATGAATGACCTGGGTTCCCCTTCCTCCTCCTTTGCAACCCCACATGTCCCACAATTTAACATGCTTTGGCAGGCCAAGGTAGGTTGGGTTCAGTGTGTATTTTTGCAGTAAAAGTAGACAATTGATTTGAATATTGTGGCCACTAGTGTTTTGTTTCTGCCAAGTTAGAAGGAATCCCTCCTAGAACATTGCAGTTGTAAGCTGATGCCAGCTCTACCTTCTCTGGACATAAAACTAAGAAACACCAGAGACTTTTTGCTTTAGGAAGTCATAAGTTATGCATGATTCAGACCATTCAGCAAATCACAAGCTTTATTAGGCATCCACTGTGTGCCCAGCACTGTTCTAGCACTGAGGCTACAAAACCCCCCAAAATGAAATTGTTCCTGCTTTCTAGAAGCTGAAGAGAGGAAGGTGGTAATAGGAATTTAAACAAAAGCTTCATGGTTTTTGGATGTTTCTAGGGTTTTCTTTCTCTGTTAGTTTCTCTTTTTATCATCGATGTCTCTTGGGGAAAGAGCTGCTTATGAAGGAAAGGGCCAAAGATAATACAGCAAGAAAGATTCTTTAGGATTTTTAAGTTGCTTTGAGTTTACAAGAGGAAAAGAATGTACAGGCATGTAAATTCAACGTGTCATTTTCCTCCCCATCATTACTTGGAGGAGAGACATTTAAAGCTGTGTCCGTGAGTAGCAAATTAATAGGTTTCTGCTCTCACAATAGGAACTATAGAACAGCCCTGAGGGGGCAGGCAGAGGGGCTTGGGCTAAGGCAGTGATGATTTTCTCATCAGGAAGAAGCAAACTGGGTCTGAGAAGTGAGGGGGCAGGCACTTGGTTCAGGGGAATTAAAATGATAAATAGGTTTTTAGCTGAGTTTAATGAAGCTGTTGCAAAGGTTGGCTTTAGGTCTGGGCTTACTTAGCATTTTAAGAAAAAGATCTGGAAAAGAGGATAGATTATCTGGTCGATAAAAGGAGGCATTAAATTCAAAGATGTCACTAAAGCTAATAAGATCAAAGATATGAGACAAAAGGGCTTGGAGTGTTTAGGAATCACTGGGCAGAAACTAACTATGGGAAAGGGGAAAATAATCAGAAAAACGTTCAAATTGTGAAGTTTGTCAGGAAAGTAGTAATCTATGTGAGGGACTTGGAGAAGAAGAATGTTAACAAAGTAGGCAGGTCACAATCTTGTGCTGTGTGGTTGAGTGGAAAGAAAGCTTTCTTTGAAGTCACAAGACATAGGTTCACATTCTCTTTCTGTCACTACCTGTTTGATCTTGAAGAAAGCTACCTTACTTTATTAGGCCTCAGTTTCCCCTTTTGTAAAATGAGGGGATTGGACTAGATGATCTTGAAGGTCCATTCCACATCTAATACACCCATCTGTGAGATTTAATAATAGTCCATGTTATAGAACAACATCATTTGCTTTCCCAAGGTAGGCGTCTTTATTGGGGCTTTTCCCCCTTGCATAGTTCAGAGTCAGGAAGCCTTCCTTAACTTCCTCAACAACTCAGGACCAAGAAGCAATGAGGGTAGTTGAATGTATGATATAAAATCATAGTTTTATGAGAGTTTCAACATTCTGAAATGCACATGGGTAACAGTAACATAGGAATCTTGAAATGGGTTATGTTGTGTAGGAGCTATTTTTTCCCTTGACCTCTTGGTATTTTGGAGGTTCATTTCCCCCACTCTGACTCTCCACACCTAGCCTTGACTCCATGCGTTATCATTCCAACAATTCACTGGTAAGTGACCTTCCACCATTTTCAACTTCCTAATCCTCAACCCTGAATAAACTCACCATCCACATCTCTGGAGAAGTTAATGACATTGGGCTACTGCACCATATTGCACTGATGTTTCACAATCCTCATGCACTTCGAACAACTCTAACTTATTCTCCACAGCAACTGTTCCAAGCTTTTTCTTCTCAATTTAAAGCTCCAGTGCCTTTCTCCCCTCCCTTTCAGAGCACATGTGAATCCTCCTGCTTCAGTGAGGGTATTGAGACCATGTGAAGGGAATTTCCCCAACTTTCCTCCTCCAATCCTTGACATTTCTAGGTGTCATTGCCTGCTCTCTTTTCCCCTCAAGTTGCAGAGGAAGGTATAGTCTTGCTTCTTGATAGGGATAAACCTCCTACTTGTGCCCTTGATACCATCCTTTCTAGTCTC
This sequence comes from Pseudochirops corinnae, assembly GCA_028646515.1. NCBI lineage: Eukaryota > Metazoa > Chordata > Mammalia > Diprotodontia > Pseudocheiridae > Pseudochirops > Pseudochirops corinnae. The sequence continues at coordinate 252,282,010 of CM053586.1, forward strand.
CCTCATATAGGAGAGATGAACAATAAATAGTCATAGTTCTTCGATCCCAGGGTTTTTGTGAGGATTAAATGAGATAATGTTTGTAAAGTGCTTAGCACAGTGTACAGCACATAGTAGATGCATAATAAATGCTCATTTCCTTTCTCCCTCCCTCCCTTCCTCCTTTCCTTTCTTCTCTCCTCTAGCAATTTTCTGTTTCTCTTTTATGCACTTTCAATTTTCATCCTATCCTCTGTATTTTTTCTATATACCTACAAATGTACCTGTGACTCCCTCATACTAAAAAAGGCTTTCCTTCCATCCTTCTACCTCCTTGAGCTCCTAACTTATTCCCTTTTCCTTTTCATGGTCAAATTTCTTGAAAAGTCTATGCCTGATGTCTCCACTTTCTCACCTCCCACTCTTTCCACAGCCTCTTGCAATCTGGCTTCCCAGCTTTTTATCTTTTCCCGATAAATCTGGTTCTTCCTTTTGATTTCATTATTATTTGTCAGTGGCATCAGCATTCACCTAGTTTCTCATCACTTCTCTCTCCAACAATTCTCATCTTCAATGATTATCTTATGAAACATCTCTTCTATCTGTTCCAATGGTCACTATCCTAGGATAGGTCCTCACCACTGCCCCACATATCTGGAGAATTCCAACAGCAGCCCAACAGGTCTTCCCACTTTCACTCACTCCTAACTCCAAGCCATCCTCCGTACTACCGCCAAACTGATCTCCTTCACTCATAGACTAATCTCCCAACTATCCAAACTACTCTAGATTTAACTACTTTGTATATATTTATATTTATTAACTTTATATTTATGCTCTATTATATTTTTATGTCTACTTGCTGTCTCCCCCATTATAATACGTTACTTGCCAGTAGGGATTGTTTCATTCTTTGTATTTGTTTCATTAGCACCTAGCACACAGTTGGTATTTAATCAAAAGTTGTTGAGGGGTCATGTCACTCTGCTCAAAATCTTATAGTGTTCCCTATTGCCCACGAGACACTTTCTTTTTTGTTTTGTTTTGTTCTTTTTTTTTTTTTTTTGGAGGGGGAAGGCACGGCAATTGAGATTAAGTGAGTTGCCCAAGATCACATGGCTAGTGTGTCAAGTGTCTGAGGTCGGATTTGAACTCAGGTTCTTCTGACTCCAGGGCTGGTGTTCTATTCACTGTGCCACCTAGCTGCCCCACAAGACAATTTCAAACTACTTCGTCTGAAATTTGAGACTCTCCAAAACCTCAAACAAGCCTTCTCATCTCCTACACTGGTTGAATTTGTTTTTATTGTTCCCTATGCAAGGAATGTCTTCCTTTGTCCTCTTCACCCACTGACTCCCTACTCTTCCTTTAAAACCCGCTTCAAACGCTAGCTCTTCCATGAAGCCTTCCCTGATTTCTCCAGTTTAAGGACCTCACATAACACTTTGTACCTCTCGTGTGCTCCTAGCCCATACTATTTTGTATTATTATAATTTGTGCATGTGTCATACACTTTTACTGGACTATATGCTCCACGAGGACAGGGGCTATATCTTTTCTGAGTTTTTCATATCACATAGAGGCCTAACACAATGTTCTACATATAGTAGGTACCAAAAATGGTTGTTGAATTGAACTGAAGTGCCTCAGATCCCTGAGAGGTAGCATCCCACAATTTGGCAGAATGCTGAGGAAGTCTGGGAGTACTTTTCCCTCTGTTAAAACTGCTTCAGGGAACTATACCCAAAGGGCTATAAAGCTGTGCATACCCTTTTATCCAGCAATACTACTGCTAGGTTTATATTCCAAAGACATAAAAAAAGGGAAAAGGACCAATTTGTACAAAAAATATTTATAGCAGTTCTTTTTGTGGTGTTTAAGAGTTGGAAATTGAAGGAATGACCATCAGTTGGAGAATGATTATGGTATGTGATTGTAATGAAATATCATTGTGCTATAAGAAATGATGAGCAGATTGACTTTAGAAAAACCTGGTAAGACTTATGTGGACTGATGCAAAGTGAAATGAACAGAACCAGGAGAATGTTGTACACAGTAATATCAATATTGTTTGATGAAGAATTGTGAATGACAGCTATTCTTAGCAATACAGTGATCTAAGACAGTCCCAAAGGACTAGTGACAAAGCATATTCTCTGCCTCCAGAGAAAGAACTGATATTGCTTGAATACAAACTGAAACATGCTGTTTTTCACTTTCTTTCATTCTTTTTCTTTTATTTGAGTCTTCTTATACAAAAAGACCAATAAGGAAATCTTTTACATGATTGTGCATGTATAACCCATATCTAGTTGCTTACTGTTTCACAGAGGGGAAGGAGAAGGAAGGATAGAATTTGGAACTCAAAACTTAAAAAACCCAACCAAATATTAAACATTGTTTTAACGTGTAATTGGAGGAAAATAAAAAATGTATTTTAAAAACGGCATCAGAAAGGTCATGTTTTGTTGTGTGACACCCTTGTTAGTTTACAGCAAGGCTTCTTAGTCTTTTTTCTGTCATGGAACTCTTTGACAGTCTGGTGAAACCTATGGACCCTTTCTCAGAATAATGTTTTCAGTGTTAAAATAAAATACATAGAATTAAAAGGAAACCAATATGCTGAAATACTATAAAAATGCAATAAAAAACAAATTCACAGCCCTCCCTTTCAGGAGTCCATTAAAACTCAGGTTAACCTCCCCTCCTCCCACCCCCTACTTTAGAGAGATGGTAACACAATGGAGGGAGGCCAGAGAAAATCAAAGTAATGATGAAGAAAGAGTAAAAGCTTGAGATGCAAAAAGTTTAAAGGAGAGAAGCATGGATTACTTAGCTAAGTGATGTGTAATTAGCAGGGGTGTGATCAGTCCACAGATCTTTGAAAGATCTAAACAGCTGAGAAAGAAGTAATTATTCAATGTGTCATTAGTAGGAGTAAGGGGAGGGCCTGAAGGACACTGAAATTGAGGTTAAATAGCAAGCAAGCTGCCTGCCTTTGGAAACTGTTGTGTTGCTAGGGAATTATATAGTTTATCATTTGGGGGCATTTAAGACCCCTGTGAACAGAAACACTAGAAGGAGGTCCAGTAATAACCCTGTCCTTGTCAACAGATGACCAGGATGGCTGGGTTTCTGCCACCTTCACATTTCTCTGATTCTTCTCCACAGGCCCTGGATTGACTAAGTGTTGATGGCTGGCATCCATGTATCAGCCTCCCCCTCCTGTCTTGTTGCAGATCTTCCCTGATTAGCTCATCCAAATCTTGGTTCCTATTCTGGTTCATACTATTCACTGCCATGTGTAGTATGGAAAGGTTTGTTTCACCTGACCAATCCAATTTTATCCTTCCTGTCTTGATATATTCCAGGAAGTAAAGAAGGCCTCTCAAGACCGAGCACGGGACATGACTCAGCCAGTTGTCTTATAAAACAGCTGAGGAGAGTGCTTTTGTATACAGAGATTTTTATGTTCCTGCCAGGTAAATGATAATCAAAACCCCTAAATCATAGAAAGGAGTTTGGGGGCAGAGATGCACACATCCACCGAGCTTCTAGAAAACAATATTGGGTTCACTGGCATCTTTATTATTCTTAGGGGATGGCATGAAAGCAAGAGTTAGAGGAGCATGTTCTCTCTTGGGACTGAAGTAATTAAAAAAATGAAAGTCATGTTTGAAGGGAAATAGCTCAGCCAGGTCATATGCTATTGAATATCATACTCTTGGGTGATGCTGGAAGGACAGAGCTAAAAAGGAGCTTTGAGATTCTCTAGCCCAGTCCTTTTATTTTACAGACAAGAAAACAGAAAATTTGATTCATAGCTCCCCGACTAATCTGCTCAAGGTCACAATGAAAGTCAAATAAAAGAGCTGGGAGTCAGCTCCAGATACTCATGTTTATCTCTAATCACAAGAAAATGTTCCCACCCTATAATAAAAGGAAAAGAGGAATCCGAGCAATCTAGCAAATAAGTGGAATTGAGACTGAAGAAGAGGTACATTTTTATCTCAACAAAATGAAACCTTTAAATCCATCATTAATTTTTCTTTTTGAAGGCAAACCATTTTTATGAGCTTGTGATTTAAAATGATGCAGGATAAAAGCAGTTATCCTTCAGGGGGAAAAAAATCTTGTGTCTCAGAATCAGATATTTGGAGGAAATGACAGAAAAATAATATAATCTCTGACCTGTGTGTTCACATCTGTTTGGTACTATACAGAAGGGAAGGGATAATTCTTTTGACCTCTGCCCAGGTCCAACCACGTCTGGACTACTGTGTTCAATTCTGGATCTCATACTTGAGGATTGGATATACCTGAATGTCCAAGGTCACACGAATGGCATTGACAAACTGTAACACATCTAGGGGGCATGTTCACCAGTATGGTAAAAGGATGAAATACCATGCCATGCAAAGATCCATGGAAGAAAATGGGGGTGTTTAACTTACAGAAGATTTAGGGGAGACATGAAAACTGTCATCAAGTATGTGAAGGGCTGTCTCATGGAAGAGAGATTAGATTTATTTTGCTAGGGAAGAACTAGAGGCAACTGGAGGTAGAAATTGCAGAAAGGTAGAGTCAGTCTCAATGTGAGCAAAATCTTTTCTGACAATTAGAGCTATCCTAAATTAGAGCAGGGTGCTTAAGGAAGGAGTTGATTCTCTGTTGCTGTATTGCTGGATGCCTTCAAGCAGAGGCTACACTTGTTAAGTAAATGATAGAGAAGATTCCTGTTTGAGCATGCACTGGGCTAGATGATCTCATAGGTCCCTTTAAACTTTGATTTGTTGAGATTCTGTGATTCTACCCAGGCTCCATTGTCTCATGTGAGGATGGATATATTTGTTAAAATCCTCACTGATTTAAAGAGAATTAGCATTGTAGGAGTTCACAGGATAATACGTTTACCACTAGAAGGGACCTTAGAGTTCCTGGAGTCTAACCCTCTCATTTTTACAAAGGAGGAAATTGAAGTACAGAGGCTATATGACTTGCCAATGGTCATATTACTAGCAAGTGCCTGGAGTAGGATTTGAACCCAGGCTCTTCTGACTTTCACATCCAATCCTATTTATATTTACCAGTCCCTAACGAGGTGATTCACAAACACGTTCATAGAGTAATTTATGCTTACCCATATCTGAAGAAAGCCTTGAGGTGGAGCTTTAAATCTTCCTGCAGATACTGATTAGCTGCATGATCCTAGGCAAGTCACATAATCTCTCAGACCTCTGTTTCCTTATTTGTAAGATGTGGACAAAATTATTATGAGGATCAAGTAAGTTTATATAGGTAAAGTACTTAGCAAACCTTAAAGTGATAATTAAATACTAACAATTATTCTTCACACAAGTACAAAGTAGACTATTCTAATGAACTAAAACAAATAGATTATTGAGATCTAGATGCAAGTTTTACCAAAATAATTAAAGCTGTGTTTGTACCCATATTATCTAAACAACTGCCTAAATTCTCTTTCTCCTTTGTGTCAGTGGAAATCAAACTAGTGAGCTGAGAGACACTTAACAGAATGTAATATTAAATCAGTTACATGACTAAATGGAGTTTTACTTTATCTCCATTTGAAATGAGACCTTAGATTTAAAACCCAGAGCTGCTAATGTTTCTCATGTTCCATTGCTTCACCAGAACAATGTGTCCATTATATTTTATTGGTAAGTAATACCATATAATCTTCCCACTCTCCTCCCTGTCCCACATTGAAAATATGGTCTCCATGAAGTGAATATGGCTGCGTGACCCTTTGTTTAACAAACTGCGTGCAATAACCAACTCAATATTCATTTCCCTTACCCATTGTGCTAACTCCAAAGACTAAGATTGTGAGGTTGTTATTCTTGGGTTTCGATGAGTTCAGCAAATTGGACCCATGTCTTATCAAAATAAAAACTATTTCAGCTTTTCTGCTAAATAGAAGTGTTTTTATTAACCAATGAATGAAAGAAAAATATTTATTATGTGTTTATTACATGTCAGGCACTGTGCCAAGCACCAGACAATAGACAGTCCCTGCCTTCATGGAGCTTACATTCTCATGGGGAAAAATGATACACGTAAGGTATGAAATACTAGGGTGGAGTGATTCAGTCTGAGAAGTCACATGGAAGATGAAAGGTGCCATAAGGCAATTGATTGACATGTCTTTCCAGGAATGGTAGTGTTGATTTAATTACCATCCTTGGAGCTAAAGGTGGAAAAGTGTGTGGAGCAAATGTGAGCATAGCTGTCTGGCTTGAAGATGACTGGAGAGCAGCACGTTGAGGTTCAGGCTATTGTACTTTTCACTCCTCTTTATTTCTTGGGCTCACATTTGAAGAATAATTATGCCGCAAGCTCTCTCTAAGATGCAACTGGAAGATCAGTCCATGAAATCAGTCCACGGAAGCCTATATCTGAGACAGGTATTGTAGGTGGACAATGAATTGGACCCAAATTGAATAAGAGAAAGAGATTAGGCTGGATTGGAAATTATTTCGAATATTCCTTGGTGCAAAGCCCCATCTTTTTGTTTTTAATTTTTAAATACAAATACTATTCCTCTGAAGTTGGATAGTCATGAGTATTGGAACTCTGTAAACTCTGCTATCAAAACTGTAGGTGATCCAAATGGCAAGAGAGAGTTAAGTGGTAGATACAAGTAGGTGATAACATTTTCCCAATAATTACCTATGTACAAGGACTGGTATACGGGATTGATAACAAGAAAGGGAGGTGGGCAGGACCTGTAGCAAGAGCAAGCTTTGATGGAAGGATCCAAAAGGGGTTCCCTGGTACCCATGAGATGAAAATGACCTAAACAAAGACCTCCAGCACATTGGAAAGGTCTTCTGTGGTGAGTCTCTGGAAGAAAATAAACAAGAAGAATCACTGGGGTGTGAAGGCATGGATTAGTTGCAGCTACCACTTATGAAAGGAGTTCCAGCACTGATGAGATTCCACATCCCATAAAGTGAGATGTGTGTCATGAAGCAACTGGAGGTTGGGGAAGGAAGTCTTTCTTCAGTCTTTTCAAGATTTGTGAAATTATCAGTGTGGGTACATTTCCATCAGTAGGATTATAACATCATAGCTCTAGAGTTGGAAGGGATCTCAACCTCAGGAGACATTTAGTACAACCCCTTTATTTTATGGATAAAGAAACCGAGGCACCAGAAAGTGAAGCAATTTGCATGAGGTCACACAGGCTGTAGGGTGAGATTTGAATTTAGGTTGTCTGACTCTGGAGCTAGTGCTTTTTTCGTCATACCATGCTGTCCCAGATTACAGATTCCCTATGATCTTTGAGAGCCCTGAATTAATTAATTACCCTGAAATCAACGCAGTTCTACATTTTTGTGAACTTGGCTTTTTGTTGGGTGATAGATACAAAGTCTAGCAATGGTCCTTTCCAGCTTGTTAATGTCTTAGTTTTAGAGATGGAAGTAACCTTAGAAGTCATCTAGTCCTAATTTCATGGATGAGGAAACTGAGGCCCAGAGAGAAATGGTTTGTTCAGGGTTATGCAGGTGGGATTCAAACCCAGAATCTCAGACTTTATACTACAACATATACCAGAGGAAGGAGGAGTCACCTTCATGTCACAATGAGGCATCTGAGAAGGATTTGGTGGAGGATATTGAAACCAAATAGATAATATTTTCCTGTCTTTAGGTTGAAGGGAGAGATCTATAATTCTACTACAAGACCCTTTATAGAACTGAGAGTTTCCTGAACACTCCATAACTATGTCATGTACAGATCATTTATTATCTAAAGAAAATTCTGTCAAGTAGATAAAGACTCTCTTTTTCTAGTTCTAAGGGTCAACCAACTTAATGATTTGGTGAACTGAAAGAGGAATCAATCAATCAATTATTTTTTATTAAGTGCTTACAATGTTTCCGGAATCCCAGAGAGATATGTTCTAGAGATAAAAAGAGCCCACCCACCCTTTCCCTGTCCATCAAATCCAAAAATGATGTTGACGACATGGTAAGGAACATTTATACTGAATAACACTTAGATTTTCAAAGTGTTTTACATAGATTATCTCATTTGATACTCAAAATCATCCTGTGAGGTAGCTATTGCAGTTATTATCATCCCCATTTCACAGATGAGAAAACTGAGGCCAAGAGAGGTTAAATGACTTCTCCCAGGTTATACAATTAGTAAGTAATAGAGATAAGATTAAAATCCAGGTCTTCTTAACTCCAAATCCATCATGCCAGGGTGCCTTTTAGTATCATCTCACCCTTTTCACTGTTTTCAGTAGAGTTCGCACAAAAAAAGTCATAGGACAAGTCATTATCTTGATAGCTTTTATGTTTAATATTCTATAGAATTTTGCATGGGTAGACAAAATAAGCAGTTTTTGTAGCTGAATAAAAGTATTAGGACATAAGCTCATAATCTATGGGCTCACTATAAACATCCTTGGTACAATTCCAGTCGCAGAGCAATGGGGATAATTTGCACTTCACTCTGTTTTCACATGATTTTGATCACCTCTTCCAGATCTTTATCTTTTCAATGTTTTTGTCCTATAAAACTTGGAGAAGATGATTAGTTGGTAGAGTGACATCTTTTAACGTATCCACTAAGAACGGTTCATAGACATTCTTTACTTTAAACATCTTCCCATTCAGCTTTGATTTCAGGATGCCAATAAGTATCTTAACATGAGTGATATAAGTTAAGAATAACTTAACATCTTCAGCCAGTCTTCTGTTTGATGTCCATATGCCTGATGTCTCTTGCCTGGAGGACATCAAGATATTTCTTTGTAATAATAACAATAATAACTAACATGCATAGTATTTACTATGTGCCAGGCACTTATTATTATCCTTACAACAGCCCTGGAAGATAGGTACTATTTTTATACCCATTTTATAGATGAGGAATGAGGCAAATGGAGGTTAAATGTCTTGCCCATGGTCACATAGGCAGTGAGTGTTTGAGGCCACATTTGAACTCAGGTCTTCCTGACTTCAGGTCTAGCACTCTATCAGTTGTGCCACCTAGCTGTCTCAAAGATATTTTTTCATCCATTGGTTCAATATGACTTCAGGATTCCAACTTCAAACCTTTTGCCTCTTTAGGGAAGTCCACAAGATGGAGATGTTTAATGTGTGTATGTGTGATTTTTTTCTTTCGTGAAGTCATGTAAGTCATTCATATATACCAATGATTGATAAAATGTTTTTTTATTTGATACCTTCTTTAATTTAGAAACCATACTTAGTTCTCTTCAAGAGATGATATTTGATTGTGGGCTAGACAGAATCATAATGAATTTAAACCATATCACTGGAAAATGCCATATCTTATATCATCTTCTTCTTGACATTTTCATGTTGTTGGACTATTTTAAATAGAGAATCATTTTTCTTGTGGAAATAAAATACTGTAGTGTTCTCACCACACTCGGGTCTGTTTTTCATATTTGCAGTACTTGAATAAGCAATGAATTCATAATTGAGTCAAAAGTTTTTCAATAATCAACAAAAGAAGGACAGAGGATTCTGGGAAGATGGCAGAGTAGCTCAGAAAATTCCAAACTCTCAAGATTTCCCTCCACAAAACACATAAAATAGCACCTCAGGGCAAACAAAGAGCTTGGGGGGGGGGGGGTGTGTGTAAAAATAAATAAGAGTAGGGGCACAACAAGGGTCCTCCTGGGACAATCAGAGATTTGAAGAAAAATCTCAGGCCAAGGTTTGGTCCCTCTGAAGAGTAAACACCTCCAGGCTAGGGGTCACTTTAACAACTAGTGGCAAGTTGCTTAAACTATAAGCAGCAAGCCCCAGGGTTAGTGGAGTTGGGTGGCTGCCTCAGCCCCAGTGATAGGAACTTTTACCCCAGGACAAAGAAGGGAGTTGGGCCTCTGAGTCAGGGAAGATCAAGTGAACTTCTGCTGATCCAGAGCCAGCTGTGCTGTGAAGAGCAGCAGGGACAAGAAGAGATCAGCACATGCCTGATCAGTGCAAGAGCAGGATATCGCTGGCTCTGGGCACTTACAGGAGACTAGAGGTTTGACTTTGATTCCAAGCAAGTGGGGAGAACTGAAGATCAAAGACAAGAGGCACCCCATACCCCAGGACTAGAGGCAATTACAAAAATTAAATTCCTACCACCAAAAATGCACAGGCAAAGGAGAAAGGATCAACCACAGAAAATTATTATGGGAATAGAGAAGACCAGGTTTCATATTCAGAGGAGGATATTGAAGCAAAGAAACTCTCTTCTACCCTAAATAGTAATGTCAAATGGTCACCTGCCCAATACAAATTTATAGAAGAATTTTAAAAGAACTTTAAAAATAAAATGAGAGAGATTAAGCAAAAATTGAAAAAACTAAAAATAAAAACAATCCAAGAAAAACAAGATTATTAAAAGAAAGTCAACCAATTAGAAAAGACCTAGGATCTTAAGGAGGAAAATGAGACCCTGAAAATTAGAACTGAAAAGGAGAAGCCATCGAAGTTATAAGAGACCAAGGAATAATAAAACAAAATATAAAGAATAAAAAAACAGAAGAGAAAGTAAAGCATCTCATAAGAAAAACAACCGATCTGGAGAACAGGTCAAGAAGAGAAAACATAAAAATAATTGAACTACCTGAAAGCTATGACCAAAAAGAGAATCTTGATAGCATGATACAAGATATAATTAAAGAAAATTGTCCTGAAGCATTAGAACAAGAGGTTGAAATAGGGAAAAAAATTCCATTGACCATCACTTGAAAGAGATCCTATGAGGAAAACTCATGGGAACATTATATTTAAATTCAGAAACCCACAGCTCAAGGATAAAACATTAAGAGCAACAAGAAAAAAAATTTAAATATGGCAGTGCCACAATTAGAATCACACAAGACCTAGCAGCAGTAACACTATAGGACCACAGGTCTTGGAACACTATATATTGTAGAGCAAGGGAGCTGGGATTCTAGCTGAAAATATCATACCCAGCAAAGTTCAGCATAATTCTGAATGGAAAAAAAAAATGAACATTTGATCAACTGTTAAACTTTAAGGACTTTGTTAACAAAAAAAACAACCCACAAACAAACCTGAATTTAATAGAATATTTGCCATACAAGAGCCAAGAGAAACATAAGCCATATAACAAAGACCAATTACAAACTACTCAATAATGGACAGACTGTTTACCTTTTCTGTTTGTAAAATGTATGTCTAAGAGTGTTATTAGCAATTGAGTAGTTCACAAGAAAGATTGGGGTATACCTGAGTATGATAATGACTTTTAAAAGTAAAGCAATATAGGAATAGCTAAAAGAGTAATTATCTTATACAAATGAGACTGGAGAGAAACTACACAGAGAAATTAGATGGGGGAGGAGGGTGTGTTGTTCTGGTAACCTACTTTCACCATAAATGGGTTCAAGAAGGAACAACACATGTAGAGGAGTATAAAAGTTTTCCAAATTCAGAAGAAATAAAATGATAAGGGGATAGGAAGTGGGGAGAGGATAAGGGAGGGATTTCTAAAGGGGAAGGTGAGGGAACAGGACAAAGGTGGGGTAGAGAAGGGTGTTTAGATTTGTGGGCATGGCAGGATAGGGGAGAGTAGGCTTAGTAACAGGAAGACAAGGTAGTGGGTAGAAGTAAAGAAGAAGAGTCAGGAGGGATAGGAAATGAGAGATGCACAAACATAGAACAAAGATCAGGAGAAGAATTTGTTACAGAAAGCATATGTCTATGTATGTATGTATGTATGAATGTGAATATATATATATATATGTGTATGTATATATCTGTATGAATTTATCTGCACTTGATTGTAGCCTTAGAGTGGGGGGAAGGAAAGGGGGAAAAAGAACAGCATGAGAAGCGCACAGCAGAGAACAACAAAAAAAAAATCCAAGAAAGCCAAGAAAAGATGGACAACTCTCAACATAACTATAGTACAGGCCTTCTTGATATGGAAATTTATTGCTATATATTGTGAATCCTCTCTTCTGCTGTGCATATGACATGCTTTTTTTCTTTCTTTGAATTTAAGTTTATGATATGTTTTTTTTTCTTTTCTCTATTATGTATTTGATTTTTGGTGTTTGAGTCCAAAATAAAAAAAATTTTTTTAAAGAAGAACAAATATTAAAGTGCTTTGAGGCAGCTTATGCAATAATTATGAATTGAGTAATTGTTCTTTATGCTAGAGGATGCTTTGTTCCCCAGATAATGTTATTTCTATCATTTCATATTTTTGTACTGACTTAAGCTTCAAATGCCTTACATAAAATACATAAACAAGTAACTGACCTCTATTGTAGTAGTCAACTGTTCTTCTTTTTTTGTTAGTAGATACATGATGTTTTCAGAGGACTGGAATTTAAGTATATCTCAAAAGACCAAGCTGCCCCATTGAATATATCTGACTTTTCCAGGTAAAACAACAAATTTTATTTTTCATTATCTGAAAAGACTTTAGAATACTAAGGGATATTTATGCCAAAGATATAGGAAAGTCAAAGTATGAAGCAGAAATAGCTAATCTATATGAAGTTTCAAGTGACCAAAAATTATATCAATTGATGTCCCTGGAAACAAGTTTACATCTTAGAGGAAGCAGTAAAGTGCTTTGCTAGTGATTCATGTGCCCTGTGAGGCATCTGAGACAATAAACTTTCCAGTTTTATCTAGAAGTTAGAATTTATCAGCTGCTTCAGGTCTAGGTGTTCCATTGTTCATTAATTAACAGTGCTAAAGTTTTTGCCTTCTAGTTTAATACACTTTGTATTTTCATGGCATTGGACACATTGTGACTATGTCAACGACCAGAAATTTTCAACGTCTTCCATCCTTGTGGATCTTTCTTGCCTCTAATTCTTTACTTCTCTAGCCTCTGTAGTAAAGTTTGGGGTTCATGTTGATTTGCTTATTTTATTCTTTGTGCTGCCTTGGCACTTTGTACCACCTTGACTTTTTCACTTTTTCTTTCAGTTAGTGATTGAGAGAATCTAGAATTCTGGAATATTTTTATTTTCTGAATTCCTTTCCCAATGGGACGCCGGACCCTAGTTTGAATTTTACTACTGTGTTACTTTGGGCAACTCTTGTCAACTCTCTGGGTCACAGTTTCCTTCATGTATAAAAAGAGAAGAATGGACTAGATGATCTACACGGCCCCTTCAAGATCTAAATTATGATCCTCTTATGCTCTATTTTCTCCGTTAAGAACTGCTATGGACCTTACATTATTTTAGTCCAGAACAGTAAAGACCATGATATAGAGCAAGGTTCTAATTCTAGAAGACAAGTTAGCCATGAGGGCAATTCACAACCTTTACTTCTTTCTCATTGATTTGAGTTTTTATTTTTTACCCTTTTTAAAAGAATAATTGGGGTTAAGTGACTTGCCCAGGGTCACCTGATGAGTAAATTTCTGAGGCCAGTTTTGAAATCAGGTCCTACTGGTTGGTGCTCCTATCCACTGCACCACCTAGCTGCCTCTTTCTCATTGGTTTGGGAGAAAAAAAACAGGCATTTATAAGGTCCTAGATTTAGAACTAGGAGGGACTTCAGAGATCATCTAGGGCAATCCTCTCCTTTTACAGGTGAGGAAATGACCACATGGCAGAGCCAGGATTTGAATCAGGTCCTCTTGATTCCAAATACAACACCTTTGCCATGGTATCACTCTCAATCGGGAAAGTAAGAGAGGGGACCTGATTGGATGGGTCACTCTTTAAAAAAAAACACAACATTCTCTGCATTCTGACAAAGCTGGGGAAATAAACCCTCTGTTGACTAATTTCTGTGCGCATGTGTGAAAATATTTGAATCCCTTTTAATTTTCTCCCAGGAATAGGCTGTGTTTGAGCAGAGTGTGCAGCTAAGAGACTAACAAAAATGACAATCCAGGACAATAGCAGCTGGCTTTTCTGATATGCACACTTGGCTTCCCACTATTCTCCTTTGAAATGTGTAATGAGTTTTAGGTACACTAAGGAGGCTTCTCTGTGTGTTCCTAGGCACTTCCTTAAAGCCACCACCTTTTTTTTGCCTGGTTTAGGTCATTCAGATTAAGCTAACTGGATATCAGCCAGGAACTGAGGCTCACAGGAAGTTGTGCATTTGAATTGTCTTTTGGAGTTTCTGAATTCTACACAGGCAGTGCCCGAATTCTTCAAACATCTGCACTTTGTTTGCTCCTCAGCTGAGGAATACTGTACTCTATATTCTTCTGCTGCAGCATTCTGTGCACACAAGTCAGTGGAAAAATTCTGCTCCTTGCTGTCAGGAGCCCTCCAGCTCACTCTTCCCCTCGGTCTTTCTAAACAGCATCCACTGTTCCACATATAGAGTAGTATGATGGTCCAACCAGAAGTAGAAAGTCTATGATGACTGAAAACCACAGCTGTACATATATATGTGTGTGTGTGTGCGTGTGTATACACACACACATACATACATATATGCATAAAGATATGTCTCAGGCGCCAATCTCCTTCAATCAGCCTTTTAGTTCCTAGAAAAACTTTCAATAGCACCAGAGGACACATTTGCAGAAGGATCAATTTTATCAGAGGCAATGACCAAACTCCTGGTCATCAGCCTTAGCTTTCTAATTAATTAATCTACAACATAACTAAAGCTCACATAATATAAACTTATAAGTTCATAATTTATCTCATAATCATAGAGTTGGAAGTGACTTTAGGGGCCATCTAGTGCCACCTCCTCAATTTACATATAGACCCTCCCTCTATTGCCATGGAGACTTGGTGGAACTCTGAGTAATGCACAAATATGTGGGCCCACAGACACTCATCCCACTGTGTTTTACCCAGTTCTACCAAGTCTCCAAGACAACAAATGGGGAGAAAGGCTACATGCAGATGAAGAAACTGATGCCCAAGATAGTTGCCCAAGGTCACACAGGATTTGAATCCAGGTCCTCTGACTTCATATCATTCTTACTGCTGTGCAACATTGTTTCTCATTTACCATTCTTTGACCTCCTGTTCTCTCAGAGGTGGGAGCAACTGTGGCAAGATTTCTCTCCCAGAATTTCTGAAAATTAGGAGCGGATTTAGTCTGGCCACAAAAATGAAGTTGTTGAGATGTTGATGACTGTACTAATAGGGATAAAGACGAAAGAGAGAGAGAGAGAGAGAGAGAGAGAGAGAGAGAGAGAGAGAGAGAGAGGGGAGGGGAGGAGAGGGGAGGAGAGGAGAGGGGAGGGGAGGAGAGGGGAGGGAGGGGAGGAGAGGGGAGGGAGGGGAGGGGAGGGAAGGGGAGAGGAGATTCTGCAAACTCGAAGCTAATGTGCTTGACTTGGGTTGCTAGGAAAATTCTAGCACAGATCATTAAAGAGATGATTGTTGAACATCCTTAAAAGGAAGTAATAATGTCAAATAGGCAGCATGGCTTCATTGAGAACAGATCATGCTCGACTAACTTTATCTCCTTTTTTGACAGGATTAATAGCCTAATAGATAAAAAGAATACTGTGGATATAATTTACGAATTTTTAGCAAAGCTTTTGAGAAAGTATCTCATCCTTGTGGAGAAGATGGAGAGATGGAGATTAGATGATGACAATACAATTGGATGGATTCAGAATTGGTTATATGACTGAAATCAGAGTCATCTTTAATGACTCAGAATCAACACAGCAGGTGGTCTCCAGTGGAGTGCCTACAGGTGGATCTGTACTTTACTCTGTGCAGTTTAACACTTTGGGCAATGATATGGATAAAAACATAGATGGCGTGCTCATCAAATTTTGCAGATGACACAAAACTGGTGGGGATAGCTAATGCACTGATTGATAGAGTCAAGATTCAAAAGCTCTCAACCAGCTAGAACATTGGGTTGAATCTAACAAGAAATTCCAAAGGGATAAATGTAAAGTTTTGCACTTGTACACAAAAAATCAACTTCACATACAATATGGAAAAAGCCAAGCAGTTCTGAAAAAGATCTGGATGTTTGGACTGCAAGCTCAGTATGAATTAGTCATGTGATATGGCAGTCCCAATAGCTAAATTGGTCTTGGACTATATTAAGAGTGGTGTATTTTCCAGGGATGGTAAGGTGATGGTTTCACTGTATGTACTCTTCCCTAGTCAAGACCTCATCTAGAGTATTGTGTTCAGCTCTAGGTGCCATGATTTAAGGACATTATATAAGCTCATGAGTATATAAAGGAGGACAACCAGAATGATGAAAGGACTTATATCAGTGTCATATAAGGATTGATCAAAGGAAATGGGGACATTTAACTTGGAGAGGAGAAGACTGGGGGACTCTTCATATATTTAAGGGTCTGCCAAGGGTCAGGGGAATTAGAATTGATCTATTTGGCTCCAGAGGGAAAACCTGGGCAATGGGTTGTTGTCAGAAAAAAATTTCTACCAATTAGCGATGTCCCAAAGTGAAATAGACCATCTTGGGAGGTTGTGGGTTGCCCCTCCTTGGAGGTCTTCAAGCAGAAGGCTAGATGACTGCTTGGGTATGTTACAGTGAAGGTTCCTTTCATGTATGAGTTGGATTATATGGCTACTGTGGCCTTTCCAGTTCTTAAATCTGTGTTTAAATAGCTAGGGGTATTATGTAGGAGTAAACAAAGGGACAAAGTAATGCAGGAACAATAATAACATCTATCATTTAAATAGAGTTTTAAAGGTGTATAAATTGTTTTACATATATTAAACAATCCTCACAATAACACTGGGAAGCAATTGCTGTTATTATCCCCACTGTACAGATGAGGAAACCGAGGCTGTAAGAGGTTAAGGGATTTACTCAAGGTCATACAGCAAGTAAGTGTTTGAGGCCACATTTGAACTTGGGTCTTCCTGACTCCAGGTCCAGCACACTGCACTGTCTAGTTCTCATTTACATGATACATTTAGATATACAAGCTGCTTTCACAATGACATTGTAAGGTAGGCAGTTCAAGCATCATTACCTCCCATCTTGTAGATGAGGAAATTGAGGCTCAGAGAGCTAGAGAGAAATTAACTTGCCCAAGGTCACTCAAGTGAGGAAATGGCCCAGTCAAGATTCAAACCCAGGTCTTCTGACTCTAAGCTCTGTGTTCTTTCCATTACGTCAAATTGTCTTCCAAGAAAAAAAGGAATGACTGACTTTGGCTCTGGAAGTATGGACTTTGTATGAACACCTCCTCTCTTCTGAGTGATAGGGTAAAAAGTTACCTAATGGGTGACAGAAACATTCAGAGGCTCTTTTGTTTGGGGGCTGCCCTGGACTACATTTTATCAAAAAACTCCCAGTTGTAGTTTTTATTAAATCCAGGTAATAGAACCTCTGGCTCATGAATACCCCTTGCTTAGGTTGGATGGGAGCTCTTTTGTTACAGGGAAAAAAATTGCTATAGAAGGTGGTGTCTGGCTTAGAGTATTGTATTTTCATTAAAATAAAATTTCCCACACATTTCACAGATTCAGTAGATATCTGCACCTAATCCTAAAGCCATGGGCTCCCAGAGAGGTCTCAGAGCACTCTCGGTACAGATGTGAGGATGTTGACATTTATCTCAAATCAACTGTTGGTGCAGTTTCATGCACTGGGTCCATTTCAGTCTACCTGCTGCTTCCTATGATTATGTCATTTGTCTCTAGTTCCTCCCCCAAGCGCCTCTCCGGTTTTGCCTTGTCCTGCCTAACAGCTGCTGTTTCAGAGCAGGCTACAGTTCTGTGAGCAATGAGATGATCTTTGCAGGTGGCTGGTATACAGGATTTTAAGCTTGCCAAGTGCTTTGGAATGAGGCTAAATATATATGTGTGTGCATGTGTGCTTGTGTGATTATTCTTTATGATTATGAACAGCAAGGAAAATGGGACAAGACAATATGGACTGTTGATTATTGTGGTAGCCTTATCATTATCAAATAATTTTTATTAAGCTTCCATAATATACCTCATGCTGAGGTATTATTACTTCCCATGGAATTAAGTCTGCATTTCCATTTTTTTTCCCCTTTGAGCAGCATCATTTCATTTTGCAGGTTTGTTGTAGCTACATGATTTTTCTTTGGTTCTTGCCTGTACCATACTTCACCTAGGAATTTTGTATTAGTTTCTGTTTTAGATTTATGAGTCAAAGTCACAAAGAAAAGAAAAAGCATGCAATCAACAGGAAGAGTGTCTTTTAGCACCAAAGCAAGAGCAGGAGAGTGAAGTATTTGACACAAGGGGAACAGTCTGGATGAAATGTCTTTCAAATGAAAGTGGAGAATGCGCTCCTAACAGCTGGGAGAAATAGAAACAAACAAGGTCTTCTAGCTTTGAAAGAGATGTCCAAGAGGCTCCTCCCAAGTTTAAATCAATAGACATTAAGTTCCTGCTGTGTGTAAGGCACTATGTTAGGCCCTTGGGATAAAAAGAAAAAAAGTCCATGAAATTGTACCTGCCCTCAAGGAACTCTATTCTACTGGGGGGAATATAACACATGGAAAGACAAATACAGGTGAGAGAGGGATAGGGACTGGACCTGTGGTCTCACTGGTATAAGGACATCCCAATGAATAACTTTCTTTACCAATGCAGGTTGTCACATTCTCTGCAACCTGAAGTCTTAGAGAGCTACCAACAGGTTAGATGGTTTGTTCAGGGACACACAACCAGTATGTGCTAGAGGCAGGCCTTGGACCTGGGTTGCTTGGCTTCTCAGTCAGCTCTTGACCCATCATTCCATGTTGCCTTTCAAATATAACCAGACACACACATAGACACATTCACACATACACACATACACACACACACACACACACACACATACATACATACATACACAGAAATATAAAGAAATTGATAGCCCTGACAACAGGAGGGATCAGAAAGAGCCTGATGCAGGGTGTAGTATTTGTGTTGACTTTGAAGGAAGTCAAAGACTCTAAAAGGCAGAAGTAAGGAGTGATTGTGTCTCAGGGATGAAGAACTAGCTGCTTGTGTTGAAGCATGGAAACAAGGAGTAGAATGTTCCATACTGGAATACCATACTTGAATGGATTGAATGTGATAGAGAGAAATTGGGGGGGAGGGGTTTAAAAGCCAGATTGAGAATTATCTGGTGGTTGTCTAACTAGAGGCACAGTTTAGTTAGCAACAGTTGTGATTTTTATACTGCTCAGAGTTTCTGATTTGAGGAAAGTGGGGGCATTCACAGTGCTGTATGGTCTAACATGATGTCCCTCCTTCTTTCTTTGCCCTGGCTTTGCTCCTTCCATGATGTCAACAAAAGATGCCCCAGATTAACCAGGACAGAATTTTAGGAAGAATTCTTTTAGGCTTAGCCACACCAGACAAGCCACATATTCATTTACTACCATTGGTGACCCAGGACTCTGACAATCAAGGGAGCATTACAAACAATAAGGGAATCAATCCGAGTCTTTTCTTTAGGCATATGAGAAGCAACCAAGTGAAATGCTTAAGCTTCATACTAGAGAGATGTGGACTTTCAGTGCAGTGACATCCTGAGCTCATAAATTCATAGTCCTAAAGCTGGAAAAGACTTCAGAGACCAAGGCCAACCCTCTCATTTTAAAGATGACAAAGATGAGGCTACTTTTGGTTCTGAAAGGAATTCTAAAGATCCAGTCCTACATTTTACAGATGTAGAAACTGAAGCTCAGAGAATTGAAATCACTTGCTTAGGGTCACACAGCTAAGTTAGTGACAGATCTGTAGGAATAGAAGTCATGCCTGTTGGCTCTGGGTCCCCAGTTTTTCCCACTAAAACACACTGCTTCTAAGTCATGCCCCTGTGACAAAAAAATCCGAGGAACTTTCTGCATTGCAAGAACAATGCTAAACAGCCAAGTCTCTTCTTGTACCTTTTCCTGGATCTGCTATCAGTTGGATGACCTCCACTGGGCAGGCTGGGCACACATCCACCATGGCAGACATTTCGGGAATAGCAGGCACCTGCAGCACTCATACTGCCCCTTCCAAAAATGTGTCATGGGTTACTGAACAGGCAAACAGTGTCAGATTTAAGGATATATGGTATAAATAGTGGAAATCACACTAAATTGGGGTTTAGCAGACCTGGATCCCAGTCCTGACTTTGCTACCACTAAGCTGCATGACTTTAGGCAAGGTATATTTTGTAACATCTCTTCCAGGGCTAATTCCTCAATTCCCACTTCCATTAGCTATAAAGGGTCTCCGGAGGGCAGCTGTCTACTGCTGTTCAGAGTCCAAGGGATAAACCTAAAGGAGTTCGGTTTCTAGTAATGCCACTCACAAGCACCCAAAAATATGCTTCTTGCTGCTTATCAGACTGACTTAATTAGATTATAGAAAGGATATTTGCCAAGCATGTATATCAAGAACAATTTTTGTGTTGTTTTTTTTTTTTTTGGAGAGGGGAGGGCAGGGCAATTGGGGTTAAGTGACTTGCCCAAGGTCACATGGCTAGTAAATGTGTCACGTATCTGAGGCTGGATTTGAATTCAGGTCCTCCTGAGTCCAGGGCCGGTGCTCTATTCACTGTGCCACCTAGCTGCCCCTAATGGGAGACATTAACTTTGTATCTGTTTTTGTATATATGTGTACATATTGTTTCCTCTGATCAAATGTAAATTTCTTTTAAGTCAAGATCTGTTTCATTGTTAATCTTTGTACCCCTATTTCCTAGCACAGCATCTGACACATTATAGGAATTTAAGAAAAGTGATTGATTGAGTGATGGATTTGAAATCAGGAAAACCTGGGTTCAAATCTTGCTTCCTATAATTAGTATTTTGGAAAGTCATTTAAACTCTCAAAAGCCTCAGTTTTTATCATCTGTACAATGGACATAATAATACCTATATTATCTACCTGATAGGACAACTGTGAAGCTCAACTAAGAAAGTCTATAAATCATGTTTCCAAGTTTAAGGGGTTGTATGAAAGCCAGTTGTTACTATTATTAATTTCTATTAAATTCTGTTATGTATCAGACCACCTCCCTGGCAGACTGATTCTGGTGTTCTCACTGCAGAGTTTTCTGCTCAGTATCCTAAAGCCACTCTATAATTTCTTATTTTATGGTAACCAGTGGATGTCCATCAAATGCCTGGTATAGACTGAATTGCATAAAGAAATGTGTGAGACACGGTCCCTGCTGTCATCCAGAAGCTTATGATTTACTTGGAAAAACAAGTCTAGTAGCAAACAATGATGAACAGCACAAGAACAGATAGAACAAAAATATCTGGGTGGCACAGTGGGAATGGGTCTGAACTTAGAGTCAGGAGGATCTAGCTGTATGAGCCTGGGTAAGTCAATTAACCTCTCTCAGCCTCCGTTTCTTCACCAGTAAGATGAAGAGGCTAGACTCAAAGGTCCCTTTCAGCTTCAGATCCAGGAATGACAGGGTTGTTGTGAAAACCAAATGAGATCACATACAGAAAGCACTTTGCAAACCTTAATGCACTAAATAAATGCCAGCCATTATTATTGATACTATGGTTGTTATAGAATTGAGGACTTAAGTATTCTCTTTAAAGACTGAGAAATGTTCCATAATTTTAGAGAAGAAAGAAATCAATGTAGGTTTGAGGATTAAGCACTGGAAGGCACCTATAGAATATCTAACCCATCCCTCTCATTTTACAGATAACAGAAACTGAGACCTGGAGAGGGAAATGACTTGCTCAAAATCACAAAGTAGATAAATAACAGACAGGACTTGAACCCAGCCCTTAGCCCAGTGCCTAGCTTCTAATAAATACTTAGTAAATTCTCTAGATTGGTTGATTAGCTTCAAATTCAGTGGGTTTTTTTTCTGTTAAACCACAGGGGCAGAACTTAAATTTGGCCTTGAAGTTCCTACCCTCACATCTATGTAGGCCCCTTATAATCTATAGGATTTCATGGAAGACAGCATTTTGAGAGAATTTCTCAATTTTTTTTCTATCTCTGTAGGATGTCTTCCCTTCACAATTAGTTTGGGGTTATTTTCAACATTCTGAGGTATTATTAAAGATACAATGTATAGTCCATCCAGGGGTGGAGGTACAGCCTTTTGACGGAGTCCAAGTTTTACAGAACAAATCCTTTTATTAAGGGATTTGTTCTGTGAATTTTGGATTCAGTTAAAGGGCACACTTGAGGACCTAGAGGGCCAAGGTTCCCATCCCTACTCCATGCATTCTCTACAATAAACATTTATTATTTACTATATGCAAGGTGCTTTTTTATAAACTCATGCATTGGATAGGAACACATATTCTACTTTTAAGGTAATTGCATTTTTAATATTTAATAATTTTCATTTTTTAAAATTTAAAGTTGTTAAAATTAAATGACTTGGAGTGGACAACTTTTCAGGGCAACTGCTAGATGGAAGTCTGAAGCTGAAATATTGCTGAAATTCTAACTGATGAGAAACCCCTGTGATCTATTATACAGGAGCCCCTTGATGTGGTTCTATTCTCCTGCTTCCATTTCTTTCTGGCCACAGAAATTTAAAGAACCCTGATCCTTTCTCTCTTGAACGGAAGGCTAAAAACTTACCAACAGCAGCATCAAGAATGTCTTGCTTCTCATGTGGCAGGTGCTTTTAATGTCATTGTTGGAGAGCCTGAAACACCCACAGTAACTCCACTCCTACTCACACCCGGTGACAGGAATTGTGCTCTAAAGCTTTTGACAAAGCTGATGAATTTAGAAACAGCTTCTTGTCACCCTGTGTCTGAGGCAACACTGTTGAAAATTTGCTTCTTAATGCAGGCTTGGATAGGTCCTTTCTTGCTGGTCTTCCAGATTTCTCCATCATGCCTAAGGATGGCAGATATTTCCTGTTATGATGACATGTATTTGACAAAGGATGAATTAATAAATGAATGAATGAATGAATGAATAAATAAATAAATAAATAAATTAAATAAATAAAGGGAACTCTTCTAAGTCACTGAAATTCCCTCTTAATAGTCTATGACTACTGAGTTGTATTGAATGTAATAGAAATAAATTGCTTCAGCATGAATCTGGATTTTCCAACTCTTTTCACCCTGACTTGGAAGTGGGCAAGGGTATACTATTAGGCACAAGGACTAAGATTTCCTCATTTTAGTCAAACCCAACTCCTTCCTTTGACTTCATAATAGCCCAAGAGGATTCCTGATTCTACAACTGTTCATAATGCATCTAGGTGGTACAGTGGGTCTGGAATCAGGCAGACCTGAGATAAAATCTAACCTTAGACCCTTACTAGGTATATGATCCTGAACAAGTAATTTAACCTCTGTTAACTCAGTCTTCTCAACTGTAAAATGGGAATAATAAAAATATCTACCTCCTAGGGACATTGTGAGGATCAAATAAGAATATTTATAAAATATTTAGCATGATGTTTGGCACATAGTAGATGTCTAAGAAATGCTTTCTGTTCCTTCCTTATGTAGGAAAGAAAAAAAATGTTAGAGTAGAAAATGTAGTAGACAGTGAGTTGAGACTCTCAAGTTCTTACAGTGACTTTGCCACTAAATAGTTGTGTGACCTCAAGCAAATCTCTTCACTTTTATGGAACTCAATTTCCTCATCTATAGCAGGTGGTTAGACTAGATAATCTCTCAGGTCCCTTCCAGATCTGTGATTCTTTGTCTGTCTATAATGTATTAGGAATTTTTTCTGTAACTCTAACCAATGAATGTTTTATTAATTTTATTTTTATTTATTGATTTATTAACAATTATTATTAATTATGCAACACTTTAATAACATCTAATAATTGTGATAATACTTAACAATTAATTATTTAATTTGTTAAAATTTTATTTATTAATTTTATTATTGTTTTATTAATTTCATATGGTTCAGAAAAGAAAAAAAGCACCAATGTACTAATTTTCATGTAATTTTCAGTGTTCTGTGAGCAGTTATTACATCTCATGTATTCTCTACACCTATTTGAGAAGAAGTGTGCATAATTCTTTTTAGCAGATGAGACACTCTGTTGAGGTATCTATTGGCAGATTTGTAGTAGAAACCTAAGGATCATTCTGGGAAGATTGCCCCCTATGCCTGTCACCCTGTCAAAGGTCCAAGGTAGAGGGGGATGGGTATAGTAGGTTGTACAAACTGTTGGGGATGGTCCTGAAGACCTGACAAAAGCCACATTCCCAAGTAGGAGTGTCATAGCATGATAGCTAGCAGGGGAAAGTCAGAATGGTTCAGTGACTTTCCCATACTGGAGAGAACATCTCAGTTATAGTTAGTTTTCTCTCTACTACTATTCCTTTGCATGTCCTTGAACAATAGGATTAGCTTATGTGTAGGTCTAAAAAACACTATATACATTTGATACTCGACAACTCTGTAAGGTAGTTAGTAGAAATGTGATTATCCTTCAACCCTCAGCTCATATCTTACCTTCTGTAAGAAGCCTTTCCTGGTCTCACTCAAATTTACTGCCTTCCTTCTGAGATTACATTCAATTTTCTCTCTCTCTCTCTCTGTCTCTCTCTCTTGTCTCTGTCTCTCTGTCTGTCTGTCTGTCTGTCTCTCTCTGTCTGTGCCTATATCTCTCTATATCTTTTTACAATGTTGGTCTCACATATTAGAATGTGAGCAGAGGCTGTGTTTTTGCTTTTCTTTTTAAGGTTGGTGATTAACACAGTGCCTGGCACAGAGCAAACACTTAATAATGCATGTTGACTTGACTTATCCTCATTTCGTAGATGAAAAAACTGAGGCTGGCAGAAGTTAAGTGACTTTTTCAAGGTTGAGCAGCTAAAAGCTGGGAAGCAGGGTTTAAAGGTGAGCTTTTGGAATGCTTAGTCCAATGCTCTGTCCATAGTGTTTAATCTCTTTGGGTCCCAGTTTCCTTATCTCTAAAGTGAGAAGGGTGGCCAAGGTTATCTCTAAGAGCCCTTCCAGCTGGTGTTCTAGAAGTTATAAAGTCTCCTAATGAAGCATTTGAACTCAACTCTGCAATTTTCTCTGAGTAACTATTGCCTCCTTCCAGAAGACTAGGAAATCTGGCCAGATTCAGCTTGGACCCTTCCAAATAGTCAGTAAAAGATAAGAATATGTGTCAGCATTCACTATCAGAGATTTGTTTTGTTCCTACTACTGATGTCCCATGGCACTTGTGACACTTATGCTGATATAGTTAGCACAAGGAAGAGATAAAAATAAAAGGAACAGAAATTAATAATATAATATTATGTTTTATAGGTATACATATCATATTTAGCACAAGGAAGAGAAAAAACTAATGGGACAGAAATACAATAGTATGATATAATTTCAGATATAACATAATGTTATATTATTAAAATTAAAAGGAAAAAATATAATAATATAACAATGTTATATTGTTATATTTCTGTTCCTTCCATTCTTTTCCTCTTCCCTGTGCTAACTATATCTGAATAGGTGAGAGTTAGGTAGATCGGGAGACCAAGGGTGGAAAGCAGCCCTGAAAAGCACTTGGCAGCCCTCACACCAAAGGTACTTGTCTTCCCTGAACACACCCTGCAGAGAGGGCTACTCTGATGGGCTGGCCACATTGTTTGAATGTCAAACATACGCCTGCCTAAAACAATATTTTATGGAGAACTCACGCAAGGCAAGAGCTCACATGGAGGTCAGAAAAAGCAATCCAAGGACACTATCAAGGTCTCTCTTAAGAACTTCAGAATTGATTGTATGGCATGGGAAGACACTGGCAAAGGAATGTCCAGCATGGCATGCTCACATCAGAGAAGATGCTGTGCTCTATGAGCAAAGCAGAATTGAAGTGGTTCAAAAGAAACACAAGATGTACAAATTTAGAGAATCCACCCCAAATGTTCACATGGACTACTTGTGCCTGACCTGTGGTAGAGCATTCCAAGCTCATATTGGTCTGGCCAGCTACAGTCTCAACTTGATTCTAACGTAGTGATATCATTTTGATCCTCTTCAAGAATAAAGGACAACACTGGGGAGGCTAGGTGGCACAGTGTAGTAGAGCACCAGCCCTGGAGTCAGGAGGAGCTGAGTTCAAACCCAGCTTCAGACACTCAACACTTACTAGTCATGTGACCTTGGGCAAGTCACTTAACCCCAATTGCCCTGCCCTTCCCCCTCCAAAAAGAAAAGCAAAAAAAACCAAAAAACAAATAAAGGACAACAACCAGCTAAATAACCATATCTACATAAGTGTCACAAGTGCCATGATTTATCAACGGTGGGAACAAAATAGGTCTCTGATATATGATACATAATATAATAAATATAATACAGCCTTTCTTGTGGGCAGCTTTTGGGTCAGTGGTCTGATAATAAATATTTGTTCCTTCCTCTTTCTTTTCAGGTTCTTCAAGGTCTTTGTGTCTAAGATTGAATGACACTGGTCAGAAAAAGCTGATTTTTGGAGAAAATAGTATGACAAGGTCAAGTGGAGGTAGTCAGCAAAATTTATGTATGCTTAGCGTATTATGAATATCTATATCTCTGTGTATATCTAGTATGCATATAGTTGTTTGCAATGTCTCACGCCTTAGAATGTGAATAGAGGCCATGTTTTTGCTTTTCTTTGTAAATTCAGTGCTTAGCACAGGGCCTGGCACATAATAAGCGCTTAACCAGGCTTGTGGACTTGACATCCTCATTTCTTAGATGAAGAATCTGAAGTTTATGAGCCACGGCTTATGAGTTCACATACATATTTGTTGACTTCTTTCAGACAATGACATCTGAAATGGAAATAGAGTTTGAGCCTGTGAGGAAGATAAGTTTTTGAATAAACTGTTTCAGAATCCCATTACCTTATATGTTGCTTTTCGGTTGTTTTCACTCACGTCCGACTCTTTGTGGCTCCTTTGGGGATTTTCTTGGCAAATACTGGAGCAGTTTGACATTTCCTTCTCCAGCTCATTTTACAGATGAGGAAACTAAGGCAAATAGGGTTGAGCGGTTTGCCCAGGGTCATATAGCTAGTAGATGTCTAAAGCCACATTTACACTCAGGTCCTCCTTACTCCAGGCCCTTCCTTCTATCCACCATGCCACTTAGCTGCTCTATTTGTTTTATATTGTATTTTGCAAAATGATTAACAATGATTAACACCACATATTTACAGATTACAAAGTGTTTTCATATACATTATCCAAACTGACCCTTCTAGTGGCACAGAAATGGTAGTACAGATATCATTGTTCCATTTTAAAGATGAAGAAATTCAGGCTCTATAAAGCTGGGTCATTATCCAAGATCACAAGGCTAGTAACTAATAGAATTGGGACTCCAAACTTTGGCACATAAATCCAATTCTCTTTCCTCTACATCATGGGTCTTTAATTGTGTGTGTGTGTGACTAGAAAGAAAATCAATTATATTGAAATAAAGATGTAATTTTTTCACCATCCAAGTGCATAGATTCCCTGAAATCTATGGACAGATTCCTTGGGAGTCTGTGGACTGCACAGTAAGAACCTTTGCTTCATACCATGCTGCCTTTCTCGATGAGGTCATTTGTTTAGACTAGACAAAAGTTAACATTCTATTCTCTCTTTATACCTTCCCCTTTCTTTGCTTGAGCTCAAAGATTAGTGTCTGTTTTAGTTAACAAAACTCTTTTACATTTTGGTTTTGAAAGAAAAGGTAAACATCCCTGTTCCTCCATTTTCCCCCCTCTCTTTTCTTGGGTTGCCAAGATTTACTGACTGTGGCTCAGGTGAATCCTTTTGTGCTTTTTTTGTTTATCTGTTTGTTTGTTTTTCCTGATCTTGAGCCTTACTTGCAGTAGCTTCCTCTTGCTAGCAGCTAGGTAATGAATACAGTACTGAACTTGGAGACAGGATACTTTGGAATTCAAATCCTGCCTCAGACAATTACTATTTGTGTGACCCTGGGCAAGTTATTTAACCTCTTTGAGTCTTGTTTTCTACAATTGTGAAATAAGGAGGTTAGACTCTATAGCTTCTAAAATCCCTTCAGATTGGAAATCTATGACCTCTTCTTCTATATGATGTATCTTTATCTAATATATGTTTTCCCTCTTAGGCTGGGACCTTTGATGATTAACGTGAAGTTTTGTGTGATAAATTATTACTTTTCTCATTAGTTAATACAACTTTACATCTCCTTAAGAGAGACCTAACATCAAGGACTAAAGAGGGGAGAATCCCATTGCACTTTAGTGTTCTCAGAATATATCTGGAATATTGTGTTCAGTTCTAGGTGACACATTTTTGGAAGGGTAATGATAAGCCAGAGAGCTTACAGAGGAGGGCAGCCAGGATGATGAATGGCTTCCAATTCAAGTAGTGTGAGGAAATGAAGGAACAGAAGTTGTTTGGCTTAGCTTAGAGTGGAGGAGAAGATACTGTGTTCAAATATTTGAAGGGCCGTCATCTGGAGGATGTATTAGTTTTGTCCTATTTGACCCCAGAGGGCAGAACCAGGAACAATTGTGGTGTGGAGAGGTTGCGGAAGAAAGAACTTGTAAGGAGGTATATTTAGGCTTGATGTCAGGACATAGCTCCTCACAATTAGAATTGTTCAAAAGTTGAAAAGACTGCCTTGGGAAGTGGTAGGTTTTCTCTTACTGGAAGTCTTCAGACTTAAAAATGAATGACTACTGGTTGGACAGATTGTGGAGAGGATTTTTTTTTTCAGGAATGGGTTTGAACTAAGAGTTCACAGAAGTCTCTTCCAACTTTGGTATTCTGTGTGCTTTTGGAAGCTTATATTTTTGTTCTGGTTTTGGCAAATACATGTTATTTTTAGAAATAAAAAAAGACATTTAAAGATTCAAAATTTTAAATCCCTTCTAATTAGTGAAGAGTGAGTAATTTAGGGAGAAGAATATTTTTCTTATACTTTCTCTTTGGAAATTTTCAGTTAGGGATTTGTCGATTCTTCAACAAAAGAAAATATAATGTTTTCCACTTGTGGGTGATAAGAATTCATTCTCTAGCCTTGGTTTTATTTCTAGAATTGAGTAGAAAATAATGGAATTTTTAGGACTGAGAGGGATCATAGAGGTCAGAGGAGAAGGTCTAGTCTATCCAGCTCCTGAATCCAGAAGCATTCGACCAAAACAAAACTCTTTGAAGTAACTTGATTTTATATAGTACTTGGACTCATGATCTCATTTGATATTTACAATAAGCCTGTGAGACTAACCATTGTAAGTATCTTCATTTCCATCTTATAGGTGAGGAAGCAGAAATCTACTCAGGAAATAAATAAATAATAAAAAGGCCTTGGTCAGGCCTTTACCACGTATGCAAGGCACTGTGGTTTGGTGTGACAGGTAATGCAAAGCTGAATAAGGCATGGGCCCTGATTTGCAGAGTTTCTAATTTAGTCATAGAGATAAGAAAAATATACAAATATCCATGGTACAAATTAAGCATGCTTAGTAGCAGAAAGTAGGAATGTGATGGAGATAGAGGAAATTACTTTTGGTTTGAAGTTGGAGGAATAAGAGATTCTTTTTTTTTTTTTGCTTTTTTTTTAGAGGGGGGAGGGCAGGGCAATTGGGATTAAGTGACTTGCCCAAGGACACACAGCTAGTGTTAAGTGTCTGAGGCCGCATTTGAACTCAGTTCCTTCTGAATTCACTGCGCCACCCAGCTGCTGCAAGAGATTTTTAATAGCAGTAAGTTAGACTGAGTATCTTTAAGGGAATTGTGCAAATGATATATTATCGTTTCTAGGTATTAGCAGCAGTACCTCAGCCTAAACAAGTTGGCATACCTCCATTTAAAGGACTTTGGTTTAGTGGAAAAGGGCTGAGACTTGGACTTATAAGGACCCGTGTTCAAACACTGCCTCAGGCACTTACTAGTTTTGTGACTTTGAACACATCCCTTCATATCCCTGCGCTTCGATTTCACCATCTTCTATAATATAGGAGGGTTACATCTGATGGCTTCTCAAGGTCCTTCTAGCTCTATGATTGAGAGAATTTCAGATATTATGAAGGCTTGGTGAGGGAGAGTATTTGGGGGAAGATTTTTTTTCAGAGCCTCTCAAATTATACCGCAGAAAGCAGCTTCCTATTTATTTCTATGATGAGGCTCTGTCTCCCAAATGAGGTAACACATTTTACAATGCTAACAGGGAATGTATCTATTCAAGGTGCTGTCTACCAAGGACCCATATGTACCACAGGCAGTGTGAGAATGGAGATAAATGAGCTATTTGTAGAAAGGCTGGTCTCCTTGCAGCTCCTTGCAGGAACATTCAGAAGATAGAGGAATGACAATGTAAGAAAGCCAGCTGACCCAAGGAGACTATGAAAGCTGTGTGGGAGGGTGCCAAGTTAGATACCAAATAACCACCTCTATTGGTTCCAGGCTTTGCATCTGTGGACAAATCTTTGTAGTTCTTACTGTTGCCAGGGACAAAGATTGTGCTCCAGTTGGGCCCACCACCTGATGCTAGCCTAAATCCAGGAGGAGAGAGGGAGGCTCGGGGGTGGGGCACAGATGATCAGTCTGCCTACACCAGGCACTCTCAGCCAATGGAGCTCCTCAGATGGAAGCATGGATTTACTGAGCTGCCTATCTTATTCTCTTTGTAGATTATAAATGTTCTTTTCCCCTTCTGGACAATCAAAACTACATGTTGTCTTTTAAGAAATGCCATAGAAGTCTTACATTTAAAAGGGTTAATTTTTTTTCACAATTTTTATAACTACAGATGAATGTCTCCACTATTTGCCAAATATTATGAACACAGTCTTGAAGTGGCAATCCATTGAATCAGGACGAGAGGTATATAAAGTAGGAAACAGCCTAGGGTTCAATACACAGGGGGAACAAGAAGGAAAACTTTTCAATTTTGCTTTATATACTCATTTTTAATGGCAGAAAATTCCACTCTCCATGGCACACAGGCATTTATTTTGTGATAAGCCAAGATGCACATGTTACAATGAAGGCTAGAGCCTCTAGTGGACAGTAACCCTCAGGGGCACAATGTTCAAATCTTTCCTGGAGCACACAAATGCCTTTTCCTTAACTCTGGTAATCCTTGAATTGTATCTTTGCCACTATGGTACAAAATATGCTCGAGAACAGATTTTTCATAATCTAACTGTACTAATTTTTGTAATTAGGAGTTCCTCAGCTGCTTGCTTTCTACAAAAGCACATCTTTTCATCAATATAAATATTTTCTGAGTGATGCCCTATGGCCATGAATAATGGAATACTACAAATCTTAGAAAAATTAGAACTGAAGGTGACCCAAAAGGCAATGGAAATATGTATGGTGAATATAGTAGACTGCCTCATATTACCAGCAACGGTTTACATGTTATAAATGTCATAAAAGACAAGGATGAGTAAGAGCAGAAAAGAAGGTTTGGTTTACTAGCGCTGGTTTAGTAGATGGACAGTTATAATACTGCTGGAAGGTCCCCTCTGGAGTACTCTCCTAGCTTGTATTCATATTTACAGGTCCTCAAAGGGCAAGCGTTAGGGTATCTTGTGGATCTACACTCTTAAAATTATAGCCTACAAGCCATGCCCTAGTATGCTTCCCCTTATTGGTCAGCCAATAGACACAATTAAGCGATGGCATTTCTGAAGCCAGCAAAGTAAAACTAGGTACAAGAAATTGCCCTCATACCCCAGAACACACATTCTTATTCTTTTATACACACAGTGTCTGTGGGGAGAGTGGGCTTTGTGGAAATCTTGCACTCATCCCCGTTGAGTATAGCCTCTCTTCTGGGTGTGTAGCTCATCTGGGCTTCCTAGGTGAGTTCCTCACTCTCAACTGCCAAGGCCAGTTTCTCTCTTGAATCCATAGTTGACTCTAGAAGACATGCTTCTAAAAACTGTCACCTCCAATAAGTCACTGTTTCTGTTTCCTTGTCTTTCTGTAGAGGTTGTGGCCCAAATGGGGTCACAAAGAGTTAGACACAGACAACAACTGACTGATGGAGGCAGAAGCAAATTTCCCCCCAATTCCTAGCTCTGGCCTAAACTAACCAGAGCTAATGAACTCAGCCTTTTAAGGGTTCTCAGGGTTTGTCCCATTTATACCTTGACTAGTCCCATGGAATTCAATCAAGGAAAACTCCTTCACACTCTCCAAAGGGATGATAAGATTAAGTACTCATTTGCTCCTCTAATTCCATCAAGAAGTTTTTTTTACACACTTGATAAAGGTGTTTGACAGGCCTTTAAGTTTTGTCAATGTATTAATACCTTACCACCTGTTATCTATCCAGTGCTTCCTGTGATTACGTCAACTGGGGTGAGTTGGCATCATTTGGTCAGAGACCAACTACCCTATTACAATATTACTTTCAAGATTTTAAAAAAAGAAAAAAAAGAAAGCTACAAGAATGCCAGAAAATTGTCTATGTAGAATCAAAAGCAGTATAATTTTGTGAAAAAAAGCCTTGGATTGCTAGTTGAATACCTCAGTTCAAATCCAGGTTCTGATATTTACTAACCAGTTGGCCTCAGACAAGCCACTTCATACTTCTGTTTTCAGTTTCCTAATTCAAATGATCAGTTTTGACTAAATGACCTTCAATGGCCTTTCCAGATCTCAATCTATGCTTCTATGATTAATGGAAAGATATAGATAAGAATATCACATAATGAGAAAGCCTGGCGGGTTTGGCATCTGTACCAGAAGGAACAATCATATCATTCAGATCATAGATCCATCTAAATAGCTAAGTAAACTTGATTCATAGGCTTTTGGAAAACATTCTGCTTTTAATCGCAAAAGCAATTGAAATATTGTAGAGGAAAATCTGCCAATCTTATGAGAATCCTTTAAGGATATATTGAATCTTTGCTTTTTGATAGTGAGCTCTGTATTAAACTAGGAGATGTTTTTATGATAATAATTTACATAGAAGTTCAGTGGTGCAGTGGATAGAGAGCAGGGCCTGGAGTCTGGGAGACTGAATTCAAATCCAACTTCAGACCCTTAGTAGCTTTGTTACCATGGGCAAGTCATTCAACCTTTATTTGCCTTGGTGTCTTCAACTGTATAATGGGGATAATAATGCACCTAACTCTCAGGGTTGTTTTGAGGATCCAGTAAATTAATATTTGAAAAAAGCTTAGCACAAAGTACTTATTCCTTTCCCTCCCCTACCCCCTCATCAGAACTAATCTCTCCATTTAAATTGAACAAGACCTTTTACTAGATACATCAGATAGGGAAGACAGCTGCTCCCCTGCCTACAATCCTGGTTCATTATCTGAGGGTCATCTGTCCTTTAATGAAGGTTGACTTTTTGGCAGTTGGGAAGTAACTTATAGCCCAATAAGGCAAATTTTCATCTTCCTCTGTGAATTTATTCCTTCCTCTCACCCCTCACATTGCTCTAAATCTTTTCAAAGTCTGAGGGATCCTATCTTCATTGGTAAATTCAAGTGGATAATTGAGATAACTTTCCATACAATAGGAGCAATAGCTGGCATCTATATAGCACTTTAAAGCTTCCAAAACACTTAATACACATTATCTGTGAAGTAGGCACTATTGCTGCCTCCATTTTACTGATAGGGAAACTGAGTCTGAAAGCAATTTGGCCACTTATAAGACCATGCAGGTAACAAGTGTCTGAGACGAGAGTTAAACTCAGGTTTTCCTGACTCCAAGTCCCATATTCTATCCACTGGACCACCTAGCTGCAGCTAATAGATTCCTGGCACATTTACCTTTGTGTTTAAGATGAAAGTGATCTGAATAGTAGGATTGTATGCTGATGTCCCATCAGACATCATCTCATCACAATCTTCCCTATCTTCTCTGCCCCATATCTCAAAGCCCCTCTATATCTTTACTCTGAGTCCTTCTATATCTTTACTCACAATCTCCTCTTTTTCCTTAGGCTGAGTAAGAAGTGGCCCTTTTCCTTCCAAGGCCATCTCTTCTGATATTGCCCCTGTTAGCATGGCAAAGAAGACAGAGAGGCTGGGTCACACAAGTAGGAAGTCAGATGCTATAGCCAAAGGTTGTACCAGATTCTCCTTCATCCTGGGATTTCCCATAGCTACTATATACAAGTAGGGAGAAGTAGAGCTTAGACTGGTGGTGTTTGCAAAACTAGCCCTTATCATTCTGCTTATGAAGAAAAAGTCATTGACGAGGAAACAACATTGACTAGAAATCAGCAAGGAAGGGGAGGTGACATATAGCATAAGAACTTGAAGAACCCTCTCTCTCTCTCTCTCTCTCTCTCTCTCTCTCATGCTCTGGTCCTACAAATAGAGCTGACTCATGATGACTCTGTGCTCCAAATTCAGCATAGGACTGCCTATCTGAATGTATTCAGTGAGCTCACCACTCTCTCCCCTCATTCCCCCTCACTCCTTCCATGGAAGGGAGCGTCTACCAATTTGCACTGGGATGTTGTTGTTGTTCAGTTGCATTTGAATATTTATTGACCTCATTCAGGATTTTCTTGGCAAAGATACTGGAGGGGTTTGCCATTTCCTTTTCCAGCTCATTTTACAGATGGGGAAACTGAGACAAACAGGATTAAGTGACTTGCCCAGAGTCACACAGTTAGTGTCTAAGGATAGAAGGTAGAAAAAGGGAAGAAGAAAAAGGAAAAAGGAACACATTGTAGAGAGGTTCCTTCTGGAGATGGGCATGGTCATGATTTGTGGGGAACCTGGAGATGAAAAGATTAGTAAGGATTCTGAGAAGATGGGGCGGGCAGGCTTGTAAGTTTCATAAGGAACAGCAGTAATGATTCAAACAAACTAAGGAATACAGGAAAAGGTAAAGTCTAGAGATACAAGCAAAGTTTCAGAATCAAAGCATAGAGACATTCTTCAGTCAGACAGTAGCTGGTCAGAGGCAAATTTAGGACTGACAAGACTCTCTATATAAGCATCTTCTGATGACCTTGCAGTGGTCTTGGAAGATTGACTCTCTTTGGTTTATCAAGGGGCAACTCATTGCCCTGGCTCTGGATAGGTATTTGAGATCAGACACTAAGAGCATGATTCAACAGAACAGTTAGCTATATGCCCTAAGAAGAAACCGTGCAGCTTAGCTATTTGAGCTCATTTGAAAGTCTAGAATAGGCAGACAAGCCTATTTTCTCTACCACTACTTGGTTTATCACCAAACAATGTTCTATCTGGAGAACTTCAATCTGTCAAACCATTTAGCTATTGATAGCTTTTTTCTTTCTTTCCTGAAATAAAAGTGTGCAAGGCTATAAATTATATTTCCTCCCACCCCCTTGTAAGACTGACTCCATTTCTAAATTGATTTTGAGTTTTATTTGATTCTCAATTTTTATGCCATGTGAGTATTTGAAGCTTTATGAGGAGGATAAAAGAGGAATAGTAGGATAGTTGGAGAATTTCAAGTTCGATAAACATAAACTCAATGGAGCAAATCTGAATTGGAATCTTATTTCTTCTACTTACTAGTTAAGTGAACTTAGACACATTATTTGATCTTTCTGAGCCTCAATTTCCTCAGCTTGTAAGATGAGAATAATTGTCCTGTCAGCCTTTCCAGAGTTATCAGATAAGTCAAAAGTGAAAACAAATGGGAAGTCTATCGAAGGCTGAAAGATGATAAGCAAATATAAGAGAAGGAGCTGTTATCTGTACTTATGTAGAGGCAGTGTGGTAGAATAGACAGAGTGCTTGACTCAGGGTCAGGAAGGCCTTTGATACTTAACCCGCTGTATAACTTTAGGCAAGGGATTTATTCTCCACATACATCTTTATATTCACAATATTCCAAGTGAGACAGCATGGTGCAGCAGAAAGAATGCTGGATTTGGTATTAGAAGACCTGAATTCAAATGCTGCCTTTGTTACTTGCTATTTGTGTGACCTTAGGTCAGTCTCTGTAACCTTTCTGAGCTTCAGTTTCCCCATCTGTAAAATAAGGAAATTAGACTGTTATTATTTAATCATATTTAACTCTTCATGACCCCATTTGGGGTTTTCTTGGCAAAGATGCTGGAGTGATTTGCCATTTCCTTCTCCAGCTCATTTTTTACAGATGAGGAATTGAGGCAAAGAGGGTTAAGTAACTTGTGCAGGGTAAGATAGCTAGTAAGTGTCTAAGGCTGGATTTGAACTCATGAAGCTAAGTCTTCCTGACTCCAGGTTTGGCACACTATCCACTGCACCACCTACCTGCACAGAATTAGACTGGATTACCTCTAAGTTCCCTTCATGCTTTACTCTCTGATTCTATGATCTACTAAGGTGGGCTGCAATATTTCTTAGTAGAAGGAATTCTTATACCAGGACTTTCAAATATTGTTGAATTAAGAGATCCTTGTATACCTGTTTAGTATTTTCATCTGCTTTTGCACTAGCCCCTGGACGGATGACAGGCCAGTGTCAACGATACTTGTTGAATCCCCTTGTTTAGGGAAGGGTAGTAGGGTAGTTATAACACAAATGAACGTTAGGAACATGTAGCAACTATCAGGAAGCAAATCAATGATCTGTAAAGTGAGAATACAAAGAGTTGGGGCCAGA
Source organism: Pseudochirops corinnae (assembly GCA_028646515.1). Classification (NCBI taxonomy): domain Eukaryota; kingdom Metazoa; phylum Chordata; class Mammalia; order Diprotodontia; family Pseudocheiridae; genus Pseudochirops; species Pseudochirops corinnae. The sequence goes on from CM053586.1 coordinate 252,318,429, forward strand.
GGCAGAAGCAGGGTCAAAATCAGAAATCAGCAAAAAGTTCCAAGAGAGGAGTTTGGTAGGAGACAACGTTTAGGTTTCGGGTGGTGGGAGTGTTATGCTGGCTGACAGATAAGGAATTAAGTTAGACAAAATGTGGGTTCGGTGTGTCTCATGAAAAGGCTACCCAATCAAATTAGAGTTGGCCATTTCTTGGCTGATCCAGCTCTCTAGACTCACCCAGACCCCCATCAACTAGAGAGCACCCTAAGCAACAGCTGCCTTTGTTAAACTCAATGGAATATAATGAATTGTGGAGATATAGCATATAAAGAATTAGCACTCTTAAATCTCTCTCTTTTTTTTTAATAATAAGAAATTCTAAAAGTAATTTAACAATTATTATTTATTCAATGTGTGAAAAAGTTGCTTAGATATTTTTATATGTATTTAAGTATTATGTAATTCAGTAATTATTGTTATGAATGTTACCATTTAATGTGTAATACCTCATAATTCATTAATCATTTTGTAATTATTTTATTACTTTGCTGTTTTGCTAAGGAAC
>CM053586.1:252319472-252346228 GCA_028646515.1 Pseudochirops corinnae
TAAGGAACACAACATATTTTCTTATTTATCTTCAAAAACATCCCAGTGAGCAAAATCCTGTAGATAAAAAGATTTAATTATAACAATGTCTTAACTGATTTATCACTAGAGGAAATAAAAAAAAAATCTTTTTAGAGATCTTTTTTGGTAGTACATATATTTTTCCAAGTTACAACTATAATGTATCTTGGTTTCTGCCTATTCTACATTTTAAAGTGGACTTAAAAGCCAAGCAGCACATTCTTATAGGTTTCTCCCTCAATTTCAACACTTGAAATTGTCAGCTTTTCCTCGAGAAATGATTCTCAACTTATTTGAGTCTGGGGTATCCATGGTGACCTTTCCAAAACATCATGACCTGGGAACTTGGTAAGCAAAGGGAAAGGAGAAAGAGGCCATAGTACCAATTCAACCATAGTATTTTAACTCTATCACCCAATAACCAGCAGGGGTTGTGACTCATAGATCAAAAATCACCTTCTAAAGGATTAAACAGCTGAACAGGAAATAGAGTTTAAATAAAAGTGGTACCACATCCTGAGTTTGAATTGGGACGAGGAGACAGGGACAATGAGCTGTCTACCAGTTTTTAGTGATCCTAAAGCATCATGGGATAGCATTTGTTTTCCCTTTCTCTAATAGGACTGCTTTTAGTTTTAGAAACTTGAACATCTAGATAAATGACAATAGTTTTGATACTTGCACCTCAATAAATCATACCCACAAAGATGTATCTTGAATATACACTAAGGAAATATTGACCCTATTTATATCAACCATCCAAACAATGAAAATGAATGTGGATTATATATCACTCCTATATCTAGACAGATGGACACTAGAAAAGCCAAAACAAGAAGCTTCAGTAATTTCTTGGCTCTTTTATCTACTAGATTCAACAAAAGCCTTGCTCAGAGAGAAGAGAAGGGTAAGACCTCAGTATCCACTGGACTGCCATTGACTAGAAATGGAAAGTTCAGCATTTTTACTCATTTTATACATCTTTTTTTGCTTCCAGATTTAAAAAAAGTCACTATTCTCTTTATACCAAAGGTTGTTTTTAATCATCTGCACAACTAGTTTGTGGCCCAACAAATTATGCAATGTGAATAGAATGGAAGATTACTGCATAGTAAGAAATAGCATATGTGAGGAAGTCAGAGAAGCATGGGAAGATTTGTTTGAACTGATGCCAATTGAAGTAAACAGATTGAAGAGAAACAGTCACAATGATCATGAGAAAGTAAATGAAAACAACACTAACAGCTAAACTCCAAGTATCTGACATGATCAATCTTGATCCTAAAGATCCAATGGTGAAACACACTTCCCTCCTCTGAGTACAAAGGAGAATTCAAAATGCTGCCAACACTGTCAATGTGGTCAGACACAGCTATTTTGTTGATTAATTTAGCCTAGATATTTAGATTTGCTATAAGAAAATATTCAGTGGGGGAAGGGAATACTAGGAATTGACTATTGGGAAAAAAGGATTGGTAAAAAAAATTTTTTTAAAAATAAGCATAGCAGAAAAAAAAACCTTTTTAGGATATAGTGAAATGCAGCATCAATCAATATGAGAAAGGTGGGTAAGCTGTAGTGCAGTGCCTTCTCTGGGCTCACTCTTCTGACTCACACTCATGCTAGTACTTTGGGTCCTTAAACTGTGGCACTTCTCCCCTCAGGGTTCGAAGGTTAACCCTGAGGGGCTAAAGAGTTGTCCGATACTGTCACTCACAAGCCCCTGTACAATGTGTCTCTTTCATCTGACTAGTTAACACCTTCCCAGTATCAATTAAACATTAACATCAGTTAGTTTGTAGAAAGGACTATTTACTGACACGAAATAACAAAGGACCAAAGTACAAATATATTTCCCCAAACTGGGAGCACACTTTCCCCCCTACATACCTCTGTCCCAGAGGAGAATGGATTCAAACTTAAAATGTGTTACAAAACATTTAACTTTACATTCATTTAAAATCTACCAATTTTAGTTCTGAGTGTGGCACAGTTCCTTCCTTTGCTTGCAGAACACAGTCTTAATTCACTGCTGGGTTGGGTCATTCAAATTCACTCCTTAGGACTGGCTCCTCACCAGACCCGGCTACTGTTAGTATTGGCTCTGGTTGTTGACAGGACCTTTGATGGCTCCTCTGACTTATAGAAGCTCACAAGATCATAACCTGGTCTGTTCTTTCTGATGCTCATTTACCTAAGATCAAGAAATAAGAAACACAATAGAGACAGAAGAAACAGGGGCACCATGCATTCGTGGACACGTGGTGGGAAAAATGTCCTGAGATTCTTCTCCTACTTAGAGATTCAGGGAAGTTCTTGCCTTATTCATCACCAGAGAAGAGAGAGGGATGAAGAAGAGAAGAGAAGAGAAAAGAAGAGAGGAGAGGAGAAGAGAAGATACATATACACATCTGTGTGTATATGTATACATACATATATGTGCATATCTATCTGTCTATCTATCTATCTATCTATCTATCTATCTATCTATCTATCTATCTACACATTTGGTAGTACATATACTAGAGAGAGAGAAAGTATTTGAGCCTTTTATATTCCTGCTCATCCTACCTCAGTAAACAAATAAATGGCTTTTTAAAAAAATCACCATGCAGTAGGCTTATAGGAAACAGAAAATACCTCTGCCTACTTAAAAGTGGGAAGAGAAAGGGCCATTCTATCTTAAATTTCCAGAAGCTGGCTCTCCAAGCCTTCTTGCACCACAGAGAGAGTATTGCACATGCACTAAAGACTGGATCTTCATTGACTTGTCCACCATTACAATGCCAATAGAAAATTGACTAGATCTAACCAATGATAGGGGAGCTCTTGTTCTGATGAGAAATCTATGAGGCAATCCAATACAGCTGCAAATAATAATTGGCTCCATATATAACAAATGTGACTACAGAAAGGGCATTCTTTACATGTAAGTGGCATGAAAATCTCTTCAAGATAGAGTAGTCTACACCTGCTGCATATACTCTTTGAAGATCATGACTCAAACTCCTGCAACTTGGCTCTACCTCTTTACTCAAAATGCTCTCTCAAAGGTCACCAATGACTTCCTTTTTAGTCAACAGGTCTTATGACTCCTCCTAAATTATCTTTTTATCACAGGATTATAGGAAGGTTTTTTTGGATTTAGTCTAAACCCTTTGTTTTACTGATAAGGAACTGAGACCCAAGATCACAAGGGTTGTCCAATAGCAGAATGGATTTCAAACCAGATCTTCTAACTCCAAATTAAATCTTCTACTAAACCATTCTGTATACAAAAGAGCAGTCAGAGGCTGCTCTTTCTTTAACATTCGACATTATTACCATTCAATCCTTCCTGAGACCAAGGTCTGTCAATTCTATCTTTGTGATATCTCTCCTAATCTCCTCTTCTCCCCTCTGACACTGCCCCCACACTGGGACAGTCCCCCATCATCTCATACCTGGACTATTAAAACAGCTTGTTGGTTGGTCTGTTTCCTCACTTCAGTATGTCCTCAAAGTGATCTTTATTATGCTTAGGCCTGAGTATGTTACCTTTCTATTTTAATGAATTCCAGTGATTCCCTGTCATCTCCACGATCAAATGTAAAATCTTTTGTTTGATGTTCAAAACCTTTTCCTCTTAAACCATACATCCTCCCATACATTCAGGGAAATTGTTCATTTGTTTTTCAGTTGTGTCTGACTCTTCCTGACCCCATTTGGGATTTTCTTGGCAAAGATACTAGAGTGGTTTGGCCATTTCCTTCTCCAGCTCATTTTACAGATGAGGAAACTGAGGCAAACAGGGTTAAGTGATTTGCCCAGGGTCACACAGCTAGTAAGTATCTGAGGTCAGATTTGAATTCAAGTCTTCTGATTCTAGGCCCTGCCTTCTATTCACTGCACTACCTCTTTGCTTTTCCACAAACAAGAGACTCCATTCTCCTGACTCTGGGTACTTTCACTGGCTGTCTTCCATGCCCGCAATGATTTTGCTCCTCATCTCCACCTCCTGGCTTCTATGGCTTCTTTCAGCTCCTAACTAAAACTCTACCTCCTGCCTTCCTTTTATTGATCATTTTCAATTTATCCTATAGCTTGTTAGTACACAGTTGTTTGCATGTTGTCTGCCACATTAGACTACGAACAGCTTGAGAGCAGGGACTAGCTTTTGCCTTTCTTTGTCCCTGGTGCTTCGCACAGTGACTGACTCGTGCTAGGCACTTAATAAACGTTTGTAGACTGACTCACTCATGGATTCCTTTAACTTTTCTGACACCATTCTCTCTGGGTTTTCTATCCCTTTGACCTTTTATTCTTTATCCACTTTATGAACTCCTCTTCCTCTTCTTTAAGTAGATATTTCCTTAAGCTATGCCTTCTACTTTCTTTTGTTTCTATAGTCTTAGTCATTTCCCCTACTCTTTTGTTGTTGTTGTTGTTTGCTTTTTGGAGGGCAATTGGGGTTAAGGGACTTGCCCAAGGTCACATACTTCTCTTATTTTTGTAGCTTCAAATATCAGCTCATAGATCAGTGGTTTTTCAAATTTTTGGTGTCAGGACCCCTTTATAGTCTTAAAAATTATTGAGGACCTCTCTCACCAAAAACTTTTGTTTATGTGAGTTATAGCTATGTAGATTGATATATCTATCAATGTTTTAGACATTAAAATGTTTCATTATTATTATGAAAACAATTTTGACCATGAGGGATCCCCTGAAAGGGTCTCAGGGGCATCCATGTCACACCATTGTTATAGATCATATATTTAGGTCTAGAGAAGATCATTCAGATAATCTAGTTACATCCTTTTCATTTCACAAAGGAGAAAAATGAGGCCCAGAGAAGTTGTAGCTTGTTAAAGATCACAAAAGTCACCATGAAGGCAGAATTCAAATCCAGGTCCTCAGACTTACTCTTTCTACTATAGCCCATTGCCTTATTATGTTGATGACTCTCAGATTTTTATCCCTAGCCAAACTCTCTCTGGAGAGATGCTTTTACTTAGGTGTCCTGCAGACATCTCAAGCTATTGAATTAATTCTCTTTTCCCTGCCTCATCCCCCAAACATGCTCCTCCTGATTTCTCTATTTCTGTTAATAGAACCATTTCCCTAGTCACCCATGCTCAAAATCTGAGTCATCTTTGACTCCTACCTCTCCTTCTGGCCCCACATCTGATCAGTTTTTAAGTCCCAGGAGCTTGGCAATATCTCTTGGCATCTGCCTCTTCCTTTCCATTCCCATTGACATCATTCTCAGGACCATTTTCATTTCCTTTGACTTTTGTACCTGGTCTCTCTGCTTCCAGTCTTGTTTCTCTCCAATTAATATTGCATAGGCAGGATCATCTTTCTAATTCAAAGATATAATCACAGAAAATAATAATAAACTGAATTTAAATAACATCTCAAGATTTACAGTGCTCCTTCTTCACCATGACCTTATAAAGTAGGTCATTCAAGTACTTGCTGTACAGATAAGGGAACTGAGTCTCAAAGGTATAAATAACTTACTTATGATCTTGCAGTTAGTAAATGTTGGAGTCAGGACTTGAACCTTTCTACAGATTCCATATCTTGCTTTTTCCACTACACTATGATGTCTCCCTATTTCAATAGAGGTCACCATTAATTTCCCTATTGTCAAATCCAATGACGTTTTATCCATTTTATCCTTCTTGATGTTTTCATTCATTTTCATTCATTATCCTCTGTTTTGCATATGCTGCCCTTGAAACTCTCTCCTTGATTCCCAAATGTACCACCTTAAGGCTTCTAATCTTTTCAAGTATACTATGTGAGGAATGAAGAAGAGGAGAATGAGCTTGGAAGATATAAACCAGGGATACAGTCCCTAAGGAAGGAATTCATACCCTAGTTGGTGCAGTGCTGACCTGTACTTTGTACTCCCTAACCCTAGGAACAGGAATACCCACCCCATCACCAGGGGAATATTCACAAGGCAAAAGAAAATCCAACGAGAAAGACATTTAGGAGCAACCAATCTCCCTCCCACCCCCACCTTCCTAGACCTGCTTTTTTGGTATAATAAGGTCCCACCTGGCTTCCTCTACTTTTAAATACTACATGATTCTACAAAAGCAAAAGTTATGAGCTTTTTGTTTTTAAGTACCAGCAGTAAGATCCCTGCTTTTCCCTTTCTAAATATTCCACTTGAAGGAAGCTCCAATATGTATACAGGTATATTATTGTGATGGGAGTGAGTGTTAGATTCCCAAGAGTCCATGGACTAGTCCCTCTCTGTGACCCAGCTGCTCTGTCTTCCCACTGTGCCATAATTTTTCCCTTGGTTTGTGACAGGACAAGAGATAGTGTCCTGTCACAAGACACTATTTCCTTCTTTCCAACCATATCATCTCTGTTTCTTCTTTTTCTTCCTGCCCTAACTGAGCACATTCTCAATATCAGATTCTCAGCTTTCCTCTCTCTCCTCTCCTCTCTCCCCTCTCTCCCCTCCCTGCCTCCCTCCCTCCCTGTCCCTCTGTCTGTCTCTCTCTTTATTTCTTTCTCCCTCCCTCCCTCCCTCTCTTCTTCTATGTAAATATGTATGTTCAATTGTGTTTGACTCTTTGTGACTCCATTAGAGTTTTCTTGGCAAAGATACTGGAGTGGTTTGCCATTTCCTTCTTTAGCTCATTTTACTAAGGTAAACAGAGTTTTAAGAGACATGCCAAGGATCATATAATAAATGTCTGAGACCAAATTTGAACTCGGGAAGAGAAGTCTTCCTGATTCTAGGCCCAGCACTCTCTCTGTTGTGCTACCTAGCTATGTATATACAGACACATACATACATACATACATACATACATCAATATATAACATCTGATCTCCCCTTCTTTATCTCTGGATAAAGAGATTTCTTGTTGCTACCTTAAACTTGACTTATTATCTTTCTTCTTAATATAGATTTTCCCCCTACCAACTTGTCTATCTCTATCAATTACACCGCTGTTTTTCCACTCACCATGGCTAAAAACCTTTGAGTCATTTTTGCTTCATTCTTTTCCTTTCTATGCCCAGTTAGTCTCCATGTGCTTTTGATTTTTTTTCCCTTGAAGATGTTTCTTGTTTAACCATCTCTCCATCTCCTTTGTTACTTTTACCATTGGAGCGCAGGCCTTCTTCACCTCCCTTCAGATTAGCACACTAGCCACCTCTTGGGTCTAAATGTGGCTCTGTCCTCCAGCTCTTCAATTCATCCTGCACACTAATGTCACTTAAAAAAAAAACAACAACATTGGTTTCATTATGTCATTTCCCTACTCAAAACCTTTAATAACTCCCATTCCATATTACAGTAGGTCTAATCTTCTTTGCCTATTTTTTTGTGGCCCTCAGTCATCTTAACCTTTCCCATTTTATTTCTAAAACCTCCTAACATGGGCTCTTGTTGGCTTCCTCACTATCTCATGAACGTGCAATGCCAAATTCTACCTCTGTGTCTTTGCTTTACCTAGAAATCCCTCTTTCTTCCTGCCTGTATATTCAAATTTTACTGGTCCTTTGGGGCCCAGCTCAGTTTCTACTTCCTCCATGAAATCTTTCCTGACAAGAATTTTACTCTTGTGATTTCCTGGTTTAGCAATTTTTCTATTGATCATTTCTATATAATTGTAAAGCCAAGCAAGAGCAGCTTTCCAGAGGACTGCTGCTGTGAATAGCTCTGAGCTTCTGATCACATAGTATAGTGAACTCTCTATTTATTCATCAGTAAACTAAAGCAAAAACCTTTACAGAAACTAAAGTACAGCATTCACAATGATATAACATAACAACTTATCACTAAAGTGGCCACATAGTCTTAAACAAAAGATATCATTCAGGATACAAAGTACAAAGGTCTCCTATCCCTAGGTCACAGTGTCTTAATCAGTTGGAAAGTTTTCTTTCTTCTTGATTGTAGATCAGTTTACAATCATCCTTAACTCGATCATCCTTAAGGGGCACAAGGTACAAAATACAAACTTCTCCCACCCCTATATCACAGTAAATCCTGATCTTATCAGTCAACTCTAAGTACCCAAGGAAAGGTCTTTTCATCTTGGCTTGAGGCTGTTTCCCAAATTCCATGGTTCCTCTTCCATAGTCCCAGCTTTTGCTTAAATTCACCTAACCATCACCTGGATTCACAGGCAGGCAACTCTCAGCTCCTTCTCCAGCTCCTCATCGAACTCTTTGTCCAATTCTTCATCCAGTTCCCGTTCCATATTGAAGCTCACAGTGATCAGTCCACCTCAAGTCCTTCAAAGTTTCTATTTCTGGGAAGACAAAGCTTAACAGAGCCAAAACAACATTCATGCACTTTGCTGGCACCATCATCAATTTACTTTCTGCCTGTGAAATTAACACAGACCCACAAACAAAGTCTAAGAAATCAACACAAATCCTCAGTATAGTCCCAGGACCTCTGAAACCCTCCTCCAGGACTTCTGTAAACAGAGAACAAGAAGATCCTCTTTCAGGGCTTCTGAACCTGCAGTAAGGTCCCAGGGCTTCTGTACAAAGTATCACAAACACAAATCAACACAGACGGAACAGACAAACAGAATGCTGACCACCACAAATGTTCTCCTCAGTTTTGCTCAGTCCCAGCTGTGCTTGAGCTTTTTTATCTGTCATTAGCTCCTCCCTGTTCTGCCCACCTCTCATATCCCTCCTGTTCCAGTCATTGGCAAGTCCTTCCCACTGTGGGCTTCAGGGTTCGGTTTCTTAACAAAGACTTGATATAATCAGGGCAAGATTCAAAGAAAGAACTGAAACAAGGTGCTAAGTACTTCTTAGCTTGCCATTACAATAATTAGTTCTAATTAATTATTCCATTAGTTATTTTCTGTTCTATTTCTGTTTTTTTCTATTGTAATGTTAACTCTTGTTTTAGAAAATTACAGGAATTTACAGTCCACCTCTGTAGAATTTGAGAATATTTTACCTATTTTTTGCTTCTTGACCAGACAACAGAACGATTTTGTTCAAAAAAAGGAAAATCAGAATTACCAGCGACCACAGAACATTAAGTAAAACCACTTGGTTTTATTAATGTTATTACTATTAGTTTTCATTAGCGAACATTTCATAAAAAATATTTATAAAAGTACCTTCCGTGTGTCATAAATATTTGTAGCTGGAGAGGAATACTTCTTAGGAATCAATAAAACTAATCATATTTTTTAAAAAGTGGTAGTTGCCATCACTTTACACTACGACTAATTTCAGTGGTGCTCTTTTTAAAAAATTACTAAAGAAAGCATTTTCTGTGATACTTAAATCTGATTTTTAAAACACATATCCTAATTTCATAACAAGATGGTTTAATAATTAAGGTGATCTGGGTAGACTTTATTTTTATAATACTTACTCTCTTTTTAGCTTATCTGGAATATTTTTAAACACTTGCAGAGTCATACTATTCCATACTTAGCTTTGTGTGTATATAAATAGAGCACTGATTTTAAAATATTTTTAATTGGGTGACTAATCCAACAGAAGGGCAAAATTGTACCTCATTCACCCAAGGTGACTTCAGCTGCATTCTAGAAAATGACACTCAAGGATACTAAGATATACCCCTATTCCTTCTAGATGGTGAGATTAGATCTATGAACCATACAAAATTAATGTCCACTTGTGGCCATTAATCCAAAAGAAAAAAGGCAAAATTTTGAAGACACTAGTAACATTTTATTGACCTCACGTATAAACTCCCTAATTAAACTCTAAGTTCTTTCAGGTCATGATTGCGTCTTCCATAGTATGATGTTAGCCTACCTCCAAGCAACAAGGAGAAAACTTCGCCCTGCCTCAAAACATGACTATCCATACTAGCACGTCCAATGTCTATCGACCACTTGTGTAATTCTTTTCCAAATATAGCACTCCAAACAACTTTTATATTTTCTATGCCAACTGTGATTGATGCCATATAAGACATTATTGTTATAAATCAAGTATGGTTTTTCCAGACAGTGTATATTGGTTATTGAATTCTAGTACCCCTAGTAATTCATCATTCATTTGGTATTCAACAAGTAGTTATTAAGCACTGTTTACAGAATATTGTGCTATCCCTGTCCTTATAAGGTTTGTAGAACAGTTACTAGTTGAATTAGACACCAAACCATATAATTGTAATATAAAATATTATATGATATGTTCATTAGAATACAAAAAGAAATCCATGTGTAGTTTAAGGGGGAAGGTCTCCAAGGTCTTTAGGGGACACCGCATTTATTCTATTCAGAAAACATGCATTAAGGGGTGGCTAGGTGGTGCAGTGAATAGAGCACCAGCCCTGGAGTCAGGAGAACCTAAGTTCAGATCCGGCCTCAGACACTTAACACTAGCCGTGTGACCTTTGGCAAGTCACTTAACCCCAGTTGCTCCTTCAAAAAAAAAAGAAAAGAATATATGCATTAAGCATTTATTCTGTATAAGGCATTGTGTGGAATTCAGAAATATTGCAAGGTCCCTGACTTCAAGGAGCTTATAGTCCACTAGGAGAGATCAGAAAAGGACCCAAATAACTACAGTACCAGTGAAAGTGTTATAAAAGCCATAGGGGTCCATAGGAGTGAAAGATGAAATCTAGTTGGATGGTAAAAGGGGGAATCATGGAATGCTTCATGAAGGAGATGGCATTTGAAGAAGGAAGGAAGGAAGGAAACAAGTATTTATTAAGTGTCTGTTATATGTACTTACTGTGCTATGCAGTTTGCAAATGTCTCATTTAATCCTGACAACTTTGGGATATAGATACTATTATTATCACCATTTTATAGATGAGGAAATTAAGTAAAGGTAAAAAGATAGAAAACTGGGCACGTACAGGAAGGAGTAAAAATTCATTTGGATTGGAGTGGAAGGTGTGTATTGAGGAGTAATATAAACAAAACTTGAAAGGTCATTTGGACCCAGATTATGGAAGATCTTGAATACCCAATTACAATGTTTGAAACTTTGAAGTCAGCTATGAGGAACCTAAATAATCATACAACAGTACTTAACCCTCTGAAATTACATCTATGCTCAAAGTCAAAAGAAAAACCGATTATTTTCTGCTGAATTGGATCAACATAGATGGCCAACATAGTTAAATCAGAACATTTTTTCCTTACTGGCAGATGTTTCGGTCTGATTTAATGGAATATTTCTTCCAAGTTTGCTTTACTTTGTGTAGTCAAGGTCTAATGGACTCATTTACATAATAAGTATTTAAAGGCACTTGACCCATAATGAACTTCCAAATGAAAAGCATTTTAACCTAGATCAAACAAAACTTTAATTTTTTCTGAGATGCTCTTGTAATCCCAATATCCTTGACTTGTCATTCTTTTTCCATGAAAAAGAAACTTTAGATTTTTCTCTAACCATATGATGGATTATTCAGGCAAAGATCGTTGCCTTCTCTGTGACATCAGTTGAAATTGTTGGCCACATCTTGGTAGTATAAGAGCCAGCATATCACACAGGGGCCCTGTTTCACCTACCAATAACTGATGCTATTCCTTCTGTTCCTTTACTCCTGCCCACTCCCTCTCCCTCCCATGACTCTCTGGTTGCCAGAGTAACCATAAAAATATTCCTCCACATGCTCTAGGAACAAAATGTCAGTGCACTTTACTATTGTTTTAATTTAAAAACTAAAGTGTAGAAATACCTGCAGCCTGAAGGAAATTCCTTTTCTGGCAGGTGGGCCCCTTTGGAAATGAGACATATCAAAACAGCCAGACTAGTCAAGGAGTATCCATCATGCAGTTTCTTAAAACCACCACGATACATTTATTTGAATTTATTTCAAGAGGAAAAGAAGTGTGACATAAACTTTGAGGACAAAAATTAGAAAGCCACCATATCTGTCAATTAATAAATCTTGGAACAAAAGGTTTTTCTAGGAAATTATCAGTTCATGGGGTCTGCTATAAATTTCAAGGTTGCAAAGCATTTATGATAGAGGTTGATATTTCACCAACCTTTGATTAATCAGTCAATAGAAAATTATTGACTGTCCAATAACTATACCATTGTAAAATGGCACTTAATAATAAAGTTGATAATTAAAATATTATAAAATTAGATAAAGTTTTTTTTCTACTTTTGCAAAATTTGTCTTCACTATTTCCAGATAACTTATCAATAAGAAAATAAGAAACTCAAAATATCAGAAACCTTGTTTTTAACATTTTGGAAAAGTGAGTAATTTAATATGGTGACCAAAGTACTGAGTTAAATAAATTCCTGGAGTTTCTCTGTTACAGAATTAGTAATGATGATACAGAGAGATCAGAAATTTTTGTGTCCATCAAAATATTCAACGATGATCAGTGATTTTGTTGCAGGAAGGCATTCATAATGAAGGCAGATATATGGAATACATTTTGTTTATGTGCATACCAACCTGAAACACTGTGAGATGTAAGTGGAGATTTTTTACTCCAACTCCTGGTTTTGTGGGATAGAGCTACCAATAGAGAATGACAATCAAGGATTTGACAGGAGTTAAAAGGAATTTCCTAACTTTGAGGTAGGTGGTTGACTGAGACAAGTAACCTAGCTGCCAATAGAAAGTCATTACAATAAAATAAAAAACACAAGTATCATCTAGACAAATGATTTATTTAGCAAGGCTTGTAGTTGCAGAAATAAACCAACTTCAAGGCTCCTGGTAGCCAAGAAACTTAGTTTCTATGCAGTTAGTATACAATTTGGAGAGAGTGAAAAACAGATTATAGGAATTGAGGCATCTGGGTTTTTCATTGATGGAGGGTATTGGGAGACATTACGGTGTGAGATGGAGAGGAAGTAGTTTTGTGACATTCCTTAAGTCAGATGACTTCTCCAAAAACATGACAATGCTTGGCACATAGTAGATGCTTAATAAATGTTTATTGACAGACTAACTTGAATCCAGGATTTCTGACTCCAAGTTTAGTGCCCTGTGAACTGTTCTGTAGTCATGGATTTACATACGTTCATACAAACCATTATACCATTTCTACCTTACCATCTTACCATTTCTACCTGTAGCACATCTCTCCCATATAACCACTTCTCCCTACTCACATAGCTAGCACCTTAGTTTAGATACTTATTACCTCTCCCTTAAATTCTTTTTTTAAAAAATTAATTAATTAATTTTAGTTTTTTTACATTTCCTTTCATAAGATTTTGAGTTCTAATATTTCCTCCTCCCTTCCTTTCCCCCCTCCTCAAGATTGCATGCAATCTGATATAGGCTATACATGTATGATCATATTAAATATATTTCCACATTAGTCATGTTGTGAAAAAAGAATCAGAATGAAAGGGAAGAACCATGAGACAGAAAAAACAAAAAACAGAAAAAAAGAAAATAGTATGCTTTGATCTGCACTAAGATTCCATAGTTCTTTCTCTCGATGTGGATGACATTTTCCATCATGAATCTTTTGGAATTATCTTAGATGATTGCATTGCTCCCAAGAGCTAAGAATAACAAAGTCAGTCATTGCACAATGTTGCTGTTACTGTGTACAGTGTTCTCCTGGTTCTGCTCATTTCACTCAGCATCAGTTCATGTAAGTCTTTCCAGGTTTTTCTGAAGTCTACCTGCTCACCATCTCTTATGGAACAATAATATTCCATTATATTCAAATGCCACAACTTGTTCAGCCATTCTCTAATTGACGGGCATCTCCTCAATTTCCCATTCTTAACCACCACAAAAAGAGTTGCTATAAATATTTTTATACATATGGGTCCTTTTCCCTTTTGTGTGATCTCTTTGGGATACAGACCTTGTAGTGATATTGCTAAATTGAAGAGTATGCATCTCCCTTAAATTCTTCCAACAGCTTCCCAATTGGTCTCTCTGCCTCATCTCTCCCCGTGCCAGTCTATCCTAGACATTACTGCCAAATTTTCCTTATGCCCAGATATGACCCTGTCACTCCTCAATTCAATAAGCCCTAAGGGCTCCCTATTGCCTCTAAGGTCAAATATATAAACTCCTCTGTTTAGCTTTTGAAGCCTTTCAAAACTGCCCCGACATATCTTTCAAGTCTCACTGGACAATACTCTCCTTCCTGCACTCTGTGCTTCAGTCATATTGACCTTTTCTCTACATACTCTGTATTCTTTTTTTTTTTTCTTTTTGGAGAGGGGGAGATAGGGCAGTTGGGGTTAAGTGACTTGCCCAAGGCTAGTTCTTTGTGTGTTTGTGTGTGTGTGTGTGTGTGTGTGTGTGTGTGTGTGTGTTAAGTCTTTGAGGCTGTATTTGAATTCAGGTCCTCCTGACTCCAGGGTCAGTGCTCTATTCACTGCACCACCTAGCTGCCTCTCAAACTCTGTCTTCTGTCTTCTATCTCTGAGCCTCTGCACTGGCTATCCCCTATACCTAGAATTCATTCCTTCTTTACCTCCACCTCAGAGAATCCCTCTCTTCCTTCAAGATTTATCTCAAATAATACCTTCTACATGATCCTAATTGCTAGTGGTCTCCTTCCCAAGCTACCTTATATTTTGCTACTTTGCATTTAGTTATATCTTTTCTCCTTATTTTAATACTGCACATATGTGTATACATAATAATATATAATATATGTTGCTTATACTATACATAATAATACTTCTATGTATATATGTGCACATAAATATGTGTATATACACACATATGTATACACACATACATACATAGTCTCCCTATCAGAATATAAGCTCCTCATGAATGGATATTATTTCATTCTTTGTTTTTGAATCCTTAGTAAGTAGCACAATGGTTAGTACTTAAAAATACTTTTTGATTCTTTTGTGTTTTAATAGTATTTAGAGCTGGATTAGGAAAGTGAAGCCGAAAGAGGTTAATAGCAAACAGCACAGAGAAAATGCAAACCCAGGTCCAGACTGTGTATTAGATTGTAGTGATAACAGGGGTTTAAAGTGGGAATAGTTGTGCCCCAGAGCCTATGCTGAGATACAGCTTATAAGGGACTATTTAAGAAGCATTGCCTTTGGGCTGTATCACTGATGTCAATATTACACAATGTCAGATAAATTGACCCTGGGATGCTTGAAAAGGGGTTAATGTGTGAACTGGTGATGGGAGAGTTAGTGCTGGGATTTAGAGTGTGAAAGACCCCAAGAGTATTTGAGGGAAGTAGAATTTTCTTGTGAGAGCTGGTGGGCTTGTCAAACAGAGTCAGAGTATTTTTTAAACAACATTTTTTCCCAATTACATGTTAAAACAATTTTAAACACTTTTTTAAAGTTTTGAATTCCAAATTCTATCTTCTCTTCCCTCCCCTCCCCAAGTATTCTAAAGAGAAGCAGAGACAGTGATTTGTGCAAGTGAATCTGCCTATATTAAGCCTGAAGTTTGCATCTCCAGTACTTATGTGAAAGCTCAGTTTGTGGGTGGACAGTATTTTACATTTTAGTATCCCCCTCCTCCTAAGGAATATTAGTATAAACTGAGTGCCTCTCATCTCTGGATCCATAGGTTTCAATGTGGGGGTATTTTAGAGAATAATTTATTGTTTCTGTCTTTTTTTGTCCCCATCTAAGTTCCTGGGAACTTCCAGCATCAATTAAATTCAGTTTGCATTATGCTCACAAGGACCAGACTTGGAAATAGAAAAATATTTCATCTTGACTGAAATAAATAACAAAACAGGGAAATAATTTCACATACATCCTGAGTATTTACTATTCTCTTTCCCACTTAAGTGTTTGAGAAACAAGTTATTCCTCAATTCATTCTCAAAAGGAATAGAATAGATGAAAAGGAAGTGGGGAGCATTTTATCATATATGTGTATCTATCCATCTATCTATCTGTATGTATGTGTGTGTGTGTATATATACATATAGTATATATATACTATATGTTCATGTAAGAAAACTCATGAATTTGGTGAAAGAAACAAAATAGAAAACATTTGAGTGAGAATTAATAGGGGTAGAAAGAGAAGTGATACACCACAGCCCTTTGAGAATTGTGTCAGAATTACAACAGTTGTTGATGAATGCAAGGAACAATAAAAGGGCAGCTAGGTGGTGTATTTGATAGAGTATTGGCCTTGGAATCAGAAAGACTTATCTTTATGAGTTTAAATCTGGCTTTAGATACTTAGTAGCTGTGTGACTCTGGGTAAGTCACTTAACCCTGTTTGCTTCAGTTTCCTCATCTCTAAAATGAGCTGGAAATGGCAAACTACTCTGTTATCTGCCAAGAAAACCCCAAATGAAGAATCATGAAGAATCAGATATGACTGAAAGGACGACAAAAAAAAATTTTTTTTTTTAAAGCTATGCTGCTGGTAAGAGGAGGATCAATAAAGAACATAATTGCCATTTCAGGGTATGTGGAATGAGGATAATTGTGAATGGCAATGAGACCAGAGTATTCCATTGTAACTATGCTTCTATCTTCTTCTCTTCCAAAGTGAATGATCTTTGGACTGAGAAAGTTAGCACAACAATATGTAGCAAGGAGTAGAATCCCAAACTAAATGAGGAGGCAGTTCTGCAGCATCTAGCTGCCTTTGATGAGTTCAGATAATCAGACATGGATAAAACACATGCTAGCATAATGAAAGAATTTGAAAATATGATTCCTCAGCCACTGTGGTGATCTTTAAAAGCTGTTCAGTTAACAAACATTTATTAAATGCCTGTTATATGCATGGTGCTGTGCTAAGTGCTAGGCATACAGAGACAAAATGTTGGAGGACAGGCCAGGTGGTGTTACAGAGCAAATGTTGTTCCAATGTTTTTAAAAGAGCAGAAGGTGCAGTCTTTATACTCTATCGTGGGAAAATTCGAGAACATGATATTAATGGTATAATTTATGAGCACTTAGAAAAAAAGGAGCAATCACTGAAAGCATGTCTTCTTCAAGAGTACGTCATGCCAGTCTAAACTAATTTCATTTCTTTTTTTTCTTTTTACTAACTAGACTGGTAGATAAAGGCACTGCTGTAGACATAATATATTTAGATTTCAGCAAAATATTTGATAGCTTCTCATGCTTGTGGGCAACATGGAGGGATGTGGGCTAGACAATAGTATAGTTAGATGTGTTTGAAACTGATTGAATATATGGAAACAAAGAATAGTCATTAAGAATTAAATGTCAGCTTAGAAGGAAATCTCTGTTGGAATGTCCCAGGGTATCCATGATTGGCTTTGGGTAGTTGATCACTTTTATCAGTGCCTTAGATAAAGCCACAAAAGACATACTTATTAAATTTGCAAATGAGACAAATATGAGAGGCATAGGGAAAATATAAGGATAGTGACAGCATCTCCATAGGCTAAAATGATGGGCTAATTTAAATAAGATGAAATCTAACAGAGATAAATACATTGGGTCCTAAAAGTCAACTTCACAAATATCTAGCTGTGGCTAGATAACATGTTCCTGTAAAAAGGATCTAGGGGTTTTAATGGACCACAAGCTCAGAATGAGTAAAAAATGTGACATGGCACGATTGTCCATTACACAACATGGATTAAAAGGTATCATAAGGTCCAGTATAAGAAGATGATAGTTCCAATACACAGTTCAGGTAAGTATTGTCATCACTCTGCTCACCCTGCCCTTGTTATGGCAGGATCCTAACCCCTCTGCCTCCTTTCTTCAAGAAATATCAGGAGTACAGAGGCAGATCAGTTACTCAGTGGACAGAGTATCTGAACTGGAGTCAGAAAGATGAGTACAGATCCTTCCTCAAATACTTAGATAGCTAAGTGACCCTAAGCAAATTATTTAACTTGTCTCAGTTACTTCATTTGTAAAGTGGGAAGGCTATTGTAGGAATCAAATGAGATTGTGTCCACAAAGTTCCTTGCAAATCTTAAAGTACTATATAAATGCTACTTTGTTACAGGGGTACTGCTAGAAAAGTAACTTTGTCCTTATAGCAATTGGGGTAAAAGTTTAATAGCTAAAGATTTTTTCTCCTGTTCTTTTCTTTATGTTTCAGAAACAGCTGGGTGAAAAATTATGATTTTTTTGTTGTTAACGGAGCTACTTTTTGATGAATTATTTGTATGAAGTGTTTAATAGCCGCCTGATGACATTTATTAGCCTGTATGAACAGGACTTAGTTGGGCTGATCTTTGGGGATTGATTGAGGATTTCCAGCTTCAGGGTGAGACTTGGGTACTAGGTTGCTGTTACCAAGATAACATTGATCAAAGGGACTTACTCAGACTATGCCTGAACTGACATTTCTACAAAGTTACTACAGTTGTTCAGTGTCTCTCTGCCATTCTTCTTGCAAACCACCTGTTTCTAAGACTTTTTATTTTATTATTATTATTTTATTTTTTAGAAGCTTAGATGGCCTTCATCCACTCTTGCCCCAGACTAGTGCCTTCCTGAGACCCGTGATTCACCCACTGAGCAGATGTGGATGAAACACCTCACTCTTCCTTCTCCCAGATACCACCTCACCATCACCTCAAAGAAAATCTAGCAAAGCTTTTCTTGCAGCATGTTTTTTCATATGTAGACATGTATCTTTCCTGGCACGGGTCTTGCACATTTTCATATCTGTTACTGATGCTTGGGAACCCATATTGATCAAATTATGGAAGGGAGATAGAAAATAAGGAACAGGAAATATTCAGGGGAAAAAACCCACGAAGACAGTGTTACAAATTCTGAGGAACAGAAAATATGGGGAAAGACTAACGCAGAAATGATAATAGTGTATATTTCTGTCTTCCAGGTTATAAAACTTTCCTTCTGATAGCCTTTTGAGGTGGTACAAATAGTATTATTCCCCATTTTACAAGAATGGTAACTAAAAGTTTAGAAGGTTGATTGAGATGCGAGGTGTCTTACACTTAAGCTGTACTGACTTTTGGAACACTTTGTAGAAGGAGGGATTTGGAACAGATGATTAAGTGGAGAGAGGTTGATGCCTCGACTACACTTAGGTTTTTTGTTCTTGCTTCTCCATTAATTTTCATTTCCATGGGAAAGCAAAGAAATTTTGGGCACCAAGAAAAACTCAGTCTCAGACCCAAATATCTTTTGGTGGTCTGTTGAAAAGCATTTTAGAAAAATGATTTTGAAAGGGTACAGATTTGTAATAAGGAATTACTAGAAGTAAAAAGGGAGTTTCTAAGTCTAAGTCAGATAAAATTGGGAGAGAGATGTTGTTTCTAATGAATAGGAGAAAGTGAGTTCAAAGACAGATCAAATACTGATAGAATATACTTAATTGTCTGCCTAGTCTGTGTTCCAAAAAAAGCATGACCTTCTTGTGGTTCCTCCCATTAGTTCTAATTCTTCTTTACAACATGGCTGATGTGAAAATAGGTTTAATATAAATGTATGTGTAGAGCCTATATCAGATTGCACACCACCTTGGGGTGGTGGTAGGGAGGAAAAGGGATAAAAATTTGAAACTCAAAATCTTAGGGAGGTGGATGTTGAAAACTAAAAATAAGTATATTAATTTTTTTTTAAAAAAGCATGTCTTGTGATAGTAAGATTCTCCTTCTGGAGAGAAAAATTATCTATAGCTAAGACTTTGGAACTGACAGATTCTTCTCGTAATGAGGGGTTAGGTAATTTTCCCTGGTTGGAAAACCAGTTGTGTAAGGGACAGTCTTCTTCACTAAAACTGATGATACTTAATTCTGTGCCTTTTAAACTAAAAGAGAGACAAAAGAGCCCACTCTTCATTGTATGGAAAAGAAGAGGGAGCACCTTAGGTCAGAACTTCGACTAAAGTCAAAGACTTAGAAGCAGAGAAAGATTCTACAACCCCTTGTTCAGTAGGGCAATGCAGTAACAGTGAGACCAGCAGAGATCAGACTGAGAGAGACAAAATACAGGAACTATATATCATGTGAGTAGAGCAGTGTCAATGGGAACAGGGAATGACATCACTAAAAAAAATTAGCATCCTTGTAGTGTCAGAGGCATGAGTAACCTTTCACATGTATGTCCTGGCCTTCCTTTTCCTTGATTTCTATTCATGAACCCTGACCTACCAAGTTCCTCATAAATATGTATGCTCCTATCCTTGAAGCCTAGATGTGTTCATATCTTCCACTGATGATGTGCATATCTGTGGGAGAGTTTCCTCCAGACTTATTGAGGAAGTATGCTATTGCTACTTAAAAAAAAAAACACAACAAGACAACTCTATGCAATATTGCATTAAACGCTTTTGCTTTGAACTAATTCTGTTCTCTAACAAATCAGTAAAAGTAAACACATTATTAGGGACTCAACAGCTATATGTATCCAATCCACAGAATACTTTGAACATGGGATAACTTCTCTATGGAATTCACAGTGAAAAAAGGGTTATCCCTAGATGCCAAAAGCAGGTAAGGGCTAACTTCTCTGAATGTACAATCAAATCTATTTCCATGCCTCCTCCAACATATTTCCCTTTTGCCATCCCCACTCTGTCACTTATTTTCAATATGTTCCTGTCTACTGGTTCCTTCCTTCTTTCCAATGTGCCCATGTCTCTCACCCACCTCTAAAAATCCTCACCAGATCCTTGTATCCCTACTGTCATTCCATTTTTCTTCTGGCCCTTTGGGGCTAAACCCTTCAAAAAGGCTGTCCACAATGGGTGCTTCCACTTTTTCTCTTCTTTCTTCTTAACTTTAAACAATCTGGCTACTAGACTCATCATTTTCTGAAAATACTCTCTCTAGTTACCAATGATCTTTTAATTGCCAGATCCAATAGCCTTTTTTGAATCCTCAATCTCCTAGACCTCCCTGTAGGCTTTGATGGTTTTGATCACTCTCTTCTCTTCCTTCTAGGTTTTCCAACCACTATTCTTACCTACCTATCTAACTCCTCCTCCTCCGTCTCCTTTGCTTGATCCTCATCCAGAGCACACCCTTCTATGTATCACAGGCTCTTGTCCAGGGTCTTCTTCTCTTTTCCCCTTTCCCCCTACTTCACTTGGTGATCTCATCAGCTCCAATAGATTTAATTTCTATCTCTGTGCTGAAGATTCTCAAATTGACCTATCTGATCTCTAACTTTATGTCTCTGCCTTTCAGACACCTCAAACTGGATGGCCAATAGATAGCTTAAACACAACTTGTACAAAATAGAACTCATTATCTTTCCCTCTAACCTGGGCAAAACCACTATCCCAAGAGATGGATACCTCAGACAAGCTAGGTATCATCCTTGACTCCTGGCTATTCTCTCCTGCCATGTCCAATCTGTTGCCCAAGCCTGCTGATATCATCTTTGTAACATTCCTCATGTACCTGCTTCTTTCCTCTGGCACTGATACCACTTTAGCCCAGACTCTCTTCACCTCATGCCTAGGCAATTGCAATTGGATCTACTTGCCTCAAGTCTTTCTCCACTTCAATCCATCCTCTATTCAGCCACCAAAAATTATTTTCCTTAAGTGCAAGTCCAACCATGTCATTTTCCTACTCAATAAACAAACTCCAATGGCTCTCTATTGGCTCCAGGATCAAATATAAAATCATATTTGTCATTCAAGGCCTTTCATACCTACCTCCCCACCTTTTACACTTTTCTAGTCTTCTTACACTTTAATCTCTGCCACACACTCATTGTGACACTGACCTCTTGGCTGTTCGATGAATAAGACACTCCAGTTTTTTTCTTTGGTCATTTTCTGTGACTGTCTGTCTCCCCATGCCTGGAATGTTCTTCTCCCTCATCTTGCTCTACCGGTTTCCTTTACATTCCAACTAAAATCCCATTGTCTACAATATGTCTTTCCTACAATATGCCCTCCCTCTCAAATTTTTTATTTATTTTTATTTCCTCTTTTAATTATTTCCTATTTATCCTGTATATTCATTTGCTTATTGTCCAATCCAATCCAATAAAATAAACATTTAGTAAGTGCCTACTATGTGCCAGGCTCTGGGCTAGGCACTGGGGATTCAATTAATAAAAAGAATTTAAAATAGTCCTTGCCTTCAAGGAGCTTACAATCTAATAAGAGAAAACTGCACACAAAAGGAGACCAGAAAAAGAGGAAGGGGAGACACCAGAGGGTATCTTTTTCCATGGGACTGAAGCCAGGCAGAACGGCAGATACAGAGTGCAGTGTGCCAGAAAAGTCCAGTTTCTGCCCCATTGATTGTAAGCTCCTTGAGGGCAGGGAATCTTCAAGGGCTTTTGTCGGTTTTTGTATTCCCTAGTGCTTAGCACAGTGCTTGAAGACTGGAGAGATTAAATGATAGGTGCAGGGCATAGTATGAATATTAGATACAAAACGTTTCCTCTGAAACCGAGAGCACAAAGAATCTGGAGGGGTGAAGGAGGGTTTGGAGAGTAGGCATAAACTTAAAGTACAATAGTCAGTGAAAGCTCCATGTAGTATACGAATGTGGCCAAGGGAACTAACAGCCCTGGAATGTTGGTGGACTTCACTATTGTTCAGTCATGTTCAACTCTTCGTGACCCAATGTACCATAGCACACCAGGCTCTTCTGTACTCCACTATCTTTAGAAATCTAAAGTTCATGTTCATTGTTTGCATGATACTATCTATCCGTCTTATCCTCTGCCATTCTCTTTTCCTTTTGCCTTCAATCTTTCCCAACATCAGGGAATGGGAATTCATTTCCAGTGAATCCTATTTCTCAGTATGTGGCCAAAGTATTTAAACTTCAGTTTCGGTATTTGACCTTCCAGTGATAAGCTTGAATTAATTTCTTTAAGTATTGACTTGTTTGATCTCCTTGCCATCCAAGGAAGTCTTCTCTAGCACCATTGAAAAGCTTCAGTTCTGCAGTGATCAGCTTTCTTTATAGTCCAACTCTCACAGCTTTAACACTGCTACTGTAGAGACCATAGTTTTGACTATATAGATCTTTGTTGGCAAGGTAATATCTCTGCTTTTTAGTATGCTGTCCAGATTTGCCATAGCTTTATTTCCAAGGAGCAAGCATCTTTTAATTTCATGACATTCAAGCATCTTTTAATTTCAGTTGCCAAGATCTTAAGGTTTGGTTTTTTTTTTTATGTTAAATTTAAGGCTAGCTTTCACACTCTCCTCTTTTTCAGTACCCTTTATTTCTCTAGAGCAGTGGTATTAAATTCAAATAGAAACAGGCCACTGACCCTTACCTAAGGATCCCCACAAGACACATATTGACTGAGAAAACTAGAGATTATCACTCTCTCTGTTCTATTGAATTTTTATTTAGTTTGTTAAATATTTCCCAATTATAATTTAATCTTGTTTTGATGGGGTGATGGGACCTGGAACTCTAAAAAGAAAAGACCATATTTTTGAAAGCAACCCAGTTCCTGAATTTTCCCATACATGTCAGGAACCCAGATCACTGGTATCTCATCTGATGCATCTGGCCCATCCCAGCCCACCTACATACTCAACAATCCTTTCATGGTGGCTCTCAGACCACTCCTCTTTATCTCGCCTTAATCCCATCCAGATATTCTCATTGTCTTTTTTGGTATATAAGTATCAATCTCACCCCCATCAAGGTATAGATTCACTAGGAATCTAGCCTGCTCCTTTTGGCATTACAATAAACCTTGCCACCTCGCCACCTTTACTGAAAGAAGTTTCGAGTGCTTGAATTCTTTCCAGACCCTCCTGTACCCTGACATTTTGGGAATCCCAGTAATCCCAAACTGCATCACTTTGGTCCACAGTGTTTTGGGCTATATGGAACCTGTAGGGCTTGCGTGTTTGACTCCCCCTGATCTAGAGGGTCCTTTTTAAGTCTGCTGTATGATCTTATTGATAGATGCACCCTTCCTCTGTTGACCTAGGCAATAGCTTCACAGCACACAAGATCTCCTCTGCTGGGCTTGCTTCTCATAGGGTACATATGACTGGTCAGGTCAGTCTGCTGCTGGATTCAGTCATGGAAGCTGTCCAGATGCTTCACTGGCTCCTCACCAAGCAATGCTATCTCCCAGCTTGACTGAGGGGACTGTTTGACCAATGGACAAACCTGCATTTGGCCTGCTCCTGGAAGGTTGCTCCATCAGTGGGTAGCTTTGACCTAAGAGAGTAGAGCAGGTCTCTCTGTCATCTAGCAATTACTGCTAGAGTATACCTGACTACTGCTTTGCTACTGGGAAGCAGCTGCAGGGTAGGGCTGGGCTGTGTAGGATAGGGCAGGACAGGATTTTCTGGCACTGGTGCTGCTGCTTGCATGGGCTAAGTAGACCATGCAAGAGTTCTTCTCAGACTGTTGCATCTACTCTGGCTAGGGCTATGCACTGAATTCTCTGGGCTTATTCTTGGATGAACAGTTGTAGCCTTTCACCATTTTCAACCACTGGCTTGACTAGATGGTACTGTACTCTCTTCTGCTAGAGGGCTACTCTTTTTGCTGAGGCAAGGACACTTACTCTGGGATCAGCAGAAGCCTGTCCTCTCTGAGTCCCTTAGAGTTTCAGTTCTGATATTTGTCACCTCTAGGCATTGGTGAGAAAATTCTAGCCTCTCCTGCTTGATAAACGTTCCTTGTTCAAAGTTGGTTCCCTCAATAAGGTGTACCACCTGGGCTTTTGTTGATCGGTCCTAATTCAACCAGTTATACTTCCCAGACTCCTTTTGGGCTCTTATGCAGTTGAGTGGCTAGGGACTAAGGTAGGAACACTGCCAGTGACCTAGAGGCAAGTCCTTGTCTTTGCTGACCTCTTCGTATGACCTTGACCTATTCAAGCCTCAGACCTTTGCAAAGGTATGGATTGTAGAAAGATATTCCTCTTTACATTTCAATATCTTTGCTTTTTTACCTCTTACAACTCCTAATGACCTGCTTTAGTTAAAGTTAATAATGATGATAATAATAATAGCTAGCATTTACATGGTGCTTTAGAGTTTGCAAAGCATTTTACATCCATTATCTTCTTTGATCTTTGCCACAATCCTGAGATATAGGTTATCCCTGTTTTAGAGATGAGGAAATAGAGGCATAAAGAGGTTAAATGACTTACCCAGGCTTACACAACCAATAAATACCCTGAGTCTGGATTCGAACACAGGTCTTCCTGTCCCTACTTCCAGCATCTGCTGTGCCACTGAAGCAATTTTATGTTGTTTTAAACCTTCACTATTACAATGTATCCCATCTCCATGTTCTGTTAGCGCAGTTTGTTGTTGTTCATTTGGGGGTTTTCTTGGCAGTGATACTGGAGAGGTTTGCCATTTCCTTCTCCAGCTTGTTTGACAAATGAGGAAACTGAGGCAAACAGGGTTGAATGACTTGCCCAGGGTCACACAGCTAGTAAGCATCTGAGGCCAGATTTGAACTCAGGGAGATAAGTCTTCCTGACTCCAACCCTTGCACTCTACCCACTGTGCCACCTAGCTACTCATGCTGGTGTAATAATAAACTGGAAGTCTAGACCTGAATTTGACTTTAGAAATTTCTAGTTCCAAAATAGGATGGAAGCTTGAGCCTGATGAGAAAATAATTCTTCAAATGTACCATAGATTGAATCCAACTTTTTGATATCCATATTTGAGCAGCACACAAGTTATGTGGAGATGGGAATTCATTTGACTGAGAAAAAACTGCACAGGAGAGAAAGAACAAGAGGAATGCTATCAAAAAAGACATGAAATCTAGAGGAAATGACCATAGATAAGGACTAAGAAATACTAAAGGTATTTAGGAGTATAATCAGAAGAGCCAAAGCAAGAAACAAGATAGTTTGCAAAAGAAATAATTAGAAATAGAAAAACATCAAATGTTTCAAAAATAAAAAGCACAAAAATGAAGACATCTCCTCCTTATTAGGTGGAACTATATGATCTTAAAGGGCAGAGACTTTTCACACATTTTTCATCTTTTTTTTTTAATAAAGGAATTAGTGTCACTGTTAAGCTCCCAAAGCTATGAGTGTCCAGTGCTATGACTACTGGCAACACCTAGGCATAGGATTGGGGATCCAGGAATAAGTTCACCTGGTATAGATCAGATCAGCAGTGCTAGACTGATAGGTGCCTTTCACGTTTGCTTGATTTTGATATTATTTATACCTTTTATGAGAGTTCACTATCAGTACAACATAAAACCAAGGCTTCCGCTAATTCTTATAAAGATCATATACACACCACCATCATAACACAAATGGCTAAACCTATTTTTTCCAGCCCTTACTGATACTGTCCCCCAATACTCACACTTTCTACCCAATATCTACTTCTCTGCCAATGTTTCTCAGACCAAATAATATAATGTCTGATGCAAACTCTCAGTTCCCCAAATAACATCTGGGCTCTGCTTTTACTTCTATATAAGCAACTTTTAAGCCTGTATAAGTATAAGCCTGGCACCTCTATATATCCCCATAGAAATGTCAGCACAACCAAGCTGCTCCCACAGTGGTGGAAACCACAGACAGAACTTTCCCTTCTTGATTCAGATGGTAGCACCTACTTGCCTGTCTACCTTCCAGTTTTGCCAAAGTGACTAAGTGTCCTTACAGTTATTGGATTTGATTATAGATAGGAATCAAAGCTGGAGGAAGCATGTAATGCCTGTGCCATACCTACAAAGTTCTGGGGTCAGACAATTAAAAAGAAGAGCTGAGTTGAGCATGAAGAAAGAGATTGGGGGTCAGGTTCTCCACTAGGGAAGACTCCATATTTTCTATCCAGATATTTGGGCTGTGATACCTAGGCATATATGTGCCCTATGTATAAGGGACAAACAGGCAAATTAAGTATATGCACCTGGTGTGGTAGTCTAGTGCAAAGGGTACTGGTTTGGAGTCAG
>CM053586.1:252346728-252380863 GCA_028646515.1 Pseudochirops corinnae
CAGCAGCAGCAGCAGCAGCAGCGAGAGAGTCACCACCAGGTTTCACCAAGGGACAGGAGCCGGCTCCCCGGCTGAGGAGCGGAACCATGGCCGATGGGGGCGAGGGCGAGGATGAGATACAGTTCCTGCGAACTGTAAGCATTACACTTTTCATCCTCACCTGGAAGGACCCGGGAGAAGCATAGTGGGGGAAGGGGATGCTATCAGCTAGGGTGGTCCTTGGCTGGAGTGAGAGGAGGGGGTGCAGAAGGCATGACACGCTGTAGTTAGGAATGGAGAAGCTAGGGTGGGCAAGTGGGGGAAGCAGGAGAAAGAGGGCTAAAGAAGAGTAGGTGGGAGGGAGAAGAAATGGGGGGGATGCATAGAGGAAGCTATTTCAAGGATAGAGGAATGAGAAGCTCATAAGCTCTTTTCCCTTACAAGCATGAGGATGCTTGTGCCTTACAAGCATGAGGGTGATGGATACGGCATAGGAAGCGTGAGGGGTACCTGTAGGGCTGGGGGAGGAGAAGAGAGGACCCTCTGCCAGTATGCTTTGCCTGTAGATCAGGGGGAGAACATACACCCTGTAGGTAGAGTGCGGAGGGGAGGAGGGAGAGAGAGAGAGAGAGAGAGAGAGAGAGAGAGACAGAGAGAGAGAGAGAGACAGAGAGAGACAGAGAGACAGAGACAGAGACAGAGAGACAGAGACAGAGAGACAGAGAGACAGAGAGAGAGAGACAGAGAGAGAAGAACAGAGAATCTTTTCAGGGAATCACTTGTGGGGGCAGGGGGCACAGGGAAATCTTCCTGGGAATTCCTGCGTATCCCCATTTCTCATGCTTTTCACTTTGACACGCATGCTGTGACAGGAAATAACAAATAGATTTGTGTATTCAGTTTGCATGCGTGAGCATCCTGAGCTGGGTCAGGTTGGTGGCTCCTGAGCAGGTTTCTTAAGTGAAGGTGGGGTAGCAGGGGTGGCTGGTTCACCAAGTGCCTCTATGGTATATTAGACAATTGCTGGAAAATTGTGCTTTAGCAGTGCCCTGAGAGTTTAAGATTGTGTGTGTGTGTATGCATGTGCATGTGTGCGTACATATGGTAGCTTTGTGAGAGTCATTTTTCTAAGTACTGGTCTGAGCAGAAATTAGTGAAATGCTGAGTGCAGTAAAATATAGAGGGTTGGGAGCAGCTGGGTGACTGGAGCATTGGGGTGGCCAGCAGGGAAAGATTTTGGCTCGGTACTCATACCATTTTTTTTCCTCCTTAGTACCTTTTGGCACAGTTTCTCCCTCTCTGATTTGTTCTATACACTGCAGATACCTACCAGGCAGAAGCATAGCTCACCCTAAAAGCTGGGACTGAAATGCCCTTTGACAGAAAATAAAATGAGATAATTTCTTGTTGAAGGGAAGATAGTTAATATATGTAATGTTTTGAGATGTTCTCTTAATACTCACCTTTGGTTTTTTCCACTTCTCTTTTGAAATACAGAGCATTTTAACTTAATTTTTAATAAAATCCACTTAGTCTCCAATGTCTGAGGACTGCAGCTTCTGCTGTTTCTGGGTTATTTCTCTTTCAAAAGTGATATAGAGATCATTTCCCAAGTTCCAATTTACCTTCCAATCACAAACTTTAAGAATGAGTGAATTTTGAATTACATATCAATACTCAGGTATACAAATAGCGTTTATGTCTCAAGCAAATTGAAAGGTGAATTTATGTGTTGCGAGAGTACTGATTTTTCCTTTTATTTTCGCCTTTATTTGCTTTACTATGGGAATGTTATCAGTATTAATTTTTGAACATTAGAAAGAAAAAGCCTTTGGCAAAAAAGAAATAAAAGATACACATTAGGAGAAAAGCTATCTAGCATGTCAGCTCTACATCATGCACCACCATATGTGTTGTTTTCAATCATCTGGCTGCACTGTTGACCAATACACTGTTAAAATGACCTGTATAAGAAATTTTTCATGGAAATATTTTAAGCTTGTTCAGAATACAGGAATTTTTCTTTAAAAAAATGAGACATTGTCTGAAACTTTCCTCTTCATATTTTTAAGGTGAATATGTAAAGGGAATGGAAAACTATTTTTGTTGAAAAAATACATAGCTGCAGTACGATTTTTTTTCTTCCTTCAGTTTTAAAATTAAATTCCATAAGGTTAAAATTAGCTTGAACATTTTGGAAAGCTTTGTGCAATTATGGGTTTGCTGCAGGCTTAAATGTTAAGCTGAGCTCATAGAGCTCATGGTGTTATCAGAATACTTAATGGGAACAGAGGTAATGGGCTTGCTAATGTGGCTGTGTACATATAAAGTAATATTAACCCCTTGGCACTTGACAGCTGTCCATCTTGCAGAGTAACACCCTTGATAAGTGGACCTTATGCTAGTGAAGGTCTGGCAAGTCTAGTCTAGATTTTTCTTTTAGGGTTTTTCCTTAGGATGTTGTGCTGATGATGGATGACCTTGAAGAGGGGAGCAAAATGGAACAAGGAAGTTTTTGTTGGAGGGTTAAGATATGAAAAGGAGAAAAAGTGCTTTTTCTCCTTTAAAATTAGGAATTTTATTCTGGAGATTTGCCATACCATATTCTTGGATAATTACACAGTCTGCTGTTCTTACACTATTCAGCTCCATTTCTTTGATTTGCAAAAATAGATGGTTCTGAAACGTTTATGAGGTTAGGATGAAAGCCTCATTCTTTAAATTAGATTAATCTTTTTTTTCCTCCTATGGCCAAATTCATCATATGTACTCTTCTTCAAGCAAATATCTTATGTGTGTAACAATCTGCATCACGTAGATGGAATATTCAGTTACACTGTTAAGACTTCCCCTTGGTAATAAATGAAGCTATCCTGTTTGGAAAAGGGAAATCAAACAATTAATTGTTAAAGGCTATGATTGTGAAAAAGACAAGATCATTTATGTTTTTTTGGCTAGAGGATTGAAACCATCCTTTCGAGCTGATCAAAACCTATGGGATTTAGATTTGGCAATCCAGTGCATTGAAGTTGGTAGTCTTATCCCCACAGAAAGCTATCCTTCTTTCTAGAAGAGGCGATGCTTCTAGAAGAGGTAATATTTAAAGCAAATTATGAGTACGAGTTCATGTTTTTAGTGTAGGTTTCTCAGTTTTTTCCCATTTACATTTGAAATGGCTTTTAGCATCACATAGCCTTCTAGCATTATTTGCATTAATTTCCCTTCCCTGCATTTTCCTCATTCCCTTGATTGCTTAAGAGTTGACTTCTCTTCCTTAGAATTGGTTGATTAGGTGAATAAATTTTATTCTCTATATTCACTGGTTTCTTATGTGGATAGACATATATACATATATACCTGTATGTTGTTCAGTCATTTCAATCACTACCAACTCTTTATGACCCCACTCGGGATTTTCTTGGCAAAGATACTGAAGAGATTTGACATATCCTTCTCCAGCTCATTTTACAGATGGGGAAACTGAGGTAAACAGGGTTAAATGACTTGCCAAGGGTCACACAGGTAGTGTCTGAGGCCAGATTTGAACTCACAAAGATGAGTCTTCCTGACTCCAAGCCCAGCACTCTATCTACTGTGCTACCTAGTTGCCCCAAATGTATATGTATATATTTTTAATTATATATGTGTGTATATACATACATTGTCTATAATAATGAATTTCCATTTCAGAAAACATTCTCGAAGTGAGCTGGCCTAGAGAATCTTGTTAAATGTTACCTAGTTTTTGGGAATACTGTTCTCTGTAGTTATTCTACTTTCTATGATCTTAAATAGAATTCCATTTACTGTACTTATTGCATTAAAATGCCACTGGTCAAGAGAGAATATAGTTTAATGGAAAGAGTCAGTATATCTGGAATCAGAATAATACATGGAATCAAATCTCATCTGTGGCACATACATGAGAGCTGGGGCAATTCACTTAATGTCTTTGCGTTCCAGTTTCCTTATCTGAAGATAAGAAAGTTGGACCATGTGACCTCTAAGGTCCCTTCTAGTTCCAAGTCTCAAGAGCTGATTTTTCCTTTATTACTTGCTGTTCTTGCCCTTCTTTCGATTGTACAAGCACAGTTTATTTACCCTTAAGGAAGAGTCTGTCCTGTATGCAAGAACGGCTTGGTACTAAAAAAAAAAAAAAATCTGGCCTGCATAGGTTTCCCTTGTTTGGTGAGCTGACTCTTTTAATCTAAAACCCTTACAGTGATTCTGTCCCTAGGGAGACATATCCACCTCTGTCTCAGAAAATGTAAAGCAGATAATATACTATATGTAACTTTATATTTTAAAGATATTTCCCATATTTTGTCTAGCTTAACCCTATCACCAACTCTGTGATGCATAGTTCAGCTTTTATTATCTCTTTGGGTTTTTTTTTTTAAACAAATGAGGAAATTGAGGTTTAGGGAAATTAAGTAATTTCTGGAAAGTCATTTAGCTCATTAGTGACAGAACTGGGACAAGACCCAGGTATCCTGACTCCCATTCCAAATTCTTTCTGGCAGATAAGTGCTCTTGTTAATTTTTTTTTAATGGACAAAAATTGATTTTCTTTCCCTGCCCTCCCAACCACCATTGAAAAAAGGAAAGAAAAACAAAGAATTTGTAACAAATATGCATAGTCAAGCAAAAAAGATTTAGAACATTTTTTCAGGTAATAAATTTTTGCTTTCTTAGAAATTAATGGACAATCAACTTAGACTTCCAAACTGTAGGTATTTCCAGATGTCAATGAGCAAAGGGGCTTTTGTGGTAAAGGGATAAGGAGACATCTTGAAGTATCATCCCAGGTCTGACTTGGCTATAGTCAATGTTCTAAAATTATTTACTTAAAAATCAATCTTTATGTAATATTAATGGAAATAGGAAATTATGCTCATGGTGATGTGACAGTATAAAAACTTTATTCATTAAATAAAATCTATGTTCTGATCTATCATACCTATGGTAGGTCCAATATTAGATCTTACCATCTTTAAAAAAAGAAGTTGAGATATCCCTTCAAGCACTTCAATTCAGCAAATATTTAGTCAGGGAGTCACAAAACATTTATAAGCACCTACTATGTTCCAGGCATTCTGCTCTGGATACAAAGAAAGGTGAATGACATCCCCTGATCTCATGGACCTCACAATCTAACGGATTAAGTGCCTACTGATTACAAGGCACTCCTTACCTTCAAGGAACTTAGGATCTAATTGGGAAGAAAAGACAGGTAAGGAGTGCCTTGCAAGTAGCAGACAAAGCCAGTACATAATTCTAGAATGGGGAATGTTAAAACTGGAAGAACCTCAGTGGTCATGCAGTCTAACAAACTTATTTTTTAAATGATAAAACCAAGACTTTGAAAGATTAAATGACCTGTGTTAAAAGTTCAAAGTTCAAAGATACTGGTAAAGTATATTCCAAACTGAGGAACTGAGGAAAAGCAAAAGGAGCAGATAACTGAATGATCAGCATTTGGCCCAACTTTATGAAAAATATTGGGGTCAATCAGCATGAGTCCTCCAATTCCCAAACACTCTCTGTTTTTCACCTCAATATGTCACCATCTCGATTTCTACTTTTCTTTTAATTTCAGAGAAAGGTTCTTTTCTTTAAATCTAATGCCTCCATCTGTATTCTGGACCCTTCCTGCCTCTTTCTTCAGGGTATCCTTTCCTCTTACCTTTAAGCATAATAGTTTCTCCCTATTTTCAAATACTCTGCCCCACTCCACTGCCCACCTCCAAATACCGTCCCAGTCCTTATTCTTTTTTCCTTCAGGCTCTCTATTCTATATTGCTACCTTTCTTTTCTGTCACCCACTCTTCTGAACGCTTGCATTCTGGTTTTAGTCCTCAAGTACATTAGAATAATAATAGCTCATGTTTACATTTCACTTTGCAAGTTCAAATATTATTTCCTAACACACTAGAGTAAGCCAGGTAAGTATCATTATCTTTGTTTTGCAATAGAAATTATGACTAGACTTGCCCACTCTGAGCTTGTCCTATTCCTCTCCACCATCTTTATTTTCTTCCTCATCATTGATTTATTCCTTTCTGCATTTAAACATGCTCAAGATTCCACTCCACCCCCAGTTCCCCAAACACTCTAATTCTTTATTTGCCTTAATTAGAAAAATATAATTATGTTGACCCTGGGATTCTTAGCTGCTATCAGAGTCAATAACTAAATCTCTAGCAATCTTAAATTATGATGCTATCACATGACTAACAAATGGCTGCTGATACTTGGACCCATGTCTTCTAATGCCACGTCCAGACTCCTTTGCACATTCTGCTTCTCCAAACTACTCTTTTAAAAGACTATAAATTATCTCATCATTGCTAAATCCAATGGCATTTTCTCTGTCCCTGAACGTCTTCCTGGAACACCTTTTCCTTGGCTGCTATAATGTGTAATTTCATTGTTCTCTTCTCTTCTTACTTGCTTTCCTCTTCCTTCTTTTCAAGTTCTTATTCTTTCTAGTAAATGATTATGAGTGCTCTTTCAAGTTTAGTCATAAGATATAACTCTACAGATGGACAGAAAGTAATTCTAGAGACCATTTCATTCAACTGGTTCATTTTTCTAGATAGTACTGAGGCCTAGAGAGATGAGGTGAATTCCCCAAGTTCATGCAGAAAATAAGTGGCAGAGCCAGGATTTGAATCCAGGTGCATTGACACCAAATCCAACTCTCTTTTTCAGTATAACATGCAATCCTCCACCCTTTATAATCTCTTGGTGAAAGCATTCTCTCATCTTCAACAATCAGCTCTAAAATAACTTTATTTTCAGGTGATTAAAAAACCTTGAATCATGGAATCTCAGAATTGAAAGGAACCATAAGGGCCATAGTCCAGTCTGTAGCAGGACAAGAATCCCCATGTTGATATAATGAAGCAATTGTATGGTCTTTGAAGACCTAAAGTGAGGGATGGCCACCTCTGGAAAGATTATTCCAATTTTAGATGACTCTAGTTGTTGTGAAACTTTTCTTTACCTATAGCCTAAATCTGCTTCTCTATAACTTCTCCCCATTCCATCACCTCATTCTCAATATGTTGAAAACTGAGCTCTTCATTTCCCACTGCTCACACACAGCCTACTCTCCATGACCACTATCTTTGTTCTGTCAGTTGCACTGCTATTCAGGTCTTTGACTCTAGAGACTATGGAGTCTTTTTTTCAAAGAGGAGAGTAGTTAGAAAGGGTGGTTGAGCAAGGAAATGTTTTCTTTTGTCTGGTTTTTAGAAAGGGAGAACTAGAATATATTTAAAGATATTGAGGATTATATCAATGAGAAAATGAACATATTGGAGAGAGATGTGTTAAATTTAGAGAGGCCATCTTTTCTTCTGAGAATATAGGATTAGATGAGAGAATGGATGCAAGGTCAGGTACATAATAAGGGAGAGATAAGATTAAGCTAGTAAGAGAAGCCCACACTAAATGATTTTGGTCTTCTTGGTGAAATCTTTCAAGGTTTTCAATTATTAGTGAGAGAGAAATTTGCAGTAACATTTAATGAAGATGAAAGAATCAGAGAATGAATATTAGTAAGCTTCAGTGACTAGAGCTGTTCTGTGAAGCTATTTTACTGTAGTAATTCATATTTGAGGAATACTCATTAGGACACTGCTATTACCAGTGCAGGAGTAGCAAATGGAGCAATTCCACTTAATATCTCTTTCAAAATCCTATCAGTTAATAAATGTGGTCAGTGAACCCAAGCCCTTTCTAAGAAGAAGAAGAAAACCTGTACCTGGGCGAGAAAAATCTAATACAAATTATACTAGGATCACTGGAAGCTGTCAAGTCAATACCAAAATCCTCAGTAATCTGATTTGCTTTATCCTGTCTGCTATAATATATATCCAATATGTAATGCTCCTTCGAAATATCACTTTTTCTTGGGATGATTTGAATCAGTGACCCATGTTGTTTCAGATTTTCTAAAACATTATGTTATATCTTGAATGCTAGATGGGGGCAGATGTTTCTTGGTTTCTCTAAATGACGTTTCTGTGATTTATGATTAAGAATGAAACCTATTGTTTTAACTGTAGCTATTGATTTAATGTATTTTATTTTAAAAATGTTTTATTGATTCTCTTTTCTTTTTCCAAAAAACATTACTATCACTTCCCACAGGCTCTCTCTATGAGGAAACTACCCTGAACACCCCTCACCAAAGAGTCTCCTCTTGTAACAAATAAGTATAGTCAAGCAGAACAAATCAACACAATTGTCACATGGGAAAAATATGATCGATGTCCACTGTATAAACCTCTAGTTCACCAGCTCTCTGCAGGGAGATGGGAGAAATGCTTCACCAACATTCTTCTGAAATCCTTATTGGTCAATGCATTGATCAGAGTTCCTAAGTCTTTCAGTACTCTTGAATTCATTTTCAAAGAGTCTTGACATCAATTACCTTACTTAATCCTCATTACTCACTAAGAGTCTCTCTTCAGAATGATTGATTTAATTAGCAAGAATGACAACCACACATGAACATGTAGAGCCACTAACCACAGATGTATTTGTTAGGTATCCAACCTTTCATTAAGCAGTAAATATTGAGCATGTGCTATATGAAAGTGACATAACTAAGGGATATAGGAGAAATAAAGAAGAATAAGACCTAGTCTTTGCCCTCAAGGAGCTTATAATCTATTTGAAAATACAAGACCTTTAAAAATAAAAAAAAAAATAAACAATGAGACAGTATTTGTTATATGATTGATGTAGAAAAAAAATGCCATGGAAGAGTTCAGAGGAGGTAAAGGACAGCTTAGTTTAGAAAAATCTTTATGGAAGAGATATGTCCTGAATGGAGCTTCAGAAAAATATTCTGGATTCAGATAAAAAGTAAAAGAGACAATGTTTTCCCAGGAGTACTATAGCAAAAGCCAATGAATTTACCTTGTTTTTTGCAAGGGGGAATTGGCACCAGTGAGAATTAGCTGACCATAATCCATTGTCACTACTGGAAAAACAACTCCAATTACTAGGAGTAGTGATGTGCTACTGCAAACTCTGATATGGGGGTGGGCAGGAAGAGGTTGAGGCTGGTGGATTGCTTGACCGCAGAAGTTTTGAGCTGCAGCAGGCTGAGCTTATTGGGTGTCTCCCCTAAGACTGGCCCCAATATAGTGAGCACCTGGGAGTAGGATGGGCCAATAGCTTGCCCAAGGAGGGGACAACTGATCCAAACTGGAAATGGGGCAGGTCAGAGCTTCTGTGCTGATCAATGTTAGGCTCTGGTCATGAATCACTACTGTATTTCTATCTTGGACAAGAAGGAAAACCTAGTCTAAAAATAAAAAAGGAAAAAAAGAAAATAACCCAGGATACATAATAATGACAGTAGCTCATTATATAATAATGATAAGGTTCATGCTGCTTTATGGTTTTCAGAGCAGCTTTGTCACATCAGTATCAAAGGATAAGAAATACAGGTACCATTATGACCCTTTTGCAGATGAAGAAACTGTCACTAAGAAAACTGAATTAATAATGATTATTATAACTAGGTTTTTTTTTTTTTTTTTTTTTTTTTTTAGCATTTTACATTTTATGAACTGTGTATTTACAAATGTTATCCAATTTTATCCTAAGTCCTGGGAGGTAGGTGCTACCATTATCCCAATTTCGCAGATGAGCAAAATGAGGATGAAGAAGTTAGTAAGTAATTTTGACTCCTTTCCACTTACATCACTCTATTGCTCACGGCCTGCTTAAGGTGGGTCATTAGCATCATCTTTATCTACTAAGGACAGCGTACATTTTTCCTTTTTTAAATAAAGTTCTATACCACAAAGCCTGCCTGCCTGTTCCTTTAAATAATTTTTTTTTCATATTTGTTACATTGAAATTTTAATTGCTATCTTATCCTCGTGATTTTAGACTCTCATTCACTCAAAGTATGTTTTTGTTTAAATGAACTTCTTTCTTATTAAAATATTACCACAGACCACAAATAAGGAATATGTATTAAATGAACAAAAAGAGGACAATTACAGTAAGAAACCTGTTCATTTGGTGTAAAAAAAAAAGTGAGAATAATGCAAAAATGAGTGTCACACTTTACAGTAGTACACTGCTATTGAAAGTTAGGGTCTTTTAATTTCTCTAAGAGTTTTATGGTTATCCACAAATATGATTGTTTCCTCACGTTGCTAAGCTTTTTATTAGAAGTTTCAATGCTAAGATCTGTGTCCATGTAAAAAATTCCAGTCATAAAAGATAAGAAGATAAGAATACTTCGTGCATTTTTCCTTCTCCAAAGTCCTGTTCAATTGATTTAAAGAGTGAAACCTCTAAAGTTGTTCTCTGATATTTCATTGTGGCATGAAGATGACTCTGGGTTCTCAATAGACCGTAAGCTCTGACTACAGGTATTATCAAATTGGAAAGACTTTGGGTATGGGCCCAGTGACTATTTGTCATCTCTGAGGAGCATATCTGGAGAGATTCATTACCATGATGGCCACTGGCTGATAAAATGTTTTAGTCATAATCAATTGTCCAAGCCAGTCATGGGTTGTGGTCTTCAAGATGAACATCAATGAAATCACAGATCCTTTAAGAATTGAACAAATAGGTGGAAATAGAATGGTATCTTGTTAATACTAGTTAACATTTATTTAGTACTTTAAATTTTGAAAAGCGCTTTACAAATATTATCTCATTTTATTCTCACAAGTTTGGGAGGTAGGTGCCACCCTACTCTGCCACTTTTTCTTTTTTACAGATGAAGAAACTGAGGCAAACAGAGGTTAAGTAGCTTATCTAGCATCATACAACCAATAAATTTCTGAGGCTGGATTTGAACTGGGGTCTTTCTGACTATATACTTAGAACTCTATCCATTTCATCATCTATCTCTTTAAATCAAATATTACTAACTCGAATTCTTTTTAATTTTTCAGAAAGGATGAATCAAGTACAAGGTGAATGAGCTGGCAAATAAAGGTACCATTTTGATCTTAGAGGCAGGTGAAACAAAATGCAGTTAGGGACTTTACAGTCTACATCTCTTCCTTTCCAAATAACCATAGCAGAATGTTGGTGCCTTTGCAGAGTAACTCAGTCTATGGTATGAGATTTAAATCTATTTTGTAGTCACAAGTGAGATCATTTCATTTTAGACATCTAGCACTTTTTATCTGGTTAGTTACTGATTTATAAATTTCATGACCCGTATGTATAACAACAGAATGCCCACTTGAGGGATTCAAAGGAATCATAGGATTTTAGAGCTGTAAGGGAACCTTGAAGATGAAGTTATTTGGAATCTTTCTTTCCAGGTAGGATTGGGTTTTGTTTTGTTTTTTCGTCTGGGGAAACATACTGTTTTATAATACTAATTAACATTTTATGTAATATTATAAATATTATTCTATTAAAAGATATTAGATAAAATGCAAATTAATTCTATTAAAAAGCTACAGTCATTCAATTAACAAAGAATTATTGAATATATACTTTGTGCTTTTGGGAGGGTCATAGAAGTCTCTTCTTTTGAGTTTGTAGTGCAGTTAGAGAGATAATTTACTGTACTATATTGTACTGTATATTAATATCTAGAGAATAGTAATAACTTTATAATAATGCAGTTTAAGGTATTTGCATATTTAGGGTCAAAATGTAGGGAAATGATAGAAATGGCATGGAGTTAGGACAGACTTCATGGAGGAGATGGCTGTATAGGAAGATGACTGGATTGGGTATTGAGATAATGAGGTGCAAACCTATGTTGCAGGTAAAGAGAATTGATCTAAGATGTATAAAATTTTATCATGAATTTTGGGACATTGTTTTTATAAAACTGGGGATGATTAAGTACTCTATAGGTTTTTTTGTTTTGTTTTGATGTTGGGAGGTAAAGGTAGTCTTTTTAAGCAGCAAAAATTTATTCGATGTTTAACTAAGTTAACTGAAAAACTCTTGATATAAGCATTAGATGAACTGTGATTGTTTTTCCTTTTCTTTAAAGTAAGTACAGATTGTTTATTGAAAGATTGGGATATTAAAAACATCCAGTAGGAACATTCAGCAATCTTTTCAGTCCAAGATGCATTTTTACTGTCTCTATCTTCATCTTTCCTTTTCCTTGGTCCTGAACATATCTTTCATTATTTGTTTGCTGGAGATGCCCATGGCTGAGAATTATGTCCAGTTTAGAACTGCTAGTTTATAGGCTCTCTGGAATAACGTCAATATAAAATTTCTTCCATGAGGCATAGAACAAATTTTCAAAGCCCTGGGATGAAGAGGAAATATTTTATTTCGACATGTCAGGTGGTATTTTTTTTTAAATACCTTATTCCTTTTCTTTTTCTTTTTTGTGCCAGTGAAGGGGTGTATTATCTCCTGCATCTAAATTGTTTTATTATTAGAGAATCTGGCATCTATTAAAAGAACCAGATCTGAATGTCTTCAAAAATCCTATCCCATTTGAGTATTGCTCATACAGAAGAGGACCAGGGAAATAAAGATTTCTTCCTGAAATAGTAATTAGGGAGGTAAGAAAAAATTGTGACCCTTTCTCTTATCCCTTAGTTTTACTCTTCTTTCTTCACAAAGGAGACCTCATGTGTATATATGTTCCTGTGAGGACACTGTGAAAAGCGCATACACAGTTGACATAATTTGGATATACATGCAGATAGTTTTTGCTTAGTTTTTGTATATTTTCATTTGCTTCTAGGACCTTTTAGTGATCTGTTAAAACTAGCCCTCATCAAAGCCTACAACTAGTCTTTAGAGGTTCTGAGCCAGACTTGTTTTGTTTAGATGTTTTGAGGTGCTAGTGATTCATTAGTTCAACTATGTTTTAAGCAAGTCATCTCAGGATGAGTAGAAGTTCATATCTCCTATATGATTTTTTTTTTTTTGCTTAACTGTTGACTCAAAAAGACTGCAGTGCCTATGTAGTTATATATCTATATGTAGATCTAGATATCTATATCTATATATTTGCAAGCAGACATCCTAGAAAGGTATTGGCTCAGTTTTTCAGTCAATTAAGACTTAGATCAGGAAAATAAAGCAATATATAAGGAAAATATTAAATCTGAAGATATGGATTGTCCCTGGCTGTGAGATGGTGTTAAAGAGATTTCCTTTCCAGTTTAGTTGAGAGCTTCTGTTGTGATTTGGAAAATTAAGCATTATACCTTCTTTGAGGTCTTTTCATTTTCTATTTAGTATGTAGGCAAAACCTAGGTACATTTTAAAAAATTGATTTATTTATTTGCTTTTAGTTTACAAGATTCAGTTCCATAATCCCTTGGGTTTCAAAGTTTCTCCTCTCCCTCTCCCCCCTCTCCCCACGGCAGCATGCAATCAAGCATAGGATCTGCAGATCCTTTCACATTGGACATTGCTCTGGTTGTCTAGAAGGGTTGTAGCCAATGGAGTGAAAAATGGGAAAAAAGAAACAGCTAGGTGCATTTTTTTAAAGTTAGTTTTATCTTAATGTGAGTTTGACTTTGAGAGTTAAGATTTTGTTGAGAAGGAATTAGCTTTTAAACAAATAATTTTTCCATTTCCTTGTGATGATTTGAAATCTAAACTAGGAAATATAAGAATTTATTACACCAGCACCTAAGGAACAGCATAATTTACTTCAAGTGTATTTATGTTTGTATATCTTCTCTCCCCTAACTAGAGTACAAATTACTTGAGAGAGGGGGGCATTCTTTATTACTGTCTCTCTCTCTGTCTTTCTCTCTGTCTAGCCTTGTGTTCTATAGAACATAAAG
Organism: Pseudochirops corinnae; assembly: GCA_028646515.1. Taxonomy (NCBI): domain Eukaryota; kingdom Metazoa; phylum Chordata; class Mammalia; order Diprotodontia; family Pseudocheiridae; genus Pseudochirops; species Pseudochirops corinnae. Next base: position 252,360,489 of record CM053586.1, read on the forward strand.
TACTTAGCACAATGCCAGGCACCTTGTGGGTGCTTAATAAATGTTTATTGACTGACTGGTAATTGATTGATGTGTGTTTGTCGAGTTGAATCTAAATGTGCATTTAATGTGCAATATCTTCATATTTTGGTGCCTGTTGCCCATGAACAACAGTTAAAACTATTTGACTGAGTATTCACTTCCATACTTATCTAAACCCGTCTCACACTTTACTAATGATAACAGCTAACATTTTTATAGTATTTTAAAGTTTACAAAGAATTTTACATTCTTAATTTCATTTAGTCCTTGCAGCAGCCCTTTGAGGTAGGTACTATTTTAAATCTCATTTTATATATAAAGAAAGCAATGTTCAGACTGAATCATTTCCGCATGATCCCATAGGATGCAACAGAGGCAAGACCCAAACCTGGTTCACTCCTGACTTGAAGTTTAGCACTCTTTCTACTCGATGACTCCCCAACAGGAAGCCATAGTTTCAACCAAACTAGCCTCTGATTTGTGCATACTCACATATTTTCCTCAACAGCAATGATTTTCCCTCTCTCCTCTGCCTATCCAAATCTATTCTACCAGTGTTCGGTTTTTGCCCCTTCTGACATAGTATTGAATTGACTTGAAGGAGAATAGCTCCTCCTCACCCCCACCCCCATTCCTCTTTATCCTACCCTTTGCCCCAGTGTTAGAAAGCACATTGTTTAAAAATTGCAGTGAGTTTTTGCTTCTTAAACTCTTTGTAGCAATATTCACTCTGCTTCCCCATTCATTCCTTAAATGCTAATATGTTTATATTAATTTGCTTCTCCTTGGCTTAGAATCAGAGAATTTGAGAGCTGGGAGGAACATTATTGGTCATTTAGTCCTATATCTTTATTTTAGAGATAAGGAAATTGGATCATAGAGAAGTTTGCCCAAGGTAACTAGTTAGTGCTAGGTACAGTTGGAACTATAACCTAGGTGTCCTGACTGGCCTATCTTCTGTATCTTTGCTTAGCATGAAAGAAAGAGAAACACCTAGAATGGGTGAATCAATACCTACTTCTTTTTTTTTTTTTCAGAAAAAATAAGAAAGATGGATTAAAGGCATTGGGATCATTTCCTTTGGTGGGAGAGAAGGCTAAGGCCTTCAAATACAGAAGATAGTTTTTAAAATCTTTTTAAAAATCTTTCCAGAAGACAAAAGGGAAAGGATATCTGGAGAAAATTGTAGTTAACCCTTTACTAATAAAATAAAGTCACTGATCATAAGACTTGCCAGACCTTGGGAGAGGCAGTATAAACTTTGCATTAATGGTGAAATATACAAGTTGTGTTTTTGTTATGAAGAATTTACTTTAGCAATTTTTGTAAATATCAACAGAAACTAAAAGTGTGGCAGTGTCCCAATTTGGCCACCTTTAAGGAAAGAATGAAACATAACTTGCTTGGAACAAATGAAGTCCCTCTTTGAAAGTGAGACCTGGACTAAGTGTCACATAGCCCTTGGAGTCCATTATTTGCAGAACCTGTCACATATTTAAGGATCCTTTTGTTGTTGTTGTAGTAAGGGCATTCCCTCATACTAGGTGTTTAAGAAATGCTTGTTGGAAGGGACTGGGTGGAAATTATCTCCTAGAATTTGTCAGACTTTTTATTTTTTATTTTTTGTATGTATGTTGGGGAGATAAAAGGGAATCATTCCCTCAGAAGACCCTAAACACCCCAGAAGTTAAAGATTCAGTTGTTAAGTTGAAGGACTTGGCAGTTATGTGTCTACATTTTTCTTAAACAGAAAGTTAACCCTGTCCAAAAGCTTTATAATAGAAGGCCATACATAGATGAGACTTCAAGCAGCTTTGCTTTGAGCATAAACAGATGCCAAGATGGAATTAAAAAAAAATTCCAAAGCCATTACTAAGGCTACACTTTGTGAAAGATATAATTATGTTATGGCTCATTTGTATTTTAACACCTGTTCTTCATGCTTTGGATTGTGCCTCACATAATGATATTGTATGCTTCTTACCCCTTGATGGTACCACTAGGAAGAAGGCATAATTATGTGCTAATGTTGGTTCCAATAAATATATGTGGTACTTTTAGCCTTATAATATCATGTTCTTATTTCTTTGAAATCCTCTATTATTAATGGAGAATAATCCCAGTTCAGGTGAGGATTGGTTTAATATACAAGTACATTTTTTCGTTCAACTGCATGAAATGGCATGAACTTCACTGATATTATAAATAGGAAATAGGTATTTATGAAGATGATTTGCATTTTATTAACACCCTGATGGCGAAGGGCAATGGTGTTAATAATACTATCTGTAGTAGTCATGTACAGTACTATAGTAGATGGTAGCAATTTTTTGATCTCAGGACCCCTTTGTGCTCTTAAAAATGTTTGAGGGCCTCAAAGAGCTTTTGTCTATATGAACTATATCTATTGATACTTAACACATTAGAAATTAAAATATCTTAGTGTCACAAAAGGGACAGCTAGGTGGCACAGTATACTGTGCCTGGAGTCTGGAAGATCTGAGTTCAAATTTAGCCTCAGACATTTACTAGCTGTTTGATCTGGGGAAAATCACTTGACCCTGTTTGCCTCAGTTTCTTCATTTGTAAAATGATCTGGGGAAGGAAATGGCAAACTGCTCTAGTATCTTTGCCAAGAAAACCCCAAATGAGGTTACAAAGAATCAGAGATAGCTGAAATGACTGAACAAAAAATGTTAGAAAAATAGTTTTGACTTTTTTTTTTCATAGATCCCCTGGATGATTCTCAGGGGCCTCTAGCAGTCTTAGACCACACTTTGAGAACCATTGGTATATGGCATAGTGGAAAGTCTGCTGGACTTGTTCTTCTCTCTTACTGTTACTCTGGACAAGTTATTTAATGAATTTAAACTTCCATTTTCTTATTAGTAAAATGGGTGAAATAATTCTGCTCCCTCTATTTCTCAGGGTTATTGTGAGGAGTTTTTTAAACCTTCAAGTTCCACATAAACGTGAATTGTTATTGTTACAATTCAAAGCTCTTTTTCAGTCTACAAAATGAAAATATAGGCCAATTAAGTGTTAGAGCCTCTCAGTTTATTTTAATTGTAACACTAGCGAGTCAAAAGTCATTGCTTCCTAGGATTGCCTATATTTAGCAACTCATGAAGTGGATCTGAATTTCTTTATTGTCCTGAACTAATGCCCACAATGCTTTTTTTTTTTTTAGAGGGATGCAAGTTTAGGAACAGGCTTGTAGACATATCTCAAAACCAGACATTATGTTTTGTCATTATTTGTATTATCATTTGATAACAAAAAAGTACATGATTCTCATTTGGTTAATTGAAAATATGGAAAAATAGAATGTAGGAAACAATATTGTCCCTGAAACACTTAGGAAGACAAAATTCAATAAGATGATCTCTACTATTGGGGAATGACCTACTGGAGAAACATTGACTAAAAATGAATGCATGTCCCAAAATCCATGTCTGTCTTTAAACCTCTCTACAATAAGGTCTCTTGCTTAGCATACAAAGTTTTATCAGCCATAGGTATGGGGGTTTTAATCAACCCATATTAAAGATACTTACTCTTTCAGTTTGGATGGTGAGACTGGTAATTTTGCACAGCCCTCTCTCATTTAAATCCAATTCATTTGCAAGTCATGGCACCAGCTTCTGGATGTCATGGTCCTCTTTGAGAATGAAGGACAATTAGCAACCATTTGAATGATTTATTCCTTGGTGTGCCTACTATCATTCATCTCCTTCCCTCCCCTGAATGGTAGAATCATGTGAGAAGATCTTTGCTGTCTTCTGTCTAGAAACAAAGTACAGATCACATCTGTGGGATATGGAATGATCTAGGCCTGACCCATTTCTGAGGTGAGACCTCCCCCCAACACCTAGAGATGCATATTCTCTGACTTTCATGCTTATGGCCCTTGTGAGTAACCAAGGGAATGTCTAGAGCTGTTGTAGAGATGCTTAGCAAGACAGGATTGTTAACACATTTTTATCATTTCACTGAACACATCTAACAACTCTAGTAGTTAAAAGACATTGTTTAGAAAATGATGTAGTAAGTAATTCTAGTAGTTACTTTTTATAAGTGTATATATTGTTCATCAATGTAAATAATTTGAAGTATGCATTAGTTGATTTTCAAATTTCAATACTTAAAACATTTTTTGATTTAATGAGGAGTGATTCCTTTGCCAATGAAGAATACAACCCCTGTATGTCTTTAGTAGGTGGTTAAACGAATTGCTGTAAACAAAAAAAAATCTTTAGCTAGGAGCAAGTTTGGTGATGAGATTCAGTGCATTTAGGCTGAATTTCTTATGACACATACAATCTGTAGTCTGTCTGGTAGAGAAACTCCATTGTTGCAGTCTTTGAGAGTCCAGGGTAACTTCCAAGACTCCTTTGGCCCTGGAACAGTTCAGTGGAAGGGTTTTTTGTTTGTTTTTAATGGTCATATTCACATTCATCCCTGAGAACAAAGAAAAACAAAGTTTTCTGTAGAATTCTGTAGACCAGTTTTCACAGAAGCATGGCCATAGATAAGACCTGCTGGAGATAAGAGAGGCCAAGTGAATCTCCTCTTAGGCAGATGACCTTGGTGCCTCAGGTTGTACACTGTGAACTTTCTTTTTTCCCCCTCCAGGGTTAACAGACCTAAATTTTCTCCTTCTCTAATGTTGACTAATTAAATTATCAAAAAACCATATTTTACTGAAAAAGAATATATAAATAAATTGGGGCTGGGAAATCTGTAGATTTTTGCATGAGACAAAATGAGTAATGACATACTCTTCTGCCTGTTGTTTCTGCTATCAGGAGTCAAGAACTCTACATAATTTAGCAGTGTAACTTCCAAGAAGAGGCCAGATACTTGCAGATAAATTTAGACTATTTTAAGGTTAGATAAATTCAGCCTATTTTTATGGGCAGGAGGAATTTATCACTGAAGTGCTTCTTGATAAAATTCTTCTTAGGCCTAAACTGTAATCCAGGAAGTGGAACCATTTTTCACTTGCTAGGGTGGGAAGAAGAAAGGATCATACAAAGCATGGAAATGTGTGGCTTTATTTTTATTTAACCACCAAATCTATCACTCCCAGGCAATCATTTTCATTCCTACTATACGGCTAGTTTTATGGGCAAGCCAAGTCAAATCAACAAATGTTTATTAAACACCTACTATGTCACTCAGGGGATATAAAGAAAGGTAAAAGATGGTCTTTGTTTTTGAGGATTCAATCATATCTACGACTGGATCAAAATCTTGGTAGCTTTTGTATTGACCTTTAGGACACTCCCCTTCTTTCTTAGTATTTCATTACCCAGAAGACCTTGCTATGTATAAATTTGTTGATTTCATTGCATATTTACTCCAGATCATGTGGGAAAAATCAAAGTATTTTAGAATTGGACTCCACTGAATTCCACTCTTAATTCATCTTCATCCAGAGACATGCTCACTTATCCCTACATTTCCTATGATTACTATCATTTATTTTTCCATGGCAAAGCATTCCACCAGTCCTATAAAAACTTACTTATGTGTGAGTGCACTTATGTGTTTTAAATAGCCTGGATATGGAAACTTGTCAAATACTACACTATAACATTACTTTTTATTTTACTATACAAGACACTATGCTAGGGCTGATAGATACCAAAGTAACATAAGACATAATCTCTACCTTTAAGAAATTTACAGAAATAAGACATGTAAAGAAATATAAAGCATAACATGATATATTTAAAGGATAACACCATACAAAAATCGATGAGAAATTTAAGGAGAGATAATTTCCAACAGTGGTATACAAAGAATGACTTATGAAAGTCTTGGTACCTGAGCTTAACCTTGACATTTCAGCAGGTGGAGATGAGAGTGAGGAAGATAGGTGGTGAGAGTTTTTTGCAGGCATGTGAGTAACTGTGTGAGAAAAGGCATGAAGAAAGAAGAGATGAAAAACAAGGATAGTCTGGGTATAGGCAGGCTTAACTGGAGCGTTAACTACGTTCTTTCCCACATCTATATCATAATAAACCTTCAAGTAATTATATTATTATCATAGCATAATTTTCCTTTGTAAAAGTTGTGTAGCTCTTAGCCCCAATAGAATTACCCTTCTTCAAATTTCTTGATACTACCGTTTATCACTGATTCTACCAGCATGCTTGGCATAGACAGGAGATACTTATAATATTTACTTCTCAGAGTCTCTTTGGAGACTTTTCTCATAATAAAGAGGACTTCTGTGGGCAATTCGTTAGTCATATGGGCCATTGGTCACTTGTATCCTTTGCTTATATATTTTAGCACATAGTTTCATTTTGAGTTCCTTGTAAAAACTCTAATGGATGCCTTCTGGTCTTCATATTTTTTTTTTTTTGGTTTATCAATTTAGTCTGATCCATCCTTTGTGCTTACTGCTATGGAGTTCAATACATTTTCCTTGTCTGCTATGAAAAAATGATTTGGAAGTGGGAAAATCTATAGTGTCTTTCTTGATAAAAACTAAAGAAGTCATTGAGATTCTCTGTCTTCCCTTTCCTTACCCTTTTCACTATGAAAATTTAGTAGCTCTACTAATGCCTTATTTTTCACTTTGTCATTTAAGTGGTTTCAGAATTCCTTGGCATTAGCTTATTTTTTCTTCAGGGAAAATGTTTTTCCTGGGTGAGAAAAAAACATACGCTAGCTTGCTTCTTGATACCTCACATACCTGTGGTATTCTACATATCTCCTAGGTTAGCACACAAAGTTAATCATTATGACTTTAAAAGAGTTACCTGTTCCCCCAAAAGGGCCTTTTGACAAATAAGGAACATGTAGAATTATGTGGTTACAGAATGTTGGAACTGGCAAAGATCTTAGAAATTATATCAAGCCCAGCCCTCTCATGATAAGGAAAGTGAGTCCCAGAAAATTGAAGAGATTTGCCCATGAATAAGAGAAAGCTACTTTCAAATGCTTGAAAAGTATAGTCTCTAGTTCCTGTTCTCTTTTAGGGAAGCAAGTGATGGACTATACATGTAGTAAGATTAGGATAATAGCAGTAGGAATGAAGTGCCATAGAAAGATGTATCAAAAAATTAGAAAAGGGAAAAGGACCTATTTATACAAAAATATTTATAGCAGCAATTTTTGTGGTAGCAAAGAATTGGAAGTTGAAGGGGTGTTCATAATTTGGGGAATGACTGAACAAGTCGTGGTATATGATTGTGATGGAATACTATTGTGCTATAAGAAATGATGAACAGGATGATTTCAGAAAAACCTGGAAAGCCACATGAACTGATGCAAAGTGAGTTTGCAGAACCAAGAGGACATTGTACACAGTAACAGTAAAATTGTACAATGATCAACTGTGAATGACTTCAGCAATACAGTGATCCAAGACAATTACAAAGGACTCATGATGAAAAATGCTGTCTACATCCAGAGAAAGAACTATGGTGTCTGAATCCAGATTGAGGCACACTATTTTTCACTTTATTTTCTTCATGTTTTTTTTTCTGTGTTTTCTTCCACAACATGAATAATATGGAAATATGTTTTGCATGATTGCACACGTGAAACCTATATCAAATTGTTTGCCACCTCAGGGAGAGGGTTGAGGAGGGAAAGGGGAAAGGAAAGAAGGAGAGAATTTGGAAGTCAAAATTTTAAAAAATGAATGTTAAAAATTGCTTTCACTTGTAATTGGGAAAAAAATAAAATATTTTTTAAAACCAGGAAAGATAAGAAAATAAAATGAAATATTTTCCATTATCACAAGCACTGTGGGGAAAATGCAATGAAAGTAGTAATGGTATATTATAAATGGAATGGAAGAGGAAAAAAGTCCAAGGGAGAAGTGGGACGGAGAAAGTGAGTACTAGATTGAGTGGGGTTGTCATGCTGTTGGGGCTGCTTTGTTTGATAGATGACTTTCCATTCTAATTGAGAAAACAGAACATGTATATATGAAACAATTGAAGAATGCTTTAACAAAACAAATTATATAGTGTAAATTTATATAGGACAAACAAAGTATGTAAGTGCTGAGTGGACATGGAAGAGCAATAAACAGAGTCAGATCAATAATGAAATGCTTTCTGAAACAGGTCAGTTTTTGAGTTGAGTTTCAAAAGGCAAAGCAACAAAATTTGGCAAAAATAAAAAGGAGGGAAACCCATCAAGTTGGAAAAGATGGAAAAAAGCAAAGTGACAAATGTTAGAGGCTCAGTAGTGCACTATTGATGGAGCTAGGAATTGGTATAGTCATTCTGGAAAGCAATTTGGAATGATTCCCAAAAAGTTATTAAATTTACATACTCTTTCACCCTGCAATACCATTAAGAGCCCTATACTCCAAAGATCAAAGAAAGGAAGTGAAACCATATGTACAAAGGTATTTATAGCAGCATTTTCTTTTGTAATGGCAAAGAATTATAAAATAAAAGGGTGCCCATCAATTAGGAAATGGCTAGACAAATTATGATATGTGAATGTAATAGAATAGTATTGTGCTAAAAAAAAAATGAAGAGGGAACTTTCAGAGAAACCAGGGAAAACTTGTGTGAATTGACATAGAGTAAAGTGATCAGAACCAGAACAATTTATACAATGATAACATTATAGAGCAAAAGAACTTTGAAAGGCTTTAGCACCCTGATCAGCACAATGATAAACCATGAATCTAATGGATTAAAGAACAAATACAACTCCCACCTCTTCCCATAGAAGCAATGGGCTTAAAATGCAGAATGAGACGTGCATTTTTGGACATGACTAATGTGGAAATTTGTTTTATTTAACTGCGCGTATTTATTAGGAGATAAAAATTTTCATTTATCTTTATTATTCAACTGGGAGATAATGGGCAGAGAGACAATGCTAGTAAAATATTTTTTTAAAAAGAAAAAAAGAAGTGGGGATGGCATTATATGTGAAGAGACATCAATAGAGGAAAGAATAAAGTTCTGAGGGTGAGAAAGTCAAATGGATGCAGAGGTAATAGAATGTAAAATAGACCAGCTGATAGAGTACCTTGACTACTGGACAGCTACTAGTGAGCCATTGTAAGTAATTCATTTCAGTTCAAAGATCATTTGTTAAGTACCTACTATGAGCAAGGTACTCAAAATATAAAGGCAAGTCCGAGTGGTCACTACTCACGTGGTAACTATTAACTTGCGTTTGTCCTTTGTTTTCAAAGAGGGCCATGACATCAGGGAAATGACAACTGGAGGAATCAGGAAAGGTTTCCTAGAGGAGGTGGCATATGAGCTGAGTTTTGGGAGAAGATAAGAATTCCGAGAAATGCCAAAGTTGGTAATAGCATGTAGGCTAGTTTGGCTCTAACATAATTCTAGGAGGTAAGTCAAATAAAACAAGTCAGAAAGGTAACCAGGAGATCCAAATTGTAAAAGGCTTTAAATGCCAAGCTGAGTTTTTAAAATTTTCTCCTAGAAGCAATAATGAGCCACATGAGCAGACTAGGCTGTTCTTGAGAAAGATGATTTTAGCAGCTGTGTATACCGTGGATTGAAGAGGGAATAGACTGAAGGTAGTGGATCCAATTAGTCCAAATAGTCCAAGAGAGAGATCATGAGGGCCTGAACTAAGGTGGCTGCCATTTAAGTGGAGATGGGGGATGTATATGAAAGATGTTGTGGTGATAAGATCAACAAGACTTACGAGCTGATAGGATATGCAGAATAAAGAGAGAGTGGAATGCTAAGGATGATTCCAAGGTTAGGGACCTGGACGGCTGGAAGGATGGTTGTGTCCTAAACAGAAATAGGGGAGTTTGGAAGAAGACTGAGTTTAGGGATAAGATGATGAGTTCCATTTTAGACATAATGAATTTTATATAATACAGTACAATGTGCCTTTTCATTCTTTCACAATAGTCCCATGACCAAACCCTATCCCCATCTTCTTATAAGGATAAGTCAAGATTTGCCTTATTCTATATGGAAAAAATAGAGACCCTTTGCTGAGAGCTCCTTCTTTTCCACCTCTCCTCATCTTACATCTCTCAGATGTTTTTCCCCTTCACCTCTGTTTCAAATGTTGAGCTTCAGGAAAGGAAATGAAGGTAACTTATCCTATTTTTTATTGTGAGAATTCTTGTTTTAATGCCTGAAGAAGCAGTGGACATGCTTCAGAGAACTCCAAAATCCATGTAATACATAAGTATAACCTATATGATTTATGTATGATTTACTGATTATCTGACTCCATTATGTGGTGATTTGAGGAAAAGTAGAAAATGTTAACTAGTCAAAACACTGCTTGGCAATAATATTCAGGAGAACCAGGAAGAGGATAAGGAAATGCTCATTTTTTTAAAAAAAATAGAAATTCTGGTAATATGCCTTTTTCAAAAATAGAAATTTTATAACCTCTATTTTTCTAAGTATCCAGAATAAAATAAAAATCAAAGAAAGAATATAAAATTATACATTTATTGTTTGATAATGGGTACAAAGAGAACTTTTCTCTAGGTCACAAGTATGGATGTCAGACAATTATCCAGATGACTAAACACAATCTATAGAAATCAGAAATGTTTACATAACCCATTTTAACCTGCCCCAGAGAGATATATTTCATTATGAAAAGGCTAGATAAGATTCTTGTGATTACCTGTGGTTATCAGCCCCTTGCTACTGACCTTCAAAGATTTTATTTTGCTAAAGCAAAATCTACTGCTGTCAATAGAAAATTTCCTTAGATACTTCAGCAAACAAAACATATTTCCCCCTAAATGGTACTAATAAATGACCTTGTGATTATCACAATTTATTTTTAAAGTTTTACAATGCATACTGTTTTTGTTCATTATTTCTTGTGGTCTATGTTTTAATTCTTTTTATAATGATTTTATTGTATATTTTCTTTGATTAGAAGGTTTCCCCCCAACTATCCTGATAGTTATATACTTGACATCCTACCTTTTATATAATGCTGTACTGTTATGAATAAAAATCACTCTTTTCTTTCCTCTTTAACTTAGATCATCTGATACCCTTTTGTTCCCCATTAATAAAGAATTTCCTCTTTATTTATTTTATTTATTTATTTTTAAAATACAGGCAGGTAACCTGTATCCCAAAAGGATGTGAGAGGCAGTTTACAAAGTTAAAATACGTACAAAGCATAACATACATCGTGAGAAGCAGGGTGGTACATTGGAAAGAAAACTGAACTTGAAGTCATAGGACCTGAATTCAAGTTCTTCTGCCAGTTACTAGCAATGTGACCTTGGGCAAGTTATTTATCCTCTACAGGCTCTAGTATCTTCATCTACAAAATGGATCCTTTTTAGTTTTTGAACTATGATCAACTATTGACTATAACCATAGGCATTCAACTAATCCCAATGTATATAATTGCATCTGTCATATCACTTACCATTCCTTCATTGTTTATGATGTATCATCAGATATGTTTTATGCACAATGAATTTAATAATTTAGTTTAATAAGTTATTGCTGAAGGAATGAAATAATGCTCTTCAGGAAGAGATGGGGAGTTTCCCAAATCTTTAGTCATATACAATTAAACCATAAATTGATTGAATTAGCTTCCTTGTACACGCTATAAAATAAAATTATGAGATTGCTGTTCTATTTGCTCCATAGTAAACACCAATCAGCATATATTTATTGAGTCCTGGCTATTGGCAATGCAACATGGGGAAGAGAATGAAGTATCACTGTAAGACAGTGACTTAAGAATTTACAATTTAGTTGGCAAGAGTTGATTAAAAATAGCAGATAAGAAATGGTAAATTCCAAATGAGTGGCAGGAATTATGCCAGTATTATAGGAATTCAAAGAAAGGGAAAAGTCATTTAGCCACTTTATTACCTCTTTGGTCAAAATAGACTTCATGAAGATGGTTTGTTTTTATCTGGTCCTTGAAGGATAGATGAAAATTGGAGAGGCAAAGAGAGAACACTTTAAGGAACTTGGGGTAGTGGGAAAGAGCTTGGATTTAGAGGCAGAACATGGGTTCAAGTCATATTCCTGCTACATACTATTTGTTTGACCTTGGGCAGTTACAGCTTCTCTAGTCTCATTCCTCATCTGTAAAATGATTGTGTTGGAAAAGATGATTCTGGAACTTTCTTTCTTTTAAATCCCAGTTAACAACACCTGCAAGATAGAATGGAAAGGGGGTGGATTGAAGGCAGGGCTGGAGATATAGATTTGGAAGCTATTAGCATAGAGGTGATAGCTGAATATATGAGACTAGAAGAGATGTTTGGGAGAGAGTATAGGAGTTCTGAGAACCGAGTCATTATATGGGGCTTAGCTACAAATATTGAATCTTGTTGGAAGTTTAAAATATGGGCCCCTAAGCAAAATGTTGTAAGACCAACAACTATACTACATAATACTACCTTGGGTTGTATCTTCCTTACTCATGAAAAGTGGGAGATGATAAGGATTAGAAAGATTAAAGATTAGAACTCTAACTATGCTTTGAATTACAAACAACAGACTTTCCTTCAGTCATACTTTGCTAGGTACTGGGGATCAAAGATAAAGTGAGGACATCAGCAGTAAATTAGTTAATAGTCAAGTCAACAAACAATGATTAGGTACTTAGTAAGTGTCATTTCCCCTGGAAATGCAAGGAGAAGGTAATCACAAGGGGGCCTGGTATGAAAGTCTGGAGAGAAGAGAAGAAAGTTAGGAGTAGAAATAGGAGAGGAATGAAGGAGTGAACATAGCTGATGGGTACTTCCTCAAAATGTAGTCTATATAACATAAAATAAGAAATGATGGGGACAAGAAAAGATCCTTACATAGGGCTCTAGGAACATTTAATGGAGAGAATGCTTTTCGGTTGTTTGTGAACGATCCCTAAATTTATAAAACCAATGGGTCCCCTTTTATGAGGGAAAGTCCAAAGTTCCAAGAGGAATGTAAATATTATTTGGATACTAGGAAAAACTTCTTTGGGTAAAGCCTTTGGAAAGGCTTCTTTGGATGAAGCTGAATTGATGATAACCTTATCTGGGAAGACATCAGCTTTTGGAGACTTTGAGTGATCTGCTGGGTGCTGACAAGGATTAATGGTTTAAAACAGAGACTTTACCATGGCAGGACTCCAAAATGCCAAGGTACCAATTGCTTTTAATAGTCTGTATATATAAAGTAACAAATCTCTTTCCTCAAAACAACTCACCATTATTTGTTTTTGTTGTTAATTTGTTAAACCCCAGGAGTGAATGCAGTACCATTGTAATGTCTTGTACATTTGGATTTAATAGAAACCCCTTTATTGCCCCTTTTGAATAAAAAGCAAAACATTCTTCTACCAAATAGAAATTTGCTTTTAGTAATTGTCCCTTATGTTCTAAAATAGGAATGTGACATTTCTTAAGCCTTTACTCAAATAAGGTTAGTCCACCAACTGACTGAATTAGCAGATGTGTGTGGGTGGGATGTCTATTAATTTCCTTGTGATTTTTTCTAGTTTACAGAGCACAAATTAGACCCTGCTATTGTCTTAATTCTTCCTTTGAGGAATGTGATAGGGAAGATTTATAGGGGTTTAGTTTTCATGTGACGTCAACATTTTTATGGGTATGCTTGAATTCTCAGTTTTCCTTGTTAGTCTTTGTATAAAACCACACACCAACACAAAACCACTAAATCACAAATTATTTGTATGCTGAGATTATAGGGGTTATAATCATTATCCATGATACATTTCCAGGGGAAATGACACTTAATAAATACCTAATCATTGTTTGTTGACTTGACTATTAACTAATTTACTGCTGAGGTCCTCATTTTATCTTTGATAGCCAGTACCTATACATTTTCTCATATTGGAATCTTTATCATGATTTATTCCCAATGCAGAATGACAGTTTGACAATTGACACATTTATGGGGAGCTCACGTGGCTATTCTAACGTCTCATTCAAAGGTTTCAGGTAGCTATCAATAGCAGTATGGTCTTTCAAAATGACTTTATTGCATTTTGGAGGAGGATAAGGAAAAAGGAGCTCAATAATTTGAATATTTTATGGCAGTATTATGCATGCAAAACTATCACCAGTCACCCAACTAAATCTAATTCATTTGGAAATTTCTACAGAAATTCATGTCTTGAGAATGAGACTTGGAAGTTGAGAAAGAACACCTTACTATTTATATGATAAGTATAAATCTATAGAAATCAAGAATTTTTTCAGCCATTTTGTGATTGATGGTGCTTATCCATGGTTGTGTTCCTACAATTTTCCCTCTTTATTCACTTTAGACCCTGATACCTACACAAATATACAAATACAACTCTCCCCAATCTTGAAAATATTTTCCATTTAAATTCTCACACTGAATATGAAACAGTTGATTCTTGAAAGCTGATATAAACTGTCTCAAGAACCCCCTTGCATGAAAAGCAAAATATGAAGACTAAGCATGTAAGGACAGAATTAATAGTGAAGTAAAACAAACTGTTTCATTAGTGTAATGTATATATTACATTAATGCAAAATAACTAAAATGAATATTGTACTTCAAAATTTGAAAAATTCTTTATGCCTGTCATCTCACTTGGCCACTTAACTCTAATAATAACCCTGTGAAGTAAGTATGACAGGCATTGCTCCCTTTTACAAATGAAGAAAGCAAGGCTCATAGAGGGTAAGAGATTTGTTTATGTTCAACTAATAAATTTTGAAGTTCTTTGTGAAAGGCATTTATGGAAATAAAAATATTTTGTATTATTTTTACACAGCCCCATCAGGCATTTGTAGAGTCTGGAAGGTAAAAGGAAAGATTTTGTAGGGAGGAAAATTGTTAGTACCCTTAATAGTACCCAGGTTTCTACTTTGCTGGAGGGAGGAGTTGACCCCTGCCTGTTCTTTCCTTCTTAAATAGAGTTTGATCTTAGGGGAAAAAGCTGCCCTGACCTTAAATCAAGCTGGCTCTAGGGATCTCAGTGTTTGCCTTGTCCTAGTTCCAAATGTCTGAGAGTGAGTCAGCCTGTCAATTAGAGGAACCTATTACCCTAAATGTCTGGGTGTTTCTTATTCAGTCTTTCCACAAGGAAAAAAAAAAAAAGAGCTAAGTAGATAACCACCTCATTGAAACTGATTCCAAGGCTTTTTGGAGACCAAGGTGATAGTTAAGGCCAATTTCTGATAAAATAAGCATAAATCAAATTAAGTCAATTGTTTGTCCATTTTATTGCATTTTCCCCAAAACACTAGCTCCTAGTTTTATTTATTTGTTCAGTTTTTTTACTTTAAATTTTTATTAATCTCTCCTTTGATTTTTAGGATTCTATTTTGGTGTTTCATTTAGGAGGGTTTTAATTTGTTGGTTTTTTCTAGTGGTTTTTTTTTTTTTTTTAGTTTCACACTCAATTTGTTAATCTACTCTTCCTTTCTTTTATTAAGCATTTAGAGATATA
The DNA here is from genome assembly GCA_028646515.1 of Pseudochirops corinnae. Taxonomy (NCBI): domain Eukaryota; kingdom Metazoa; phylum Chordata; class Mammalia; order Diprotodontia; family Pseudocheiridae; genus Pseudochirops; species Pseudochirops corinnae. Next base: position 252,375,930 of record CM053586.1, read on the forward strand.
AATTTTCCCTTAAGTTCCCCTAAAATTACCCTTCCCCTTTGGTTGCATTTCACAAATTTTAGTATGATGTCTCATTGTCGTCATTATTTTTAATGAAATTATTGATTGTTTCTGTTTTCTTTTTTGACATTCTTTAGATTGGATTTTTTAGTTTCCAATTAATTTTTTAAATCTATGCTTTAAAGACCTTTTATTAAATGTAATTTTCATTGTATTGTGGTCAGAGTCTGATATATTTAAAATTTCTGCTTTTCTGCATTTGTTTGCAAGTTTTTTTGTTCTGATAATACATTGTCAGTTTTTATGAAACTGCCATGCAAAGCTGAGAAATAGGTATATTCCTTTCTATTGCCATTCAGTGTTCTCCAGGGATCTCTTATATCTAACTTTTCTAAACTTCTATTAATCTATTTAGCTTCTTGTTTATTTTATGGTTAGCTTTATCTAGGTGTGAGAGGGGTAAATTGCGATCCATTTATCAATTGGAGAATGGCTCCTATTTTTATAAATTTGACTGAGTTCCATCTATATCAGAGAAATCTGACCTTTATAGAAACTTGCCATAAAAATCTATCTTTTGACACTTTTCTGCTTTTCTTCTAATTTTTTTTTTTTTGCTTTTTGGAAGGTAGTTGGCATTAAGTGACTTGCCCAAGGCCACACAGCTAGTAAGTATTAAGTGTCTGAGGCTGGATCTGAACTCAAGTCTCTCTGACTTCAGGGCCAGTGCTCTATTCACTGCACCACCTAGCTGCCCCTTTTCTTCTAATTTTTGCTGCATTGGTTTTGTTTGTACAAAATTTTTAAAATTTCATTTATTCAAATTATCCATTATTCTTCCCATGATCCTCTCTATCTTTTGTTTGGTCATAAACTCTTCCCTTGTCCATAGATCTGACAGGTAAAATTTTCCGTGCTCCCCTAATTTGCTTATGGTATCACCCCTTATGTCTAAATCATTCATTCATTTTCAATTTATCTTGGTATATGGTGTGAGATGTTGGTCTATGTCTAGTTTTTTCCAAACTGCTTTCCAGTTTTCCTAGAAATTTTTGTCAAGTTCTTGCCCCCAAAACTTGAATCTTTGGATTTGTCAAACACTTAATTTCTATGTCCACTTGCTGTTGCATTGTGTACCTCTTCTGTTCTAATGATCCATCACTCTTTTCTTATTCTGTACCAGATAGTTTTGTGGTATAGATTGAGACCTGGTAGGCCTCCTTCTAGGCCTCCTTCCTTCATTGAAGGAGACTATTGCTTTGGGGAACATTTTGGAACTACTATTTTACTCTCCTTCATTGACCAGTTTTTGTTACTCCTTCATGCTATTTGGATAAATATATGGATCTGTTGTGTGCTATATTAGTACATTTCATTCATTTTGCTTGCTTTCTTTCTTTTTATCCTTTTTTTTTAAAAATAAGGATAGTTATAGCAATTTTGTGGCAGAGTGATGATATATTACAAGCTATTCTGTTTGCTAGTTACATTCCTGTGCCTTAAAATGCTGTTCATTTAGACTTCTTTATGATTATTTTTGGGTGTGTGTATGTCAGGGTGAAGGATGGGGCTGGGGGGATCCAGATTACTTAGCTGGGCTGAATCATCTGGATTTTATAGTCTGGCAAAGTCAGAATAAAAATATAAATGTTTTTGTTTAAATGGAGATATAAAATGTGTGAAATGTAATGAGTAATGACTCACCCCTGAAATACTGTATGTAGATGCAGATTTATTCCTAACAGTGGATGCACTAGTAAAATTTTCCTTTTCCAGCCCATAGCCATGTCAATAAGAAGAACATGATATTCAATCATTCTGTCAGAAACTAAGCAAACTAAAGAGGGACTGAGTAGATGATAATGTTCTCTATCGGGGTGACTACATTAGAGGGACACATGGAAAAACCACAGCCTGAGCTCTTGGAAATCTCTTGGTCTTTAAATGGATTTTTTCTTCATACATTTGTCTCTTTACTTTTGGCATAAGGTGTCTTGTTTCTATAGTGAACCTGAATTTTTATTCTGTTTTGTTTTCTTTTTAAATTTAGAAAAGCTCTATCTAGATTTTGTATGGCTCATTCTCATATTGAAGCCCTTTCCCCTCATGACAAAGAATAGAAAATTTTTTTCCAGTTCTCTTTGAGAAAATGATATTCCCCTTTACTTTTATAATGCCTAGGGCACCTTGCTCTTAAATGTTGGGTTGCCAGAAAGCTATTCCAGGGTTCAAATGCTCTTGTAAGATCTGTATGCATTCAAAATCATAGCTCATGAGCCCTCATAGATTTTGTTTATTTTTACTATGCATCCAGAAGAAAAATTAGTTTGATGCAAAGGAATTTAATAAAGTAGTAAAAAGGGCACAGCTATAATCAAAACTAAGGGAAAACCCTCAGATGCATTTTGAAAAATTTAATGTTTAATTTTCCCCCAATTTCATGTAAAAACAAGTTTAACATTCTTTTTTTAAAATATTTGAGTTCAAAATTTTCTCCCTCCTTCTGCTTCCCTCACCCCATTGAGAAGGCAAGCAATTTGACACAGATTATACATCTGTAGTCATACAAAGCACATTTCCATGTTAAGTCATGCTATGGAAGAAAACAGACAAAAAAAAACCCAAAATAAATAAAGAAAAAAGTATCTTCAATCTGCATTCAGGCTCCACCAGTTCTTTTTCTAGAGATGAACAGCACCTTTCCAGATGCATTTTTCCCCCATAAAGCAATGGAAATCTGCCACTTCTAAGAACCTCAGCTTTTTTCTCTTCTTTTCACTTCTTTTGAACACAGGAAAAAGCAAGAAGGTAAAGAGTTTCCTTAGGCATTGTCTGTCCTTTAACCTCACTTCCTCTTGCTGAAAGGATCCATGTTCTTGTCCTAATCCTCTCTCTGATTCAAGGTTAGAAAATCCTATAACAACCTGTATCCCTTTAGAAACATTTTGGGAGCTGTCATTTCAATAAAATGCCAGCTGCTGTCTGGATCTGAGGCTCCCTATTTTCTCAATTCTGGGTTTCTTTTGGTTTTACAAATGAAAGGGAAGAAGAAAGGCAAGGGAGAAATAGTGCTAAAGGGAGCAGAACAGAGACATCACTTCCCACCTTGTCCTTGTTTTAACTTCCTGCCTTTATTATAGAGTGTGGCCATTAACAAGTGTTCTAGGCTTAGAGCTGCCCCACAAAATTTTTTCAAGTTGCTATAAACTATCCTTGTTATGACTTTGTTTATATCATGGTACTATAAGCATCCATTTAATAATATTGCCTGTCCTTTGAATTGTGTATCTCAGTCCGAATGACCAATAAATAGTCTACTTAAATTGAGGAATGAGGCAGCTGCTACTTTTGCCCCTCTTGTCTTTCAGATTTTCAGGTCTAAGAAACTGAATGGCTTAGTGAATAAGCTGAAGGCATGAGACAACACTGACTCGACTTTCCTCACTATCATCTCCCATTCATCCCTTACTCCTGTTCCACTCGAGCTATCCTACCCAGGCAAATTCAAGGGCTGACAACCTATTGTATACATGCTAAAGATGACTAATGTTTTCAGTGATATGCTGGTATCAACCCCCAGTAGCCACTTGACAGTTCTGCTGTTATAAGGTTATTGTGACATTCAAAATTATTTTGCCTGTAACATTTCTAAAAACTCCCTATGTTGCAATCAAAGGTCTTTGTCTTTTAAAAATGTATTTTTTATTTTGTTAAATATTTACAAATTATATTAAATTTTTCAACATTCATTTAAAAAATTTTTGAAATCCAAATTCTCATTCTTCTTCCTTCTCTAACCCTGATCCTTGAGAAAGCAAGCAATATGTTATCAATTATACATGGGAACTCATGTAAAACATTTCCAGTTTAGCCATGTTGCAAAAGAAAACACCCCACCTACCCACCCATCCATCCACACAAAATCTAAGAAAAATAAAGAAAATTAAAAAAAAAATCTATCGTTCTCTTTCTGGTGTTGGATAGAATATTTCATCATAGGTCCTTTGGAATTGTGTTGGATAATTGTCTTGATCAGAGTAGCTAAGTCTTTCGCAGTTGATCATTGTTACAATATTGCTATTATTGTGTACCATATTATCCTGGTTCTACTCACTCACTTTGTATCAGTTCATATAAGACTTTCTAGCTTTTTTCTGAAACCCAGAAATGGTTTTCTTAAAACTCTGGATGCTGCAGAAGTAGCCAAAGACTTGAAATCAGAAGATTTAACTGGATTCAAATCTTCGTTCTGACTCTTTAACAGCTGTATGACTTTAGGCAAGTCACTTAACCTTTCTTGGCTTAATCCATAAAATTATAAAGTTAGATTAGACCTCTAATGTTCCTTTCAGCTCTAGATCTATGTGCTTATGAAATATAGATTTGTTTATTTATAGTTTTATTAGATCACAATACAGCATTTAAAAATTTTGGTAAAGCTAGAACAAAATCCTTTCTTTCTTAGGTTTCCACGGTAACAACAAAGGCTATTCAATTCCCAAATGGCAAATCAAAGTAAAGTTCAAGGTCTCCACAGCTGGTCCTCTCACCCTGGGATTAAATGCAATTCTAGTTCCATTCAGAGACACCCTTCAGTTTCATGCCTGTTCCGTTGGCTAGCTCTTGCCTTTTCAGTTCTTCAGGATAGTAAACGGATTCTCAAGAGAGCCCAGTGAAGGGATTCTTGTGCTAGTTCTTTTTAACCATTTTTGCCAGCCTCTACTTTAACTGCTTCCTGCTCTACTCTTCTGTGAAATGGTCCTCTTTTTTTAAAAATTTTTTTATTTTTTATTTTTTTATTTTTTATTTTTTTAATTTTTTAAAATTTTATTATAGTTTGCATCATTCATTTCCACAAGATTTTGAGTCACGTATTTTCTCCCCCTCTTTCCCCCACCCACCGCCCCAAAACAGCCATCCCAGTGTGTCCCCCC
>CM053586.1:252381363-252491529 GCA_028646515.1 Pseudochirops corinnae
TTTGAAAATCCTTCTTCAGCTCATCTCTAGCTTTAAGGCATTCTTCATGTTTATTGGAGGCCTCTGGTAGGGGCGCTCTGGCTGCGCTCTCCTCCTCCCTCTCTCTCCCATGATCTTTCTTTTCCTCAAAGAAGGAATCTAGGGTTTGGGAGCTGTTCTTACTTAGCTTCTTATGCTTATTATTACTCATGGTTGTTCAGACCATGATTTTTTTTTTTTAATCTCTATGGGGCTCTGCTTCCAGAAGGAAAAGCTCTGTCCCAAATCACTGGGGTCCTCCTGGCTGCTGTAGACTTCCGGCTGACTGGATAATGAAGATTCCAAGACCGAGACCCAAGAGGACGATCCGGATCCAGGCCGCTCAACTCGAGAGCACTGGCCTGAAAACAATCTCTCAGTCCCCCTGCTGTCTGCAGGCTGCGGGCAGGAAGCTACAATGCGGAGGTGGGTGCAAAACCTCTGCCTTTCGCTTTTCCACTCTGGAAACCTTTTGGCCGGACTACTTATCTCCCCCTTTCACAATCCCCACTCGCAGCTGTCGCTAATCCACTCACCAGAGAGGCTTCTCTGCACCTCCCACCCAGCTGCCCCCAGGGCACAGCCGTGGCTTCAGGCCAGGCTGGTATCGGTTCGCAGTGCTTATATGGTTTGTTGTAGCCACGCTGACTTTATTGGGAAGTATCCTTGTGTGAGTTTTGGAGTTCTAGGATTGGTTTAGAGTCCTATTTTATGGGTATTTTTGGGTGGCTATGTGAGAGCTGTGATATGTTGCTGCTGCTACGCCGCCATCTTGGCTCCGCCCCCGAAATGGTCCTCTTTATGGTATTCTAATGGAGATAATTTTATGTTGTACAAAGTGATTGTAGGACATTATGATGCTGACCTGGAATGAATTTTGTTGTATGCTCTCATAGATATTCTAGATAGATATTCTTTCTAAACAGGTACCTTCCACTATCTCCACATCCTGGCACTTCACCAACTCCATTCCTTGTTACCAATATAATAAGCCTTCTGCTATAGCCAAGTGAACCTGGTTGCTGCCTCCTGACTTACACATTCCCACCTCTGTATCTTTGTATATACTATTGCACTTATCTGAAATGCCCTCTAATCTATGTCTTTCCCTTCTTTCACAGTCTGATTAAAAACATTCTTCTTCCAGGAAGGTTTCATCAATTAACCTGACAGTAGCAAAAGCATCATTCTCCATCCTTCTCCTTCCAAATCCTGGGTAGATGGATGATTTTGTTTCTCTGTGACCAGAGTGATTGTAATATAATCGAATCATTAGTGTGCTAATGGTCTGTGATGTTTGTATGATAATTCTGGAGAAAGGATATCAGAATGTCCTGGGATTTGAAGTTGGAAGCCTCTGCTAGTGATGCTGGGTAGCAGAGTTGGAAAACAGCTGAGAGTTTAGGAGAATGGTAGATTTAGAATATAGACAGGGAAAAGTTAAGTAGTATCAGTTGTAGCCTTGTAAAGACAACAGGTTGGAGGAAAAGGGACTTTAGTCTTTGGATCAATTAGGGAGTAGTTGAATGGATTGTGAACTGACAGAAGGAACTGTATGTCTTTTTCTTTTACATTGTCTTACATGTAGAATACAGTACACTGTAGGTGCTCAATAATTGTTGACAGACAAAATGATTTCAATTTAATTTTTTATCACAATTATTGAATTCATTTCTTGTAGTATTTCAAATTGATCACCCACCAACTTCCTTTCATTCTTTGTTTTTGAAGTTGATTAATGGTAGTAAGCACCATCCAGACAAGTTCTAGGACTAAGTGGTTACTTATATGATGTGATTTTGAAGGGCTCCTTGGCAGAGGCACCATGTATTCCCCATTAGTTTCTCCATTAGCCTGTCACAGCATGGCACTCTCATCCTGCTTTGCCTGAAATTCACACTACTAAAATAATAGAATTATTCTTTTAAGACTTAAACAACAAACATGGGGTATTTTCTCCAAAAGGCATCATTGAAAGTACTCTCTAGGAAGGATGGAAAGGGTGATTACTATCTAATACTTCTGGAATCCTATCAGTTTCGAGCTAGATCATTCTCCAGCTTTCTAGTAGTTTTCTTACAAATGAGGCAATGGAGGTTCAGAGAGCCTAAATGTGTCATTTTACCTCATTTTAAAAAAAAAGCATTTATTAAATACTTATTATGTGCCAAGCACTGTGCAAAGTGAAGGGAGTACAAAGAAATACAAAAGACAGTCCTTTCTCTAAAGGACCTCAAAGTCTAATGGTGGAGGCAACATATTCAAACAACTATGTACAAACAAGATATAGCTGAGATAAATTGGGGGTAATCTCAGATTCAGTAATCTCCAAGGTTAAAAAGAACTGGGAATAACTTCTGGCAGAAGGTAGGACTTTAGCTGGGACTCTAAAGAAGTTAGGGAAGCCAAGAGGTAGAGATGAGGAGAGAGAATATTCCAGGCAAGAAAAACAATCACCCAAGGTCACATAGCAGTGCTAACTTGTCCTCAGTCTGCCCAACCCTATTTCTGTTTAATCCAGCATTTAGGCCCAGCATTGGCATTTTTAAACTTCAGGATCACCCCTGGTGTGACTCGTTCCAATCCTCTTGATCTGATCTAGGCTTAGTGTCTCTGGTCTCTCTTTGCTGTTTCGTCCATTTAAAAGCCCTTTACTGGTAACTGCTTCAGGGTCGGAATCAATTAGTCAATCAATTAATCAATACAAATTTATTAAGTGCCTCATATGTACCAGGCTCTGTACTATGTACTGGTAAAACAAAAACAAAAATTAAACAAATAGTGCCTCCAAGGAGCTTATACTCCAACAGAATAATATTAATCAATTTTTTTTATGTAGAATTCCAAATTGCTTTCTAGAATCACTGCACCTATTCATAGGTCCACCAACCAAGTATATCAATGTGCCTATTTTCCCACAGCCTCTCCATCAGGTATTATTTTTTTTTTTTTGCCAATCTGATGGGTCTTAAGGTAGAATAAAAGATTTGCTTTAATTTGAATTTCTCTAGTTAATAATGATTCAGAACATTATTTCTTTAGCTCTAATATTTGAATTTCTTCTCTTAAGAACTACCCATTCATATCCTTATACTATTTGTCAATTGGGGAATGACTTTTATTCTTATAAATTTGTATCAGTTCTTTATATTATCTTGGAAATGAGACCTTTATCAAAGAAATTTACAGCAAAGATTTTTTCCTAAGTAAATATTTCCTGTTTAATCATAGATATATTGGATTTGGTGTAAATAGATATATTGGATATTTGGTGTAAAAATTTGCGAATTTTATGTAATCAAAATAATCCATTTTGTTTTATCATATTTTTTATCCCTTGTCTGGTCATGACATTCGCTTCTATCCATATGTCTGTTAGATAATTTTTCCCCTATTTTTCTAATTTGTTTGTGATATGACCTTTTAAATCTAGATCATGTACCCATTTGGAACTTTTCTTGATATGAGGTATGAAGTGTTGTCTTCCATGCTACTGTCTAATTTTTCCAGCATTTTTTTTTTTTATCAAAGTTAATCCTTATCCCAGTAACTGAGATCTTTATGTATACTGACAATGCCATACTACTAGATAGATTTGCTTCTATTGTGAACCTGATCTATTCCATTGACTGATCTCTCTCTTTTTTTTTTTAAACCAGTGGCACACTATTTTGAGAATTACTGCTTTATGGTATAGTTTGAGGTCTGGCACTGTTAGACAGCCTTCATTCTCATTTAAAAATACTCTTTCATTTGAGATTCTCAGCCTTTTTTTGGGGCTTCCATATGAATTTCATTATGTTTTTTTAAATTTTAGTTCTGTAATGTAATCCTTTGTTAGCTTAGTTGGAATGTCATTGAATAAGTACACTGATTTAGGTAGGGGTGTCATTTTTACTCTTTTGACTTCAACTACCCATGATTGATTGATAGTTTTTCAATTATTTATTAAACAGGGAATGCTTTTTTACCCAGCCATGCCACTGTTAGGCTTATGCCCAAAAGAGATAAAAAAAAAATGGGAATGTCATATACATGCATACATATATACATGTATGTATATATATATATATATATATATATATACAAAAAAAAATGTATATTAGCTCTTTTTGTGATGGCAAAGAAAAGCCAAAAAACCCTCCCAAAAAAGCCCTGGAAAGTAAAGGGATGCTTATAAATTGAAAAATAACTGAATTGTGAGATACAAATGTGATAAAATACTAGTATGGTGTAAGAAATGAGGGAATAGATGGTTTCAAAGAGACATGGGAAAACATGAAATGATACAGAGAGAAGTAAGCAGAATCAGGAGAACAATTTATATAAATAAAACAAAATCATGAAGGCTAACAGCTTTAAAAACTGTAAGAACTATGATGAATGCAATGATCAGCCACAATTCTAGAAGACTGATGGTAAAAACATACTATCTACCTCCTGACAGAGAAATGATAAATTTAGAGTGTAAAATACGACACACCTTTTTGTGCATGGCTGATAATAGAATTTGTCTTGTTTGACTACATATTTGTTACAAGGAATTTATTTTTGTTTTCTTTTTTTCCTCCAACAGGATAAAAGTGGTGAAGGGATAGAATATAAATTTCTGTTAATTAAAAAGGGATTGAAAAAATAGAGAGGTGGAGGGATGCTACAGATATGTAATATTTCAGACAATTTCAAATGAGATCACAGTTGTTAATTTTGTTTAATGTTTTACTTTATTACAAGAAAGCTCTTATAGGGTGGGGCATAATGGAGATATTTGTAATATAAAACCAAAACATATTAATAAAACTTAAATAGCAAAATAAAAACAAAGAATCATAATCATCAGATTTAGAGTTGGAAGGCCCTTTTTTTGTTATTGTTTCATCATGTCCAGTTCTTTGTGACTCTGTGGACCATACTGTCCATGGGTTTTTCTTGGCAAGGATACTGGAGTGGCTTGCCATTTCCTTCTCCAGGGGATAAGGCAAATAGAGATTAAGTGATTTGCCCAGGGTCACACAACAGTATCTGAGGCTGGATTTGAAGTCTTCTTGACTCCAGGCGCAGTGCTATCTCCTGAGCACCTAGCTGCCTCCTGAGGTCTTTTTGAGACTACCTAATTCAACCTACCCATTTTACCGATGAGGAGAATGAGGCCCAGAGTAATTAAATGATTTGCCAAAGGTCTCATAGATATCTAGAAAGATAGTAAAGGGTAGCAGTAATAGAATAAATACAAACCATAAATGTCATCATTTAGTCTAAGGAGAAGCCCTGGCCTTAACCATGAAACAGAAGTGTGTGACCCAGAACTAGACTTAATTCCTCGCAAATTCAGCTTTTATTTAAACTCCTGTGTAACTGTGTGGCCTCATCTCTGAATCATGTGGGCCTGGGCACTATGCCAACATGCAAATATCTAGATGTGTTGAAGAACTCTTTCTCCCATGGGTTTACACAGAATAAATAGTTTTGCTATGGGAGCTGGCATGGTGAGACCTCTCTCCTCCCACTTAACATGTAAATAAGAGGGCATAGCAAATAGTAAGGAAATCCAGAGATTTGAATCCATCAAATAGTAAGTGTTAAAGCCTATGTGCTGGGCATCTGTAAGGGGTACAAAAAAGTAGAAGGCACGGCCACTTGTCGTAAAGACTTACAATTTAGTGAGAGACAAAATCTAAACATAGGAGACAAGAGAATCAATATCATATAAGGTGCTAACTATGTGGTACAGATAATTTTGAAAGGAGATCACTGTTGTCTGGAGTCATGAAGGAAATATAACTTGATCTTGGTCTTGATGCCTGAGTAAGATCTTTGTAACTGGAATGGAGGGAGAAAGGCACTCTAGGGAGGTAGGTGGTACCCAAGGTCTCTGTGACACTGCTTTCCCCTGTTCTTTCTCCTATTTGTTTGATCCCTCCTCAGTTTCCTTTATAATCATCCATATCCTGCTTTCTATGTTTGGGTGAACCTCAGGGTTTCATCCTAGGCTTTTTCTTTCTCTCTGGATAATCTTTATTTTGGTTATCTTATTAACTCCCATGACTTTAATTATGTAGTGGATAGAGACCTGGGCTTGGAATCAGGAAGACTTGAGTTTGAATTCTGTCTCAGGTATTTACTAGGTGTGAAATCATCTTTATCCTGAGGATTGATTACAGATTCATCTGTTTTACAGTGTAGTTGTATCAATGAAATAACATATAAAGTGCTTTGCAAGTCTAAAAGAATTATATAAAAGTTATTTATTTATTATTATTATTATAATAATTTCTATCCAAATGCTATAAATGTATAGATATACCTACATATATCTATGCATATATGTATGTACTTTGAAGTTCCACTAGCTCATCACCAGTTGACTTCTGAACTTAGGCACTTGGAGGTCCAGAATGTGTATCAAACTATGTATGTCCAAAACAGAACTCATTACCTTTCCCTGTAAACTTAGGCTTCCTCCTAACTTCATCATTTCTTTAGAAGGCATAATCAAATCCTGGCTAGTTAGCCAGATTTGCACTCTAAGTCATTCTCACCTTTTTACTTTCACTTACATCCCACATCCAATCAGTTACCAATTCTACCTCCTCAACATCTCTCATATCCATCACTTTCTCTCCGTTTATGACACCAGCCTAATTCAGTCCTTCTTTACCTTTCACCAGAGCTGTTGTAATTGCCTCCTAATTTGTCTCCTGTCATACAGTTTTCACCTCTAATCCAATCTCCACAGAGCTGCCAAATTGATATTCCTAAAGTTCAAATCATGCCACTTCCCAATTCAAAAACTTTCAATGTTCCCTATTACCTATTTTCAGTTGTTTTTCCATCATGTCTGACTCTTTGTAATCCTATCTCGGGTTTTCTTGGCAAAGCTACTGACAAGGTTTCCCATTTCCTTCTCCAGCTCATTTTGCAGATGAAGAAAGCTGAGGTGACTTGCCCAGGGTCACATGACCACTGAAGTGTCTGAGGCTGGATTTGAACTCATGAAAATGAGCCTTCCTGATTCCAAGTCCAGTACTCTATCCACCATGCCTTCTAGCTGCCCCCTATTGATATCAATAGATCTTATTACCTCAAGAATAAAATAAATTTAAAGCCCTTCACAATCTGGTTTCAACTTCTCTTTCTAGACTGATTCCACATTACAGTCTCTCATGTACTTTATGTTCCAGCACAACCAGCCTACTTACTGTTCCCTGTTCACAACACTGTCCCTCCTACCTCTTTGCCTTTGTACCAGCTATTCCCAGTGCCCAGAATTTTCTTCCTCTTTACCTCCATCTCTTAGAATCAGTCTCGACTAAATCAAATCGCAACTCAGGTTATTTCTGTCCTGATTCCATTTCATTGAATTGTGTCCTCTTCTTCCCTAGTTCCCAACCAAGTCACTTAGTATTTATATTTTTTTTTTGTGGGAGTATGTTGTTTTCATCAAATACCTTAAAGGTAGGAACTGTTTTCTTTTTATTGTTGTATTCCCAGTACCTAGCACAGTGTCCACAGTGTCTTGCTTATAGTAGGCATTTAGAAAATACTTGTTGAATTGAATTGAACAGCCATGAAACCTAGAAACAAGGTCATAGTTCAATATTTTTCTTCTTTATCCTGAGGATTGACTACAGAAAAAACTGTTGGTAAGGCTTTTGTGGATAATTACAGCCATGCCAACAGGATTCCAGAATCTCTGTATTTTGATTAACCTTCAGAATCTACTGGGCTTTATTGGGAAGTATAGGAAAAATCTATGACATTTTATGATTATTCTTCTTCTAGCACATGGGATGTGTTTCATAATATCAAGCAATGCCTCACTCTAGGTACTTCCCACTTGGGAACAAAATTGCCCTTTTGTTATGTGATTATTGTTTTGGGAAATGCATCTTGAATGTGTTCTGCTTTTTAAAAATTTTGCATTGTTTGATACAGCTTTTTTTTTCAACTCTTGTCATATGTAATGCCCTTATTCTTTTTCCTTTACCATTTTCTGTGACTTCTTTTTCTACTTTAGAAATGACAAACTTCTACTTCCTAATATTTTGCCCCAGGTTTCCTAAGAGAACAGACTTATACAGCATTGTGTTGATGCTAACAAGACTTGCAACTTTAATTACATGGGTCTAGAGTTGTTTTCATTTTCATTTTCCTGAGCAGCTTTTCATTTTGGCAAGGAAATAGGAGATGCTATCTCTTGCTTATCTTCCCATGTAACAATATTGGGAACATTGCAACTTTGTGTGTAGATTTTCCACAGCTCGCGATTCAATTCTGAGAGAAAACTCTGAAAATGTTCATTGCTAAAACATGGGCCATTAACAGTTGACCTTTGAATGAAGGTCTGTGAGTGTACCTACTGATCTGTAGGAGTGTTAGAAACAACTTGTTTTCTTTGAAGTAGTCACTAGTGGATGACATGATCCCATAACCCATTTTGTGGTTTGTGGAGAGAGCCTAACAATTCTTTTCTTGTATCTTACATGGAGAGTTAAGCTCCAGTGGAGACCTTTTCACTAGTCCATCTCCCAAAATTTTGTGACCATAGCCCATTTTGGTGTCCATGACATACATTCACAAAATCCTACCCTATTTATTGTTAATTGACAGTCTTCTTAACATCAGACTAAACATGAATATATATCTATATAGGTGTATATATATATATGTATCTATATAGGTGTATATATATATATATCTATCTATATATCTATATCTATATCTATATATACATATATATGTGTATGTGGGTGCGAATTTTGTCTTCTTTATCAATTTGTAGCTTGTTGTCATGGCTATTGGTTAACATTTCAGGTGTTTTCCTCTGTTCTTTTAACCCTCTTTGCCTCAGCTTCCTCATCTGTAAGATGAGTGGGAGAAGGAAATAGCATACCACTCCAGTATCTTTGTCAAGAAAATCCCAGGGTCAGACATGACTGCAAAATGACTTAAACAACAACAACAACCTATGTTCTCTGAGTGGATGAATAAACACAAAATGGAAACTATTAGAGTTGACAAACTGTCCTTTTTCAATAGTAGTTGTCTCCTAGAAAGCTAATATAGGTAGAGTTTCAAAGACCTGGGGTAATAAGAAGAAGGACATGAAATAGTTGAGGAATCCAAAAGAATGTGTGATCTCTTTCTCATTCTTCTATATTGATTTTTGGTAAGAAAGTAAAGCCCAGATGCCCAAAATGATTTCCTTGTATTGAGTAGCTGCAGAAATCTATTCCAGTATTTAAAGCAGACTAAAGAAGGGTGAATTATATTTTCTAAGTCTAACCTTTGGATCTCTATTTCAACTCCAGAGCTTCTCACTTAATATCTATTTTCTTCACATAGGGACATTTAAACCCTGATTTTTGGCACAGAAAGGTTGAAAAGGATGAGTTGAATGAAAAATCCTATTTTCTAGGACCCATCCAAAGCAGCTCTTTTCACTTTACTTGCCAGAAGGATTTGAGCTTGAGTGAATGATTTCATTGTACCATTTGTTCTAGAACTTGCTACCTTAAAAAAAGATAAAAACCATCTGTAAAAGCCATGTAAATTTACCAACAGTGATCATAATTGTTAATAATGAGAGGAACCCTTAGTATTACGTGGGCTAGTGCCCTGGAGAGTGAGAACCATGGCACGGAATTTTGTGTTCTCTTTTAAGGGCAATACCAGAAATGCTGTTACTTCTGTATTGATGCCCCTCCTGAGATTTCACTTATGCTTGCATATACTGGCTTGAAACCAAATTCTGTTTTTATTATTCATGATGTCTTGTTAAGGGGAATTGAAATCCCTGTGTTCATCAAAAAGATTTTCTTCTCTTAGAACGTGTGCAGGTTGGGAAAAATTGTTTTTTAAAGACAGTACATCAAAATCAGGATTGTGATGCCGTCTCACTCTCTTTTCATAACCCTTTCCTCAAAGTAGTTATGAAATGAAATTATTCATTTGAAATGCCATAAAATGGAGGGACTTTGGAAGAGAGAGTCACACGTTTGTTGTTTCTGTTTTCAAATGATGTAAAAATGATTAGAGAGTCAGGTCGTTAATTCAATCTGGGCAGAAAAAGCCTCTAATTTTAAATAGTGAATACAGTACTTTAACATTCTCTCTCTTCCAGAGTTATATGACCAACACCTTTACCATCAAATTTGGATAAATGCCAGACTACTAGGAAACCGAGAAGAAAATAAAGAATCCCTGCATATGGAAGACCTTAGCATCCATAGCAAGTCCCTCTTCAACTTGTACATTCTGATGAATCTCCACGGCAGTGGCAAAAGCTTTTTTTGAGCATAGTAGACAATATATACTTTTATGGTGGCATGGAAAAACAACTGGCTTTGGAATTATAAGAAGCATGGGTTTAGGATATCAGTTTGGCCACTTATTAGCAATATGAACTTGTGCAAGTCACAACATCTCTGATTCTCAGTTTCTTTATCTCTGCAATGGGGATAACAATACTTTTAAGAGCTACCTTAGAACTGTTCTGAGAAAAACACTTTGTAAACCTTTCAGAGCTATCTATAAATGTGAGTTATTATTAACTAAATTTAAAATACTCCAGAACATAAAGTAGAAGGGAAAATATAATATATAAATACTGCCATCTCTGCCTTTAATTAGTGAGTCAGAAAATGATAATGAGGACAAAAATCACAGTTTTGGTAGTGGGAAGGGGCAATTAATTCCAGTCTGAACCAGGAAGATAGACTCTAAATTACCTCCTGCCAGTTGTCTCACCAATGTATCATTGCTATAAGGGTTAAAGTACAGATGGAGCAAAGCAAATTGTGGATCCCCAAAGACCCATGTCCCCTTCTAAAAACAGCAACAGCAACAGCAACAACAATGACAGCAGCAGCTGTAACAGTTCATGGCTCATGTCCTGTGCTGACTATGGGTTAGTAGCATCATTTTGGGATATGAAGGAGAGTATATACTACACATATATAACTTAGAATTTAACTTAGGAAGTTTCTTTAGTCTATATATTAATCACTTCTAAGCCTCTTTTTAAAAACTTTTGTGTGGGGAGGGGCAGTTGGGGTTAGATGACTTACCCAAGGTCACACTGGTCTGAGGTCAGATTTGAACTCAGGTCCTTCTGACTCCAGGGCTGGTGCTCTATTTACTGCACCACCTAGCTGCCCCATTCTAAGCCTCTTCTATCCAACTTTAGTCTGCATTGCTTCATTTGCTCAATCAGAACTTTCTTCTCAGTTGTGATTGAACTTGAGGAAATATTAGGACACTAGATTAAGGAGAGGGCTTCTGGCAACCAGAGGTACATGAGGGTATCTGTTGTCTGGGGATTACAGTGGGAGGTGATAAAAGACAGACTTTACCTCATTAGCAGTTTTCGGGTCAATAAAATGCCTTTTCCACTGAAAATGATCTGTGTACCCATTGGTAAATAAATAT
Source organism: Pseudochirops corinnae (assembly GCA_028646515.1). Lineage (NCBI taxonomy): Eukaryota > Metazoa > Chordata > Mammalia > Diprotodontia > Pseudocheiridae > Pseudochirops > Pseudochirops corinnae. Next base: position 252,392,812 of record CM053586.1, read on the forward strand.
GAAGTAGATTGCCACTGCCTTTAAAGAAAAAGGAAGGGAAGACGGAGAATAGAATAAACATTTATGTAACATCCGCTATGTACCTTCACTAGATGATGTAGGCCAGAATTGTACTTCCTTTCGAGACCCTTGGCCATTTGCCATTGATTTGCTTTTAGATTATGAGGATAGACAAGAATAGTGACCCAGGGATTTCTGCCAAGTCCTCTGGAATTCTGGGAATTTGCTCAACACTTCACTTTTCCTTTTGGTGCCCATAGCCATTTCTATAGACAGCATCCTAGTTTCATAGATGGAAGGCATCTCACTAGCCATTTAATCAATGCATATCTTTTAAAGAATCCTTTCTACCACATAGCCAGTCTCTGCTTAAAGCCCTCTAGTGAATGGGAAGTCATTCCATCTCAAGACAGTCTTTTCTACTTGTGCATAGCACTAATTTTTAGGAAGTCCTTCCTTATATCAGACCCCTTTCATATTGCCTGGGTATCCAAGGGTATCATATTGCCTAGGTACCCTAATTGTGGGGACTTCTTTGGACCCACCCTTCTACATTAATGCCCCATGTTCTGAGCCTTCTGCTTCCAAAATCTTTATGCTTCATATCTCTTTTTTCCAGGGTCTGACTAGGTAAATTTGACAAACTAATTCCTGCTCCAGTGTTAATGAGGGAAAATGGCTTAATGTGTTACTTCTCCCAAGAGCCTTCTGGTGGCTTACTTCCTTAATTCAAAGAATTGATTCTACTGTTAAGAATTTTTAGTACCATGGCAGGCACATTTTTGGGATGGAATGTTTTTCTGGCATCCTTAAAATGGTATCATTTAGGTGATTGCCTGTTTTGCCAGTGAATAGCCAATCTGTACATTTGTTAAACCTATTTCTGCTTTAAAATTTCTGTCAAGTACCGTTGCGGGTGGCAGAGGAGGAGAAGGGCTCTGACATACTCCTACACTGTTGCCATTGTATGGGATCAAGTAAAACTAGGGTTGTCCCAGGGTAGACTACATGATGGGACACCCAGGTGGCTCAGTAGATAGAACTTTGGGCCTGGAATCAGGAAGAACTGACTTCAAATCTGGCCTCGTACACTTACTAACTGTATGATCTTAAGCAAGTCACTTAACTCTGTTCACTCAGTTTCCTGGTCTGTAAAATGAGAAGGAAATGACCAACCACTCTAGTATCTTTGCTAAGAAAACCCCAAATGGATTCACCAACAGTAGAACATGAATGAAAAAAGTCTAAATAAGAGGAAGACTGATGTCTTTTGTAGTCTTCTACTTAAAAACATTTTGGGGGAATACAGTGCAGGCTCTTAAGGTAGGATCCGTTAATTTGTTTGTTTGTTTTTTTTACATTTTTTTAAAAAACCTGCATTTCAGTATAATTAGTTTTCTTTGTAATCTATGAATTTAATTTAAGCATTTAAAGACATTAGTTTGAGGAGAAGTCTATATGTTTCCCCAGTCTGTCAAAGAGGTCAATGATACAAAAGAGGTTAAGTGCCTTTCCTGGCTTAGAGCTTTCCCTTTTAAGACAAATGGGCAAAGTTAAGCTTTCCTTGCAGTTTTAAGTTTTGAACCTTGAGGTTATGTAAGTTATCTATCAGAATAGTCTGGTGCAGTTTACTTTTTTTAGTCTGCAATTGCTGCATTGTGAGCACATTAACATTGGTATACAGGCCAAGGGGAGCTGAAATTTATTTGTAAATTTCTTGCCTTGGATTTTCAGTCTGTAATACTTTTTTTTGGTGGAGTAACAGGAAAAAGAGCTCAATTTTAATATTCAGCAGAAAGAAATTTCGGACAAATAACAAAGACCCCTTACTTTTTTAATGGCAGAATATATAGAACTCTATGATTTCCTCCACCCCTTTTTCTGTTCACTTTTTTTTTGAATGGAAAAGAATGTAGGATCCTGGATCTCTTTTATGTTTTTGTTTTTTTTTTATTTGCTCATTTACTTTTTATTTACAAGATTCAGTTCCACAATCACTTGAGTTTCAGATTTTCTCCCCTCCCTTCCCCCCCCCCCCCCATGGTGGCGTGCAATCGTGTATAGGATCTGCAAATACTTTCACATTGTACAATAGTTTGGCTGGATCTCTTTTTAATGGCAAAGAATGCAAGGATCCTATGATCCTAAAATCTTGTCTTCCCCCTTCCACTTTTAATGGCAAATAAGATATAGGATCATACAATCCCATTTTTTTTAATATCAAAGAATGCATAGGAGTGCAAATCCCCTTTTTTATGGCAAAAAAAAAAAAAAAGGATTCTTAAGACCCTATGATTCCCATCCCTGATGCTTTTTTTAATGACAAAGAATGCAATTTAAAAACAAGCATAGAGATGCCTGAAAGGAAGTTGCTTTGATAAAGATGTTTTTAAGATTGATTTTTCCCTGTGGTGTTAGCTGAGTGATCTGGAAATTTTGAAAGCAGTATCTAATTCTTCAGGCTCTCCATCCATACCGCATTACCTCCCACCCAACCCTTGGAGGCCATTAATTCTCCAAAAAGATTACTGAGACAAAATATGGAGCAATTAATTGTTCACAGAGGTGAACATGATGCTGTCTGGTGACATGGTGTGTATCTAGCAGCCATTGTTTGTTCTCCAATGAGGCTGAAAAAGGGCTGTACTAGAATTGGTTTTTTTCTGGGGTGGGGGAAACCTAACATATTTAACACAGGGAAAGTGGGAGAAAGAGAGCAAATTTGATGTTTGCTGTACCAATTACAGGTATTTTCCTGAGAAGATTTTCCTTTCTGAGGATGCTTGGCTTAAATATTACTCTCACTGTCCTCAACAAGGGCATTTCTCTGAGCACTATGAGAATTACAAGAGTAGGGAAAGAAATAGGTACAGCTCTAATTTTAGCCTATGATCAGTTTAGTTTTTGGATGCTTCAGGACCAGAAAGGAGAAACTCACTTTGGTACTAATTTCCCTCTTTGACTTCTGGGAAGTTTTAGTAGCTTGAAACTGCACTACGACTTTTGGGACACCCTGTATAAAGAGATTCTTCTTCTAAGTGTTCATCTTTACATCTCCTCTCTCTAAGTCACCACAGCCATGATCAAAATGATCAGTTTAGGATTATTTATCTTCAGTTCCTTACCTTGGTTTTCCTTTCTCTTCCCCACACTTCATTTTTTATTGTACCCTCGTCTCCTCCTCCCCCCATGCCATCTTCCCTAAGATGCATAGTGCTCCAGTCATACAGAGAGAAACAGTCTAATGGGCTAGTGTACACTAAGGAATTAGTGGCTTAATGTGTCGCTCTCAAGAATATTTGCATCCTTAAAGAGAATACTGGAAAAATATGATGTTCAATCTGAAGGAATGAATTGCTAATGGTAGAAATTGCAGGCGGCATAGCAGACTTGTAGAAAATATTTCTGAGCAAGAGTGCTTTCTTGGCATTCTTCTTATAGATTTATAGAGCTAAAAGAAACCTTAGAAATCACCCCAGCTCTTCTGTTTACTACCTATGTGGCTTTGGACTTGTCATTTTACCTTTATGGACTTCAGTTTCCTCATATGTGAAATAAGGGAGTTGAACTAGGTGACCTCTGAGATTTCTTCCAGCTCTAAAGTTATGATCCTCTGATTTGGGCCAATGTCCTCATTTTTAAGATGAAGAAAATGAGGCTCAGAGATGTCAAGTTACTTCCCAAGGTCACACAGCTCTAATGGAAGCCTCTCTGTTCTTTCTACTACATATCAGTGAGGTGACTAAGCATTACTTAAGTATGAGGTTGGATCTGAGCCCTGCCTCTAAACCGCTGTCTCGCTGCCCTCATTCCTCTTTTCTTTTTCTCTCCTCTTCTTTTCCCTATCTGTCATAACCCTTTCTCCACTCCAGATTAATTGTAGAGGGTTGAGCAGGATGAAGTCATGTTCATATTTGAAGGATAACTTATAATTCTTCTCATCCCCCTCACCTTCAAGACATCTTCATCGTCATCATCATCATCATCAAATTAGTACTTATAAAATACTTGACCTAAGCTATCTCCATTAATATTCACAACAACCCTTTGGAATAGATGGTATTATCATCCTATTTTAGAGATGAGGAAACTGAAGCAGAAAGAGGTTAAGTCACTTGACCAGACTTATACAACTTGTGTCTGAAGCAAGATATGATCTCAGGTTTTCCTGACTCCAAGTACAAAATTATTTACTGCACAAGCTAGCTGCCTCTTTTTTACCATGCAAAATATCCCAGGAATTGGCCCTTCAGAGGACAATAATTACAGATCTTCTTGTCAGAAGAAGCCTTATATGTCTTAAAGGCAAACGCCCTGCTTCGGGCATCAATTCCCCCCCGCACTATCTCCAAGTGAGTGATCATCCAGTCTCTGCTTGGACATTTCCAAATCAGTGATTTGTTATCCGAATTTCATAGCAAGGACCAAATGTATCTTTTAGTCAATCAACTGATCACATAACAAACATGAATTAAGTACCTACTATGTGCTAGGCACTGTGCCAGGCTCTGGTAAGCAAAGACAAAAAATGAAACAGTCCCTGTCTTCAAGGAGCTTATGTTCTATTATTAAGATTACTGAGACAAAATATGGAGCAATCAATTGTTTACAGAGGTGAACATGATGCTGTCTGGTGACAGTATATATACAGTAGATACTGTATATATATATATATATATATATATATATATTTATATAGTATATATACAGTAGACACTGTTCTCTGAGGAGGCTTAAAAAGAGCTGTACTAAAATTGTTTTTATGTTATATGTACAAATTACACATATAGGGGCAGATTGGGAAAGAAATTATTTCAAAAATTTAAGTCTCATACTTCATAGAATCATAGCATCTTAAGTTTTGAAGGACCCTGTATTCCAATCTGTACCTGAACAAGAATTTTCTCTAGGATAGAACCACAACTGGTCACCTGACTCCCTCTTCAATACTGTAAATGACAGCACAGTCATTGCCTCCCAAGGTCAACCATTCCTCTCTGGTGAATGGCCCTAGGCCTTTGGATTTTTTTTGTTGTTGTTGTTTCATCAAGCTGAATTCTTCCTGCCATTACTTCAGTTCTGCTCTTTGAGCTGACCAAAACACATCTAATCCTGATCTAATTCCACGAAGCAACTCTTTAAATTCTTCAAGACAGATTTACTATCCCATTTAAATTTTCTCTTCTTCAGGTTAAACACCAACAGGTCCTTTAATTCGTCTTCTTATGGCACGGTCCTTAGTCCTTTCACTGTCTTGTGCAGAAACACAGCTGTCGGTAGCTCTCTTAAAATGCAGTGCCCAGGATGGAATAGAGAGTTCCAGATGTGCCTTGACAGAGTCAGAGCCCACAGGCTGTCATTCACCTTCCTTGCTCTGCACAGTAAGGGTTAAAGCCAAAGAGCATGTTCTATGCTTTTAAGACTTTTCAGTGTAATCCTGCATGCCTATCTTTTTAGAAAACAACACCCTGAAAGGAAAAAAAAATAAGGTGATGCCTTATCTCTTGAGAATGTTTGATATAAGAGAATTGATTGGAAAATTGTCATTAAAAATGTTCAGAATAAATATGTAGGCCAATGCTTTCTTCTTTGATTTAAAGCTTTATTGGAAAATCATACTGATTTATATGCTGCTCCTCCCACCTGACACACCATGTCCTGTTTCTGTATCTTTGCAATGATTAACTTGTAGGTCTTGAATGCTTTGCCTTCTTATATCCTCTTCTCTGGACCAGTACCTTCCTTCAGCACTCAACTCAAATGCCATCTTGTGCAAGAATATAAACTTCTTGAGAGCAGAGCCTAGTTTTGCCATTCTTTGCATCCTGAGTACCCAGAACAACATTTGGCGCATACTAATTGCTTTCTAAATGCTTGTTGAGTGACTGACTCCCGTACTCCTTGAGGGCAGGGACTATTTTGCTTTTGTCATATGGATCTCCATCTCTTAGCATAATGCCTGACACATAGTAAGCCTTCATAAAAGCTTGCTGATTATTTAATTGATTGATTGGCTAAACAAGATGGGCAAGCCAATTGTCACAACAGAGAGCTTAAAGTTGTTTTTAAATAAAAGAATGAATAAAATGTCTTTTGGTGAATCTCCCATCAGAATGTGTGATATAAAAAAATTTTCCTTTTAGCTAAGAGAGGCCTTTCCCATTTTCTTGGAAAAGGAATAAATTTTGCTATAGTTGTCTCTCAAGACACCGGTTAATCTCTACAGATAAAATACTGCAAAATTTAAGTGTCAGGTTTTAGTTGTGGAAAAAAGCTTAAACATGCGTGTGCCCCATGATGAGAAGAGCCTGGAGCCTTACGTGTGTCACAAGAGCAGAGCCTTGGGCAGAACCTGCCAGGCTGACTTCTGTGGGAAGCTTGGCCAGTAATGGAAGCTTTTTGCTGTTGTCATGAGCCATATCAAATTTTACTCCAAATCATCCTCCTTGTGAGGACAGAAACATTTTTATAGACCTAATGTAGGGTTCCCCCTTCCAATACAGATTGTACACTCTTCTTAGAAAGAGAGTTTCTTCACCAGGCAGGGCCTTTCAAAACACAGCTCTGGATGAAAAAAAGCGATGAGAATGTTAGCAAATTTTCCTATTGGGTCTTAATAGTTCTTTTATTGATTTACTTTGAACAAGATTTCTTTCAGACCTGCCTCATATGATAAAAAAAAAATGATAAAGAAATTAAGGAAATATGTTTTATAATCTCAGCTCTGCCAGCGACTCATTGTATGACCTTGGATAAGTCACTTCATTCTCTAGATTGAATGACTTCTAAGTTCCTTGTTAGCTTTAATTTTATGATTGTAGGATTATTTTGCTTTAATATTCTTATATATAAAACTTCAAGTTGCAGATGAGTTGCCAATCTACATTGGTGAAGGTGAACATTTTTCTGTTGAAGAAATGGAGGCCTAGAGGGTCCAAGTGACTTGCTCAACATCACATGGTGGGTATTATATGGCAGAACTAGAATCTGGCCCAAATCTAGTGGAAAGTTCACTTTTTGATACTTGATGGAACTTAGGGGGAGTAATATAGATGATGAACTAACTAACTAACAAACTAGAAGAGTTTGTAGCCTGGGAGTTCTCTAAATTGTTGAACCCACATATTAAGACTAAGAGAGAGAAAAAAAATAGCCATAAGATGACACCTTTCATTTTGGAGAGGTATTTGTGTATATGTTTAGGTGTGTGTTTGGGGAGTGGGGGAGATGGTGGTGAGGCAGGAGAAGGCACATATACAGCCACAGAACTAACATTAGGTATTTTTCTGAAGTAGGCAAAATTAACTTTTTTCCACTCCCAAAATATTGCCTTCCTTATGATTGCTCTTCTTTGTGTGTGTCATCCTTAAGAGTGTTCTCTTACCTTAAAATTGTCCTTCTTTTCCTTTCTCCTACTTTCCACACTACTCTATATTATATGGTAGGTGTGTCTCTCTGCCCTTCAGGCTGCTGGTGGGGCAGTGAGTGGGGTACTGAGCCTGGAGTTAGGAAGACCTATGGCCTCAGATACTTATTAGCTGTCTGACCCTGGGCAAGTCACTTAACTCTTGATTTACAGTTTCAGCTATAAAATGAAGATTTATAATAGTACTAACCTCTCAGCATTGTGAGGATCAAATGAGATAATATGGGTAAAAGCACTTAGCATAGTACCTGACACATAGTAGGGCTTTATAAATGCTTCTTTGCCGCCTCCCCCTCCTCTTTTCCCCTTAAGGGACCTCAAATTTGTGATCTGAATACAAACATACGTATATCCCAATGGTAACAGGTCACTACTGCCCTTTCTTCCTTGGAAAAGTCTAAAAATAACAAATTTCCCCATAAGTCACTGAAAACATTCTTGATTACCCTCATGGGGTGTTCTGACTCCGACCAAAGTCAGTCTCGACAAGTTTAAACAAACTTGTCAGCTCTGGAAAAACTGAGTCTAAAAATTTCCTATCAACTTCTCCTATATATAGGGACTTCATAAATTCCTTGTGTGACTTTAAAATGTTTAACTTTGAAATCTTAGTAACTTAGGTTGTAAATATAAGAGAAAAATCCATAACTGATATTTAAAGGCAAGTTTTGTTAAAGCTTTAAGGATGATGGCATTACGCTATTATGCATGTCAGGTTGAATTCTTTATAACCCAAAGAATCCTGAGTACTCATCAGGATATGATGCTTCTCCTGAAGGCTAATCTTCCAACTCCCTAAATTGCAGTCCTATTCCTTGGCAAAGATCTCATGAACAGCAAAGTCAGATAGAAGGGGCCCATGCTCTGAACTTTTCCCTTTTGTAGGATGAAAAGTTGGAAACCCACTTGAAGTGGGTGCTCATATATTGGTATTGGCTGAATGTATTGTGAAATATGAATGTACTAGAATACTATTGTATCATTAGAAATAAGAAGAATTCAGAAATGCATGGGAAGACTTGCACAGATGGATGCAGAGAGAAGTAAGTAGAATGAAGAAGACAAGGTAAACTTTTGGTCTCCAAGAACAGATGATAAAAGACACTTCCTTTTGGTAGGTGGATGGCCACGAGTAGCACATATTGCAAACAGTTTTAGATGAGGACACTGTTGGCTGGTTTTGCTTCATTGTTTTTGTTCAAGAAAGGACTTTTTGTGCTGGTAGTAATATCAGTGAATAACTGATAGAGGAGGAAAAAAAATCTAATCTTTAAAAAAATAAATTGAGTTGGTGATATTAGATTAATCTCTACCAAAGAGTGTGACTTTGTCAAAAAAAACACTTTAAAAATGTCCTCTCTTAAAAAAGAAAATGCAATGGCAACAAATTTGCCTATTTCTGGGTCCCTACCTTTGGAAGAAGAACATTTTTGAATCATACAGAATATGTTGTACTATGTTGTACATTTTGAATCAGTATATTCAGAGTACTAATTCAGAGCACAGGACTCTAGCTTGTTGAAAGAGTGTAGTGTCAGATTTAAATCAGTTATTTTCAGGGAATCGTTTTCAATCCTTTTCACACAACTATCCCATACTTGTTAGTTAGAATCCCTGGTTTGTCATTCACGGAATCAGTTTCTCTAAGTTTGGTCACAGGTTCTTGTATTTACAGCCCAAAGCAACCTCTAAGGTCACCTGGTTCAGCAGCTCATTTTTCTGTTGAAGAAATGGAGGCCTAGAGGGTCCAAGTGACTTGCTCAACATCACACGGTGGGTAGGTGGGTATTATATGGCAGAACTAGTATCTGGCCCAAATCTAGTGGAAAGTTTACTTTTTGATCCTTGATGGAACTTAGGGGGAGTAATATAGATGATGAACTAGCAAGGGAGAGTGAGAAAGAGTAGTCAGGGAGGAATAGAATGTGTCATGAACACCAGGAGAGGAAAGAAGGCAGAAGAAGTCGGTGTAGCAGAAAGGTCAAGAATAAGGAAGGAGAAAAGATTATCAGATCTAGAAATTAAAATTTGGCAATTAACTCTGGAGAGAGCAAGTTCTGCTGAGTAATGAAGTTGGAAAAAAGATTGTAGAAGCATTGAGATATAAATGAGAGGAGAGAAAGTCAAGGCAATAGACTTTGGCTAAAAAAATGGAGGAGCTTGAGAGGGTTTGAAGGCATTCTATATGTAGTATTTAAGAATTTTGTTGTTGTTGGATCATTTTAGTCATGTCTGACACTTCATGACCACATTTAGGCTTTTCTTGGCAAAGATATTGGAGTGGTTTGCCATTTTCTTCTGCAGCTCATTTTACAGATGAGGAACTGAAGCAAACAGGGTTAAATGACTTGCCCAGGGTCATACAATTGTGTCTGAGACCAGATTTGAACTCAGGAAGATGAGTCAGTCTTCCTGACTCCAAGCCTAGTACTCTCTCCATTGTGCTACCTAGCTGACCATTTAAGAATACTAAAGTCATATTGAGTCACTTATTTCAAAAATCTTCATTGGTTTCCTATAGTTTTCCAAATAAAATAATTTATTTGTTATGAAAAGCCCTTCACAACATGGTATACCACTCCACTTAATGTGGTGCAGTGGTATCAAATTCAAATAGAAATGGGGCCACTAAATCATACATATGGATTCCTGTGGGCTGTATATTGACTTAGAAAACCACATATTTACATTATCTATGTTTTATTGTATTTTTGTTTTGTTAACTATTTCCCAATTGCATATTAATCTGGTTTGGACTACACTTGGGAATTGACCCAATAGCCACATATTTGGAACCTCTGATATAGTAGATAGACTACTGGACTGAGATTCAGGGACAGACTTGGGTTCAAATCCCTGCTCTGCTACTCATTAGCTGTGAGAACTTGGGCAAAATACTTAGCCCCTTTGTCCCTTACTTTTCTCACCTGTAGAATGAGGAGATTGGCCTCTAAAGTCCCTTCCAGCCTGAAATATGTGTTGATGATCTAATTAGAAATTAAATTTCTATGTGGCACATATTTTTGATAATAAGTGATGACTTTTTATGCCCCTTACAGCAGATTTAATCATGCTGCTCTCTCTGGGTCCAATTTTCCTTATCTATCAAATAAAACTAGACTGGACTACTTCCTGATCTATCAAATAAAACTAGGCTCAGTGGCCTCAAACTAACTTTTAACAAGTGGTATGCTGGTAAATGTTTGATGACTAACTCAGTGCCCCTTTCCCCCCAAAAAGTACTTGGGATATACTTTTAAGTTTAATCTGCATTATGAATATTTTCTCCATCACCTTCTCAAGTATAAACAATAAACAAAACAATAAATCAAGCCTGCCTGGATTTGTAGCTTTGGCTGATTTCTGAGATGTAAATGCTCACAGTGAACATTTAACAATCAACTCTTGCTTGAACACACCCATGTCTTCTGCCTCTCCATCTTTGAGCGAATTGAGGAATATTATCTTCTCTAATGCTGGTAGCCACTTTTTGTCTGTCACAGGAACTGAAACAATAAACTGTGTGCCACACTGGAATTTAGTTGCTGAAAAGTAAATACATTTTCTTTTAAATGATGTTTACAAATGGGTTGTAGCACACCAACAGCCCAAGTCAGCATTTCTCAAATTGCATTCCACGGACCCCTGAGGTTCTGCTATATAGTCCATGGGATGAAGTAGGAGGGGGAAATAAACACTGTATATACACACACACACACACACACACACACACACACAGCGTATCCATCTGCTTCCTCTTCTGTCAGTCTCCACCTGCCACATGTTACTACAGCTGGACCCCTGCTGCCTTCTACCCACTTAGAGATCTAGCTCCTGTTTTAGTCAAGGCGCGGGGACCTAGCTGGAGGTAAAGGCTTCAGCCAAACAATCTGGGGAAGCAGGGCTCATTCTGTTGTGGCTTCTCACCCTCAAGTGAGCGATTCAGGCCAGAGCCTGACTCTCTGGCAGCATGAACTTGGGGCTTCGTGACTCCTGGCCTGGCACTCTATCTACTGCACCATCCAGCTGCTTTTACCGTTTTACACTTTTCTATAGCTACATTTCCCACCCCCCCCCCCCGTCCCAAATTCCATCACTTTAAAAATTTTGTTCTCTTTTTCCCCCCTCTGCTTACCCATTCTTCTCCATTAGGAAATAAATATTCACTATTAGACTGTGAGCTCCTTGAGGGCAAAAATTTTTGCCTTTTTCTGTATCCCCAGCTCTTTGCCCAGAGTCTGGCACATCATAGATGCCTAATATATGTTTATGACTGACTAACAGTGCTTGGCACATGGTGGCTACTTAAAAAACACTTGTTGTTTTGACTATGTCCTAAAATTTTCAAATAATCCAAAAATCCTCATTTCCAATATTCTCTGTTCACAAATTAAGGGACAAGTCATTTGTCAGACCATGCATACTAATTTTTGATTTGTAAAATATCATCAAAGTACTGGTGGACCCCCATGAGGCAAATTCAGTTCAACAAATGTTTATTACACACCTACTGTCAAGCATCTGTTTAAGATATTGTGCTAAGTTTTAGAGAAAGAAAAAAAATAAACCAATCTGGAGCTCTCTTGATTTTGGTCCTGTTTGTTATTCACCATTTTTTCCAAGCTCTTCTTTCTATTCATGGGCAACAATGATCCTACTTCCAGAAGGGAACTCAGATACCATCTAGTTCGACTTCCTCATTTGACAGATGGGGAAACTGAGGCTCAGAGAAGTTAAATTACTTACCCAAGGTCATACAGATAGTAAGCATCAGAAGGAGCATGTGAACCCAGGACTTCTGAATCCAAGGTCATTGCTCTTACTAATGTACCACATTGCCTCCTTGTCTAGACCGCGTATTGGGAATGTTGCAAATTTGATTCTTGTTCAGGAATGAACTGAACTCACACACACACACACACACACACACACACACACATACGCACACACACCCTTGATGATAGTGGGGGAAGGGATATTTATAGACTAATTTCCATGATATAAACCTCAGGATTTTTTTTTTAAGTATAGTAGCTAAGTTACAATTTTTTTCTCCTTGTTTGAATCACTCCCCATAGGGAGGGTTCTGCAGTAAGAAATCATGACTAAGTGAGTACAGGCAAAGAGATGTGACATGTAGGTGTTAATTAGGTAGCATTGGTGAAATCTGAAGCACTGGAAAGTGAACAGTGCCTGTATTTTCCTCAAAATTTAATTTTGTCTGCAGGCTCTGCCTAGTTTCTTTCACGTTCAAATAGGATAGTATTAGGTAAATTTACATAGCTAATATTGTATATTTTACACATAAGATCTAACATGCTAATGGCCTTGATTTTGAGGTATTTTGCTAGTTAGAATGATAATTTTCTTTCTCCCCTCAAAAAAGATAAAAGAAGACTTGTTCTCCTTCCCCCCATTCCTTTGCAGAGGTGGTGATGGGAGTTCATAGTCATGGAATGTTGCATATAATATTGGATTTTAAAAACGTATTGATCGGTTTTGCTGTATTTTCTACTGTCTTTTTCTTTAAAAAATTCTTTATTATAAAGGATAACAGGCAGAGGGGAGGGATGGCATACGGAGGGACATCTAGGTTAAATAAGAACAGAAGATATTTTAAAATCATTTTTTAATTAGAAAAAAAGGATATTAAGTCTTCTTTTCCCCCAGAATTTCTCACCTGAAATCAGTATAGTAGCTAGTTATATGGCAGGTATTTTGTTCAGTGCTTTTAAAGGGCAGAATAATTAAGGTGTCATACTTACCACTTGCACAAAATACTAATGAGGTCCTTTTTTTCTGCTTTGTACTTTTGTCTGAAAATGTTGTTTTCTGTAAAAATTAACACTGGTACTATTTTTCAGTTAGAAGTAAATGTCAGGACTTATCTCAGTGTGGTGAAAATCATTGTGTGTATGGAAATTTATTCATTAATAATAATATTTATTATAATAAACATCCACTTTAACCAGGCTCAATGTTTTTTAAGTTTCTGGAGACAAATAAAAATTTGATGTGATCAAAGGGGTAAGGATTTTATTTGCTCATCTGTCTGTTTATTTTTAACTGCACTGCGCTAGTTATACATGAATATTTAAAGAGATCCACTCATTTCTTGTTTGCTAGGATTCAGAGGAGAGGAAAAGAAAAACTTCTCCTTTTAAAGAGGAATTTTAGAGTTAAAATTGATCCATTTGCTGAAGGTTTACTTTCAGGTTGGAAATTGTTTTTAAAAAATATTCTTGATAGGTTTAACTATGGTTCATTCCAGTCCTCAAGTGTGGGCCACACTTATGATGGCCGATACCCCCCAGAAGCCACGAACTGAAATGTAGATATAGTGGCACATGGTCTTCAAAGGTCCCCATGGCTTCCACTGAAGTTCCAGGGATGGTCAATTTATCTGGTCACTAAATGTATTAGGAGTGGAAATGAAATGGTAGGCATATTTATATCTCTGAGTATAAATAGACATTTTCTAAATTTCACCGCATCATTTTTAAGTAAGCAGAGGCTGAAATCAAAGAGTGGCTATAAGCTTGGAGCAGGAAAGGACTATTTCCTTGTGCTGAGTAATGTGTTTGGACAAACAGACAAACCTTAGACGTAAGCTTGGCCACTGGAGTCCATAAGGAAGGTCTCTTGTCCACATATCTTTGTCTTTTGGTCATTGAGGTATTACAGGTTAAGTTTCAGCTATGACATATACTTAAATCAGCATAAATTTTAAAAAATCTATAGACCCTTAACATTTTACTCTAAAGCATCATAGCCTCCTCACCATTTTGTAGTTTCTTTGCTAATATTTTATTCACTTTTTTTGCTTCAAAACTCATTAGATATATATATGATATTTTAAAAATTTGCTATGTTATATAATATATAAACATAAACTCTTATCTCTCCAGATTAGTGATATAGTTTTCTTTCTTTATATGGATGCTTTGTGCTTCAGGTATCAAGACTGCATTTATTTTATGGAAGGAATTTGGCAGCACCCATTCTTTTTCTATTTTTTCGAACAGTTTATATAGCATTGCAATTAACTGTTCTTCAAATGTCTGACAGAATTTGTAAGTCCATTTAGTCTCCCTCCTCCCCTCCCCTTTTTGGAGCTCATTATAGCTAGTTCAATTTCTTTTTCTGAGACTGAGTTATTTAAATCTTTTATGTCTTGTTCTGTTTATCTGAGAATTTTATATTTTTAAGAATATTTATCCATTTTATTTTTGATTCCAGTCTTATTGGAAAAGTGGGTAGAATAGTTTCTTTTATCTCTTCTTCATTTGTTTTGAATTCACTTTTTTCATTTTTGATTAACTGGTTGTTGGTTTTGTTTTTTAAAAAAAGTTTAGCTAATTGTATTATTGGTTTAAAAGAACTGGTTCCTAGTTTTACTTATTAATTCAATTGTTTTTTGCTTTCAATTTTGTTAATCTTTACTTTGATTTTCAAATTGAGTTTAATTGGAGTACAATTGAGGTTTTGTAATTTGTTATTTTCTAAGGTTTTTTTTTTAAGTTGTATGTTCAATTTGTTAATGTGTGTTTTGTGGATGAAAGTGCTTAGAAATAGAAAATTTTTCCTAAAAACTGCTTTGGTTGCATCTCCCAAATTTTGGCATATTGCTTATTCTTGTCAATAACCTCCTTATTCCAGATCTCGGAATCTTAGTCAACTCTTTGCTGAGACAGTACAGACTTCCTGCTGGTGAGAATATGAACATTTCTAGTGATATCTTCACTCTGTCTCTTAATCCTTTATAATTTTCTAGATCAGTAGGCTCCCACATAAAGACACCCTTTTTAAAATAAAAAAAAAAATTGAGGACCCTGTCCATGTGATGGCAATTGCTTACTAGTATCCTTGATTGAGAAAATGTTCTTTTCTAGTCTACATGAATTCATATATACTTGTGCTTTAAGTGATTCTTTAAGCTGAATTAAGGTGAAATAATTAATGATGATGTTGGTGATGTGTGTGTATGTGTGTGTGTGTGTTTGGTTTTAAAGTTTTAAAGCACTTTAGATAATGTGTTCCAAATGTATTGGTGCAGTTTTAAGCTATAATAGTTTAAATAACAATAACTTTCAATCTATAATTTAAATTATGATAGCTTTAAATCTATTGTGACATAAAATTGCACCAGTATTTTTGGGACACCCTGTATATATATCTGACTTGAGCCTCAACACTGCTGGGAGTAGATACTATAGTTATTGTTATCTTCATTTTACAGACAAGGAAACTGAGACTCAGACAGTTAATGATTATAACAGGAGAATAAGTAGCTAGTTTAGTGAACTTTCAAGTCATTAACAATGTAACACAGAGCCAGAAGAAAAACTAACATGATTTAAAGCTATTGAGAGAAGTATGTTGTCCAGGAAATAGGAGGTGATAATTCCATTGGTGGTGTTTGTCCTCTATTCTCAAAGGGGATCATGAAACTAGTTCCATTTTAGGGGCAGCTAGATGATGCAGTAGATAGAACACTAGGTCTGGAGTCAGGAAGACCTCTTCCTGAGTTCAAATCTGGCCTCAGATACTTACATATTTGTGTGTGTGTGTGTGTGTGTGTGTGTGTGTATGTGTACGCTATATACCATAGTATATATTATGGGAAACTGGACAAGTCACTTAACTCTGTCTGCCTCAGTTTCCTCCTCTGTAAAATGGGCTGGAGAAGGAAATGACAAAGCACTCCAGTATCTTTGCCAAGAAAACCCCAAATGGGGTCATGAAGAGTCTGAAACAACTGAACAACAACAACAACAACCCAAGTTTCATTGCACAGTGCCCTGGTTAGACTGCTTTTGGAATACTGTGTTCAGTTCCTCATGCCACCTTTTGAGAAGGATGTGGAGAAGCTTGCAAACATCTGACAGGGGTCAACCTGCATAGTGAGAGCATTAGAAACCATGCCACATAAGAAGATCACTCGAAGGAACTGGGGATGTGTAGCTTAGAAAAGAGAAGCCTCAGAGGGGAACATGATTGATAGCTGTCATTAACTATTTCAAGAGCTGTCATGTTGCAGGGAGATTAGACGTCTGTCTGTTTGACCCTAAAGGGAAGAACTAAGGTGCAAGTCAATATGCATTTATTAAACGCTTGTCATGTATGAAGCTTCATACTAAGCAATGAGGATACAAATAAAGGCCCAAAACCTCTCCCCAAAACAAACAAACAACAAACAAAACCCCAATCCCTTCTTACAGTCTAGTGGGTGAGACTATAGGCAGGCAACAATGTACAGACAAGTTATAACCAGAGTAAACTGGAGATGATCTCAGGAGGGAGGAACTCAGATTAAGGAGGACTGAGTGGATGCTGCTGGGAGGCCAATTTAGGCTCCACAGAAGAAAAAGCTGTCTGGGTTCTCCAAATGTAGAAGGGACTTGCCTTCATACATAAGGGGTTCCTTGTCACTAGGATTCATCAAGAAGAAGTTTTATGACCCCTTGTCATGGATATCATAGAAGAAATATCTGTGTAGATATGGATTGACTTAGATGGCTTCTGAGGCCCCTTCCAACTCTGAGACTATGATGGTAACCTGAGGTTTCCTATTACTCTTACTAGTAATTAATAATAATAATAATGACTGGCATTTATATAGCACGTTAAGGCTTACAAGGAGTTTTACAGCTATCATCTCTTTTTATGCTCACAACACTGGGAGATAGGAGCCATTATTATCCCCGTTTCATACATGAGGAAACTGAGGCAGACAAAAGTTAAGTCACTTGCCCAGGTTCACACAGCTAGTAAGTGTTTGAAGGTGATTCAGACTCCATTCTTAGTGACTACAGGTCCAGTGTCCTACCCACTGTGTCACCTACCTGCCTAGTATAGCATATACACTTAACCTGTTAACTAAGACTCATGTTCTGTATTTCACTGGGCAAGGACTACTATAGTGTTAAGGGAAAGAGACCACCAAAGAAGGTACATCTTCCAGGAAGGAAAGAGAAATCCCTCCTGATCTTCCTTCTGGGAAGTGACAGTAAACTGAGCTCACCTCCAGCGACCTGTGATGAGCTTGGGCCTTCTCTATGGAGTCTGATAAAGCCTAACAGACGCATGCCTAATAAAAGACAGTATTTTGCTTTGAGACAGATTGAAGGCATGTCAGTCTGATACTGAGTATGTTTTGGCTGGAGGTTAGTACAGTGGCTTTGGACTCCAGGTTAAAGAACAAATTAACTCTGTGTCTACAATGATGCTGGGTGGAAGATCTGTTTACTTCTGGATTCCAAATTAAAAGCAGAACATTTCAAAATAGAAAGCATCATGCAAACTGAGAATGTTCCTTAATAATTGTAAAAAACTATCCCTCATTTGTGGTGACATGTGGAAAACAATGTGCTCTTTCAAAAGATTTTGAAGAAAGTTCTTGACATTTTTGGTTAAAGGGCAAGTTTGATTATACACTCTTTTTGAAAATGAGGAAGTATTGGAAGTAGAACTGGTAGAAGGGCAATTGGGAAATGTATCTATATGAGTCAAATTATTTTTTTTATATTGAAAGGGACAAAATGCAGAATGAACATCTGTATGCTATCCAGTGCTGTATGGAACACTGCCTTAAACATAGCGATTGTGTCATATTTTTTTTTGTTGGATTGAACTGGATGTAAGAAAATATAATTTCATTTTAGTGCCATTTTATACTCTCATAATGCAACATATTTAATTTGCCTTTGTGTTTCCTAACTCATCTAACTGGGATGTTAAGCTGAGATTCAATTGGTTTTTCCATTTAGAAAGACAAGTTAATTTGAATGAGAGCACTGACATAAGTGAAGCCACTAGTCAGTAATGAACACCGTATAAATGTGGGCCTAAATGGCTTTAAGATGTGTTATGATAGATTATTCTTAGAGATATCATCTGAATAGTCAGAGTTATGAAAGATCCAGATTTGCCTGACGGCAGTGCATAATTTACCTCTAAATCACTGCAATATGAAAATTGTGTATCCTTAACATGAGATATTTGTAAAGAGCTTAGCACAGTGCCTGGCACATATAGATGCTTGATAAATGCTTATTCCCTTCCCTCTTACTTTCTCGCTTACCCCCTCCCCCACCCTGAGACATGGGAGGAATTTTTTTTAAAAAGAATCTGTTTTTAAAATATGGCTCTAAGAGCTCTGTATATGTTGATTCTTATTATTGGTTCCAAGACCATTCTATCTCATGTCTGGACTAGATTTCATAGGGTTTAGAACTAGAAAAGAATTCAGAGATCATTTAATCTAATCACAAATTTTAGAGAGGAGGAAACTGAAGCCTGTAGAGGTAAAAGTGCCTTGCCTAAGATCACACTGCTATTAAATGGCAGAATGAGAACTCCTAAACCCTGTCAATAGACAACAGATCCAGTGCCCTTTCCGTGCTTTGGATCAATGCATTTCTCTCCTCCCTGCTCAAAGACCTCAATTCTTTTTGGCTTAGAGACACCCCCCAACAAAAGGCTGTTTGCAGATACATTCCCTTTCCTCCACTGAAGCAGATCTCTAATTCAAAGAGTGGGCCAGCGTATAGGAAGAAGCCCAGGAGTTGAAGGAGGTTTAGAATCCGAATAAGTAGGAGAGCTGAAAGGAGCCCAAGTGTACATCTAGCCCAAAGTTTCATTTTACAGGTGGCAGCAGACTTGCCAAACTCAGTAAACCATAGAGAACTACTTCATAGTTTATAGGAAACCATATTCTGCTATAATCACACAGTGAATAAGCACTGGACCTGGAGTCAGGAAGGCCTGAATTTGAATCCAGTCTCAGACATTTTATACTCTGTGTGATCCTGAGCAAATAGCCTAACCTCTGTCTGTCTCAGCTTCCACATCTATAAAATGGGAATAATAATAACACCTACCTACCATGGTTGTTAAACCATGTGAATAAAGTGAGATAATATTTGTAAAATGCTTTGGAAACCTTAAAGTTTTATATAAAATGCAAACTATTACTATTATATAATATATATTATATAAAATTATTTATATTATATATTATGTCATAATATATAATAAATTTACAGTTATAAGATATATTACATAAAATGCAAGCTATTATTATCACACATTTAAAATTCCATATTGTTCTTTGTTACTTCTTTTGCCTTGATGATATATGGGAGGAGTGTAAGATAGGAAGAAAGAATTCTTTCATGTAAACTAAAAATTAACAAAAAAAAAATTGAAAAAAAGAATTCTTTCTAAATTATTTGCTTACACAGAAAAGAAGGAAATCCAGGAATAAAATTAGATGAGATATAATGGTTTAACATCTCCGAGATAACAGGAAAGCTGAAGTGGAAAGAGTAACAAATGATTCACTGAAAAGCCACCAACAAAGGGCCATATAAGGCATGTATTGTTCTATTTAAAGTACGCTGAACTGGTTTTTGTTTTTTGTCTTTGACCCTTTTTGGCTATCTGTCCCTCCTACAGTATGCCTCTGAAATCTCTGATTGGTCCTGAATGCTATAATTAATTAAACTGGTACTTGATGTGCTGGCCCAGAATTCAGCTTCTCTCTGACTCTGAATGCAATGCTAAGAACACTAGGGCTAGTGTTGTGGATGAAACGTGTGAATTTAAAAAAAAGTTAGACTTTTGGAAACTGCCAGGTTTGGCTCTGGGAAAGCCATCTGTTTTAAAATGTTCAGCTCTAGAAGCAATAGTGGAAGAGAATATATTGTTGAAACTGATTTATAGGAGATAAACTCTATCTCCGTCTCCTGACAATTAAGTTAACATCTGTTGTCTGGAGCTGTCATTGATCAGTGTTTGCAGAATCATGGAGCTGGAAGGAACTATGGAGTTAATTTGAAGGGAAAGTATTTTTCTTGGACTGGAAGAATCATGAAGCAATTGGATATATATTAATATCTGAGTTGTAGGCAACTTTCCTCATGCCGTTCTTACTTGGAAAGGTATTTTTGGAGTGTCTGTGACATACCCCAGTGTCAGTCCCTTGGTTGTGGGTGATAACAGTACATTCCCTGGCCTTGCTGATTTCACTAGAAATCTGTAATCTGCTGAGCTCAGAGGCTGAATTTGCTACTTATGACTTTAGCCACAGTGGGAAAATAACAACTGACCAAAGTGATGACTTCATAAAAACTGTCCTTAAACATCTTATAGGACGTGTGATTTTTCTGGGTCAGTATGGTAGCTCCAAAATGTCGACAGCATAATATTTCTGAAGGATACTGTGTTAGTGCAAGGATGCTTTTCTTTAAGAAAGCCCTGATAAATACATCTGCTTCTTGCAGCTCCCCTGACCCATCCTCCAACCCCAGTCCCCAATTTAGGGTATGCTCAGACAGCTTTCTATGCAAGGAAGTTTGAGATAGGGTAAATGCCAGGATGTCTGTGAATTCTCAAACCCTAATTATGTGTAAAAATATGAACATGGAAAACAAACTAGCTATTGATTATTTTCTACAGATGGATTCACTTCAAGATCTCTTTAAGCAGTTATTTGACTTAAATTTTAAAAAAATTAGAAAAACTTTTCAGAAAACATTTATTGATTAAAGTGAAGGCCACTAAAATACTAGTTTCTCCCTGTTCTTCATCTTGCCTTCCACGTTAGACTCCCCTAGAGGCCAATCAAGCTTTCCCTGGTAGATAACCTATACTTTTAGAAGGTGTAGGGAAAGATTAACAGTGGCCTGTCACCCCCTGGAAATCTTTAGTAGTCAGGAATCATGGGACTTGGCTCCATGCTGCTATTTTTCTTGGAAAAGGTTGGATCTGTGGGGAGGTCTGAAGGGCACTTAAGCAAGAATGGCTTTAATGTGAATCATAGACTAGTATGAGTCTATCCTCCAAATGGATTAAGGACATGATGGCAACTTTGCGGTTATATAAATACAGAGATTTTAATTCTCTGGCTCAAGGTGCTTATTACCCTTCTCAATACTCTGATTACTCCATATAAAGTATCATGCCCCTGGCTCCCTGCCTTAGAAAGGGTCATTTGTTGACTTTTGGTATATGGGACAATGTTTTTAACTTCACTGTCTGTCTAATGCTTTCTATAATTAGAGAAAGAATGGGAGGCGAATTGCATTTAATACTAAATTTAATTGCAATTAATACTAAAAGAGGACATTGAGAGGCAACGTGGTAAGCAAAAACAACAAAGAAAACCCGTTAACACTTTTTAAAACCCTGAAGGTGATGATTTGATTGTTTCTTATAGAAAGTCTTAAATTTGAACAAACAACTCTGCTAAGGTCTCTAAAATGAAGTCAAACAAAAGTAGAGAGAAGCAAAGCAATCAGAAGACTACCTTCAGCCCCCGTGAACTGTTTGTAGCCTATTTCATAGGCAAGAAATGGTAGGTGGTTCATGCTTCGAATGTGTTTATAAAGTGATCCAAGTAAACTTAGTTTGCTTCAGGTGTCCGGAGGAAATCAGAGGACCAGCCGCTGAAGACTAGAGAATCCCAGAATGCATCATCTTTGAACCAGTCCAGGGCCTTCCTTTGTTTTGTAAAATTTGAAGTGATATTTTGTTTTTCACATCCCCATCATTTCCTTGCATATTTCTCAGTCCTTGCCTACCCAGAGAATCATCCCTTTTGACAAAGGATAAAAAAGAAAGTGGAAACAAAACCCCACAAATCAATTAATCCTGACATCATATATAATATTCCGCAGCCACTGTTGCCCACCTTTGCACAGAAGGGAGGGGGAGGCATTTTCATGTTTCTTCTTGGGGTCAAATTATAGATGAGGGAAAGGATGATTACAGTGACACAGCAATGGGGTTTTTGTTGCTGTTCTTTTCACTGACATTGTTGTAGTCTTTGTGTATGTCGGCGTCCTGATACTATTTATTAAGAGGCCGCTGTTTAACAGAACTTCGGAGAGCAAGGAATTTAAGATGATAATAACCTTAAATTTGACCATATATAGACAGGTTTTTTTCCCCTTAGATTTTGCTTGGCTTGTGGCCTAATTAACTTGCTAAAGTTATTTAATAGTTTCTAACAAAACTTCCTTTCCTTAAGCCCTACTGCTTACCCCAAAATAGATAAATTGGCACTCGTTCCTGAAATTAATGGTAGCAATGGAGGAGAGATGAGGGACTGCTTTTGTACACATGAACGTGCCTTGGAAATAGCAGGAGGGCATGTTATAAAACTGTCCAGGAGCATGAGTTCTGCAATTTGAGGACCTAGGTCCAAATCTTGCCTTTGCTGTTTTTTCCTTGTGACAATTGGGACAAGGTATTTTAACTTTTCTGGCACTCCTTTCCCTCATCTATAAAATGAAGAGTTTGAACTAGATTGTCTCAAAAGTCTCATCTATGACCTTCAAAGATTATGTAACAGTTCACAGAACACTTTAAGGTTTATAAAATGCTTTCTTCAAGATAATCCTGGAAGGAAAGTTATTGTGCCACTCTCATTATCTCCTTCTAACAGATAAGAAAAGAGAAGTACAGTTAAGTGGTAGAGTAGAGAGAGAGCCAGGTCTGGAGTCAGGAAGTCTCATCTTCCTGAGTTAAAATCTGACCTCAGATACTTATTAGCTGCGGGACCCTGGGCAAGTCACTTAACCTTGTTTGTCTCAGTTTCCTCATCAGTAAAACAGAGAAATTAATAGCATCTACCTCCCAGAGTTGTTGTGAAGCTCAAGGAAGATAGTAATTATAAAAAGCAGAGCACACGGCCTCAGACACTTGACACACTTACTAGCTGTGTGACTTTGGGCAAGTCAACTTAGGCCCAACTGGCCTCCAAAAAGCAAAAAAAAAAAAACCAAACCAGAGCAGAGTGTCTGGCACATAGTAAGTGCTATATAAATGTCAGTTATTGTTATGATTATTGCATATGCTCCCCTAGCAGCTTGTTTCTAGGTCATAGTCAAACAGGTATGGTAAGATCTTTCAATATGATGCAAAAACACATTTTGCTTTATTTTGTTTCTTCCTTCTTTTCCCTTGTGTTTTGATTTTTAAACGACAGCAGTTATGGGTTGTGTGTATTTCACTTTAATCGTGCCCGCCTACCCCCAAAGTCAAATAAAATATTCCAGATCCCTAGGGCCCCAATGGGCATGCCACATACTTAGACATTAGAGACCATCCCATAGTTTCACTTAGCCCCATGGATTGCCAAGCATTGTAAATGTTTCTCTCCATGCTAACCATTAATTTTGCTTTTCTTAATAAATGGTTTTTTTTGTCAAGTAGTAGGAAATAGAAGAAGGGTGAGTCAGCTTTCTGATTCTTCCCCTCATCTTTCTCATCATGTCTGAATGCATTTGTTTGGGTGGTCTAAATATTAATTTCTCCAGCACGAAGGTAATTCATCAGAGTCAAACTTCTCTGCTGCTAAGCAATGTAAATATTGAGATTGAGAGAATCTAGGGTAAAACTTTCCTCAGGTGCTTTCAGTGTATCCTTTTTTAGGGGGAGAGAAAGAGTGTGTGTGAACCAACTGGCTCAGATTGAAAAAAGCATCATGAGTTTGCTGATGTTGAGATAAATTTAGTTTATAATAAATTAATAGTGAATTATGTTTACCAAGAGGTCACTTAGAAGTATAGGTTCTCCCTGAAATTAATATCTTTCTGTTTATCTCCTGCAGAGTAAATTAAGATGAGAGGTATATATATTCTCTATCTGAGTAATTGTGAAGGATTTGTACAAATACATTTCTGCCCTATTAATTGTTTGCTTTCCTTCCTTGGATTTTCATAGTCATCTCTGTTGTAAAATAAATCCTCCAGTTTAATTATCTCTGTTTGCCTGGGTTCACTTAAAAATTTATCCCCATGTTGTATAACTGGAATCAGGAAATAGGGGTTCAAGTTCTAGCTCCACTACTAACTAGCTGTATAACTTCTTCATTTCTCTGGGCCTCAGTTTCCCCATCTGTAAAAAAAATATGGTTTGTTCTAGGTGATTTCTAAGATTCCTTTCAACTTCATGCTCCTGGGACTCCTTGAGTCTGTTGAGTTTTGAAATGTAGACTGTTTTGTTGGCTTAGTAGAATACTCATTGAGTGAACTTCCTCCATATTTGGTAAGGTTTAGGATACTCATTGAGCAAACTTTCCCTATATTTGGTAAGGTTTTAGAGTTATCCTTGTGGCATTAGATCAGTCAGTAAGTCAGTTAACAAGCATTTAATTAAGTACCTACTGTTTTCCAGGCACTGTGCCAAGGGTGGGGAATCTGTGACCTCAAGGCCACATGTGGCCTTCAAGGTTCTTGGGTGTGGGCTTTTGACCGAGTCCAAGTTTTACAGAAGAGATCCTTACATTAAGGAGATTTGTTCTGTGAAGTTTGGATTCAGTTAAAAGGCCGCACTTGGGGACCTAGAAGGCTACCTGTGGCCTAGACAAAGCAGCAGGTTCCCTACCCCTGCATGGTGCTAAGTACTTGATTTGATGGCACAGAGGGAAATCATGGAGTATCCAGATATGTTTTTACCTAGTTTTAGTGCCCAATAACTGTTCCTTAACAGAGCCTCAGGTATCTGAATTTATTCTTAAAAAAAAAAAAAAAGGTCAGATCCTATCTCTTAGAGATTGACCCACAATGCCATGTGTGTCTTAGGATCACAAAATTTTTAAAGCTTTAAGAGACCTTAGAGGTGGTTTAATTCTCCCTTTTTAATAAGGACACAGTTTACAATCCAGTACAAATTGGAGTGTCTTTCCAGCAGTCATATGGCTGAAAGAGTTGATGTAATTTTCGTCTGCATAATGGCCAGAATGAGAAAAGTCACAGTCTCCCTATTTTCTGGGCTGGTTGTACCGCCTCTAGGGGACTGTGTTCTGTTTCTAGCTCTTTAAAAGGGACACTGAAAAATTAGACTCTAGCAAATCGAGAGGAGAGGGATTAGAGTGGTGAGGGCATGCAGAACCAGTTCATGAGTGTTGGTTGAAAGAAACTTTAAACTGAGAAGAGAAGAAATGATTGCTAACATCAAACATTTGAAAGGCTGTCACGTGAAGAATGCAGTGTTCACATGTAGAAAACCAGAAGAGACCTCAGAGGCTGGCTGGGCCAACTTTCTCATTTATATCACAGAGGCTGGAGCTGCTGGGCAGTTATATTGGGGTTTCCTCTGTAGTGTTACTCTATGGCCTCTGATATAGTCTGTGGCTTCTAGTCAAGTGTCCTAAATATAGCCTAAAAGCACTGGGACAAGGACAATTTCCCTTAGCCATCTTTTGACAATTTGACAACACAGCATCCCTTCAACTATGGGAGAATGGAATTATCACTTCAGGGGACAACTCAGTGGGAACCGTATTCTGATCCTGGAGCGCCTTTTTGTGGATACGCATCTGTGGTGGTTGCGACTTTTGTATCCGGCTAAGTTGTTCTTGAGCTTAAATGTCTTCAGTTAGGTATGCCAGATAGTAATGGCACTATACAGGTACATTACTGTTTTGGTGAAGTAAAATGGATCCTGCTCAATTTTGTTTCTGTGTGTATGTGTGTGTGTGTGTGTGTGTGTGTGTGTGTGCGTGCACACACATGAATGTGTGTATACATACACATCTGTATGCTTATGCAGGCTCACTGTGTACAAAAGAGCAGTCTGGCACTCATTTGTGTTAAATTGATTTGTTAGATCTCTTACTCATGGATAAGAGAGATAGGGTATTTTTAGAAATGTTTTATGTCCTGGTGCCCTATTTGCCTTAATGGAAAGTCAAGCCAGCCCAGAAACTATAGATGTCAATTAGAAATTGTCTGCCTTGTTGTTCTCGTCTATTAAATTCGTTTGGATAATGTTGGTTGAGCATAAGTCTCAGGATGGAGATGTCTTCCAGCAGGAGGAAGAGGAATACTACTTTTAATTTAGGCTATCCCACAAAGGAATGGAGGAAAAGGTAACTTGACCAAACGGACCACTGTCTAAAATAGCACAGCATTTGTGTCATTCAAAAATGGATCTTCTGTGAATGTTCAAAGGACTCTAGGGTAGAACAGAGTTTACCCTCAGGGCAAATAGAATTCCCTGGGCTCTATTCTAGGTCCCTTCTGCTCTAGGGATTCAGGGTCTTCTAGCAGAAGAGCTTTGAAAACCAGCATGCTGCTTCCTGTGGACAGTTTATATATTTTTAGTAGCCCTGAAGGTTACTACAAGTGGAATGACTGCTGGTATAGTCTGTTCTCAATTATCTTTATTAATGGTGGGGATCAATGAAAGAGGGCATGGCTGTCTTGTCCTCTATTATCTCTATTCAATGGTAGAAATAGACTCTTTAACTGACAAAGGATCAGCTTTAAAGCAGAATTAGACTCCCTCATGACAGTTCACAGTGTCCCTGAGTGAGAGAGATAATTCGTAGTTTGAAAGGCTTTTTCTTCTTGCTCCTTTTGGTGTAGAATAAACAAAGAACCTGACTAGAACAACACAGAATAACAGGATTTGAAAGTCATTTTAATATCACAAATGCTTATTAAGTGCCAGTGATGCACAAAGGTCTTGTTAGTATTAGAAGAGAACTTAGACATAATTCAATCTTATCTTTTCATTTTATAGGTGAGAAAACTGAGGCCTGGAGAAATGAAATGACATGTCCAAGATCATATAACTAATTCATGTTAGAGACACAGAATTTAAGCCCTAATCTCTTGGAGTCCAGGGATTTTTTCCCTACTTGATTAAGCAGTTTCATTATTAATATAAATAAGAATGGTCCAGTTAAATTTGCCAATAGAGAATTCCACAGATAATTAAATATCAATTTTAAGAATGATATCAGATTAGCATCATTTGTGTGACGGCAGATTTGCTGTGTAACATTTTCTTTAATGCATACTATGCAAACAAGTAGAATTATTATAAAAATTCAAAGTGTGAGGTGTTTGGGGTTTGAGGTCAAGTTTTTGTCTTTTAATTTAAAGTCATATCCTGAAAGAAGCTTTGAGGTAATAGTGTGGTGGGCAGGGCAGGGCAGTTAAGTGGCAAAGTGAAAAGAGCACCAGGCCTGGAGTCAGGAAGACCTGAGTTCAAATATGACCTCAGATACTAACTGTGTGACCTTGGGCGAGTCACTTAACCCTATTTGCCTCAGTTACCTCATCTGTAAAATGAGATGGAAGAAGGAAATGGCAAACCACTCTAGGATCTCTGCCAACAAAACCCCAGATAGGGTCACAAAGAGTCAGACATGACTGAAATGACTGAACAAAAAGGGATGGAAGAATGTACATCACCTTTCAAGGTCTGTCTTTATATTGATATATAAGTAAACACAATATTGCATGCTCTGCATTTGTATTACTTGTTTTAGGGATTAAGTTTATGAGACATGTTTGCCATCTGAATTGGTATTGATCTCTGCCAGTAATTTGAAGTTATATTACTTTATTTTTGGAATTATAGCTGCAAAAATGGGAGTATAGAGGCTTACTTCACGTTGTAAACGGAAATGTCCTTTTCTGAAAACTAGAAGTTTATTGTTTTTTATTATTTTAAAATAATCACAAAAGCTAGGGCTACTAGGTGGCTCCGTGGATAGAGTGCTGGGCCTGGAGTCAGAAAGACATCTTTCCGAGTTCAAATATGACCTCGGATATGTACTAGCTGTGAGACCCTGAACAAGTCACTCAACCATGTTTGCCTCACTTTCCTCATTTGTAAAATGAGCTGGAGAAGTCAATGGCAAGTCATTTTAGTATCTCTGCCAAGAAACCCCAAATAGGGTCATAAAGAATTGGGCATGACTGAAAAATGATAGAACAATGACAGCGAACAGAGTACTACTGAACTTCTTGTGTATCCCTGTAACCTTTACTGTGAGTCATTCAAAGTAATGTCAGTCACAGTTCCTTGGCTTCAAGAAGTTTAATTAGTTTAATTCACTACATATAGGAGATACAATATAGCACAGAGGTTAGACAGCTTTCCTCAGAGCCAAAAAGGCCTGGGTTGGAGTCCTTCCTCTGACACATTCTGGCTGGGTGATTCTAGCAAGTCACTAAATCCTTCATTCCCCTAGGCAACTCAATGAGACTATAAACTGTAGAGAAGACTCCAGCCTACAGTGGCAAATGAGTGATGCTGCAGGATGGTAATGAAGTGGTAAGCAGAGAGAATGAGGCATGTGTGGCTTAGGCAGGGCCCTTACCTAGAGGTTAACGTGAATCCAGATGTGGTTCTCAGCTTTGCAGATCTAGAAATTTGGTATTATCCATTCACCAAGGGAGGGTCAGACTCCAAAGGGCTGAGTCTTGCTAAGCCAACTCACAAGAGAATGACATAAACCAGAATGCTGGGTTATTAATTTATAAGGGGAGATAAAAATGACAGAGTAATTGGTCCTGGTCATTTGAACAGGACACTCTCTCCTCTAGGGCAGTTCTTAGAAAAACAATCATTGGAAACAAAGTTCCTTAGTAAACAGAGAAATGGAGCAAAGGGAGTTTTGATGTTATTAAGGATTATTTCTTTAAAGCTTTGAGGCCTTGATGAATTATCCTTCTACACACAAGAGATATTTTTACTAAGATCACCAGTATGGGTCATTATAATAGGGAGATCCCTTGGACAGTGTTAGAAACACATGACCAAAATTTTATATTTGGGTTTTCTTTTTCTAAACTCTTTAGAATAAAATTCATTGGTTAAGGCATTATTACCTTCTTCCCCAGTGACTTTCTAATTGCCAAATTTAGTGACCTTTTAAAATTCCTCATCCTTTCTGACATCTATGTAACATTTAATACTGTTGACCATCCATTCCTGTATTCATTCTCTCCTTTGGCCTCTGAGACACCATATTCTCATGCTTCTCATTCTGCTTCTCTAACTGATCCTTTCCAACCTATCCTCTTTTCTTTTCCGTAAGGTTGAGTTTCCACAAAGTTTTGTTCTTGGTGGTTTTTTTTCTTGATTTACTCTCTCACTTAGCAAATCTCATGACTTCAGTGCTCACTTCTAAGAAAAAGACTCACAAGTCTTTCTCTCCTGACCGATTACTCTTCTGAGCCAAACTCATTTCTCTAATTGCCTACAGGGCATCACTATCTTGATATTCATCCTATTAAGAATGAATATATATGTGTGTGTATATATATATATATATATATGTATTGATACATACACACATACATACACATACATACATATACTTTCCCTAAGAAATTCCACTCCTCATCTTGTGTTTATGTTTGTGAATATTTATTTTTCCCTATTTCTCCTAACTCCTCAATTTTATTTCTACCTGCTACTTTGCCATCCTATTACTTAGCTTACCCCTACTCCAGCAATCCCTCCCTAATCCTCCATTCCCCTGAATCAAAACACCCTTTTGTACACCCCTTTGACCTATTCCATCCCCCTCCTCTCTAAAGCTCCCTCCATATCCTCCAATTTCCCTAAATATAAATACCCTTTTATAGCCTCCTTTTAACCTATCCTCTCCCCCACCCTTCTAAAGATCCCTCCTTTATCCTCTCCTCCCTCCCTGTCCCCCTAGAGTTCTATTTCTTTTTTAAATTTAGAAAACTTTTATCCTCTTCTATATGTATATGTATTTTCCTCTCTTAAACCCATTCCCTATGAAAGTAGGTTTCCAGAACTAACAGTCTCCCGTCCCCCATCTAATTCCTCTGTATTGGTTCTTCCTCTTGAACCTCATTTGTATAGGATAATTACTCTTTTAGCTGTTTTTGAATGGTTTTACTTTTTAAAGTCATATCATACTCAGGTCTATCCCAATGACCTAATTGCTAGTAACAATCTTAGACAGGCTTTACATTTTTCACACGTGAAAGGTAAACATTCTCTCCTTATTGAGTCCCTTGTGATTGGTTATTCATATGTACCTTATGTTACTCTTGTCTCTTGCATGTCAAATCTTCTCTTGAGTTCTGGGTTGTTGGGTTTTTTTTTTTAACAGAATCCTGAAAGTCTGACAATTGATCAGATGTCCACTTTTTCCATTCAGAATTATGCTTAGCTTTGCTGTGTATGATATTTTTGTCTGGAGGCCCAATTCTTTTGCTCTTCAATATATAGTGTTCCAAGACCTGCAATCTTTTAGTGTCCCCAGCACTAGGTCTTGTGTGATTCTAGTTGTGGTACCATCATATGTAAATTGTTTTTTTCTTGTTCGTAATATTTGGTCCTTGACTTGGGGGTTTTGGCATTTAACTATAATATTCCTGTGAGTTTTCCTTGTAAGATCTCTTTCAGGTGGTGATCAGCAGGTTTTTTTCTATTTTTATTTTCTGCTCTTGTTTTAGTGCTTCAGGAAAATTTTCTTTAATTATTTCTTGTATTATTGTATCAAGATTCTCCACAGCATACATAGCTGCGTCTGGTGCTCCTCGTCAGTAGAGGTTCTCAGTCTTCCCCAGCTCAGATGCCCAACTCCCCTCAATGTCCCAGGGGTAAATGTTCCTGTGGCTGGCACTGAGGCAGCCTCCCAAACCCAGCTAATCCCAGGGCTTTCTACTTGTTGTTAAAGGGGACCCTAGCCTGGAGGTGTTTACTTTTCCCAGGGAGGAAATCTAGTTCTGTGATTTTTCTTCAGGTCTTTTCCCATTGTCCCAAGAGGAACCCTGTTCTGCTCCTAGTCTTATTTGTTTTCTCAGCTCTATGCTCACCCAGAGGCCCTATTTTATCTCCTTTGTGGAAGAAAATCTTGAGAACTTGAAATTTTCTGACCTTCTCCACCATCTTCCTGGTAGTCTTCCCTCCCATCTATCTTTAAAAGACCAATTTGAATGTCATTCTTCTTTAGGCTGGTTTCTTTAATCCCTAAAGCTGCTAGTGACCTATTCCCGTTCAGATTCCACTAGAATTTTGTTCTTCCATTTTATTTTGTGCTATAGTTATCTTTGAATGTATAATATCCTCCAGACTGTAAGTTCGGTAAGTGAAAGATCATTTCTTATTGAAATTTTGTACCTCCTCAATGCCTGTCCTTAATCCTACTCTGTATACTATAGGTGCTGAAACAGTGTATATTGAATCGGACATGTTACAGTTAGATCATACTTTATCTCTATGACTGAACTCCAATCACTGTGCACAAATAGTTGGGAAGAAACAATGGACATAGTAGGAGGGAAAGGGTAGAATTTAGCTTTGAGAACATGTCCCAAAATGTAATCAGCTATTTTTTGGTACCACAGACAATCTTAGTGATCGAATTAGGAAAATTGTATTAGATTTTGGCCTTTAAAAAAAAGTGACAAGTATAAGGATAATGAATATATTTTAATTTTCTCTTGTGCCAGTTTCTTGTGGTACTATTCCATCCTTTTATAGTTGTTGTCGTTCTCACACTTAACCTTTTCTCTTTCACTCTTCATCGTGACAACTGGAAGCTTTTAATTTTTGAAAATGCATCCAATTGGACTCATGGCCCACACATCTTAGAGTTTTGGAGACAAAGCATTATAGAACTCTTTCATTATCACTGCAGGTCCCTGAAAGCTGTAGTGGCCTTGTATCACAGATAGGAGGAACAGGAAAGCTTAGATGCAGGACTTCTATGTGAAAAATTGGGTTTTGGCCACCCAGTGGTTGTTGAGAAGTGCAGGATTTGATTGTAAGGACAAGCAATCTTGTTTCTGCCACATTAAATTCAAACTGATGGTGAACCATCCATTTGGAAGCCACTGTAAATGGTGAAAGAACTAGGCCTGCAATGAAAAAGGGAGACCAAGAATGGCTACCAAGTGGACATGGGGGTCACTAACTTAAAGATCATAGCTTAAAAAAATGTGAGTGGATTTTTTACTTAAGATAGGGCAAGAGAGCTTTGAGGTCTCAGTTTGTGGGCAAAAAAGACCTGTGAAGAAACAACTAGAATAGCAACAAAAACAACAACTATTACTAATACTATTGCTACTATTACTAGTGCTGCTGCTGCTACTACTACTACTACTACCACTATTACTACTACCACTACTACTACTACTAGGCTTGTGGAAGAAGAAACTGAAGGGCAAGAAAGAGGTTTTGGAACTTTTTCCCCTTTATCTTGTTACTTTGAAATGGTAAGACTTAGTCATTAGGTCCTACTAACACACTTTGTAAATGAGGTGCTATAGAAATTAAAATAAAATAGCCGATTCATTAAGTGAGCATTTCCATAGCACAGCTCTCCTACTGTGAGAGAGAGAGTACATAATAATGGTAGAATGATTATTGTTAGATCCCATTAAGGAAGGAATGAGGTCTTTTTTTCTTTCCCTCTTAAAACTGGAGGAGGGCTTCCTTGTGTCTGTCTGCCACCAGATTATATTGCATTAGTTTCATCATGATTTTATCGATGTCATTTATTTCACACCGACACTTGAATGTTTAATAACTGGCTGTTAATTGACAGCTCTCATATAGTGCCAGAGTCCCAACTTACTTTTAATGAACTTTGAGAAATGAAGACTGTCTGATCATTTTAAAGTTAAAAGATAAACTCATTTTCCAAGCTAGAAAATACACGCAAAATTACATCAAATTATTTTTTTGGACACAAATTATAGGAATGTTTTTCTTTTTTCAAAATCTCATGCATTTTATTTTGTGTTCTGTGCTGGCAATATAGGACCTTTTGATTTAGAACTGGAAGGAGCCTTAGAAATCATCTAGACCAAGACCTTTAAGTTACAAAAGAGAAAATGGAGGCCCAAAGCAGTCAAGTAACTACCTCAAAGTTTTAGAAGTCATAAGTGATAGAGCCAGGATTTGCATCTATATTCTTTTACTCCAAGTTAAATTCTCCCAAGAGGTCAAAGTTCTAACTATAGCTGATTGAATGACTTACCATGAGCAAGAAATTTAAGAGCTGTTATTATAAACTCAAAAGACTCGATATTTGATTTCATATATGTCATATTCACATATTTTATAGCCTTTTTAATATTAGTGTTTTGCTTCAGTGCCTTCATATATGAGAAATGGTATTGAATATGGATTATGTGGACCTTGTCCCCATAAGAGAACTTAGATCTTCAGAGATTTAGAACTGGAAAAGACCCACGTGATCATGGAATCCAACCCCTCTCCCCATTTTATTAAAGAGAAAAATGAGACAGAAGCTAAATGACTTGTCCTGGGTCATACTTCTAGGAAGTGTCTGGGTCAGGATTTGAACCTGGGTCTTCCTGACTCCAAATCTAGTGCTCTGTCTATGGCATCACACTGCCCTAACTTTTTGTTAGCCATAAATACTGAAATGGCCTTAGACCTGGAGAAGAATCTTTTGAAGCGGTTCAAATTGCTTTTTGATAGCACTTCATGAAAGTTCCAAAATATTTTACATTTCTTGTAATAATAGAATCACAAGGATGGAAGAGATCTCAAGAGATCTCTCATATCCTCATTGCATCAAGTAAGATTGTACCTATCTAGGATTACCTTCCAGGCAACTGGGTGGTATGGTGAATAGAGCACTGGGCCTGGAGTCAAGAAGACCTGAGTTCAAATCTAGCCTCAGACACTTAATAGCTGTGTGACCCTGGACAAGTCAATTATCCCTGTTTGCCTCAGTTTCCTCATCTGTAAAATGAACTGGAGAAAAATAGCAAACCGTGCCCCAAATGGGATCGTGAAGAGTTGATCATGGCTGAATAACAACAAAGGATTACCTCCCACAAATTGGCATGTGTCTTTATACATTCAATATAACAAAGACTCTTTATAAATAAAAAGATTCACCTCTTGCTATCTAAACCCAATCCCTTGTTCTGCTCCCAGTTCCCCTTTTTTAAATTTAGTGTTTTTCACTGAACAAAAATCTATTTTCTTTCTCTCTCTCTCCTGGAGGAAAAAAAAAAAGAAAAACAAAATCCTTGTAATAGATATGCATATTTGAGCAAAACAAATTTCTGCTTCAACCACTTCCAAAAAAATATGTTTCTTTATGATTCATGAGTCTACCACCTCTCTGTCAGGAAGTGACAGTCGTTATCAGTCTTCTAGACCCAAGATTCATCATTATATTGATCATTCTTCTTAAGTCTTTCAAAGCTGTTTTAACAATGTTGTTGCTATTGTATAAATTATTCTCTTGCTTCTTCTGCCTTCACCTGTATCAGTCATAAAAGTCTTCCCAGCTTTCTCTGGAACAATTCATTTCATCATTTCTCAAAGGACAATAGCCTTCCGTTATATTCACAAACATAATTTGTTCAGTTGTTCTCTGATTGATAGATATCCCCTTTCTTTCCAATTCTTTGTAACTACAAAAAGAGCTTCTATAGATTCTCTTTCTTTGATTATTTCCCTATACATTCTCTTTCTTTGGTCTTTTTAGGGTACCACTGGGTCAAAAAAATGGTCAAAAAAGTTAATGGTCGAAAAGTTAACTGATATGTAGTTTTAATGACTTTTTCCTGCTCCCATTTTTCTGTCTTCTGAAGAGATAGAGAACAATTAATTGATGATTTCCCTTCACAAACTTGAATTGATTGATTGAAGTGGTAATATATTGGGGCAACCGGTTCTTCCTAATAGAGGCAACTAGCTGGTGCAGTGGATAGAGCAGTGGGTCTGGAGTCAGGAATATCTGAGTTCAAATCTAGCCTCAGACATTTATTAGCAATGTGACCTTGGGCAAGTCACTTAACCTCTGTCTTGGTTTCTACAACTGTAAAATCAGAATACTAAAACCTACCTAGCAGGGTTGTTGAGAGGATCAAATAAGATAATATTTGTAAATAGCCCTTAGCATAGTGCTTGACACATAGTAGGTGTTATATAAATACTTATTCCTTTCCTTTCCCCCTCCCTCCTAATATTGATTTAATGAAGGTATTCATGAAAGCATACAAGCCAAATTCTTCTTTTTCATTTAGGCAGGAGGAAAGATTGCCAAGTCTCAATGCAGCACATTCTGCTGAATCATATCTCAGAATTCTAGGACAGAAAACTGCCCTGCAAGGGTAAAGGCAAATGAAAACATAGATTTTATAGAGGCTTTTATAGGATTTCTCAATCTGAGTTATATATCAGGGGAAGTATGAAAACATCATCATGATATTTCCCCTCACTATTAGATCTAGCTAGGACTCTGAATTGAATGTCTCTTGGATTTGATAAAAATCCCAATGGCAGCTAAGATTTTTAATTTTGCTTTTAGATTGTGAGGTTTCTACTTAGTCCTATATAATTTTGGAAGAAACGAATTCAAATTTAGTAGTGTGAGGCGTAGGGGTTTAGCGGGATGGTTTTATTTTTAATATGTTAATCTGTTAGGTAAAGGGTCCTGTTTTGAAGGTGAGGTTTAGTAAATAAACAGGAATCTCTGCAGAGAGTGAATAAGACTGGTTGGTTAATTTTCCTTTGGATTTTTCCCCCCAGTTGTTTTTATATCTGGGAAGAAGAGTGGCTTTGTTTCATTACTTCATGTCTCCTTGTCAGGAAAACAGTTTTAGGAGATGTTTAATTTTTCATTAGCCTGGTATTGTGCCTGATTTTCAATTTCTAGCTAAGTATCAAGAAATTAACATTCAGATGCAGTTCTGCAGTTGGCTGAATTGCCCAGAGACTGCAGCTCTCTTCTCCTGTTAAGTCATTTCTGTCCACTTAAAACAGAAACTGGGTGTGCTTGGACCTGCTCAAAGAGTAGCTATGTGAAGAATGAATAAATTACCCTAATAGGAACATCTACATTGACTTTTAATATTTTGAACCAAGGACAAATGACATGTAGTGACATGGAAAACAGCCCTGAAAATTTTCTTATGATTGTTACTTGTGAATAAGAAATGATTAATGTAAACCCATGTATGGTTTAATAATGGTATTGCAAATTCTGTTTTTTTATTCAGCCACCTTCTCTTCTCTCTTATGGAGCCCAAACAAACACAAAATATATGTGAAAAACATGAATAATAATATATTTTGTTAATATTGGTCTTTGCATTTCTCAAAATTTCAATAAATGGGGATTTTTGGATTATATATTTCATACATGAAACCAGATGTCTGTGCAGTCAGAAACAGGCACAAGGTTTTATGTCATTAGCTTTGGGGCCTTACCTCCTCTTTATATCTGTTACTGTGACTTTGAGAGATGGAATGAGAATTATGGGGAATGAAGCATGGCATGCAGTAAGTGCTTAATAAATGCTTGTTTGAATTGGATTGGCATCTGCTTTTGTTCTGTAACTGTTAGATTTTCTGTTTTGTTGTTGTTGTTTTTAAGAGGTAGATAATAAGATGTGGTGAGGGATTAGGCGTATCTTCTCATCATTCCCTCTTATATTTTAATGAAAGTAATGTCACCTTTCTTCTAGAATGGATCTTGGCATACTCACATTCAAATTATCAGAATCTAATAATAATCCTTTCCCCTTAGCATTCCCTTTGGCTTCCTTCAGTTCGTCCAAGAGACAAAATTATGTAGGAGTCACTATGGAGTTCTTTTGATAAACATAAAAAACCCTATATAATATTTGAAGATGAGACAAAGAAGGAAGAAACCATCTTCTTTTATAAAGATGAGTCCTTTTTTTTTTACAAGACTTACTCTAACAATTATTTATCCTTCCTCTTTCTTGCATCTATACTGCAAGAAAGTTTACAGAAACAAAATAGCATCAGAATTAGAAAAAAGGAGATATTTCTGGGATGTACAGGGAGGGCTTCATGGAACAGATGTCATCATTCTGAACTTTGATGAATAAATAAAATTTCAGTTGGTAATAGGGGAGTACATTCCAGGAAAGGGGACAGAAAAGTGCCAGCCATGTTTGGAGAACAGTGAGTAATTTGGCCTAAGCACAGGGTAAGCTAGAAACCTTGAGGAGATAAAGCTAGAAACATACAGTAAGTTCATATGATAGATGACCTTAAATATCAGATACCAACTGACTTTTAGTCTATATAAATTAGGAAATAGTGAGCTACTGAAGGCTTTTGAGCAGGGGAATGATATGATCAGAGCAACAATGTTTAGGCAGATTAATCTAGTGTGTGTCAATGGTAGACTTGAAAAAGGGAGACCAGCAGTTAGAAGGATGCTTCAATAGTCCAGGCAAGAAGGGACAATACTATAAACTAGGGTGGTGGCAATCAAGATAAAAAGGACGGCATGAATTCTAGAATAATTTTTAAGTAACAATCAATTGACTAGATCTTTGGCGAGAGTCAGGATCATTACTTGAGGAGGTAAGAGCATCAAGGGACTATTTTTATATAACGGAGACTGGAGCAAGTCTGTAGGCAAATGGGTAAGAGTCATTATAGAGCACAGGCTTCAAAGTCAGGAAGGCCTGACTTCAAGTACTATTCTATCACAGACTGTCTGTGGGACCCTGGTTGGGCAAACCACCTGACATCTCCATGCCTTCACCTCTCAACTCCCTAAGCCCATCCATTGTAGGGAAAAACCGCATTGATAGAAGGAACTCCTTGCTGGGCATTCCCTGCAATGATGAAGTCACAGGTTCAATTTTTTAAAAATTACACAATGACAAGCCTGTTAACTCATAATCCTCATGATATACTGTGCCTGGTTTTATTTTTAAAATTTTCATTTATTTAATTTTTAACTTATAGAATAAAACAGGCATTTCCATAACATAGTATAAATTTTTTTTTTTTTTTTGCTTTTCTGGAGGGGGAAGGCAGGGCAATGAAGGTTAAGTGACTTGCTCAAGGTCACATGGTTAGTAAGTGTTAAGTGTCTGAGGCCGGATTTGAACTCTAGTCTTCCTGACTTCAGGCCTGGTGCTCTATTCACTGTGTCACCTAGCCTCCCCCATACTATAATTTTTAAAAAAGATGATGGTGCATGAAATTGCAAATCTATTATGTACAACTTGCTATTCCTTTAAAAATATATAATAAACTTATTATGTACATTTTTTCCTCTTTTTTCTTCCCTTCTCTCTGTCCTACAGATGGATACCATTAGACATAGAGATGTATATATGTGAGAAATGCTGACAGTTTGATTTACACAAATTCTATATGGATGTTGTACAGGATGTACAGGAAGGTATAAATCAGGATGAGTGAGGAAGGGTGGAATGACCCTATTTAATCATATAGCTGGAAGAATTCTGTAAGTTTCCTGTAGGAAGAGGCCTAGGCTAAATAGGCTTGGACTGGCCAGGGTCAAAGGATGATGGCTGACCCTCAATCAACACATCTGCTTAACTAGCTTTATACATATTAACTGACACACCCCACATAGAATTAGAGCCCCATTATCTGATTATGGGTCCTATGTTGACATGTGTGTGTGTGTGTGTGGGGGGAACATAGGAAGGAGCAAACATGTAAAGGACAGTAAGGAAAAGGGGACATTTTGTCCAGTCAGGTCCAATTAATGTAATGAGGGGTGAGATAAGGTGAGGTTAAAAGCCAAATAATCCTATATAACCACTTGTTCTGCTTCTGTATAGTATGTGTGTGTGTTTTGTCCCATCTGTGGAGAATCGCCAATAAAAGTATCTCTTTCACTCCACAAACTGTGATTTCGTTATTACCCAGTTTGGGAACTTTTTAATTTGGGCAATTTTCAAGTTTGGGAAATTCAGTGGGCCTTCTCAGGCTGAGTTCTGAATTGATTTGAGTCTGGGGTCTACATATATTCAAAATCATTCTATACATATTTCTTTCTACCAGTTCTTTCTCATTTAAGTGGAATGAGGAGATTTGTGAACAGAAATGATGGAAAGGAGGTGAAAAAACAAGAGGGTATGATAAAGGATCTGGAATGAATGCATAGCATCTAAAGCACTAGCCTTGAAGTCTGGAAGACTTGTGTTTGAATCCTGCTTCTAACAATTTACTAGCTGTGTGTTCCTAAGCAAGTCACTTAGCCCCTCCAGGTCTCATTCTCCTTATTTACAAATTGAAAGGTTGGATTCAATTGATCTCTGAGGTCCCTGAAGAGAGAAGCTTCCTCAAATGAGATATTTATTTGCGAAAGCACTTCACATAATGCCTGGCTCTATGTAGTAATTGCTCACCACCACCACCACCACCATCATCATCATTATCACAACTTGAAGTTGTATTAAGGAGAATTCTAACAATATTTCATCTCCATTGATGTTGGAACATGAGAAAATGAGTTTAAATTGTTGGGAGGTACTGATGATCACTAATAAATAACTTCCATATCTTATATTTTTATAGCCACTTAGAGTTACAAAGCACTCTCACATAAATGATCTCATTTGATCCCCTAAAGGGTTTACAATTTTTTGTTAAACCGAGCTCCTAGACTTAAGAGCCCTGCAATACAGTGTAGAAACAAGGTGGGTAAGCACAAATGGGACATAAATAAATGGAATAAGACAATACCAGAAAGTATAGAATGCATAGAAAATGCAAATATATTCATTTTCATCTATTCAGGCTTCGCCTAAGAGTATTTGTTATTTCTAGATTCTTTTGCTGAATGAACCAGATTGCACAGGGGACTTCTACTTCCTTTCCATCTTGGCAAAGTGCTTATTACCTTGAAATTGAATGCTTCCAAGAGAGATCCCACTTGTCAACCCCTGCAGTCTGACAGTTCTGACTGACTCATCTCTTCAACCCCTCCCTTAGGCAAGGAAGGGGTCATGAAGTTACCAAATATTAGAGTTGGAAGGGACCTTAGGATCATCTGTTCCTGAAGCAACACCATGAGTAGTCTGTTTTTTTCACATTATTCCTGTTTTCAATCATTTGATTATTTTACACACAGAATTCAGCACCGAATGACATTAGTAAAGTGGAGAGGACAACTTGAATGATGTAAGGGCTTCAAATTACTGCCATTTGAGGATTGCTTAAAGGAAAGGGGAATATGCAACTTGGAGAAGAGATAATGTTGGGACAGGGAGGACTTAATAGCTAATAATAAAGCTAGCACTTATATAGCTCCTTGAGTTTTTACAAAGTCCTCATATGATCCTTATGTGACCTTGGAAAGTTGATACCATTATTATCTCCACTTTGCAGGTAAGGACAGTGAGGCAGACAGAAGTTGAGTGATTTATTTGTTCAGGGCCGCACAACTTCAGTGCCTGAGTCTGAATTTGAATTCAGTTCTTCCAGAATCCAGGTCTAGTTCCCACAGTCACCAGATAGGTTTCTTCAGGTATTTAAAGGGCTGTCACACTCAAGGGGAATGAAATTTGTTCTACTTATTGCCTGAAGGCAATGAATGGATGGAAATTTCAAAGAGGTAAATTTAAGTTTGAAGTAAAGAAAAACTTCCAAATAACCATTATTCTCCAAGAGTAAAATGGGTTCCCTTAGGAAGTAGTGAGTTTCCTCTCACTGAAAGTCTTCAGGCAAAGGCTAGATGCAATGAAATCATTCATCATTTTTTAACGGCCTTAGGACACTTTCTTTTATACTTGCTGTGTGCATCGCTCTGCAATGAATGTCTGTGAGGATAGAATAAAATTCATATAGATCAACTTTTGACTGTCTAGGCATTGTGGTAGGCATTTAGGTGTTGAACCTTGAAGAGTGTAGGCTCTAGTTGGACAGAGTACGTAAACAGGTGAATGGTTATGTAACAATGGGATAGCGATAGGTCTGCACCTGTGATTTCACTGGTATGGAGAAATTCCCTGTGAGAAAACTCCCTCTACCAATGCAGCTTAGCACCTTCTCTGCAATTTACAGTCTCAGAGAGTTGTCTACAGTGCTGAGAGATTAAGGGACTTGTCCAGGCTCACATAACCAGACTACGTCAGAAAAGGGACATGAACTCTTCACCACTGCAAGGCCCCCCTCTCTATTCACAATGCCATGTTGCTTCTCGATATGGAACAATAAATTAAATAATGATTCCAGACAACTGTGTAAGAGATGTTGCAAGATCATGCATAATTAAGTATACATAACAAGTAGTTTGAATTCATAAGAGAATGAAATCATTCTCATCTTGAGGATTTGAAAAGATTTCATGGGGAAGATAGGACTTAGAATCTATGGCACTGGCCATTCAAGGTTTACAAATCTTATTGAGGGGCTGAGATAAGCTTAATAATAATTATAGCTAACATAGCTGAATGTGTGCCAGGCATTGTGCTAAGGACTCTACAAGCTTTTTCTCATTTGACTCTCACAATGCTATTGTCATCTCCGTGAAGAAACTGAGGCAAGATAAATATGCATTAAGCAACTTGTGAAAAATGAGAAAACAACACATAAGTAAGGGCAGGATGGTGCAAATAGCATTCTAAGAGAATATGAGTGATGAGTATGGGAATAGGGGAGTCAGAGAACGCTTCCTACAGAAAGTTTTGAACCAGGACTTGATATATGTTAGATTGGCAGTGATAAAGTTGGAAAGCGAAGATGGATAAAGAAAAGAGATTGCTCTGCCTGGAGGAGAAGAACCTGTTAGGGGACAACAGTGAAGCTGCTAGTGGTGCAGTGGTGAGAGTACTTGGCCTGCGGTCAAGAAGACTTGAGCTCCTGTAGCTGACCTCAGAAACTGTGTGTCCCTGGGACAATCACTTGACTTCCCTTTGCCTAAATTTCTTAACCTGTAAAATGGAGATAATAATGGTATTTACCTCATGGGGTTGTTGTGAGGATCAAATAAAATATTATTTGTTTTAAAAAAGAAAAGATAGCACAGTGTCTGACACAGTAGGCCCTATATAGATTTATTCATTCTCTTCCCTCCTGAATGGATGTCAGGGAGAGAGGAAAGAAAGGCTGAGATGTGGCATGGTAAATAGTAGGCTGTTAGATTTGTTCTGATAATAGCTAACAAGCATATAGCACTTAAAGGTTGTAAAGTAAACTTTATATATAAGTATGTATATATATATACACCTATAAGTATACTTTATATGTAAGTATATACATACATCTATACATATACATGTATAAGTATACATGTGCTTGGAGAGTTAGTTGGTGCAGTGCATAGGGTGCCAGGCTTGGAGGCAAGAAGGTTCATCTTCCTGTATTCTAATCTAACCTCATACACTTACTGTGTGACCCTGGGCAAGTCACTTAATCTTGTTTGCCTCCATTTCCTATCTGTAAAATGAGCTGGAGAAGGAAATGGCAAACCACTCCAGTATCTTTGCCAAGAAAACCCCCAAATGGGGTCATGGAGAGTCAGATATGACTGAACAACAACAAAATATATATGCGTATATACTTATTTGTATATTACAAAAAACATAATCCAACTTGCAAAAGCAATATATATGTATATATTTATATAATCTCATATATTTATGTAATCCTGTGAGGTATGTGCTAATAGTCAAAGTATTAGCAAGAATTTATTTAGAGCTTTAAGATTTGCAAAGTGTTTTACAGTATTGTCATATTTTATCCATATAACAACCCTGGGATGTAGGTGCTATAATTATTCCCATTTTGCAGATGGGGACACTGAGACCAAGAGAGAATTGGCCATAATCTTATAGCTAGTAGGTCTTTATGGAGGGATTTAAACTCAGGTCTTCCTGATTCAAAGCTCATCACTCTATCCACTATGTCTGCTAGCTGATTACAGAAATAGGTCACAAGAATGCCCTGGACTTTTTTAAACAGGGTAATAATGGGAAGAAAATCTAGTTTAAGGAAATTTAATATGCCAAAATGTAGAATGAATTGAGGCATAGAGATCAGCTAGGAGTAAATTGCTTTGACTCTATTATGAAATGGAATGACAAAAGCCTAGACTAGCGTTTGGCTATGAAAAGAGTAAAATTCTCAAACTCACATGAAATAATGGCACCAAATATAGGAGAAAAGGACTGTACACTCTGGCCATTTACCCTGGGGTCCTTAGGTGCAGAGTAGTGGTTTTCTCTTGTAGAGATTTTAGTGCCTCTATCAAATTGGGCTTAGTTTGGTTACAAGTAAAGTTTGAATTCTAAAACTGAGATTAGGTATCATTATTTAGTATCTTCAAATCAGCAGCTAATATTTCTTAGAAAAAAATTTTTTTTTCTGTCGCAGGGATGTAGTCCATATGGAATCATAAAATTATTGCTGAGTCAGCCTGGACATAACAGTCACAGATGGTGCCAGAGATGTGCAAATACAGCATTTCATGGCTTTTGTGAAGGCTCTAAAACATAAGGCTTGGTTTTCCAATGAGTAGTTTGCACACTATTTCCAAAGGTGTTTTAGACTACTATGCCTTGAAAATGTTGATAGTAAACATGACTGATGACTCTTCGAATATTTTCATATTTTTTACTTGTATCATTCTGGGACTACATGTAGATAGGAAAGAAAAAATTTTCTAGAGTGTGATTCATATAGTGCAGTAGAAATAGTGCTGGACATGATTCAGAAAATCTGGATTTGAACCAGAAAATGGTGACTTTCTAGTTGTGTCCTTGGACCTTATGATTTTACCTTCCTGAGCTTCCATTTCCTCATTTGTAAAAAAGAGGAGTTTGACCGAATAATACCAATACCTAGCATTTATATGGCTCTTCAAAGTTTGTAAAATATTTGGCAAATGATGTCTCATTTTACTCTCAGAAGAACTTTTGGAAGTAGGTGCTATTATTATACCCATTTTATGAGTGAGAAAACTGAGATGTAGAGAGGTTAAGTGATTGCCCAGGCCAGACAGCTAGTAAGTGTATGAGGCTGGATTGAAACTGAGGTATTCTTGACTTCAGGTTTAGTACTCTATCAATTGTACCAGCTAGCTCCTTCTATAATATTTATGTAGCACTTTAAGATTTACAGAGAGTTTGACATATGGTATTAGTAATCTAAGGTCCAACTCTAGCATTCTGTTATAATCTGGAGACGAAATCTTTGTTGAGTTTAGAAATTATGAAAACAATGAAGATACACACTTTCAGAGTTCTGGGATCTGTCCTTATTTATTGTTTCAAAAATTCTTTCCCAAAGAACCATAGATTTAGTTGGCAGGTGACTTTAGAGGGCATTTTCATTATCAGTGGACAGATATATTTTGAGTTCTGCCTTGAGACATGTGGGTTTGAAAGCTATGAAATGGAATTATGGAATTTTGATGATGTATTCCCACTCCAGTGCCACTTTGTGAGCCCTGAGAGATAACCTCGAAGAGAAGTAACTACAATTGTCATGAATTATGAAGCATGGAGTTTCCTATGCAAACAAGATTCTGGGCACTTCTCTGCAATGTATATTTAAATGTAAGAATACTCCTGGTGGGTCTGTTTTGCTGCTGTATAGCACTACAACAAAACAAATCAGTCTCCACCTCCAGTGACAGTGAATCTTTTCCTTTCTGAGAGCTGCATAAATGTCACAGTTTATATAA
This sequence comes from Pseudochirops corinnae, assembly GCA_028646515.1. Taxonomy (NCBI): domain Eukaryota; kingdom Metazoa; phylum Chordata; class Mammalia; order Diprotodontia; family Pseudocheiridae; genus Pseudochirops; species Pseudochirops corinnae. Next base: position 252,437,454 of record CM053586.1, read on the forward strand.
GCAGAAAGAGCTTCAAAACATCAGAGATTTCTTTCTAGTGATCAAATGATAAGGAATCATTTGCCAGGTTGGAAGACTTGTAGGTTTCACATTCAGTAATAAAACAATGCCAAACTCTTTATCCCATTGCTTTCAAATAATATCGGTCTCAGACAAAATACTCGGACGCTGTCATCATGTGGATTTGTCAGAGGGATGATTCTTAGAAAATTGTGGTATCCATAAGATGGGATATTTATTTGAACAGTCAAATGACCTCAGGCATAAGAAGTAATGATGCATTTACTTTCATCCTTTCTATTCTGCCCTCGATATTTCCCTTCTTGGAATTTGAAGAAGAAATGTTACTTTCCTTTATGCTTCTCTTGCCGTGATCTGCAATGGTTTTTGCTTTTTTGTAGCACCAATGAATAGGTGAAGTTGAAGAATGACTGCTCTCTAAGAGTAAAAGGAAGAGTGCTCAGTCATTTGTTCACACCCAATCCACTACCCTCACCAAGACTTAAGAGTTTCCACAAGGGAACCAATTATATTCCTGACTTCAGTGATCCTAGAGTCCTTGGGATTCACTCTGTCAACAGCAAGACAGATGACCACATTCTTCATCTATCTTTCTTACCTGTCAGTAAAATATCTGCTAAAGAGAGAGAAATTATGCAAATATGACATGTTCTACCCGATATTATGGTACCAAGAGATGAATATTTTCTATGTTCTTTTGTTCAAGATTAAGGTACACTGAATATTGGGAATTGGAAGATTGGCTTTGGAAATATCTTTAATGAAAGAGGTTGATATTATGGATTGAATTTTAACATAAATATTTTCTTCTTGGTATTAGATGATCATGACATTTACATGATTTCTTTTATGTTTCCTCTGATGTAAAAGGAGATAAAACTTTATAAAATACATTTATAAAATATGTCAAGTATTTCCATCTAGAGGCAGCTAGCTGGCACAGTGGGTAGAGTGTTGGACTTAGAATCAGGAAGACCATAATTCAAATCCTGGTTCACATACTCACCAATTGCATGCCTTTGAGCAAACTATTTAACCTGTTTCAGCCTCAGTTTACTCTATTCTTATCTGTAAAGTGGGGATAATAACCATCTATCTCACAGTGTTGTTATAGGATCAAATGAGTTAATTTATATAAAGTGCTTTGCAAGCTTTAAAGTACTAAATAAATACTAGCTATTATTTAACACGTCTATGCCTAGATTTCTAAGTAACTGACGAAAATATGCATATGGTAAAATATATTTGAGTATGAGTTCTTCTAGTATTTTCAAAATCATATTCTAATTCCTAGGTATTTTCAAATTGAAGGATTCTACTATTTTAAATGTAACTCCTGATCTAGACTGATGTGAACTGGGAAATTTGAACCCCTTTACAATTACTTTACGGACATTAGGAAAAAAGGGGTTTGTGTTGTTCCAGATCTTCAGCATCCCTGTTTGCTCCTGTTGTAACCTGAAGGATCCAAGAACAGTCAACTTTTTAATGCCATGAAAGTATTCAGGGAGCCAGTGGCTTTTCCCAGGATCAGCAGAGGGCAACAAAGAGCTGTTCAAGGCTGGATCTGGTTCTTGGTCAGTCTTTTCCACCCTGGAGTGGGGGAAAATGCTGAAAAGAAGATGCAGCAAAACAGAAATGGGAATGAGGGAGCAACACTGAACTTTGATAAGGCTAAGGAAAATGGGGCGCAGTATTCTAAGTTTTCAAAGTCAATGCAGGATGCAGAGGTCAGTTTCTAGTGCAGAAAAGAGATTTTTAATTGTCAGAGCTCCTGCAAGTAAATAATAATTTTGATAGTTCATCCTGCCCCTCGAGGAACCATCCTCCTAGCCCTAAAGGGCATCAAAGGCTCTGTTGATATCTGACAGGCATGCTCTACTAATTAGTGTTTTTAGAGATTCAATTGTCTTATGAATACATCTATGACTGAAAGGGAGAGGCAGCAGGGCATAATAGAAAGATTATGAGACTTAACATATATGCATTTTACTAATGAAAGCTATAGATCCAAGAATTTGAACTAGTTATTCACACAAGAAAAACCATGTGGAGGAAGAATGCCCATTGTCCAGTCTATGATATACAGTTGGTTGAATGACCCATAGCATTAGTCCATTACTGCATGCATCAGACATTCAGTCAACAAGCATTTATTAAGTGCTTACTATATTTAAGATACTGTGCCAAGTTCTGGAGATACAAAGAAAGGCAAAAGCAGTCTGGACTCAGAATGGACAGGAGCAATAGTAGAACAGGCTGGTTTGCCATTGGGAAAATGCAGGATGGTTTTAATGAGCCAACTGCTGGGTTGTCTGGGAAAATGCACAATGCTTTTAATGAGCCAAGATCATCTTTTAAAAACCAATATTATTTCTGGGGTGATGTAATGTAATAGTAATGAGATTTGAAGTTCCTTTTGTATTGCTAAGCTAAGAGGTACTTTGTACCTAGTTCAGATTAAGCCTCTGTTAAAGAATCAGAAGGTATGAACTCCTGTCTCCTGTTGCTGGTGTAACAGGAAGGGATTGAACAGGGAGGGACAATACTGTATATAAGGAAAAACCCAGAGGGGGAGAGTCAGATCTTCTTGGAGTAACCTTTATGGAGGCAGAAGCAGCTGCTGCCGAGAAGGCTGAAGAGGAAGGACTCAGGCTGGAAAGAATGATTTTGATTTAGGGAACCTGGGTGAAGTGATTTAGAGAGGGAGAAACAGATCTTTTAGGAGCAAGCTTCGTGGACATAGAAGCTGCTGCCTCTGGGGAGGCTGAAGAGGAAAGCCCCTCCACCCCCCCAGGCTGGAGAGAATGAATTTGATTTTGAAAATGTGGATGGAGTGATTTTGATTCTGGGAACCAGTTGAAACTTCTGCTGAGTCAGAGGGTCAGCTGGAGCTGCTGAGGCTGTTGAGGATTTCTGAGGGCCAGCCAGAGCTGCTGAGGAGTTGCTGAGGATTTCCAAGGGCCAGCTGGAGCTGCTGAAGACTGAGGAAGCATGACTGTGATGCTGGTACTTTGTATGGACTGTTTGTGGCTTTGTTAAGCCTTGTCTTCCCAGGAACATAGACTGTGAAGGATTTGAGATGGACCGGACACTGTGAACTCCAATGTGGAACAGAAACTGTACAGAGAGCTGGACAAGGACCTGGAAGCTATCTGCCTTTGAACCCAGGTGACAGTTTGGTGAATCCAGGTAGGATCTGGGACCATGGAAGGGGGTCCAGGGAATCTGAGAAATCACCCTGAGCCAAGCTGAAAGAAGACTTTACTTGGATGGATATTGTGTACTGACTGAGAAATTGTAAATTTACTAGTGACCTAGGGGTGGATGGTCTGTGTATTTTCTGATGATTAAATAGTGAATGATAAAGGATGATTGAATCATTGAGTTGATTGAATGATTGACTAAATGATTGTACTTAGTGGTTGATGACTGAATAAGTAACTGATTGAGGTAACTTAGTGTGCCACATGAGTGGTGAACTTTGACTATTGTATTTTGTGTAACTTGAGGAGGCAAATCTCCTTAAGGATGATTGAATGCTTGAGTTACTAAATGATTGTTTTTTGTTGAAAACTTTGTGACCACTTTGGTGAAAACTATGTTGCCATTTTCTGTGATAGGTTGTTGTGAATGCTATATTTTTATTTTCTGTGATAAGTTGTAATATTGTGAATGCTGTACTTTGATTTACTGTGAATGTTTTGCTTTGCTTTGTTATGGAATAAATAGTGTTCACTATACTGTGTAATCAGAACCTTAAAAGCTGTTCACAGCAGCATTCTTCTGAAAAGCTACTTGTGCTTGGCTTTACATATATGTCTACAAATCATAGAATACCATAGTTTCTGAAGAATTAAAGTTGAGGGTTATCCAAAAGGCAATGGAGAGGTGCATGGTGGATGTGAGTTGGATTCCACATATTACAAGCCAGGAATTATACAAGAGAAGCAATGTGAAGGATGTCATTGGAGATGTAGGACTGGAAAGGCAGTTGGACTGATCATTTGGCTAGAGCAAAGGCTAACCAGTAGATTACCTGTGTGCTCTGTTAGTATCCAAGGGTCTACAGTAGAACTCGGTATAGGCCTCAAGTATGTTGTGTATAACCTCTGTGGATGACGTATGGGAAGAAATGAACAAGAGTTTCACAGAAAGACAAAGCTTGGGATCAGTATTGTTATGAAGGAGTTCCCACAATCAATGAGATAACAGATCGATCCATCAAAGTATTAAAGTGTCAGGTGGTATGTACACTGTATGCTTTGTAAAGGGCAGAGATTTATCTGTCTCTGAACTAAATATTGTTAAATGGTATTTTAGTAAAAATATTTTCAGTTATTCTGGAGAAATGATTGAACCTAGTGTTTCATTTTCCTTGCCTATTCTTTCTTGTGCAAATCACTTCCTCCATATGTCAATCCTAAGTGACACCCTCTGTCTATTAGATTGTCTAGGGCTAATGGATTATGCTATCCTAAGGGATATTGAGATTCTCTTTCCTTCTGATCACTGAGTCCTTGTTGCCATTTTAGAACGAGTGTCTGGGAATTCTGTAGAGAGATGTTTTTGATTTCAGTGGTGCTGAGTATTCGGATGTATATTCATCAGGTTGTTAATTGAGTTCTCTTTTGAACTAATGTCTACTGACAGGCTCTCATTGATTGCTATGTTCCTTTTCTAGGAAGGTGAGATTTCATTTGCCTCAAGGTGGCATGCTTAAATGTGGAGACAGACAGACAGACAGAGACACACACACACACACACATATTGTTTGGGTTGTATAGAGGTGAGGAGAGAACGAGGATGCCAATAGTTTATTGTAGGGAATGGAAAGGAGTTTAATCCCAATCTGTCATCCCTTTTTCTTGTTGTTCGGTCATTTCAGTCATGTCTGACTCTTTGTGATCCCATTAAGGATTTTCTTAGCAAAATTACTGAAATGATTTGCCATTTCCTTCTCTAGCTCCTTTTATAAATGAAGAAACTGAGGCAAACAGAATTAAATGATTTGTCCAGGGTCATACAGCTAGTAAGTGTCTGAGGCTGGATTTGAACTCAGATCTTCCTGATCCCAGTCCTGGCACTCTATTCACTGCTCCGCCTAGCTTCCTTGATCCCTTATCTTTTATTATTTCCTATATATTCATGCTTATTTAATGGTCTCACAGCTGACTGATTTTTGTTCATGTAAGAATCCTCTCTATTTGTTTTATAGATATTTTAACTCAGTAGAATAACATTCAGTCTCAGAGTTTCTACTTGGATGTCTCTTATGGGCATGTCTAATGTATAAAAGATTACATGGATTACAACTTAACTTTGTTCAGTGATCTGCTGAGAACTGGCATTAACTGAGGTGTTAAACAGGGAGATTTATTCTCCCTAAAGATGTTTACCACTGTCATGGAAAATATGCTGCAGTGTCTGAAAAAATGATTTCCTATTGATGGTGAGGTTCTCCAAAACACTCTTGTGCACCAATGACATCATCATAATTACATTCAATCCCTGAATACTGTAAAGCCTCCTTAATGGAGTCTAGTTATGTAAAATATATTGGTTTAATCATCCACACTGGAAAACTTTACGCATATAAAAATACAAATAGGTCTAACAATAAATTCATGGCTCATAGGCCACATCTTATTATAAATCTATGTCAGAGCTGTTCTGTCTGGGAATTCAACAAAGATTTCAGCTTTTACTCTATTCAAGGACACTTGCACTAAGCCTTAGATGGGATACAAAGATGTATTGGAGAAAATATGGTGTCTGAAGGTACTAAGTAATGAAGTAAATCTGATGAAGTCCTCCCTCCCCCACCAAAAAGATGGTCAGTTATTTGCAGATTAGTTATACATGTGTTCATTTGTTTGAAGCATAGGATAGTATATGGGAATGTAGGGTGGTACAATAGAAAAGTCACTATACTATTTCACAGCTTTTGGGCCCAAATCCGCTCCTTGCTAGCCCCTAGACACTGGATACCATTCTGAGCTTTTAAGTCTCAAATTTTTCCCTGTAAACAGGATTGAAAATACTTGCATGACCTACCTCACAGAGTTGTCAAGAGGAAAGTATATTGTCAACTATTAAAGACTGCATAAGCATAATCTGTAATTATTGTTGATAGAATACAATTAATGAAGGAAAAGAGTCATAGGATCACAGATTTGCAGAGAGAGAAGGGTTTTTGGATATTAGACATATAGACTAATCCCTTCTTTTTGTATCTATAAAACCCAGGGAACTGATGCCAAAAAGGAAATGAAACTTGCCCAATGTCAAATAAGCAGTGAGAAGAATAATAGGATTCGACCCCAGGTCCTTGGATTTTCAATCGTCTTCTTTCCACTGCGCCATACTTACTCTCATCAAAGCATTCTGAAAGCTGTTAACAGATAATTCTAGTATTTTGTCAGTGTAAGGAATTCCTGTTGTGGGAACTCCTTCCACCAACCAAGTAGGGTCCCTATCCATGTGGTAACCCCTATTCCTCCTTTCTAAGACTCTGAAGCAGAAGCCCAATAGGATGGACCTATGTCTCCTCCTGTTTTAGCCCTCATATGAAGCCAGTACATTTCAGTTCCAAAGGACTTAGCCCCTGAAGACACTGGGAGCTTGGGGGTGAATGAGTGAGGAGGTAATAAAGATCAGTGGTGGCAGAAAAGTAATAAAAGAGAAAAAGGCAAGAGGGTTAAGAAGGGAAGTGGGGATAACAAATAAGCACATGTACAGCACCTGCTATGTGCCGGGCACTATACTAAGCTCTTAGAAAATATTATTTCATTTGGTCTCATTCAAAGGCAGACTGAACCTATCTCTTCTTCTCTTACACATACTCCAGATTCAGGGTTCCAACCTGATATAGTAGGCAGCCATCTTACAGCCTCTTGGATTTGAGGAGCTGAATGGATTTGACCATAGATATTATGAAAAAGCATGGTGTCCTATCTGTCATATTGCACTCCATCCCCATATACCAGTGGTTCTCAACCTTCCTAATGCTGCAACTCTTTAATACTCATATATGGGTGTATCTTGGTGTATCTGCATGTGGGTGGACCCGCCTGGAGATGGATAGAGGAGCAATGTCTCAGTCCCTAAGACCATCGGAAATAAATGTTTTCTGATGGTCTTAGGCGACCCCTGTGACCCCTGTGAAAGGGTCCTTTGACCCCCAAAGGGGTCACAAGCTACAGGTTGAGAACCACTGCCATATAACATTCACACTTCAAATAAATGAACACACATATATCTAAAGTGCACATAGCTGACAGTCTTTTTTGGGAACTTCATGCATAGACTTCTGCAGCTGGTGACCACTCAATTCCTGCCATCTACTGGATTGGGAGGAGAGAAAGGTTCTACCTATAACTCAGTCACTGCTGCCTAGCAAGAAGCTACACCTGAAATTTTACCTCATTTTGATACATGATATTAAAAAGCCATTCCTCTGCATTCACTGCCAATTTAGAACTAAATTTGTAGTGTTAGTCTTGCTCTTAATAACACTAATTTGAATTTGGTTTTCACTGCAAAAGGTGGATGCATTTATGTGAAAGTTATTCTCAAAAATGTCCAGTAATTTTGATCTTTTGTATACCTTTTTCCACTTCCCAACCACTCTTTTGAAGACCCATGGTTTGGAAAACTCCCATTCCTGGTAGAGGCCTTAGAGAAGGCTTTAGTGGAGACAGAAAAGTGTTGTGGTTCCAATATATACATAGGACCATAGGGTTAGAGCTGGAAGGGAATTCAGAAGCCGCCTAGATTAGCCCCCTCATTTTGTATCCTGTCAGCCAGTAAACAAGCATTTATTAAGTGTTTATTGTGTATAAGGTATTGTACTAAACACTGGGAATACAACTATAAGTAGAAAGAAAGACAGTTCTTGCCCTCAGGGAATTTATTTTCTAATGGGGGTGGGGAAGACAACACTTAAAAGAAAGTTATAAAGGAGAATTGGATGGGAATGAAAGTGGTTGATATCTGGAGTGCAACCTGGAGAAGAATGAGACATGGCTGGTCTAGGTATCCTTCTAAAATAGAGATTCTAGGAGGAGCCATCTGATATCGGGGAGAAGTCCCAAAGTTTGAGAGTATTTCCAATCTGTGAATTCCAGGACTAGAGTAAGGCTTGACGATGAAGAGATGGGGCATGTTAGAAGAAATCTAGTGTGTAACCTAGAGAAGAATTATTTACAGATGAGGAAATTGAGACTAGATAGGGGAAGTGGGCAGAGATGGGATTTGAACTTGGGTTTGCTTTACTCCAAATGCATCAGTGTTTCCATTGTAATAGGTTGTATCTCAAGTAATTGTTACATCTGAAGCTTCTTAGCTAGAGGATGTCACGTGAACCATACCATACTCTTGTTTCACAGCTGAATCTATTATAATGTAATCAGGTCATAACTGTAATGACCTACTTGACCATCTGGTAACATCAGCAGGAACAGTGCAAACAGTATCACCTGCCGCTCAGCCCTGCTTTGATCTAGCTGATTTCACATGGCGACAGAAATGAGGAGCAATGACCCCATGTTGCTGTAAGGTCTAACTGATGTTTCTATTTGCTCAGACTCATAGCCAGTCAACGTGCCTTTTTTCATGACACTTACGTATGTATTCATTCCACAAATATTGGGAAAAGGAAATAGGTGTTATGTGACAGTCACAGAGGAGATTTCTCTCTTAGTCACTGCTGGCAAGAATCTTGCCAGAATCCTCCTTAATTGGCTGATCCTTCACCTGAAAGATGGTCATCTACCTGAAAGCCAATGTGGCTTCAGAAAGGGCCAGGGAATGGTCAACATTGTATTTGCCGTCTGACGTTCCAGGAAAAATGCCAGGAACAGAACAGGTGTCTGTACACAATGTTCATAGATATCACCCTGGCCTCTGATATTGTCATTCATGAGTACTTGTGGAAGATCATGGCAAAATTTGGTTGCCCAGAGAAGTTTATCATATTGTATGCTGATTCTACAATGACATGCTTGCATAGGTTCTGGATAATGAATGGTGCTCTCATGCTTTCCTAGTCATCAATGGAGTAAAACAGGGCTGTGTGTTTGCTCCCATGCTTTTTAGCATGATGTTTTCAATAATGTTGTTGGGCACCTCCAACAAGGATGAAAATGTCATCAAGTTCAGCTACTGCACTTATGGTAAATTATTTAATTTGAAAAGGCTACAAACCAACATTAAAGTGGAGGGAGAGCTGGTATGTGACTTTTTGTGTGCAGATGATTGTGCATCCAGTGTAGCTTCTGAGGCTGAGATGTAATGAAGTATAGATTGATTCTCTGCCACTTGTGCTAATTTTGGCCTAACAATTAACCCTAAGGAAACATAGATTCTCCACCAGCCAGCACCATGCCATCAATATAGGGGAACATCTATCACAGCAAATGGAGAAATTTTGAATGCTGTGGATAAGTTTACTTACCTTGGTAATATACTTCCCAGGGATGTACACATAGATGATGAGGTTGATGCAATTATCAGAGCTAGATCAGCATTTGTGAGGCTCTGAAAGAGTGTGGAAGAGAAGAGATATTAGACTGCCTACCATACTAAAGGTCTACAGAGCCATTATGATGACTTCATTGTTGTATGCCTGTGAAACCTGGACAGTTTATCAGTGCCATACCAAGAAACTGAATCACTTCCATTTGAATTGTCTTAGGAAAATTCTGAACATCACTTGGCAGGATAAGGTACTTGACACTGAGGTCCTTTCTTGAACTAAACTGCCAAGGATTCAAACTCTACTGCACAGAGTATAACTCTAACAGTCTGACCATCTTGTTCAAATGCCAAATGCAAATTTGCCTAAAAGACTATTTTATGGAGAACTCACACAAGGCAAGTGCTTACGTGGAGGTCAGAAGGGGTGATACAAGGACACTCTCAAGGTCTCTGAAGAACTTTGGAGCAGATTATGAGACAGTGATGCAGGACTGCCCAGCATGGCATGGCCACCCCCCCAAAAAAGTACTGTGTTTTGCAAGCAAAGCTGAATTGTAGGAGCTCAAAAGAAACGTGAGATACGTGCTCTCCACTCCAAATGTTCCTATGGACTATTTGTTTCAAACCTGTGCTAGAGTCTTTAGAGCTTGCATTGGTCTGATAAGCCACAATCAGACATACTGTACTTTGTCCCCAACATAATGATGACATTCTGGTCCTCTTCTAGCACAAAGGACAATGACCATTCAACAGATATTTATTACATACCCATGATACATAAAGGGCTGTGTTAAGTATAGTTAACTCTTGATCCTGTGTGTATGAGTTATCCTTTTTTGTATGATCCTGGTTCATTTTCCCCCTCTTATCTTTTGGTTTGTGCTTGAAGGCTCCATGATGTAGCTCAATGGTCATTTGCTTGGGTGTTATGGCACCTAAATTGTGGTCCCAGCTCTGCTACTACTTGCATGAGCTTGGGTAAAGTCATGTCACTCCCCTCAGCCTCAGTTTCCTCAGTTGTAAAATAAAAGGGTTATGTTAGATGATCTCCAAATTCTCTTATAGCTCTAATATTCTACAAGTTTACTAGGTTGGAACCCCATCATTATAGCAATGATTCATATATGCTAAATGGCTTAAATTATATCCAGTTGAATAAATTTGTTGACACATTTACTATTCAGTTAGTATACTGTACTATTAAAGTTAGCACAAGTACTTTGGGAGATTCAAGATAACTCGAATATGAATTCCCTGATTTGGAGCTTAGTTTAATTAGAATCTTAAGCCATAAAAAAATTATAGGACCAATTAGAGTGGGTGCGAGTGGTTTCAAAAGACTTTGTGGAGGAGGTAAGTGAGATTTGAACAGATCTCTGGATAACTGGTAAAAGGTGAAGAGAAAAAAGGTATCCTAAGAGAGGCAACTAGAACTGTCAAAAGTATGGAGACAGAACTGAGTTTTGGCTACTTGGAGTTGAAAGCCCCTGTGGGAAAATATTGGGGAATAAAGTTGGATTGATAGGGTGATCATCCAGATAGTACCTTAAGAATTTTGTGGGAGAGTTTGGATTTTATTGGTTAGAGTGGACAGTGGGATCCTCTATCAAAGCTAATGTGGGGGACTCAATTGAGGGCCATGTTCTAGTAAAAAGAAATTGAGTAATTAACTTTTTAACAGAAACATAAAATTGGAGTCTGGAAGACATGAGTTCAAATCCTGCCTTGGGCAGTTATTAGCTGTGAATCTAATTTCAGGTTTACAGTGGTATGTCCAGTTAAGAGAGGCTATCACCTCTGTTGCAATAGATGGTAGAAAAGGGGCTTCCCTTCAAGGTCCTCACCCATTTCATGCATAGTAAATGTGGCTACTTCATTGTGAGGGTTTAGCACAAGCAGCCATCTCAGTCTTTCCTATTTTGACTTTTAATGTTGAACTGAAATATTCAGCATTCCAAATCCAAACTCTTCACTGACTAATTCATTTCATTGATTACTAGTACCCATTAAACTTTTATTTTAATACCACAACAACACCATAATGTAAATAATTTATCAATTTATGCTTTTGTTTTATATCTATAATTCTGTTATTCTCTCCTCTCACGTATTGATGGAGTTGGATTAAATGATTACTAACATCCCTTCTAGCTCTTAATCTCATGTCTTATGATGTTTGCATATTATTCTTTTTTTGGTGGCTGGGGGAATGTTTCAGAAGCAGAAAGAACTTCCTAACATAGATGAACTCAGTACTTCCTGAAACATCCCATACTAATAAATAGTGTTTATCCAGTCTCTGTTTAATGACTACCAGTGATGGGGAACACCTGCTTCCCTAATACAACCCATACTATTTTGAGACAGATCTAATTGTTAGGAAGTTTTCCATTAAATCAAACTGAAATCTGCTTTTCTACAATTTCCACCCATTACCCTTACTTTTCCCATCTTAAGCCAAGTAAAAGAAGTCTAATTGCTCTTCCACTTGACAATCCTTCAGATAATGACTTCCTTGTTACTAATAGCATGCTTTCTTAAAAAGATGACTGGTTAGTATTAGGGATATAACACATTGACCCATATGGGGACTGAGCCTATCACAGTATCCTTACCAGTATCAGAAGCCATCCAACTGAGCTATAACATCCAGACATCTTATCAAACAGCTACTTGTTCTACTGAAATTGTCTACAGTCTTTTGTGAATATTACTAGAGAATGCCATATGAAAAAGAAAAACGCACACATAACATATGAATGATTGCCAATAATCAGAGTAGCTAATTAAACATTTTATTTTGTGATTCATGGATAGATGTGATGTGCTGATATCTAGGTCAACATTCAAACAAAATACTTTATATGTTTAATATGCTTTTTTAAAGTGGAAGGGTATTTCTAAAATGAGTGAAATCGATCCATCCTTCAATATAGGACTTGTACTTAATTTCAACAAAATGGAATACACACACACACACATATGTACGCCCACATATATATCACTTATGAAAATAAAATGTAATTAATGACAGCTTTTGTTCCTGAGACACCTTGATAAATGTAATGAGTGGTCTTTTAAAAAACAAACCTATAGAACCCCTTAGTTTGATGGCTGTAGGGGCCCCTTTAAATATCTTGCTTCAGAAAATTCTTGGTGTCAGTTAGAAGCCCTGCTGCAATGCAGAAGGTGGCACTGAGTTTAGAGCTTTTTTTGCTGTCGTCTTTTATGTCTTACAGAGAGAAGTGGGGGAAAAAAAGTGGTATGTTTTATTAGTTTCTGGGTTCTAAGGTTCAGTGCTTTCTACACAAAGATATAACAATAAAATGAGAGGTCACCCGAGTATATCTGTGGCACGAGGTAGCATAAGATAATGCAGTCTCAAATGTCTTCTTTGAGGGAGGAGGAAAAAGGTAATTCTCTTTTTTGAGGTTTGAACTCCCCCTCCTCAAATACTGATAAATATGGAGAAGACTCCCTCTCCATTGTTCATGACTGGTCATTAATACTTACAAAAGGTGTTCAGAAAAGCTGTTCCCAAGACCCTTTTAGCTGATTTCAAAAGCTTTGCTTTGTTGAATATTTGATGAAACAGACTGCAGATATCTGCAGTGGAGTTCTTGGTGAATCCCTGCTGGCAGCTAGTCATCTTTGCTTTTGGGGGATTGCAGGGGTTGTTTCTCAATCTGGAGGATATGAAGGGGGGAGGATAGGCAATTTTGTAACAATTAGAGGAAAACATAGCATGGAGCAACTGTCAGATGTTAGAAATAAAATTCTGCAATATGAATGTGCCATTACAATTGATGGCACAATTAGAAAAAGGGGAAAAAACCAAAATACCTAGCAATATATTTTAGTATTTGCTAGAGTGAAGAAAGATCTGCTGAGTAATATCTTGGAGTGTGTGTGTGTGTGTGTGTGTTGTGTGTTGTGTGTTGTGTGCATGTCTGTGGCTGTCTTTAGAGTACTCAGCAGTGAGGGAGTATTGGCGCAGCTGTTCGATATAACTGCTTGCTTGAATGATTACACCATGATCTACCTTATGTTCTCTGAACTTATGGCAAAAGAGTCTCTGATATATCCTCCTTTTTTCTATGATGAAGGGACAATATAAGGCTCCATGTGATGTAGTCTGGCCTCCCCTCTACTCCTACCAAAAAATTTAAGCCACAACAAATCCCAAACTCTTAAACTGTAAGGTCCTTGATATAAATAAGAAGAGTCAGAATGATTGATTTTCTTTTCTAGGTTTGTTATTTTTCTGAGAAAAGTTAGACTTCCTGTTGCATGTGGTCAAATCACCTTGACTAGTAGTTTATGACCCCGGTGGAGTGATGTCCAGATAAAGGCACTGAAGGTTCTCCTTTGCCCTGGATAATCATAGCTCACATTTATGTGGCACTTTGCAGTTTACAAAGTACTTAACTCACAGTAGGACTAAATGGAGAATTGATTAGTAGAGTGCTAAAGTTAAAGAGCTATATGAAAAATTGGACCTCATTTGGGGGGATAGATAATTGATCACTTTTAGAAGCAGTCTCCTAATCATCATTGCTATTATCAAGGTCACTTTGTTGTGTCACTTTTTTTTTTTTAACTTTTCTCTTTTTTTAGCAGTTCTTTCCTGATGGTTAAGGTAAGACTCAAATCATGCACTTTTACTGTATTGCTTCTGTATTGGTATAAGGACTGGACTTGTGTTTTCATTGGTATTTTGAACTCCCTTGTTAAGGAAATTCCCTCTACCAAGACAACTTGGCATCTTCTCTGAAACTCATAGTTTTAGATAATTGCCTAGAGCCCTGAGATATTAAATGTCCTCAAAATGTCCTGCAGCAGGGCTTCTAACTGACACCAAGAATTTTCTGAAGCAAGATATTTAAAGGGGCCCCTACAGCCATCAATAAACAACCAGTTTATGCCACAAGTGAGACATGAATCAGGTCTTTCTGGTTCTGAGGCCAGCTTCCCTTCCCTTCCCTTCCCTTTCCTTTTCTCTCTTCTCCTTTCCTCTTCTTTTCTTTCATTTCCTTTTCTTTTTTTCTTTTACTAGTACACCACCTCAATTATTTTCATAGAGTTCTGATGAAAGTTTAGGGGGCAAAGAAGTACAAATATATTAGTTAAAGGAAGGGTTACTATTGGGTTTCATTTATCTCTGCTTTTCCATTTCTCCACATACCTTAATATGAGTGGCTAAGAGTTATTTTATTATTGGTCAGGCCTCAGTTTCATTATTTAGAATTTCCATTTTGGTGAAAAGCATTGTATTTTATTTAGATAAAATAATGACAAACCATCAAAATTTAATCTGCTTATTTTTAGAAAATTGACAACTATCTGAGGGAAAGAAAGCTTTTCTTTGCTTCTCCTAGGCTCAGTGGTCATGGCATTTGCATCATCATGACTATCCAGTTCTTTCCTACAATTTTCCAGTAAGCTAAAACAGAAATAGAGATAACATTAGAATTTATTATTTGTGAGAGATGTTTTGTCCCATTTTACAAGTCTGAGACTACCTTAATCAGAAAAAAAACCTTTCAGTATCTTTCTCATATAATAGTTACTTTTCTTCCCATTGAGACTAATAGAATTTCATGTTTGTGATCACTTAAAATATTAAAATACAGTTAGTGTGAACATGTATTAATCCCTTTTTAAAAGTCATCTAATCAGCCTCTAATCTGTTTTCCCTCCAAATATTGAAAGTTGCCTTGCTTATGCATTGGTTAACAATAGTAATTAAAATCCTGGTTGTGATCGCCTTCTTCTAAGATGGTATATACTTCTTATTTTCTCCAGATTTAAAAAATATTTTAATGAAGTTTATATTAGTGCCTAGTAGTGCCATCTTCAGTGAAAATTTATAAATGGAATGATAAAATAAACATGTCTGCCTAAAATTCTGAAAATAACTAAGACTTTTGTTCATAGGGCTCATCACAATTCACAAATTGTATACATGGAATGTGACATTTAGTAAAACTCTGGACCAAAGTGCTAAGGCAAGTTCCTAAGTACTATGAAAAGCTAGAAATCAATATAAAAACTAAGCTACATTTTTCAACTCCTACTCAGAATTGATTGGATAATTTTAAAGTTGGGGTAAAACTTGATATATCTATATCTATGAAATATTTACCAGAGCTATCTAGGTAATGCTGATATCTAAGGAAGAGCACTGAACTAATACAATGAGAATTTTTATTAACTATCAATTTTTTTTGACACAAATCAAATGGTTCTTGCTCTTGAGCTTATATTCTATTTGGGGAATGGTAGTCATGTGCACAGATTAAATACATACAAACTATATGCAAAATAAATAAGTACAAATAATTTTAGAGAAGAGAAAGCACAACGACTTGGGATAATCAGGAAAACTTTCCATGTAGGAGGTAGCACTAGTGATGATCCTTGAAATGATCTAGAGATTTCAAGAGGCAGAGGTGAGAAGGAAGAACATTCCAGACAGGGGGAAAGAAAGACATGAAAGTGTGAAATATAATGTAAGGGGATCAGCAAGCAGGTCATTCTGGCACAAATTCAATGGCCCGAGGGAAAGAAATGTGAACTTTATCTTGAAGTAAGAGGATGGAGCCAGATTATAAAGGATTTTAAATGTCAAACAGAGGAGCCTGCAATTTATCTCGGAGGTAATGAGGAACCATTGTTGTTTTTGGAGCAAGAGTATGACTTGGTCAGGCTGGTGTTTTAGGAATATTAATTTGGCAGCTCTGTAGAAGATAGATTGGAGAAAAGAGTTATGAGGAGCAAAGAGACCAGTTAGGAGGCATTTCTAATTGTATAAGCAAGAGAGAATCATAGATCTTAGATGTAGAGCTGAGAGGAACCTCAGATGTCACCTAATACAACCTCCTCATTTTACAGATGAGAAAACTGAGGCCTAGAGCAGAAATTTATTCAGCAGTAAACTAAGGCAAAACATTCACAAAAACCAAAGTACAGCATTCACAATGATATAACATAACAACTTATCACTAAAGTGGCCACACAGTTTTAAACAAAAGATATTATTCAGTAAGTCCTTAACTCAAGGAGCAGTCTTCCTTAAGGGATACAGAGTACAAAGGTCTCCCACCCTTAGGTCACATTGTCTTAATCTCTCAGTTAAAAGGTCTTCTTTCTTCTTGATTGGAGATTAGTTTTCAGTCATCCTTAACTCAATCATCCTTAAGGGGTACAAGGTACAAAGTACAAAGTTCTCCCACCCCTAGGTCACAGTAAATCAGACCTTGCCAGTCAGCACTAAGTACCCAAGGAGAGGTCTTTTCATCTTGGCTTGAGGCTGGCTCCCAGAATCCATGGTTCCTCTTCCGTGGTCCCAGCTTTTGCCTGTATTCACCCAATTGTCACTTGGGTTCACAGGCCAGCAGCTCTCAGTTCCTCATCCAGCTCCCATTCCATATTGAAGCTCACAGTGATCAGTCCACCTCAAGTCCTTCAAAGTTTCTATTTCTGGGAAGACAAAGCTTAACAGAGGCAAAACAACATTCATGCACATTGCTAGCACCATCATCAATTCACTATCTGCTTGTGAAATCAACACAGACCCACAAACAAGGTCTGAGAAATACAAAATATCACCAACACACACAGAATGGACAAACAGAGTGCTGACCACCACAAGTGTTCTCTCAGTTTTGCTTAGTCCCAGGTTTGTGCTCCTCCTTTTATATGGTCAGTTTCTTCCTGTTCCACCCTTTCCTGTTGTATCAGCAAATTCCTCCCACCTTCAAATCACAAGGGAGTCAAAAAAGGTGCTAAACACTTAAGTAGCTGAAACAAGGTGCTAAGTACTTCTCTGCTTGCCATTACATACACATACATACAATAAAATATATGTATGCATATGTGAATATATATATACACACATATACATATATATGTGTATATGTAAATGTATACTTATAGATGTTCAATCAGTTTTTGTGGCAGTCAATGCTACAAGGTTTGAGAGAACTGACACACTGTGAGATACAACATCTGTGGCTCTTTTAGTTCAACTAGACTTCCTCTTTCTTTAGGTGGCTCTCACATAACCCAGAGGCCAAGGTGTTAGCCCTCATTTATTATCTGGCATACTAATGGAGTTGCCCCAGATTTTTCTCATTTGCATTCCAGAGATCTTTTTCTAATTAGGGAGGAAACTACAGGTGAACTGTTGAAAAGGCTCTCCTGGCTCAACAAAACTTAGCAACCTACCTGTCTGCTGGTTCTTTTGGTATTAGCCATTTGTAACTATCAAAATATTATGAAATATTATATAGGGATGAGAACAAATGTTGGGCGTCTTATCAGGAACTTATTATGCAGAAGCTGCTCTCATCAGTGTTTTTCTTAATTATGTAGTGCAGTGGTTTGGAAAAACACTGTGATAGATTCATCTCTTCCTGCCTCACTGCAATTGTTTTTTGCCCATGAACTTCCCATAAAGCCAAGAACTCTGCAGAAATAGTGATGTGTTTTAATCTACAAAAGAATAGATTTTATATGTAGGTTTCTTGCCTTTTTCCACATTCTAATTTAATTACCCTTTTCATTCTTATCAGTCTAGTATTTTCTGGGTTGTTATTATTTATTTTAATTCAGCCATTCATTCAACAAATCGGACTTTGTAAACAAATACTATATGCAAAGCACATAGTAGGCCCAGATTATCTTTTCAGGAGCGGTGGGAGTCAGAGATAAATGGAGGAGAAGAAATGCCATTTTATTTCATTCTAATCCCCTGGAGTATGCAAATTATTCAGCGTACAACATTAAGTTAATCAGACATTAACTCTAATCTTAAAAGAGGTCATTCAAGTGGCCTCAATTCCTGTCCCTGCTTGTGAGGTGTGATTAGCTCTAACTTTTTCTATTCAGGAAACATTCCTGACTTACTGAGTTCTTAATTTAGGCTCCCAAAAGATGAAATTGTGTTTTACCAAGAGGGTGAAACTCATTGAATCCCAAAGACAACTGAGCCAATAGGCAAGAGGGACATTGGCCTAATTATTGATCCTGAAAGGATACCCAAGGTCAAAAGAAATACTGTATTTAGAAGAGTAGATTGGGTAACACCTGGAGACCTAAGATTAGGAACAAAGGCAGGATATGAGGAAGCAATGACCAACTAGCATATAATTGGGGTCCAAAAAAAGGAAAAAAGAAAATCAGTAATTAGTAAGAAGTATGGACAGACCTTATAGACAGCTGAATAAGCAATTAAAATAACAATTATTTTCATATTATAAACCAGATGTCACCAATAAAACCAATGTTTTTGTTATACCCACTGTGGGTCAGCCCTTATGATAGGCTCTGAAGGTATAACTATGAAGGGAAAACCCACCACAGAAATTTTATTTCTAGACAAAGATAAAAGGCAAAATGTATTTATTTATTTTTGTTGGGTAAAGACTGTGAAATAAGTAATGTCAATTAACAGTGAAAAAAATGAATAGTTTTTACCTTTGGTAACATTTTTGTTCTCAAACTTGTGAGTTAATTAGTTAACTACTTCCTTCATTATGACTTTCTTAGGACCTTTAGAGATTTTCTCCTCTCCCCTCCCCATTCCTCTACCCTGACCCCGCTCCTCCAAGAAAGAAAATGAACCTTGGAAATGAAAAAGTAAATGCATTTTAGAATTTTTCCCTGACATATAATAGTCCTTCATTTAAGGTAAATGAAATTTTTTTAGTGAAACTTCTTCAGAGTGGTGGTTGTCTCCACATTGCAGAGAATTAAGGAATCAGCTGGTAGAAGATGAATGAGCAGGTATATATACTACTAAAATGAGAAGTTTGGCTATGAAAAGAAAGAGAGAAATAAATAATTATTACATAAGGCAACAGGGTCTAGTGAAGGGAGAGAGGGAAGAAGGGAGCAAGCATTTTTAAAATTCCTATCATATGCCAGGCACTGTGCTTAATGCTTCACAAATATTATTTCAAATGATCCTCTCAACAATCCTGTGAGCTAGGTCCTATCATTATTTTCATTTTCAGTTGAGGAAACTGAGGCAGACAGAGGCTAAGTGACTTGCCCACACAGCTAGTTAAGAGTCTGAAGCCTGACTGAATTTAGATCTTCTTGACTTCATGTCTAGGGCTTTGCCAGCTGTCCTTCCAAGCTCCCTGAAGATATTTTTGTTGTTGTTCCTATGATTGATTTCTATCTAGCCGAACAAATTAGATGTGCTTACGTAAATTTTCACTTCACTATCATAATAGAGAGAAGCTGGATAGAAGGATTAAAGGGAGGAGGCATAAAACTTTAATAAAGAAAGATCAGAAATTAGATTTATTTTACTTGGAAGAGAGATGTCAAAGGGTACTTGATTTAACTACCGCGTTAAAAATGATGAAAAATTAAATGAAAATCATTTAATCTCTTCATTCCATGCCATAGAAGAGGACAAAGGAGACTTGGTGTAGTTACTGGACAACGTATTTATTTATTATAAGAATCCATGATAATTTAAAATATATAATACCCTGTAGGTGTTAGGTACCATGACCTTGAATGAATTATTGAATTTCTAAAGCTTCTATTTTTTATGTGAAAAGAGAGAGCATAGTGAATACTTATTTTTCATAAGAGACTAACAACTGAATGAGGACATGCTCTCCATGATTACAGAGGTCGTAAGAAATTCTTATTGAAGGGAGAAAAGGCTATTATCCATAAGGAATATTTGAGGAAGTAGATAATATTTTTAGCTGGGGATATCAGAGAAGAGTATGCAGGAGCAGTAGCCCCTGACCTAAGTCTTGAAGGAAGATAAGGAATCTGAAAGTGGTCATCACGCTCACAGGATGGTCTCTGTGCCTAGATGATATGTGAATTTTATGAAAAGTTATTAGTCATTTGGCCAGAACATAGAGTTTGTCAAGGAGTAATGTGAAATGAAGCTAGAAAGCAGATTCTGGAAGCTTCAGTTAAGTTTAGTATAACTCTCTTAAGAATATAAGTGTAATGCAGAATAGAAAAAGTCCCATAAACGATCCTTAAAATGAAAAAGGTTTGCCTCTGGAGGAGGTATGCTTGTAGATATCCTTAAAATTCAACCCAAGAAACACCTTATTCTTTGAGGAAATGCCAGATAATAGGGTGCTTCTGAACTGAATTATATGTTAGAGTCCTAAAAGAATGATACTTTTTAAATGAAAACTACTATATGTGTGCATACATGTATACATACTGTTCATATATTGAAGTAAGCAAGTATATGTAGACATATACATATATGTATACAGTGAGTGAAAGAGACAGAGACAGAAAATAAAGAGAAATTAGGCCATTGGTTATCTTTTCAGTTCAAATTTTGAAATGGAATACAATTTAGCATAGATTGTGATTGCTTTTTTTGATGAGTCATTCAGGTCCCATCGTTATTTCCAGCCTATCATTTCTTTCTCTTTTTTTTTTCTATTTCAAAGGATCCATTAAAATATTTAGCTTTTCAAAATATGTGCAATATATATTTCTTTGTTTTGGAGATCTGGGGAATTTTTAGAAAATTCTTAAAACATCAGTAATTAATATAATTACCAAAATGATGAGTAGGTGTCACTTTTGTTATGAAATCACTCTTCTAAAGAATCAAAAAACCCCTTCTAGCTAATTGTTCTTATTGTCTGAATGTGAAAATAATTTAAATCACCATGGGGACATAGTGATAAATGGAGGACATTCAATGACATTTCCACTTGTGGGAAATATTCCTAGATGACTAGGAAAATGGTGGTTTGATTAAATGTATACATTTTCATTTGTTATACTAGATAAAATTTACCCAAACATCCACAAATAAAGTCACAATTTTGGCTTACCAAATACTAAACATAATTCTAGTAAAAGATCAGTCATTTTCCAATCTCCAGAGTTATTTCATGCTTCATGCTTCTCAAGAAAAGTTGCATATTTTGAAAACATTTTGATTCTGTTTTGTAAGATATTCTAATGCTTTAAACTAGAAGCTAAAGTTCCAGTAGATTTTTAGAAAACTAAGATCATGAACAAAGTTATTTAGGTCTGCTTAATCTATGAAGTAAGAATCTCAGAACAAGAAGCTTACTTCCGAGGGAGAATCACTATCTCACTGGTCTTTGTCATATTGTTTCATGGTTATAATCTGTCATCTCTTCATCCAAATGATACATTTCTTGTGGTTTTAGTAACACAGTACTTTGCTGTATAAAACAGTTCTTATAGCTGATTGCAGATTTGGCTAGCTTATTGTTATTCTTTTAATTGGAAGTAATAATCCCTCATATTCTTGTTAAGCAGTCTTTCAAATGGTACTTTTGTTCTCTGAAAATCACAGGAATCACAAATGGTATGTGACAAGATCTATGTATTGTCACTCTGTAAACAGAAGTGAAATAATGCAAGTGGAGGCCTTACCGTGATCACCTATTTTTTAATCAAAACTGAGTTCTTAATTAGAGAATTAAAATTTTATTGCTGAGACTTAAATGTTCACTTACTACACAAAAATTAATAAAAATTTTTTATACAATTGACACAATTGCCGAGCATTTTGAGAATTTAAGTAATACAGACTAATATCTGCAAAGTAAAAAACATGAGAAAACAACAGTAGAAGCAGTAATTATGTTTAATGAGTGATGCCTGCCACACAACTGACAGGACAGCTTTTTGCATATTGAGAGTTTCATTATATAAATGAACACACAGTTATCACTCTCTCCTACCCCAAAAGCAAAAATAACAAGAGGATGCGGCTTCTCTTGTCTATGGTGTCACCACTCAGGAACTGTTCAGAAGTTCATACCACTACTCTGCCTGCCAGTATGGTAGCAGATTTGAGTGGCTGAAGTGGATAATGTATGCATGTAATTTACAAGATAGTTGGAAGACCTGGGTTCAAATCCTGACTGTCTCATTTAATACGCGTATAACCTTAAACAAGTCACTGAATTTCTTTAAGTCTTAATTTTTTCATCTTCAAGATGAGAAATTGCAAAAGACAGACAATATGATTCCTTCCAGCAATTAGTCTATGTTCCTATGACTTTATGTTATTTATACATCCGTATAGTTCCCCATCACTAGCACTAGTACCAAATATATATTGGATTTCTACTATTCTGGTTTCAGCAAATCTCTTGGAAATTTGTGTGATTGTCCTCTAGAGTCTCAGCACTTAATCTGAGAAATACATCCCTCTAAACACTAGCACAGGATAGATGACAAATGGTAAACCAATTAAAAGAAATCAATGCAAGGACACTGTTGTGTTTCAAACTTGTGTTGAGCTCAAATAGAATTTTATAAGAAACTGCTGGCATTTTCCAGGGGAAGATGCCTTTGAGTTATCCATAGTTAGTATAGATGCTCATCACAACTCCAGGGACTTTGTCATTTTAGGGTTTTTAGCTCAGGCAAAAGCAAGTCATTTTATAGTACTTTTCAGTCAGGCAAGTGAGGTGGATAGAGTGTGATGGGAACAAGCTTGAGAAGATGTAAAGTGCTCAGTTTTTTCAGCAGTGACTCTTTCTTGGTTTCCATTGGACTCATCTATTACAAAAGGAAAACACTACCTCTGCATTTAATGTAGCAGAAGGATTAGGATGAGGTGATATCTGTTAATGGCTTACTTTCCTTGGGAGGAAAATTGTGTGTTTTTAGTATATTAGGCTATGCCCCATGAGAAATGAGCCACACATTTATAGAAGTTGATTAATAAGAATTTAAAAAATTCTACAGTAATTCAGGCTTACTGTTTCAAATATTCCAACATATTTGATTTTGAACATGTTATCATAAGAGTCAATCTTTATAGTTACAGTGCTTCATTTCCTTACTAATGTGTCTCTGCAAATGAAGCATATGCCTACACATAGAATTATAAATCTAATATGCAGGTTTTATAATGCATTAAATCTATAGAGCCACATTTTCTATTATTTGTCCTTTAATTCTTATGATTCATTTGCAGTGCATCTAATAGATACATTATTGTACAGTATCATCTCAGCAAATCATGTTCAATCT
This sequence comes from Pseudochirops corinnae, assembly GCA_028646515.1. Taxonomy (NCBI): domain Eukaryota; kingdom Metazoa; phylum Chordata; class Mammalia; order Diprotodontia; family Pseudocheiridae; genus Pseudochirops; species Pseudochirops corinnae. Next base: position 252,460,989 of record CM053586.1, read on the forward strand.
GAATAGCATTCCATGGAGCACAATTGCTACATGTGTAGCTCTTGAATTCTTTTATATATATATAAAATTTCTCTTGTTTTTCTAATGGTGTGATACTTTAAGAAAGCTAAAATATTTGTTTAGAAATCTGCTACTTAGGTGCCAGTCTCCTGAAAGCATTTTCAGATTTATTCTCCCTCCTTCTTTTTTTTCTTTTGGCACTTGAGTATTGATTTTAGAGTAAAGCACATAAAACATTTGAACTTCATCTGGCTGGTTAGGTCTGTTGATTAGAGCTGTGTCATTTCATATTCTCTTCCATGGTCACTGCATTTCCTACTCTGCCCATTTGTTGGTCATTTTCCCAATCCAGAATAATCTGTCTCCTCTTCTTTAGCAACTCAAAGCCTATCTGCTTTACTTCTCCTTAAAGTTCCAACTCCTTTGAGAACATTAAAGGGGTGGAATTTCTAATGTAAGCCTTAAAACACTTTCCAAAATATCATTTTTGGATTATTTCTGCCACTGCATTCCTTCATTAACATGGCTAATCAAGAATTGATTATATATTAATCTTTATTGAACAATTTAGGAATTAAAAATGATCCAGTTGGTGAGCAATTGAAAAACATTACTGTATTATAGGACAGGAGTTTACAGGTTAATTCTGAGCACCACCAGTAAGTCTAAGCTTTACCCACAAACAAGTAAAGAGGGAAAGGGTGAAAAAGAAAAAGAGGGACAAGGAAAAGGGAAGAGAAGGTTGGAGAAGGAGGGAAAGATTGAGAAAAGTAGAAGAGATGTTCAAAGTAGGAAGTGTTTGAGCACCTGAGTCATCTGCCATTACTTACTACACCCTGCTACAGAATTTAGTAGTTTTAAAACTGCTTGGGATGGCAATCAAGGTGCTTCATGATATGACCACACCCTGCCATCCCTGCCTTGTCTCCCTCTCCTACATAAGCCTTCAACTTCAACAAAATTTTTTTGACTCTCTACTCCCTGCCTATGTCTTGCGCTTTCCCATCTCCATATTTTAACTCATACTTTAAAAAATCATCTTATAATATCATCTCCCTTTTCTTACCTATTCAAATCCTACTTATCTTTCAAGACTCACATGGATCACCATCATCTCTAAAGATTTTCCTTGCTACTCCATCTTGAAATTATCTTTCTCTTCTCTGAAGTCCTAAAATAATCATTTGTAATCAAATTAACGTAGAAAATATCTCCTCCACTGTTGCTTTGGATTCTTAGTTAATGTTTCAGGTGCACGTCTTGTCTCCTCAACTAGATTATAAACTTTTTGTATGTATCCTGCATAGCAATTAACCTGGTGCCTTGCACACAATGGGCACTTTGCAAACAAATATTTGATTTATAGAAAAAAGTATTTTCTTAGTTTTTATCACATGCAAGAAATATTAAAAATAAGCTCCAGTAGGCTACGTAAATTCTTGTTTGTTTTGGAATTTGTTTAGTTAAAAATTGTTTCAAATTAGTAATATGAGGGTTGGAGATCTTACAGAACTATCCACTATCATGATGAGAGATTATCACTCCTATGCACAGACTAGCCTAAATATGGAGAAGCTCACCATCAATATTTGGGCCATTAGATGATACAAAGTAAAAATACAGAATGGTTTACTATCCCTATGTAGATCCTTTCTACTTAGATGGATATAATAGTGGAGAAGTTAAGAAAAGGGAATAAAAGATGCTAAGCATCCAAGGGTTCATATATCATTTGTAAATATTAATTGAACTGTTGATACTCTTAATGTGAGATTCTTGTCCTTTAAAAAATGAAATGATCTACTGTTTAAGAAACTGAAAAGAATCAGTATTGAGATAGTTTCTGTAAGTGAAACAAAGCAGAAGGAAGTTTGAACCAAGTGGAAGTATGGCTCATTTGTCTCTCCTTAGAAAGGTAGATGGAGTTGATTTCATATTGTGTCTAAAGGCAACAGGAAACATAATTTCCTATCTGACATATAGTTTTCTTGCAGCGCTCATGATGACAAAGCAAAAAAGACTACCAGGTAGATAGTTGCAATTAATGCACCAATATCTCTGGTAAAGGATGAAGAGGTAGAGAAAGAACTTGACAAGATCTATAAAAACAAATCAGTTTAAATGTGAAGGCAGGTGCATGGAAAGAGGGTACAAAAATATTGAAAAATACAGTGTGGGACTAAGAAATCAAAGAAGATAAAGCCTTAATCAGCACGGAAGAAATACTGAAGGGGTCATAAGTGGAAAAAGTTTAAGAAGCCCTGCCTTAGATAATACTCAGACTTTTCATGCCTATCTAGCATGAATACTTTCTTCTAGAATTGGAAAGATTTGGACATGGTTACCCTTGAACAACACTGAACTTAGTAAACCGATTATATCTCACCAGACATCAAGCAGTTAGTTACTCATGTGGGGATTCTGTCCAGAACTGCTGTCTATGTGCTTTCAGACCATTGATCAGTTAAAGAAAAGATCAACAATCAACACCAAAATAGAATAAAGATTAGAAGAGGGCATTGATTGCCATTACAACTTCAACCTACCTATTCAAATAAGCTCTTAATAACAGCAAAAAAAGGATAAATAAAAGACATTGATTCTTATGATTATTGTTTTCTAACCAAAGTCTAACCAATAAAAGTCAGTTGCCCCAGGAAGGAATCCAAACCCCCCCAGAAACTGCCAACAAATATTTGATCTCTTCTGCAAACAGAGAGATAAATATCCACCAAGAGTAACACTCATTTAGAATATAACCTCATTTTCCAAATTTTACAGAGTAGGATGAAAGGCAGAATGACAATGAAAAGTCAGGAAAATCTTAATGTTAAGATCATTAAAGATTCCTTATGATTATAGAAATAGAAATTTGCCCATTGGTCCTCAGACTATCAACATCAAGTAAAATATAAAAAGGTAGACATATGTTCACCAAAAGGGTTTGTTGCTGTCATGGAAGATGTTCAATGTAGAGTTCAAATGGAAGGGGAATTCCCTATAGTGAATTTATATCTGTCCACCAGATGCTCTTGTATATGAGATTGGGCACTTTGCATTAAGCCTCAGAATAATACAAGGATTCCTGGAAGAAAATATGGAAGTTCAAAAGAGATTGGACTAACAATTCATATTAGAAAATCTAAATAAATAAAAAATATTTGTTGTCTAGACTATGGCATGAAGTTAAACAGAATTCTATCTAATTGGTTTAGTCTCTGAGTACTTTCATCTTGAATAGATACTACAAAGGAACAAGGAGCCAGAGCCACATTTGAATAAGAGGAAGAGAGTGAGCTGGATTGCATATGGGAACTTGTATGGTTACTTTTCATATTCAAAAGCCATTTTCTGACACTAAAAATGCAAATAACAGAATAAGCACAATCTCTGAGGAATAAATTAATAGGAACCCAAAGCACAAGGGAGACATGCATCTTGGACCCCAGTAGTTTATAGCCTATTACCATCCATGACTTGAATGTAAGAAAAAAAAAAATTGGAATTATCCTGAAAGTATTAGTCAAAAAAGGAGCAAATCATAAAGATTATGGAATAACAGATAGATAAATTGAGTGCAACACTGATATACATAGTTAAAAAAGTAAAACAACAACAACAACAGAGGAAAGCCTTCAGGGCTATGGAAAAGTAATGAAATTATACTTATGGGACTACCAGAGTCACACAGAACAAGAATGAGTGTATGGGTTGTAACCTCCATTGATGGGGCAAGGGTTCCCACATCCATGAGATCATGAATTCATTGATCCATTATTAATGAATCCCATTCTAAAAATAAGAAACCTCATGGCATTTACTGTAATGGAATTTGACCTGTTCCGTTGACTATTTGGCAAGCTCCTGCATGTGCGTATGTGCATTCTGTAGTCCTAATCAGGCCATTTCAAGAACAAAAGTGTGATGGGATTAATGTATTCAAACAGCTGTCCTTAGCACCTTATTTTATATTCCTCATAATTGCCTTTGGCTGACCTGAATCTCTGATTAGAAAGCCAATATTTATTGAAGCTGACAGAAAGATTGGTGTTTTCCAGAAGGAGTGTGGGGGGAAAACCCTTAAACACTGCAGGTGTTAAATTTTTACTTGGCAGCCATGTGGGAAAAAAAGCACACAAAACCTGACAGCTTTGTCAGATGCACTTGGTGGCAATCCCTCATTTGCATTTACTGAAACTTACCAGGTAAAAATGTCCTCTAAGTGCTGTGCTAAAAAGCAACAAAAAATGAAGAAAAAAATTATTGGTTGATAAAGATATTTCAAAATCAAATTAACAATGGGACAAATTTGTGAGTCAGGGTTTTAATTTATTTTTTTAAAAAAATCAGTATCCAGGTGTTTGCTGAGATTATAATTCTACAGTAAGTTTTTTTTGGAAGGAAATAGAATAATTTAATTCTTTGTAATTTAAATAATCTTAGGCATTTAAATAATACATAGGTATTACATCAAAGAAGTGAAACAATGTTGTAATAATATCAATAGAAGTCATTTACCTAGTCAAGAAGGAGAAATAATGTGTTTGATGATAGTATGCTAGGATCTGCATTCAAGAATACATGCAAAAGATTTTTAATTCCAATGTATAGTAAATATAGCTTTATGGAATGATGATTACAGAAGAGTAAGGTCATATATTAACTTGTACCTAAGAACCTCATCACACAGTTCAAGATTTTCACTTGTCCAAGGGACCAGAAAGTTGACACTGAATTCTTTTTGACCAAGAAATAGAAAATGGAATCAAGAAGGTCGTGATATCCTTTATGAGTCTGGAAAACTCAGCCAGTAATGGCTTCAAGCCCTTGGCCAGACCGAAGGTTTATGGATCAGTGGTTATGTACAAATCTTCTGTAAGGCTGTGATATTTTGGCTTGTAGTAGACGTCAGGTCCAACCTTTTGTCCTGTTTAATTAGCATTACCTATGTTGAACGTTAAATAGCAAAGCAGGACTCTTGACAGTGAGATCTGGGGATATGGTAGGTATTGAAGCAATAGCTAATTTTGCAAGGCTGGTCACAGGTGAAAGCTAGACATAAGCAGAGCAATGACTATAGCTGATGTCTATATAGTGCTTTATATTTTGCAAATTGTTTTGTATACAGTGAGAGAATGCCAAGTTTGGAGTTAGGAGTTAGGAGACTTGGATTTGAATCATGACAATGTTATATTATCATAGGTAACCTTGCTGAGCCTTACTTCTCTCATTTATAAAATGGAGGTGAAAATAAATTTGTTATCTAAAGTTGTTTTCAGGAAAATAGTATGTGAACCTTAGATTGCTATGGACATTTGAGTTGTCACATCTCTTTGGATCTGAGTTAAGTAATACCAAATATAATTATCACCCAAAGAGAAAAGTGAGGCTAACATGGTTGAGTTTTACCCACTCCACTAGTAATTGACAAAGCCAGAATTCAAACCCAGGGCTAAAATTCAGTGTTCTTTGTGTTGTACCTCAGCTACCTCTGAATTAGTGAAGCTGCTGAACTCAGGCATGGTACAGACAAGATAGGAAGGCAGAATTTAGGATTTGTCTTTGTTTGAGAATAATAGAAACAAAAATCTGTAGACAGAGCAGTATAGTATGGAACATTCAGAAATGGATTAAGTTAGTGCCAAAGAGTCATATTTAAGGAGAAAGAATACTGAATTTGGAATCAAGGGGTTTAAATTCTGAAGCTGCCATTTGTTACCTGTGACCTTGTACATATAACTTCAATCTTTCTGAGCCTCAATTTCACCATCTATAAAGTGAGAAGCTTGAAATAAATGTACCTGAGGGTGATCTCCACCTTTCTGATTTATGATCCCATGAAAGTACATGGGAAGACTATACATTGACTAAGGGAAGTACAAAGACCGAGAATGGAAAGGGGTAATAGCCTGGTCAGGAGGATAGTCAGTCAACCTTCTCTTGCTAGAGAGGAACATAACTCATGTTTTTCTTCCTTTTTGTAACTTGGAAGAGAAATGATTATTTTATCTCCCAAGTTTTAAGTTTCTTTATTAATAGTGCTTGTTTCTGAAAATACAATATAAAGAAGAGACCCACTTTACAGGAAGAATAAATCATCTTATTAAAGCTAAATTTAATCAACAAGAATGTAATTTTTTTTGCAAAGGCTTACATAATTTATTTTCTATTAAATAATAAGCATAGCTGCATGACTTGTAAAACTGTTAGAAAAATAAATGGCCTTTGCCAAAAATAATATTTTTTTATATATAGCATTTATTTAAATGCTTTTTGCTTATTTAAAAATTTAAAGTATTATCTACTCCAACAGTACTTGAACATGGGTTAGGGAGACGGTAGAGTTTACAAGGGATTTCCAGATTGTCCATAAGATGACCCATTCCATGTTAATGTTTATAATATTGTTAATAATGTTAATAATATTTTATGTTAATTATGTTAATGTTAATAGTATTTTATGATAATTAGTAAAAAAATTACAGATAGCCCCTTCTTAAATTTCTCATTAAAATCAGTACCATTCACATTAATTCGGAGATTTTTTTTCCATGTGAGTTGGAGTTCCTAGCACCCTTTGCCCCCAACATGGTTCATTAATTTAAAAATCTTGAGAACCAGTGTTTCACTGAGGCTCAGAGTTGGAAGGAACCTCAGAATACATCTAATTCAATACGTATGTGGGAAAGAAGGGGAAAGTCTGTCTCCTGAAGCAAACCCTTCTGCTTTTCGACGTCTCTAATTCTTTGAGAGTTTTTTCTTCTGTCAAGACTGAAATAAGCCTCACTTTGCAATTTCTACCTCTTTTTCCTACTTTTAACCTTGTGAACAAGCAGAAAAAAATCTAAGCCCCTTTCTTTGTGAAACCCTCTAAGTATTTGAAGACAGCCCTCAAGAATATCTTTTTCCCTAAGATCCCCAACCCAGTTTTGGAATTTTCCAAACCCAATCTAGCTCACAGTAAGTAAATCATTTTACCCTCCTTTGAGGGTACTATTTATATCCCTAGTTAAAGTACTGGGCCTGAAGACCTGAGTGCAAATTTAACATGAGAAGCTTTGACTGTGTGACCCTGGGTCAGTCACTTGATATTTTCCTCAGTTTCCTCATCTGTAAAAAGCATAATAATAAAACCTACCTCCCAGGTTTGTTGTGAGAATTAAATGAGATAACAATTGTAGAGCACTTAGCACAATGCCTTAACCTTGTAAATTCTTTATCAATGTTAGTCATTATTATTTATTATTATTATTATTGCTGCTGTTGTGTACTGCCTTCTGATATATTTTGTATTATCTTAATTTGTTACTCAACTCTAGTGTCATCCTTTACCTTTTTGTTAGCAGCTTCTTCACCTTAAGGTTTCATAAATATTTCAGTTACCCAAATAGAGGGCAAATGACTATTTAAATTCTTTATATAACCTTATAGTCTCTCTCCCAGCATTAATTTCTGTGCACAGGTTCTTATCTCCCCATTAGATTGTAAGATTTTTTTTGTTTTTCAGTTTTGAATCTTAAATAGTATCTTACACATAGTTGGTATCAATAAATGTTGTTGATTTGCATTATTTGATCTCTGTGAAGGTGCCTAGAACAAAGCTTTGCACATAGATGATGCCCAATAAACATTTGTTGATTCATTGATGTTCTTATGTACACGTCTACCTTCGGGCTTAAATTCTACTTTTGTAAGTTAGTTAATAGGGGTTAACCTTTGCCCAGTGCATTGATTTTTACTCTCATTCAGAGAATTGCGTATTTAAAAGATAAATTTGTTTTTCAAACAATGTATTAATAACAGCATAGAGTTAGAGCTGGGAAGAACCTTAGAAATCTAAACTCCAAGGCCCAGGAAGATTAAATGAGTTGTATAAAGTTGCTTGGGGGGCAGTCAAGACTTGAACCCACCTCTTTCAACTCTAAGCCCAGCACTCTTTTCATTGTAAGGTACCCAAACATCAGAGAATTCGTTTAAATTTTTAAATTTTTTTCAGAAAGTTTTTACTGTCCTACAAAGGTAATTTACTATTGAAGCCTCCCTATTATTGTAAAAATGTCAAGAAATAGCATATTTACTGAAGTGTTATAATTGTATTCTCCACACAACACCGGATCTCATTTATATTGAGAACAAATATATTATCCTTAAGATGACTTTATTACTGTATTGAAAAGAATTATAAATTTCAGTCTGCTATAATAGCACCAAATCTCCAGTTTAATGGTCCCCAAAATAATACTGTCAACCAAACCTTGCTGCATCAAGCAGTGTGTGCCTGCTTTTTAAACTTTTAAACTGCCTGTCATCCACAATGTCTCATCACAAAAGTCTTGAGTATCTTCTCTTGATGATTTAGTTAATAATTCTTCATCTACAATTACCAGACTTGAAAATAACATTCAGATTGACATATTTGTCAGGCTTCTAATGGGATCATAGAAAAGATCTAGTACTGCCCCATCATCTCCAGGAAAAAAAAAAAAAACCAAAACCAAAAACTATTTTCCCCTTCTCCTAGAAATCCTCTTCCCTTTCATTACCTTCATAAATAGAAAGAACCTTTAAAAATCATCATTTGCCTTTTACACTGGTCGATGAGTAAAGCTACAGCTTGCAGCAAATTTCCAGCATCTGAATGTATTTGTTTCAAAAGGCTGCAGTGATAATAGGCTGCGGAGGATGCAGACCGCATTGCAAGGTCTCCAGAGAACCCTTGCTCTGATAAGCTAAGCCTCATTCCACTGCGGCATTTTGTAAAGGACCAGTAGCACGAATGTGCCTTTTGAAAAAGGTTGGAAAGAACAAAGTGGAAAGTGTGGAAAATGAGCTTTTCAGCCTAAACAAAATCAGTGTTCACTTTGATTCTACATTTCTGGAATCCAAAGCAGAGACAAAAAAGAATGAGTTTCTTTTCCCCCTCCCTACCCCTTTACTGCGGCTGTTAGTAAGATTTAGCAGCAAGAATACCAGGTGAACTTCATCCTAGGAACTGTCCACGTTACTTAAGGTGAAACTAAGTAGTTTTCTGATCAACTGTGATAACCTTCTCCTGATCATTTTGATACCTAATACCCCTCAAAAATGAAGCAAAAATCAGTGGTAGTAAGGTATTTTCCTCATGTTTGGTTTTTACCTGCAGCTTAATTTACAGTATAATGTTTGAGAGCAATTTCAGAAGAGAATTTTGAAAGCTCAATTTCTTCTTTGTATTTGCTGCTTGTGAATAATTTTAAAAACTGATTCTTGCTTTAATGCCTTTGCTTAACTCATTCTTTATTTGTGCTAGAATCCCATATCTCAGCTGTCAACATTAAAAGCTTCCTGCTATTTTGATAACTGAAAGATAGAAAGAGAAGTAAGTGGATATCCTTTCTGTCCCAATGCTTTCTATTTGAAAGAATGTGATAATTTACCTGCCTACTGATTGTGGGTGTGTGAATGTGCTTGAGGATAAACATAAACAGTAGAAACTCTTACCTGAGAGCACACAGCTTCTTGTCCTTGATTTCAGGAGAAGATAAGGGCAGTTATCCTGAATTTAGGTCTGAAAGGACTGTTCTCTATGAAGGAACGGTGAGAGATTCCTTACCTCATTGAAAAACACAATAATTTCTTTATTATAAGTATTAAATTGGCACTCATTTATGTATCTGCAGACCTACGTAGTTCTAAGGTTATGCACTCATGGTTAATTAGGATAAGGTAGCAGCTCCTGTGATTTTTTTTTTATTTCTATATGAATGTGTCATAATAGCATTACCAGGACAGCCTGATGATTAGAAATGAGAAGGTGAAGAATGTTCTTGTTCCTTCTCTATTGATGTAATAGCTTACCAGCTATTTCAAAGTATAGATAGGTGTTTAATCAGAAAAGTGTTAACATAATCCTGTTCCCCAGCTACCAAATGTGAAATTATTGGTGTATCATTAAAAATGAATCATTAATTTTTTTCTAGTTACAGTCTCGTGTTAAAAGGCTGTTTTCTATTCCTGGCATTGACTGTTTTGTATTTCATCAAGCAAGACTGCGCACCTGTCGAAAAAAATGTATTTGCTATGAAACAATTCTGTTTTCTGTTGAACTGTGTGATGTTGCCAAGTTTCTGTTCTGACTGAGGGTGGATGAAAGAGCAGTATAACCAAACCTGTTTATGTGGCAAGCTACCACAAGGCCTGTAAACAAGTCTTCCCCAGCAGAAAACAATGTAAAGAATACTTTAATTACTTCTGCCATGATCTAATAACATAAATCCACCAGAGCTGGCAATGTTCTTGCTACTGTATACTCATAGGAGTGCAAATTTCAGTGAAATATTAAAAATGTGAACAAAATTTGAGCATTTTGGTAAATATATGGATTTTAGAGGAGACAAAAAGAGATAGGCACTGATCTTTTTAAATTTGTGACGAGTTATTTTTCTTCACTAATAAACCAGATTCTTGGGTCTAAGTGAAGTAATATAGTAAAAAGACTAATTTTTACAGACTAATTATTAATAATTTAAGAATTGTTAGTAATACTAATACTTTATATTCACATAACCCTTTACACTTAAAAAAAGGAAATTTCTTATCATTTATATTATTTTATCCACATGATAATGTGAATGTGCAGAGAAATAATGAACGTTAATGGAAACAGTGTTGTATTTGGCTTTCTAGATCCATGACCAGGGTCAAGTCACTTAACCTTTTTAAGATTTGGTTTACTCATCTGTAAAATGGGGATAATAATTGCATTATCTGCTTTATATCTTTGTTGTGTGGAAAGTATTTTGTAAACCCTAATGTGATATATAAATGAGGTACGGATGTGTGTTATCCCCATTTTATAGATCAGATAACTGAGGTCCAGAGAGGGTAAATGAGTTGGCCAGGAAGGTCTTTGTAGGTAGTGATGGAAACAGGACTTGAACCCAGGCCTTCTGAATTTGATTCCTTATTGTAGCAGTCAATATTTGCTAATTTAGTGGTATCTTGTAGTAAGAATACACAAATACAAAAAGAACCCTCTATTCATCCTCTATAGTCAGATCCATTACTTCTACTTGGCTAGTGATTTTTAAAAGAACTTGGACACCTCCATTTCTTCAACAGTTACGTAAGGCTGGTATAGGTGAGATGTTTTCTAAAGTCCCTTTTAACTCTGGGATTCTATGATGATGATGGGCAGTGCCTTGAACACCTTAAAGAGTACTATGTAAATGCCAGGTATTTTATTATCAGTCTACATAAGAACCAATGCAACCATAATCACTATTTTAAGATAACATTAGGACAACTTTGCCAATTTTTTAAAAAAAGATTTGAGTTTTCCTGAACTGTACTTGATAGTTCTCTCTATGCAGCCTCTTAACTTTGGCAAAAAAGCTTAATATTTATTAGGCCACAGTGTAGTATATTGTTAAACACTGCCTCTGGTTTTAATAATCCAAATAGGATATCATATATGAGATAAACATGGCAATTATTTTCCTAAATACAAAGTTGTGGGCAAAAGATATCATATCTTTTGGGGATCATATAAATCCTGAATCTTGACCCTTCTGTCTTTGTCCCTTTTGGTTTCAGCATCTGAGGTTTACACTGCCTCTGGTTTTAATAATCCAAATAGGATGTCATATATGAGATAAACATGGCAATTATTTTCCTAAATACAAAGTTGTGGGCAAAAGATATCATATCTTTTGGGGATCATATAAATCCTGAATCTTGACCCTTCTGTCTTTGTCCCTTTTGGTTTCAACATCTGAGGTTTTCGTAGGGAGGAAATTCAATTTTTTTTATTTAATGCTTCTATTATCACATTAAAAATATTAAATTATTAAGATTGTTAAATGATTAAAAAATAACAGTTCCTGTAAGATTGAAAGATGTTTTCCTAGAGCATCACCAGAGTTCCCTGCAGGGACACTGAGCACCGACCTTTAGGGAGGGAGCAGCTCTGTTATAAAATTCTAGCTGCAGGAGGGAATTATAGATGCTTTTGGATCCTCTTTCCCTTCCATCACAAACCTTCCTGGGTTTCTGATAACGTATTGGACTTTGCAGACACACGATGTACATTTCCTACCAATGTCAAAACTGCCAAGCCAATATGGAGGCATACATGTGACAAATGAAAGAAAACACTCTAAATGGGGGTCCTGACGAACTGCAAGAGAGACTTATTTATAATTTTGGCACTTTCCATTTTTTTATAGCTTCTTGAAAATCTTGGATGAAAAGAGGACTGCATCTTGCTAAGCATACATGTTGTCCCATATCTGTCGTCTCATTCTTTTCTCAACCAAGTTCTGAAGCAGTCTCCTTTTGATCCCACTGAGCATCTGCCATTGAGTAGAATCTTAAATTTTCGAAGAAAAAGTTCCCCTTTATCTTTTTTCTTGCATATTCAAAGATCCCTTCACATTGAATGTATTTGGTTTTCCTTTTTTTTTCTTTCTGGACTTTGATATAGCTCCTGCCATTGTTTATCTCTAATTTCATAGTTTCATGATATTCATTGTTTCCCTATTTAAAATGTCAGCTGCTAGAAAGATCAGACCCTCTGGGGATAGGGGAGGGGATGAAATATTGGAAGTCTGACTAATGGTGATGCCAAGATGGTATATATGGTAGGTGGCACAGTAAGATGGCAAAGATACCACCATGATACCCCAGCTCTGCCACTTATTTACCTATATGACCTTGGATAAGTTAACAAGCCTCCCAGAGTCTTAGTTTATTCTCCTATGACATAATTTCTAAGGTCATTTTCAGGTAAATCCTAGTATTATATTATTATTATATATTACAGTGTTAGTTTATTATTTATATATACTATTTATTTGTTATTATATTATATTTATTATTATAACTATTAGTTGCTATTTATATCTCTACCTATCATAGGATCATAGATTTAGCGACAGAAGGGACTTCAGAAGTCATCTGGTCCAAAAATTTCTTTGTAAGGATCAGGAAACTGAGGCCCAGGAAATCTAAATGACTTTCATACAGATTGGAAGCATCTGAGGTGGGATTTGACCTTGGGTCCTCTGACTCCAGTGAACACAACCTGACAGTAACAATTTGCTTTTGCTTCTACCCACACAGGATGCTCATCTTCCTTTCCACTGACTGTCCTCTATGATTATAAGGCTCTCATCTTTGTTTTGCCTCTTAGGGTTCCTTCAAAACCCGTCTTCTGCAGGAGGCCACTCCCAGGCTTCCTAGCCACTTCTGGGGGCTACTTTACTTTTACTTTTTATGCCCCTGGTATGCACATATTATCTCACCCATTAGAATGTAAGTTCCCTGAGGGTCAGGACTACTCTTTTTTTTTTTTTGGTCTAACTAGCATTGTTCCTGGTACACAGTAAGCCTTTCAAATATGTTTGTTGATGGAGTAACTCAATCCACAAGGATTTCTGAAACACTGATTTTGTGTCAGGCACAAAAGGTATAAGGACACGAATACAAAATGTGAGCTAGTGAGACACAGCTTCCCTAAGTACAAAACTATATATTGCTTTACAGTTTACAGAATTTTTCCTTTAAAACAACTATGTAAGGGAGTGAGTTAAAATTCTACCCTCGTTTCATTAGAAGGAGAAATTAAGACTCAGTGAACTACGTGACTTAGCCAAGGAACACAAAACTTCAGACTCCCAGTTCAGTCTTCTTACCAAAACACTCCACATCCTTTTTCCTTATTGGGCAGATAGTATGGGTTGTGGATAGTGAGCTTCAGAGAGACATGTGGTCTCAAAGGATCAAGCAGTTACATTAGGTTGAGGCAGGGCAAGAAGTCAAGTCCAGGGAAGTCGGTTCTTTCAGAAATGACATAACAGGTATCTCATATTCGGGGAGTGGGGGTAGAGGAGGAGTGTTGTGCTCTTGACAGGAATATTTCTCTTAAGGAATTTCTCCAAATGTTATTGTATTACTAATAAGTGATTTTTCACCCTGAAAACATGTTTACTTGTATGCTAATGAAGAGAAAAATGAGTTTTACAAATTTTAGAATGATTATCTGAAATTAGAAACCAAAGAAGACAGGAAAAAATGAGTTATTACTCTATAAAGGTTCAGTACTCATTTTAAAATGTTTAGTTCTGGTTTCTGAACAAAATCTCAAATATACAGCATATGATGTACTATCATGTCATCTAACCAAAAATGACCTAGTGATTTATTCTCAATCATTTAACAACATTTATTAAGCACTGTGCTATGTTGTCGGTACTGGGCAATGTGACAGGTACTCTGCTAAGTGCTAGGGATATAAATACAAAAGTGAGAGAGTCTGTGCCCTCAAAAAACTTATATCCAATTGAAGGCAAAGAACATATACACTGATAAGTACATTCTAAATGTTATTAATTTTTTCAGTCGTATCTGACTCTTTATGATGCCATTTGGGGGTTTCTTGGCAAAGATGCTGGAGTGGTTTGTCATTTCATTTTCCAGATGAGAAAAGTGAGGCAAACAGGGTTAAGTGACTTGCCGAAGGTCACACAGCTAGTAAGCATCTGAGGCTGGGTTTGAACTTAGATATTCTTTTTTTCTTTTTTTTGGAGGGGAGAAAGGGCAATTAGGGATAAGTGACTTGCTCTAGTAAGTGTTAAGTGTCTGAGGTCAAATTTGAACTCAGGTCCTCCTGCCTCCAGGGTCAGTGCTCTATTCACTGCACCACCTAGCTGCCCCCAAACTCAGATATTCTTGACACCAGGCTTAGTATGCTATCCAGTGCATCACCTAGCTACTCTAGATTCAAACTATATACAAATAAATGCAAAATAACTTCTTTGGAGGTGGGATGTAGACTAACAATTCAAGAAAGCATGAGAAGTAAAACTTGAGCTGAAGGTTCTGGAGTAGTAGAGGTGAAGGAGAACCTTCCAGGGATGGGGAAATCACCTGGGTAAAGGTGCGGCAGAAGGTGATGGAATATTGTGTGGGTGAAACAGCAGATGGGACAGTCTGGCTGGAGTGTAGAGTAATGTGTGGAGGGAGAGTAATGTGTACCCATCCTGGAAAGAAAGGTGAGAGACAGATTGTAAAGGATTATCAAAGCTTCTTGATTAGAGGAGTGACATGGTTGGACCTTTGTTTTAGAAATATCAATTTGGCTGCTATGCAGAGGATGAATTGCCAAAAGGAGAGAGTGGGTGCAAGGAGACCAGTTAGGAGGCCATTGTGATGGCCTAGGCAAAGGTGATGTGGGCCTGGATGGGGCCATTTTTGGTATGAGTAGAGATAAGGGAATAGATACAAGAGATGTTGTTAACCACTGAAAGGAATTGGTAATGGGTAGTAATAGTGTGAAAGAAACACATTCTAATAAGCTTAAGGGAAGAAAATTGAATACATGTATGAACTTGCTAAGATATACATTCCATCTGAATTCATGCTTGGCTTTAGCCTCAAGGTTGAAATGTATTCTATGCTGGCATTTGCATGACTTTAAAAAGTTTTTTAAAGCCTGCTTCCCTATTTAATCCAGGGTTGAAATTCACCAGGCCCTCACACTGAATCTACCCCCGAGCAGATGGAAACTCTGACTTGTTCCGTTTCTGATCTGGAACCATACCACTCCATAAACAGTCTAGTGCCCCCTACTTCTGTGGATTTACCACATTAGTGTCAGATTCAATGCAAACACCAATATAGGTCACTGAAGCGAAGAACTCCTGAGTTTAAGAATTCTACCAGGGCAGCTAGGTGGCACGGTGGATAGAGCACCAACTCTGGAGACGAGAGAATCTGAGTTCAAATACAGTCTTACATACTTCTTATTAGTTGTGACCCTGGAAAATTTGTTTAACCTTGTTTGAGAGAAAGAGAGAGAGACAGAGAAAGACAGAGACAGAGAGATCCAGCCTCTGCTACTCTAATAGAAGGGATTAATTTTTGGTACCACCACCATACCTGACCTATATGTATGACTTCCAACAAGATAACTACATATAGCACAATGTTTTACTCTTTGAGCATTTCTTAACTTTTACTCTGACACATTTAACACTGAAGAATTTGGGCAGTTAATGCTCTCCCTTTTAAATCATCTTCTCTTCCTCAGTTTGGGTGTTAGATTTCAAGAACAAATAGTCATTAAAAAAACAAAAAAGATTTCCTGAATTGAGTTTTTCCAGGGTCTTCTATTTGCTGAATTTTGGTTTCATATTTCAAATAAAAATGCCCCTCTTGGTGGCTAGAGACCTAAAAGACATGGGAGCTTTAGAGGATCTGCTTCCTGATGAAAAATGTTGAAGCAATCAGGCATATATTAAAACAGCTTAGGAGGGAACTTGTTCACTTCCTTTCCAAGATGAAGACTAACATTTCAAGGACATCAAATTGCTGCTGCACCTTTTTTCATAATTTAGAGATCAGTTTGAGCTAAGAAATGATTAAATCAAGGGCCAATGAATGACAACTTAAGCAATTATTGAATGAAATACACCCTTAGAATATTTAGAGAAATAGGCCACAGGGGTAGATTTTAGTAACTTTACATTTTAGATGCTTGTTATGCAGAGTAATTTAACAGACTAAGAAAATACAAACCATGATGTGCTAGCAGAGTAGAATAGCAAATAACACATAGGGTAATAAGTAGCTGATACAGGCAGTCCCTAGTCTATATCTCTGATGTAGCACAGAACCATAGAATTTCAGAGTTGGAAGGGACCTTGGCAATCATCTGATCCAACCTATAACTAAAAAAGACTCCTGTTTAGAACAATCCAGACAAGTAGTCATCCAGCCTTGCTTGGTGAACTCCAATAAAGGGAGATCAACTACTTCTTTTGGCAACCTATTCCACTTTTAGACATTATCATTATGGAGATTTCCATATGGAAATTTTAAATTTGCTTCTTTGTAAATTCCAATCCTTACTCTTTATCATGCCCTGTAGGACCATACTTAGGTACTAGAAAAGAGCTATCATATCCATTCTGATTCTTTTCCCCTCCAGGCTAAACATCCCCAAGTCTTCCAAATCAACTATGAAATAGACCAAGGTCCTTCACCGTCCTGGTTACTCTTCTCTATATATACTATAGCTTATCAATGTTCTTCTTAAACAGTAGCATCTAAAACTAAACACAATAATCCAAGTATGGACTGACCAAGACAGAGTAAAGAGGAACTCTTGTCTCCTTATTCCTGGAAATTATAGTTATATTAGTGCAGAGCAAAATCACATTATTTATTTGTGGCTATCATATCATACTCTCTTTGCTATCCGCTACAACATTCTCAATGATTTTCAGACAAATTCGATACCTTTCCTAGTTTATACTTATAAAGCTGATTTTTTAGAACCCAAAGGTAAGACTTTACATTTGTGCCTGTTACATTTCATCTTATTGAATTTAGTCCAGTGTTCTAGCTTGTCAAGATCTTTTTGGACCCTAACTCATCCAATGTGCTAATTTTCCATCCCAATTATACGTCAACAGCAAATTTAATAAAGAAACCATCTGCACCTTTATCTAATTCATTGATAAAACTGTCCAAAAGCAAAGAGACAGAAACTGGGCAATCTATTGAGGATCCTTTTAAGTTGATATCAAAAAATGATTATTGGTCAAAAGTATGAATCTAAACATACCATTGTCTAGGGTACTTCTTTACATCTTTTCTACAAGAATAACATGAGCAACTTCAAATACTTTTTGAAATCTAAGTAAACAATATCTACAGCATTACCCTGATTTACCAACTTACTTAAGCTGTAAAAATCATGAAACATGTAAATATGGCATGACCTGTTCTTGATGAAGCCATGATGACTTTTTGATCATTGCTTCTTTTCAGGGTTGCTAACCGCTTTCTAAAATAATGCATTCCATAATTTTACCAAGAATTAGAATAAAATTCACTGAACTGTAGTTTGCACATTCTGTTCTCAACTCTGTTTTGAAAAACAGGGAATGGGGTGGCTAGGCAGAGTCAGGAGGACCTGAGTTCAAATCTGGCCCCAGACACTTAACACTTTCTAGCTATATGACCTTGGACAAGTCACTTAACCCCAATTGCCCTGCCTTCCCCCCTCCAAAAAGCAAAAAGAAAAGAAAAACAGCATAATTGCCCTTCCCTAGTTCTGTAGTACCTTTTTCCTTTCTGCCATTGTCCTCCAAATGTCACTGACAATGTCTCAGTAATTATAGCAGCCAGTCCTTTCATTTCCTAAAGATGTAGTTCATCTAGGTCAGGTAACTTGAGTTTATAAAGGGCAGCTACATACTTTATTATTATCTCCTTAGTTCTTGGGTAAATATATCCATTATCTATAACCTCCCCTTTGAAATATGAGCCACAGGAATTCTGCTTCTCTCCTAGGTGCTGCTGCCTGGGATCAATTGTTTTGTATTTTTCCTTCCATTTGCAGATACTACTGTTTTCTGGGACCTTTGCACCCAAATCTGCTTCTTGATTCTCAGTGTCACAGTGTCTAATTTAAAGGAGGGTCTCAGTGATCAGTTTGACTGTGGGAAGAGGAAAGGGAGGGAAAAGGACAGGCTAGAATAAACCTCTGATTTGTCCATTCTGGCCACCTCCATGACCACTCTTCTCTCCAGGCATCTCACTCTACATCCTCAGAGCTAGTGGTTCATACATGGGCAATATCTCAAACCACTGACACTTCTCCTTTTTTCCTGTCCCTAAAGATTCCACCTCCTTCCTGTTCCTAGAACTCTTCACTCAGTTCTTGTGATGAAATGTCCAGAAAATTCACTGAGTCTTGATGTTTCTCTGAAATGTAGATGAATTTTACTTCAGATCTAGAAGGTATGTAATCAGGTTAAAGAATTTTGAGTCAAAAGGGACCTTAGAGATTATCTTGCTTCAGGCTCAGATTCCTTTACTAGATCACAAACTCTTAAAGGGCAGGGGTTGTGTTATTTTTATACTTTGTTTCTTCCTCAGAATCCAGTATAGCTCTCAGAACTTTATATAGGAACTGCATACCCAACTGAGTACATTACATAAACCATATTGAATTGGCTGAGATCCTGGGCTCAGATTCTGTCTTATTTACCTGTAAGACCTTGGGCAAGTTATAAAACTTCTCTGGATCTCAATTTATTCATCTATATGACCACAAGAGGTTGGTGCTATTATTATTATTATTTGTTATTATTATTCTCATTTTACAGATAAAGAAACCGAAACAGACAGGAGTCAAGTGACTTGCTACTAATGGTAGTAGCTCAAAAAGCTACTAATGGTCTGAGGCTGGATTTGAACACTAGCCTTCTTGACTCCAGGTCCAGTCTACTTTGCCACCTAACTATCTATAAGGGGATTAGATGATATGCTCTAATTAGATGACATGATGCTTGATGAGGAGGTTAGGAGACAAGCCCTTTAAGGTCACTTATGCGGGAAGTACTTAACTAGGGTTTATTGAATGAGTGAATGAATCATAAGATTGTAGTCTGTGCTTCAAGTCAGCTGGAGAAGGAGAGAAATCCAAATTGGAAGCAGTAGATAATGGCACATTATAACCACTTAATAATGTTCGAGTTTACATAGTAGTACATAGCTTGGATTTGAACTTGGGCCCTCTGGTTCTAGTTCCAGGACTATTTCCACAATAACACATACTCTCTCTTTTCTTACTTTTTAACAGATGATAGTTTCTTCACTTTTCCCTACTCTAATACCTTCAAAAGAGTTATATACTTTGATTTCCACGAAGAAACATAGCAAGATTTATCTCGGTTTCAAAGGAAAACCTGACTAAAACTGTCCTGGGTTTTTCTTTGTAGTATTTGGGGTGGGAGCAGAAAAGTAGGCCAGAGTCCAGTAGAAGAGAAACAAATAAGTCTGTGTGTGTTGCATATCAGACTGATACCAAGGCTGGGGGAATGGTCATGACATATCATCTACCTTTTCATCTTCTTCCTCCACTCTTGTTCTACAAGATTTCACCCTAGATTAGTCCTTGAATGCCATGAGAAGTAAAATGGGGAGGGGAGGGAAATCACAAGTAGTGGCAAAGGGTAAGAAGATAATGAGGTTAAATGACTGGTCCAAGGTCATTCCAAAAATCATAGGCACAGCAACAACTAAAATGCTAGCCTACACATTCCTAGTCATTCTGCTTCAATTATACTATGATATGTTGTGACTTCAATATCAATGATTTGGCAGGTGGGAACTGCAAGTACTCAAAGATAATATTTGTTTAGCACATTTAAATCAGTGAAGTTAATTTAAAAAATCCCCCAATCAATTTAGTTTCAAAACAATAAGGCTAATAAAAATCTCCCTTTTGAACTCCCAAGGTTTATTTTTTTAAATTAATTTCATCTCTTTAAGCTTACTATCTTTAAATAAAAGATCTGCTTTTGTTCTGTTGCCTTCTTACCTGTTTCATTGCTTTTCATCTTCCTTAAGGGTCCCACCCCTCACTCTTGGGCAGATTTCATCCACCAAAGCCCAGGTTACAATCAGATAGATGTTCTCACTTAGGCAAATACACACACACACACACACACACACACACACACTCATACACACTCATATACATATTTGTGTATACATACAAATTGACATGGATATATCGATATCTTTCCCAAACCCATATATATGTATGTGCATGTGTATATACATATATACACATATATCTCAACCATTGCTGCATGTATCAACTATATATGTATCCATAACCACATATATCAATCATATATGTGTATATACATATGTGTATATACCGCCATATATAATTATATATATCAATCATATAACAGTATATATGTATCTACACATGTATGTGTAGATAGATATATTTCAACCATTACTGTATCTATATCTATAGCTAGATATATGTCCATAATGACACACACACACACACACATACATATACACACATATATCTCAACCATATTTAGCAATATTTTTGTTTGGAGTTGTTTTCCAACTTTTCTGACACTATTTTGGAGTTTTCTTGGCAAAAATACTGGAATGGTTTGTCATTTCCTTCTCTAGCTCATTTGACAGATGAGGAAACTGAGGCAAACAGGGCTAAGTGACTTGCCTAGGGTCACTCAGCTAGTAAATGTCTGAGGCCAAATTTGAACTCAGGAAAATGAGTCTTCCTGACTCCAGGCCTAGCTTTCTATCTATTATGCCACCTAATTGCTCATATAGCAATGTATATGTATGTGGGGTGTGTGTGTGTGTGTGTGTGTGTGTGTGTGTGTATGTGCATGTATGTGTGTGTCACCACAGCAATTAAGTCTTCAACAGAGAATTTTGTGATCATTTTCATAGTGATATTTAAAATAATAGAGGAACCAGAATTTTGTAGATCGCAATAAATAACTTAGGTCTTGCTGGATTTTATGTATTCCAAAGAATTTAATTATCTGTGTCATAGAACTTAATGAACTCAAAATGGCAAATAGAAGAAGAGAAAGATAAGGTACAATATGCCAGGGAGAGTGATTCAAATTGTGTGTAATACATGTGGAAAGAGATCCTAAAAGACTGTCAGGCATACCGTTTCAAGGTTGGTTTTAGATTCCAGTGAAGCCAAGCGTTACCTTGTAAGTATGTAGTGATTCAGTCGAACAACAAGCATTTGTGAATCACTTACTATGTACCAGGCACTGTGTTACATTCTGAGGATACAAAGAAATGTAAAAACATGGTCACTATTTTCAGGGAATGTATTAGTCTAAGAAAATTTTTTAAAAGTATATTAGGAAAAGAATAGTGATAATTCAGACCTTTAGAGTTTGTATGGATCTTAGCAGTCTTCTGGCCCAAACATCTATTCTATGCATGAAATTCTGTGACATTGTTGTGTAAAACAACAACGATAAGCCTTTACTGCTGTTTTCAGTTACCATCCTGTCTTTTTCAAGAAAAAGATAGCAAAGGAATGGAGAATTGAATGGTAGCCAAGAAAAAGATGAAACTGCATAGGCAGCTTGGTCTAGTGATGAGATTTTATGATGAGATTCCATCTAGTGATGGGCCTGGAGTCAATTGACCTGAGTTTGAATCCCAAATTTAATACTTGGACTAGCTTAGTGAGCATGAGCAAGCTGCTTAATTTATTTCTCTAACCCTCAGTGGACTTGCCCTGTAAAACAAGGTGAACACATGCATGTTGTATCTCCTAGGGTTTTTGTGACCAAAAAAATGCTTTGTAAATCCTAAAGTGTTACAGAAATGTGAGCTCTAATTGTTAATATCTTGTATATTATTACTTTCTTTTTTATTTGATAGGGATAGGAAGAAAGGATCCTTTGTCACACCATCTTTAAGTATATTGCTTCTGTGTCAATAAAGACAAACTTTATTATAATCAAAATGCTTACTGGGTTATCTTTCAGAAACTAAATTAGAATATACACCTAGAATGGCAAACCCTTTTTACTACAACAAGGATGTTAGAGCATTCCAGATCAGAGTTGATTTAACACAGCTAAGAGTGGAAATTGTAGATATTCTAAATGGGAGTGAGGGGAGGTCAGGATGAAACATCTTAGGGAAATGGAACTAGATAATTATTTGTGGCGAAATTCATCTTCTGACTCTCTGGGATAGTGACTTTAATGGTCTTCATGAGAGGCCGTGCATGTCAAGTCATTTTCTCTCGATGACTTGTCATCCTTCTCTGCTGTTTCCCTTCCTCAGGCAACTCCATGAGCCATTTTAACTACAATTCAATGAGAGAAGACTTCAGTTTGATTTCCTCTCAACATCACTTTAATACCATTGAGATAGTCAAATTGATTTGGTTTTTCCCTCCATTTTGTGTGGCTGAGACTAAGCTCTTGTTCCTTTGTTCTACAACCCTACAGAATACTTAATTTCACACTATTTGTGGCCTCTTATCTAGAGGGTTTAACTTCCTGGTAAATTCTTCCTGGAGCCTTCATTCCATTCCCAGCCCTGTTCCTGACTTTCTAGATATCAAAACCATGTCCCTGCATTGGATACCTTTATTCCTCCTTCCTACTCCTTCTTTTTGCTTTTCAGGTCCCTTTCGGATGTTGTTTTCCCCCATTAGAATGTAAGCTACTTGTGGACAGGAACTCTTCCTTTTTGCTTGTGTTTATATCCCCAGCACTTACCACAGACACACAGTAAGTGCTTAATAAATGCTTCTCTCCATTCCTTCTTCTCTTATTATACGACTATGCAAAAGAATGTTCTTGCCTCTTTTTGCTTTAGACGAAATGCTTTTTTTTCCCCATTAAGATCTGAGTAGTGTCACATATTTAAAGAAGAAAGATGGTGCTTTTGTAGAGGGCATTCATGCTTCATGGAGGCTACAGGAGATGACTAACTCTAGTTGTCTATGGTCTTTTTAAAAAGGTGTTGTTACTATGAGAAATGGTTTATCAAGTCTCAATGATAATTAAATCTTAGGCACAGTACATGACTTGGAGACTAATTTTTAGAAACAACCAAGGTTGAACTGATTAAGAATATAGTCATTACTTGATTAAGTTCTTCCAGGTGTGAAAAATAATTTATATAGACATCAATTTTCAAGTTAATCCACTGAGTAGCTGCAATGTGTTTGGTTAGAATGATTAATAAGGGAAATAGAGTTCAGGGGATATAGAATTAATCATGGGACATGAAGCTGATGGTGATTTCATCATCCTTTCTCAGAAGTCTAAGCTTATTTTTGCCATTTGTTAACAAAACTTTGTGCCCTGATCAAGTTCATTGTTATTATAAAAGCTTTTGGTTTTAAAAACAGATGTAGAATAAAGAGAAAGTCCCTGTTCTCAAAAAACTCCCAATCTGATGGAAGAAACAACATGCAGACCATCACGTACAGACAAAATATATACAGGATACCTTAGGAGTAGACTCAAAGAGAAGGCGCCAAGATTAAGGAGGACTGGGAAAGGCTTCTTATAGAGGGTAGGACTTTAGCTGAGACTTGAGGGGAGCCAGAAAAGTGAGGAGGCAGAGATGAGGAGGTAGAACATTCCAGACATGGGGGACAGTCAGGGAAAAGCTTCAGAGTCAGGATTGATGGGGTGTCATTTCTGAGGACAGGTATGTACAACATGTAAAAGCATACCAAGAGTTTAATGAGAATTCAAGCAGGTTTCCCTCTGGAAATGATTACCATTCTTACCATCAAGTTCTGTTCCATGTATTTTGTAAAATGGGTAACAAGGTCATATTTATGGTTTTTTTTAAGGAACTCTCATGCCCATGAATTTGTGTGTGTGTGTGTGTGTGTGTATGTGTTTAAATTTATTTACTATTAGTTTATAACATTCAGTTCCACAAGTTTCTGAGTTCCAATTATTTCCCCTACCCTCTCTCTGATATAGGTTCTATATATCTCACATTAAACATTAGTCAAGTTGTAAAGAAGAATTATAACTAATGGAAATAATAATGAGGAAGAAGAAACAAAGCAAAATGAAAAAGAGAGCAAATAGTTTGCTTCAATTTGCATTCAGATTCCGTAATTGTTTCTCTGGATATGGATAGCCTTTTCCATCACGAGTCCTTTGGAGTTGTCTTATAAACTTGCGTTGCTAAGGGGAGCCCAGTCTATCAAAGTCAGTCCTAAGAGATATGATGCGTCTGTAATTGTGTACAATATTCTCCTGGTTCTGCTCCCCTCACTCAGCATCAGTTTATGTAAGTCTCTCCAGGTTGTTATGAAGTCTGTCTGCTTTTCATTTCTTATTAGCACAATAGTATTCCATTACATTCATATACCACAACTTGTCCAGCCATTCCCCAATTGATGGGCATCCCCTTGATTTCCAATTCTTTGCAACAACAAAAAGAGCTGCTATAAATACTTTTGTACATATGGGTCCTCCTCCCACTTGTATGATCTCTTTGGGACACAGCCCTGGAGGTGGTGTTAATGCCCTTGAGCCTTGATTTGATATGTCAACTACTTTGTTGTATTGAAACTTCCTAGACATTGCCTTATTTGAACCATCTCAATCATGACTTCTCTAGTAATGGAATCAGATAAACTGGGGATGTTTATTATTTAGAGTCTATTAGCTTCACTTGGAGGTCCTGATATTGCCCTCAATCTTATTTTTATCTCTTTATTGTGTTGGCAGAATGCTGCCATGGCAGCTGACTGTTTTACTCAAAATAATTCTGGATGGATATAGTGCTGTTTAGAATTTCATGAGAGGTATGAACATCAGTTTGGAAAAATATAACTACGTGTTTCTCTCTGTGAAATTTCATTTTCTCTGGTCTCTATGTTGAAATTATAGACAGGAACAAGCCCTTTCCAAAGGTTGGATTCACACAGCAATGGAAATTAACATTAGCCTAAAGACCCAGGCCTTTAAAAATGCTGTAGCAGAACTGAAAAGCAGAAAAGCAGATTAGATTTTAGGATCTAAAACCATATCCAACACTATGTAAATAGGATGCTGCAGCCTCACGCTGTATTTTTTTTTATTTTGCTAATGCTTATCAGATGTGACATCACTATGATACTGACAAATGTGGATGGCCTGTTGAAAAATTTTTAATTTTTTTTAACAAAAAATTTGTTAAGGTTTCAATGTGCTATATAATAGGTTAAAAGCACCTTAACTGTAGGTCTGCTTTGGGGCTAGTTTTTTTATCATGCATGAAATGAGATGGCACCTTAATTAGCAAGCTATTAGAGTGCTATAAAAATTCAAGTTATCAAAATTAGTTTTTTATCCTTCTACGTAGAGAATAGATAGATGAGTTCAAGTGGCAAACCTAGTTGGCAAGAATTTTGGAGAAATAAAACTGGGAACAAGAAAAATTAATGTTGTATACAATTCTAACTTCTTAGCTCACAGGGTTTTCGGTGAGAGGCCAGTTACAAGTAGAAAGGACTTTAGGGTCTACATTGCACTATAAAATTATTTATGAAAGGATCAACCTAAGGTATATTTATTTAAATTCATGGAGCTTGAGTATTCTTCAAAACATCTGTATCTTGTCAAGTTTAGATAAGTAGAAATGGAGAGATCTTTTTTTGTCTGATAATATACTCTCATTTTTTTACCTTCTCAATTCTAATTGCAAACCATTTTTCCACCTTGCTTTGATTAGTATTTCATTATTGCTATCAGATTCAATAATCATTTAGCATAACCTAGATAGCCTTTCTACCCAGGCCATTTCCCTTGCAAATTATGCTCAGATTATCCTTTTTTATCCTGTTATTTTGACAGAATGGTTTGTGATCATCTAGAATAGGGGTTTTTAACCTTTTTTCTCTCATGAGACTCTTCATCAGTCTGGTGAAGCCAGTGGACCCTACCATGGAATAATAATTTTAGATGCATAAAATAAAATAATTGGATTACAGATAAAACTACTTCTATTGGAAGATTACCAAAATATTTTTTAAAAAGAAACCAAATTCTGGGGTGGCTAGGTGGCTCAGTGAATAGAGCACCAGCCCTAGAACTCAGAAGGACCTGAGTTCAAATCAGACCTCAGACACTTAACACTTACTAGCCATGTGACCTTGGGCAAGTCACTTAACCCCAATTGCCCTCCAAAAAAAAAAGCAAAATTAAAAAAAAATAAATGAAAAAAACAAATTCATGTATTCCTTGAAATCTACCCATGGATCCCTTGTGAACCTGAACCTCAGATTAAGAACTAATTTAGAAGATCCTGAAAATACTCTATGTTCCTCTGACTGTTTTCCCCTTGATCATCATGCCCATGTCATTTACTCTCGTCTTGGCAATACAAGATTGCAAAAATAGTGACATTCAGGAATGGGTGATGTGTTAGATTCCCCATCCTGCCTGTGGTATAGAGCAAATTATGCAAATTAGTTGAGGAAGTCAGGAGAATAAACTGTGCAGATGAACATTAAATATTGATGGGATCTTTTTTTTTTTTCATGCACTTTTCTCTACCCAAGATAATGTTCTTTGATGGTGAAAGTGGGCTTATCATGTCCCTCCCTCATTTGGCTGTATTGACATTGCTGTTGGCCCAGATAGGAAGTATTAAAAATACCATAAAACCAGTCCTAGTGGTTTCAGTTGTCAACAGAGATGAGAGTTTCATGGGGGCATACCTCTTTTTAAGGCAATATCACTTACAGATTCTTTTAGGCTGTGAGTGGTCTCTAAACAAGAAAAAAGTCCACCTGGCCATTGTTAGTTCTCTAAGCAAATTGATTATGGTAGTTGCCATCATTGCAAATAAGCAAAATCATTTGACACAACCATTTGAGTTTGTTCCTGTCTTACTTTTTTCTTCAAATGCTACCAAGGAGCTTCAGAATCAAGTACCAGAAGCTTTCTGGATTGTTACAAATTGATCATCCTGCCTTACTCCAAGAACATTCACAACACAACATAAATATGCCCTTCTATTTCATGAAAGATTGTTTTGCCATTCTTGCCTTTGTGAGTCTCAGTCTATCATTGACTGTAGGTCGCTAGCAAGATATTTCATCATTCAGGCCTCAGTTTCCTCATCTATGAAATGAAGGAGTTGATGACTAGATGACCTTTAAGGTCCTTTTGGGGGTCAGAAATTCTATGATTAATTTTTATTTCCCCTCACTTAGCAAAACCCTTATACATTGCTAGAATGTAAATTACTATAGTAATTATTAATTTAGTAAATTTACTTGAGGGATTTTTTTACTCTTAGTTTTTATATCCCTAGTGCCTAGTACAGTGCTTTATACGCAGGAGATTCTCTCTCTCTCTCTCTCTCTCTCTCTTTTTTTTTTTTTTTTTTGCTTTTTGCAGGGGGGAAGGCAGGGCAATTGGGGTTAAGTGACTTACCCAACGTCACATGGCTAGTAAGTGTTAGAGTGTCTGAGGCCGGATTTGAACTCAGGTCCTCCTTACTCCAGGGCCGGTGCTCTATTCACTGCACCACCTAGCCATCTCTACACAGGAGATTCTTGATATATGATTCAATCTATTGATTTAATTCTTAATCAGTTATACTTCTCAAATATTTCCCTTATTGTGAAGTCATTGCTACACCTTTAGTTAAGCACCTCACTGCCACTTACCTAAATTATTGCAACAGCCTCCTCCTTGGTATTCCAGCTTCCATTCTAAAACGCTTCTTATCCATCCATCTTTCATGTTGCTCCCAGATTAATCTTTGGCATATCCAGATTTGATTATATCATTCTTCTGTACTTTAATGGTTCCCTATTGCCAACCAAAAAAATTAATTTGTGTATCTTTCATAACTTTCTGCTAGAATGTAAGTTTCATGAAGTTAGGGGCTATGTCTTATGTAATTCAGTTCAACAAACATTTATTCAGTGTGTCATACACAAATGACCATGCAAAGTGCTGAGAAAACATAAGCCGTAGGTAAGAGGTTGTTCCAGCTCTCATTGACCTTGCAGGCATACCTAGGCATTGACCTAAGGTGAAGGCATACCTAGATAACTATATTTTACAGTACTCTATGATAAGACCTTTAAGAAGGTGCTATCTAAAGCCTGTGGTCTAAGATTCACAGACTGTTTCATGGCCTTGTTATTAGTTCTTTGAAGGATAAATGGGTGATGGGTGAAAAGAGGAAGGTAGGACATTTCAGGCACAAAGGATGGCATGTGGTGGGGGGGGAATAAAAGATAATGCTAGAAAGGCACCATGAGCACAGTATACTCCCTAGCAAGCATCTAATAAATACTTGCTGACTGACAACTACTCTGAGGTGCATATATTTCTCTTTGAACCATACCTATGATTTCATGATTGTGGGCTCCCACTTCATCAGCTACCATTTCATTATCTCCCCTGATGAACTTCCATGCCAATACAGACCACCATTTTCTCTGTCACTTAGAGTCTTCAATAATTGCCTGAGGATTGAAAGGTAGGGACTTGCCCAGGGTCACCTGACCATTATATGTCTGAGACAGGACTTAAACCCAGATCTTTCTGATTTGGGGGGTCAGCTCCATTTCCACCAAACCATGCCCTCTTACTCTTCACAGAAGAGGTTCTTCATCAAGATTGATTGAAATTGGACCTTTCAGGATTTTGCTGGGAAAAGTTTTCCTTTTAGAAAACTTCATATTTATAAATCCAAAAAAGGAGGAATAAAAACACAGGTATTATAAATATTTGGGATGAAAAATATCTTTCATTCTTAATTTAGTGAAAAGAAATAAACACAGAGATCTCTTAGGATAAGAACAGGACTTTATTCTCTTCCCCGGGAGAAGAGTGCGCTCTTCCCCATGACTCATCATGGAGCAGAGGCAAGTTACAAAAGATAGTGCTGGAATTTATAACCTAACTTAGTCAAGACCTCTCCCCGACTGTTTCCCCTCTTATTGGTGGAGAGGCACACTTCACCAAATACTTCCCCAACTGGGACAGCAAGGAAAGATAAGGGGAGGGTCCCACCAAGGCAGGAAAATAGACAAAGGAAGATAAAAGTGATTGACAGAAGCAATTTGAAAAGTTAACCACCCTAAATTGAGAAGTTTTCACTCATCCCATACATAAATGTTACTGAAATCATAATTAATTGCTGAAGTTTTTAAGGAGGAAAGGCTAAATGCCCATTACATAAAGAAGCTTTTGAAATTCTGGGATACTAAATGGTAATTCTCCATGAACCTCTATCTCATCACAGATAAAACCAACAGAATGAAAAACAAAATTACGGAACTTCTGAGACATCTTCTCTTTTCTGAAGGAGCTGCAAGATGGTGTTTATATTTATTTCACAGATGATCTGAGGATTCATCTTTGCTTTAGGGTCAGATCAATTATGGCCTAGGAGTTTCTTCCAACTAACTAACTAATCCCCCCAACTAACTAATCCCAAATCTTACTCTGAGGTGACCCAATTTCATAGGATAGATAGAGCACTTACTTACTCTGTGCTATTTATTGTGCTAAGGACTGGGAATCCAAATACAAACAAAAAGGAAGTCAGTCCCTACCTTCAAGGATTTATGTTCAAATGCAGGAAGTTATTGTTCAGTAGCATCTATACTGCCCATGAGATTTTCTTGGTCAAGATACTAGAGTAGTTCAACATTTTCTCTTTCAGTGGATTAAGGAAAACAAGTTGTGACTTGTCCAGGGTCACACAGCTAGTGTCTGAGGTGGGACTTGAACTCAGGTCTTCCTGACTCTAGGCCCATCACTGTCAATTGTGCAACCTAACTAGTTCAACTGTCTAGACTAGGATATTCTATGTGAGAAGACCAAGGATAAAGTAGACTTCTCTAGTTTACCTTGCCCCAATTCTGGAGCATTCCCTAGCCAGAGGATAGGAATCCTTGGAACCCAATGACCTCGGCCCCAGTGACCTCTATTGACTTCTCAAATTGGTGAATTCATTCCCATCTCTATATGAGGAAACACCCTTATCAGCCGTGCTCATTTAAACTTGGTTCAGCCCATTACTCTCTAGTTTTTTTCTAGACTTCTCCTCCTCACCCAACTTTTCAGCTCTCTTTTATGTATTGTCTTCCTGCATTACTCATTGGAAAAGACCTTGATGCTGGGAAAGATTGAAGGTAAATGGGTGAGATGGATAGATAGTGTCATGGAAGCAACAAATA
>CM053586.1:252492029-252507340 GCA_028646515.1 Pseudochirops corinnae
CTTATCAGCCGTGCTCATTTAAACTTGGTTCAGCCCATTACTCTCTAGTTTTTTTCTAGACTTCTCCTCCTCACCCAACTTTTCAGCTCTCTTTTATGTATTGTCTTCCTGCATTACTCATTGGAAAAGACCTTGATGCTGGGAAAGATTGAAGGTAAATGGGTGAGATGGATAGATAGTGTCATGGAAGCAACAAATATGAACTTGGATAGACTTTGGGAAATAGTAGAGGATAGAAGAGCCTGATGAGAAGATTAAATTAATCCTGCATTATTTATTTATTGATCCTACTTACAATTAATTTTGTTTCCTAAATGCTTAAGTCTTGGTCCTTTCTCTCTGAACTTGGCTTAGAATTCAGCTTGTCTGAGTGGATTAAGTTTAGAAATTCTGTTCTCATTCTAATCACTGTTCTATTCTTGCTTCAAGGGATTTAGCTGTCCTTAGAGGATGTGGGTGAATACCAAGGTGTCTGATCTTGTATCTTTAGACCACCAAGTTATCCTTCAATGATGTCTGGTTTGTTGTCCAAATAACTCTGAGCTAAAGTTTAGAAATTCATTTCTCTCATAAAAACATTCTAATTCTAAAGGCTGGAACCTTTGTGTACTTGGAGGAAAAACACTACTTGCTCTGGTTTATCCACTTTCTGGGACCTAATACATCATTAGACCACATGAGCAAGCATTTTTGGAATTTCTTTTAACCTGTAGTGGTAGGGAGCATAACTTTTGGCAATTGTCTTCCTGTTGAGTAGTTATTCAAGTTTGAAATAGTCCTGGGGTAAACATTAAACAAATGATAAAAGCAGGTGCTTCCACTGCAGAGTCTGCTGATTTGGGGGTTTATTTACAACAATGGAGACGATTTTGAATGCCAGGGACTCAAGGCTACTATCAGGAACAGAGTTGTTTAATTTCTCTTTGAAGCATTCTATACCCTATTACATATAATAATATGTTCAGATGCATATGTAATGTAATCTCTTTTGAGAACAGCATGACTATCATTGGGGTAGAATGAGAAATGCTGAGTGGAAAAGCTCCTTAAGATACACTTTATTAACATTTTGTTGACTTGACATTATTTTTGTTATGCTGTCATCTTCAGTTTTCATACTGTATCATGGATGACACAATAGGTCTCTAGAACCTCAATCAATATTCAGTTTATACTGAATTAGATATACTATTATCTATTATTATCTTTCTACTAACATCTTACTTTAATACCTCATTGGAGCCTTAAGAGGACTCTGAATTCTTAAAGACTGCACCACTGGGGCACAAGTTCTGACATACTGGACCAAGCTGGAGAAGATTTGGGTATGTGCCCTGTAATCAAATATATTTGTCATGTTTAATGATCAGCCTAGGTAAATCTGGAGCCCATCATGGGAAGGCTAGCCACTGGAGAATGAATAATTTTAAGCCACAGGAACTTAAAAAAAAATCATTAATGAGAGATGCAGGGATTGTGATCTGCTTCAGAGGAGGGAACTGATGAAAGCATAGATATTGAACGTTTTAAAGTAAGTATATTTACTTTCTGATATGCTCTGCTATGGACAGCTAGATTATACAGTGGATTCCACTAGAATGCTGGGCCTGGAGTCAGAAAGACTCATCTTTTTGAGTTCAAATCTGGCTTCAGATACTTACTAGCTGTGTGACCCTGGACAAGTCACTTAACCCTATTTGCCTCAGTTCTCTCATTTGCAAAATGATCTAAAGAAGACAATGGTGAACCATTCCAGTATCTTTGCCAAGAAAACCCCAAATGTGGTTATGAAGAATCAGACACGACTCAACAACAACATGCTCTATCATGACATGGAATTCAGGGGCTTTTTCCCTGGGGAAGAATGGGTCCATAGGATTCATGTTACTTTTTGCAAGTTATGAAATAAAATGGATATGGACCTGAATTTAGGTAACTGGTCCAGTTCTTCTTTTCTCCTTTAATATAGACGTCAAAGGCAAAAATTAATGGGAAGAGGAAATAAGTGAGCACCACATCAGCAACATGGTGGTAGAGGTGGAAGATGGTTGGATCTGGACTTGGAGTCAAATTGTTGCTCAAACATAGACAAGTCTGAAAACTTGGGTCTCAATTTCCTCATCTGTAAAATGAAAGTGTTAGACTAGATGGTCTTTCAAGTCCCCTCCAACTCTGTCTCTGTGTTGTCTGTGAAGTCTCTGGTAGACAGGAAGATCTTTAGGTGATAATAATAACTAGCATTTATTGAGCCCTTACTGCATGACAGGCACTGTGCTAAGTGCTCTGCAAATATCTCCTTAAACCCTCACAACAATTCTGGGAGGGAGGTGCTATTATTATCCTCATCTTACAGGAAACTGAGGCAGAGGTTAAGTGATTTGCCCTAGGTCACAAAACTGGTAAGTATCCAAGCATGGATTTGAACTCAGGTCTTCCTAACTCTAGGACTAGTATTCAATCCACTGCTCAATCTAGCTTCCTGTTAGGCAGCTTAGATGTATTCTTAGCTGATTCACAGTTGCAAAGGATTATATTTGTATAATTAGTAACCTATTCATGAAGGGTCTAAAAACATTATACTGTCAGTTCCAAGATATCAAATCACCAAAGCCTTGTGTTTTAATTTTTTACCTATAACATGATCTAGGAGCACGGACCCAAATGATAATATTTTAGCATGTGTCAGCATCTTCTATGCTTCCTGCTGTGCCCAGGTCATAGTAACTTTGTAAAAAATGTTGCTTCTTTTCTGTAGACTAAATGGTCTAGTGAACTGGGGTAAAATATGATGGCCGTGACATGGAGACAGCCCTCCAATGCAGTCACTGAAAGCATCTACTTTCCAGAAGGAGATCACATTGCAACTGATTTCTTTACTGGTAATCTATCAGTTATCCATTTGACAGGTCTATGAATCATGATGTTTAAGAAATATCAACAATTCCATGCTTGATTTACCTGAATATCAGATGCTTTCAGTGCATTGAGTAATTGTGCTGGAAGCCCAGAATCCTTCTTAGACACAACCCTCTTAATTGCAGTCCAACTAGCATGATTTACTGTCCCCCCAGGGATGACTGATAACAAGAATATTAACTCGAAGGATGTACCACATTTTACATACGGCATGCTTATGATAAAATGGATGATTTTTAAAAATGAAGCTCATGAAAGAGGGTCAGCCTTTTAAGCAATTTTGTGCTGGGTGGAGAAGGTAATCAGTTTTATAGTACCTGCCACTGCAGTACCTAATTGGTTGGTGACTAAGCATCGACAAAGATCACAGCTGTCCGTATCGTTTCTTAAAGCTCCTGTTTCACTTTCTGAAGTTGTCCAAAATATCAAAGAGGGTGTTCTGAGTTGAAGAATAAAAGTTAAAAATTAAATCCTAGAGATAGTTCATATTATTAATCATTTTGATTCTCTCCACCCCCCCCCCCAAAAAAAACAACAACAACATGATTTATCAAAATGTGATAAGGGGTTATCAGTGAAGATTAGGTGTACTATACCAGAACTAGACTTCTCTTCCATAACTGACACTCCTGGTATACAGATGCTCCTGATCATTAGTATGCCTTCAATGCTGGTGTGCACTGCTTAGATTACACCAACCTGGGATGGGGAACTTGTGGCCTCTAGGCCACATGTGGCCCTCTTGGTCCTCAAGTTCACAGAGTTTGTATTCAGTCGCCACACTTGATGACCTAGAAGGCCACATGAGGCCTCAAGACCACAGGTTCCTCACTCCTGCCAACCCATATGCAAGTTGCAGTGCAGTGAGTGAGAATCTATAGAAGTGGATGGCACGTATCTGAGAAACTTGCAGTACTCCAGCTGTGATGGTCTCAGACTTTGCCCTTGTCTCTCTTCTTTTTTATTTATTTGTTTGTTTTTGGAGGTGGGAAGGCAGGACAATTGGGATTGAATGACTTGTCCAAGGTCACAAAGCTAGTAAGTGTGCCAAGTGTCTGAGACCGGATTTGAACTCAGTCCTCCTGACTCCAGCTCTGGGGCTCTATTCACTATGCCACCTACCTGCCCCATTCTCTGACTTTTTAAATGACTGTAACCACCATATGTCTGGGTAGGGTAACCAGTCAGGAACTTGAGTGATGTGTAAATATTTCCTTAGGGATCTTTTGTGGTCTAATTCTCTGTTACTGGAGAAGTTTGAACTATGATAGGTAACTTCATTATAGCCCATGGCAGGTTCTGATTGCCTACCAGGTTTGGTAAACAACTTAAAGTTTGGAAATTGGAAATTTCCTATGGAAAATTCTTATGAGTGATCCTTTGTCTAAAGTGTAGGGCAAATCTAGTTGTATTTTTTGGCCAAATTTTTGTAGATTCCCCAGAGGGCAGGGGTTTTGTTTTTGTATATTTCCAAAGACTTCTCACTGGTTAGTATCAGGGATTGAGAAGAATGGGTTAAAGGTTTGTCCAAGGTTGCCTGTGACTTACTTAGTTCTTTACCTCTAGCTCTCAGGTACTCATTGTTCATTAAAGATTTATTCATCTCTTGGGACTTGCTTGGGTTTATGTTGGTAAGTTGTACTTTTTAGAACTACTTGGTTTATTTCTTATTCTCTCCTTGATTACAGTTCCCTTTCCTAGACTGCCAGTCTTTCTAGAGGCATGGCATCCATTATGAGTTACTGCCTCAGTTCCTTTCTCTGGGTTTCTGGTCATCTGGGCTTCTATTATTCAATTAGAGTCTGAACCATTAATACCAGAACTTTGGGGGATATATATGGTAGTTTTTGTAAAGTCTTTAAGTGAACATTTAGTGATTTCTCCTAATTATAAAAACCTGAATTAGACTCCTCATGGGAAAAGATTCCTCACCCCCATAACATGCCAAATCCATGTCATCATTAGCTTTCTATACCCTGTGACTCTGTGTTCAGAAAAGTCGTCTTTCTTATAATCATATTTCTTCTATCTGCTCAAATTGAACTGACCTCTTTGGCACCATCCTGACAAATCTCCAGCTTCCTTACTATGAAAAAATCTTTGAAGGTTTTATTTTCATCCACTGGCTTAAGGGGCCCCAGTTATATAAGACATTTAATTAAACTTTAAATGATAAGGAGGAAAAAAAATTGTGTCTAAGTATTGCCCTTTAAATACCCTTTAAAAGTGCACCCTGGTTACTCTCTTTACATCTTTATTCAGATTATAAAATAACATGCAAAAGCTAAACAGAAAATGGGATAGTCCTCATTAGACTAAAATTTTGTAATTATTGTCAAATAGTAGAGTTGAGCAAGTGTGACCTTAAAGATGTTTATAAATCAGAAACCTCAGAAGAAATATTAAAATATGACACACAAATAAATAGCAGTTTTTAGTGCCTAAAGATTTCTGCATTCAATAGTTCTAATTCTCTCAAATATTGAATAGTATAGACATGCATCTTGAAATTGCTTAAAGCACTCTTCAATATTTGGAAGTTTTATATTTGTCATTTAATACTATCCATGACAGAAAGAAGCGAGATGCAGCCAATGACAATCTTTATTCATTACTACTCATTAAATCTGAAAACCTTATTTCCCTTCCCCTTGCTTCTATTACTAAATGGGCATTTTACTCTTTAGTAGCTATATATGTATATATATGTATATGTGTATGTACATATGTGTATTTATGTATATATGTATATACACACATACACATATGTGTATACACACATACATCATCTTCATTTTGTTTTTCACATAGAGATGAAATTTATTTTTCAACTTTATGGAAGTGAAAATTGTACTTCCAAGTTGATACAAGGGTGTTACCTATGTAGTATTTATAAACATTAGAATTAGAAGGCTCTTCAGAGATCCTGTAGTCCAAGCCCCTCATTTTACTGAAGAGGAAAATGAAGCCCAGAAAAGATCTTGAGAAAGGTTATATGCAACCAGTTAGTGCTAGAACTGAGCCTAGAACATGGATTTCCTGATTCCTTCTCCAGTGCTCTTTCTACCTTACCATTCAAGACACTTAGACAGCGTGAAAATCTAGCCAGGAAGATATTACATTGTTATATAGAGGTAAATACTTTTTCTACTCCATTCCTAGGATATGTGGGCTTTACTGGTTATGTTACTTCTCACCAAAATTCAGCAAAGCTCTAATTTTCCATGGACTTCAAAATATTCTCTTCTTTGAGAAGCTTAAGTATTTGGTGGAACTGTATGTGTCAGAGGAAGAGAGGAGTAAACAAAGCCTACATTTCTCTCTTATTGACCCTTTTTGGGGAGTAACAATCAGCAAAAGTACTAATATTGCTTTGTGAAATGTTAGGATGAGCTGGAACATTTAAGGGCCAGCTGTATCAACTCCGTATCTGATTTCCCAAAGATCTGGAGAATATCAGAATTGGAATTGACCTAAGAGACCATCTAGTTCAATTCCTTTATTGGAATCCCTGGTACAACATCCAGCCTCTACCTGAAAACCTGAAATGATTGTTAACTCCCCACCTCCTGAGGTGCACCATTAAATCTTTTCACTATTTTAATTGTTAGAAAGTTTTTCCAAATTTGGGAACTATGCATACCCAAGGAGTCTGTGAATAGATGTCAGGATGTCCATGAAATTGGATGGAAAATAATTTACATACTTTTTAAACTAACCTCTAACTGACATTTAGCATTTCCTTCAATTATTTAACAACATAATTCTGAGCAGTGGTCCAAAAGCTTCATCAGATTGCCAGAGGGGCCCATAACACACAAAAAAGTTTAATACCCCCTTTACTAGAGAGACTAACATCTACTTCATCCAGGACACAAATATAAAGAATTCAGAAGAATTAGACATTGACCCCGTTAAATGTGGAATTGATGAAACTCTGTCTCAGTTCTATTTCTGCTACTGACTTATTTGGTAACTCTGGGCAGGTCCCTTGGTCCGTATTCTTTCCATTAATAAAAACAATACCAAAAGCATCTTGTTGATACATCAAGAAGATTCATGTACCTTGAAGTCCTTGGGGAAAAAATCTCTCTGAAAATGAAAAATACACCCTATTCGTTTATTAATCAATGTTTGTCACATTCACAGTTGCGCAGCCAGGAAATGATTGATTGCGTTTTATCGGCCTCATACTCCAAGTTAGAATTTGGCACAGAGGACTGCAGGTAGGGGAGTGCAGGTTTTAAAAGTGATCATACTATTAACAACTTCCCATTGCACATACTTTAGGAAAATATAGAAAGTACATAGTGTCATTCCCTAGCATTTGCTGCTCTCCTTCAGCAAGTGAATAAGCAGCTATTTGCAACATTGGGGAAGTGTGAAATGGGAAAAGTTTGACTCAGGGAAGAAGCAATGTAAAATGTTCTCAATGGGGTTTGTGACAATATATTTTGAAGAAAATGCACACAAACAGCCCTTTTTGTGGACAATATTAGCATGCTAAAATGATATCTCAGAATCTTTTGCCTCCAGATTGTCTTAACTTTGGCTCTAACTTTGAAGAATTGTGTTTCTTCTCCTTAGAGTGAGGTTAGGTTTCGAGTCATTTTTGAAGCTACGGTAATTTCTGGTTATATTACTGCCTCAGCATAAATATCAAATAAGGAATTCAAAAGGACGAATCTCTCTGGCATTGTCAAAATCAATAAAACAAAAATATTTTTGTAACTGAAAGCAAAACATAAAAAAGATATAATATGTGTGGAACAGGGTAAATGAAGGAAGGAAGGAAAAGGAGAGAGAGAGAGAGACACAGAGAGAGAGAGAGGTTGCGAATCAATGTATTTTTTCCAACTTTTCCACCATTAGAATTACTCTTTTACATTAAGGTCTTGTGTCTCCAAATCATCCATTAAACTGTATGCCCTGCAATAGAAAAGTCACAGAATCTCCTAATGGAAAGGGACCTCAGAGACCATCTAGTCTAACCCATGGCTCAACATGTAACCCCAACAAATTTCACATAGTTATTGCTTATCAAGCCTTTGTTTCAAGAACTCCACTGAGGAAGAATTAATAATCTCCCAAATCAACCTATGCCACTTTTAGATATTTTTAATTGTTTTTCCCCCTCATACAGTGGAGTTGTATATTATTGGGGGTTGGGGATGTGGTAGGTTTTTAAAGTTAGCACAATGAGAAAACCTGGTAAAGCAACATTACCCTTGAAATGACCTTAAATCCTTCATATGGTATAATAGAGTATCTTTAAACAGTTGTGGCTAGAAAGGAGTTAGGCTCTCATCCAATCATTCAATCAGTCAACATTTATTAAGCACTTACTGTATGCCAGGCACAGCACTAAGGGCTGGGGTTACAAAAAGAGGCAAAAGACAGACCCTCAAAGAGCAAGGTTAAGTTATGAGTCATTTCTGAAGCTACAGTAATTTCTGGTTTATTACAATCTCAGTATAAGTATCAAATAGTTGCTGTGGAAACTATTCAATCTAAATTTTATTTTTTTCACAGGACTCAGCTAAACTATTGATCAAGTAAGAGGTAGAAACCAAGAATTCTACTTCATACAGAAGAAAAGAAAAATAGGCAAGGACTTAGCTGGTAGGAAAACCAATGATTAGGGGAAAATACTCTTGAAAAGACTTTACACATAAGGACAATTTATTTTATCACAAAACTGTTTTTTTTTCTTTCTGCTTCATCAGAAGACATTAGAAGATGGAAGTAAGTCAAGAAGAACATAGTAGGTGCCTTCTAGGTGATGAAGGATAATGCTAGGAAGTCCGGCTTCCTAGAGAAGCTTACTCTTTCATTTGCTGGATGATGTTTCTCTCATTAACTCA
The DNA here is from genome assembly GCA_028646515.1 of Pseudochirops corinnae. Taxonomy (NCBI): domain Eukaryota; kingdom Metazoa; phylum Chordata; class Mammalia; order Diprotodontia; family Pseudocheiridae; genus Pseudochirops; species Pseudochirops corinnae. Next base: position 252,500,810 of record CM053586.1, read on the forward strand.
GCCAGTCTACACAGAAAGATAGACCATCTACATAGGCATGGTGAAGAGGAAATAATAGGATCACAATCAGGCTTGAACAATGCTCACACTAAAAGGGAAACTCTAGACCTGGGATAGACTGAGATAATAGTAATTTCATTTCTACCATCTTTTGCTGCTTCCAGGGCATACATTCATTGAATGGAATAGCCTTGTGCACCATTTAACTTCTGTTTCTCTCTCTCTTCCTTCCACTCCCTTGGCCCATCACATTTAGGTGAACTTGCATACCTTAAATGGGGGTATGATGGCCTTCTTTTGTTTATGATTCTGCAACTTTCACCTATTACTCACCGTTAGTGAGCATATCAACTTGATATTGCAAATTAGATGAGCTATTCATCACTTAGAAGAGAGTAGGATTGGGAAGTGGGGTAGATGGAAATGATGACAGAAGAGATGGTGATTATGTGAGAGAAAGTTGGGCAAGATGTGGCAGCTGGAAGTCTACACAAGGTGGTCCAAGATAGAATAAAGACCTGGACAGAGAAGGGAAATAAGGACTCTTGGGTGCCTGGACCTTGGGTGGGTAAGGTGGACTCTTCTTATTAAACAAACATTTATTAATGTTTTTACTACTGTTCGGGGAAGTAAAATGTGACATTCATCTCCATCAAGAAGCATACACTGCTGATGGTACTGGGAGTAGGGATTACAATATGAACACAGATAAGTATATTAGAAGGGGAGGGTGATGAGAACAGAGAAGATAACTGGGCAAAATCTTCTAGGAAACAGTATTTTTACCTGAGGGAATCTGGGGAAGCTTATTCTAGGAGAGGACCCCTGAAATGGGTGTTGAATATGAATATTTATGTAAAGTAAAATTATGTAAAATATATATGTAAATTACCAAATTGAGGTTTATTGACTTTATTTCCTACAATAATTTCTTTGAACCTCTTGTCATTTGTTACATTAGAATCTATAATTATTTGTTCTCCTCTCTTTTTTCCCCACTGTCAATGGGATAGGGTATCTCAAAGACACCCACTGTGTCCTTTTTCTTTTTTGTATAACCCATAGGTCTTGGCACAATGTATTGCACATAGCAAGTCCCTTAATAAATATTTGCTGAATGGGTATGTGGATAAAATATTTGCTTAAAGAAAGGGTTTATGATATTCTCTGTGGGAGCCCAAGTAGCTATCATTGCTGCTGCATACTGATAAGATAGACTTGTCAACATATGTATATAGTATATATCTATATCTATATCTCCCCTAACAAGTCCCCTTGGGGAAGAATTCCCAAGTGATTCTTCCAATGGTAATAAAAGGAGCATTGGATGAAGAACATTATATACAGGCTCTGCTGGTGACTAAGCCAGGTAACCTTGGCAAAGGACTCATCTATGAAATGAGGAAAATGCAGTATATGATCTCAAGGTCCCTTCCACCTCTAATATTCTGTGCTTCCTTAGAGCACAGAAAATCAGGCATTGGGTTTTTTTAAGGGTAACTTTTTAAACTTCATTTTAAAAAAAATCTCTTCCTAGAAGAAGATTTATTTTTTAAAAACATGAAGAGAGAAAGAGATGCACTTGGTGAAATGAGCAAGTGTTAGTTCTGAAAAGAAGATATTTTGTCCTTTTAAAAATTTCTTTCCAATTGACATATGAAGAATACTTTGTGGAGATTCTATCCAGCTGAGTCTGTATAAACATGATATATAAATTTCAAGATGTCCCATGGGCAAGCATAGTGTGTAGGCACTGTGTCCTTTGATTAATAGAAAAGCTCAGTCAAGGAATTCCTCTCTACCCTGGCTCATATCTCTGTCCCTTTTCTGTGTCTACCCAAAGAAGGTCTTGGATTCTTCCTAAATAAACACTGATCACATAATGAACAGTTATGTTTTTCTCCAGGACTGCTTTGTAGGCAGAGGATTTTTTTCATGTTTATTTATGGACAGACTTTTGGAATGTGTATTAACCTTAAATAGGATAAAAGGAATTACTAGCAAAATTAAAAGTGTTTAATGATAAATATGTTAATGGACAATATAGGCCAATGTAGGCAGTAATGTTCTCCTATTTCATTTCCTTAGCTAGTCTGTGAAAAGTCAGTTGGCTGCCTCAGTGAACGTATTCATTCTTCATCTTTATTGGTTCACACAGGAAATATCAATAGAGTTAAATAATTTGCTGCCATTACCGGAAAGATAAGATTATAGATTATTAAATGGTATTTTTATGTGTTAGAGTAGGATCACTTAAAGGATTACTTTTTGACTTAAGTGACTTACTGATATGAGTATAAAAGTTAATAAGATATTATCCTGGCACACTCTTGTTTTGCAGTGCAGCCTAGAAAGACAAGGATTTTTTGAAGATGATGAAACTCTATCCCTGATTCCTGGAATCATTTCCTAGCAGAGATAGAGTTCAAGTCTGTGATTTAATCGATATGAGTAATATCTGGCATGAAAACTCCCTCTACCCATGCATATCTGTAAGTCCTTTGTAATTTATGATCTTAGCATATTACCTAGGACATTGAAAGGTTAAATAATTTGCCCATGATCATACAGCTAGTATGCATCAGAGGCAATACTTGGAACAAGACATTTCTGATTCTAAGACTGGTCCTCTGTTACATCATGGATCATTGGGTGATAGAATAATAGGATTTTAGGTTTTTAGAGTTGAGAGAGACCTTAGAGATCAATTCTAGTCCTATACCTTCATTTTTTTTTCAGATGAGGAAACTAAGGACCAACTACATAAAATGACTTGTCTGTGGTTATACATGTAAAGTATCAGAGCTGACATTTGACCTCAGCTCTTCTGACACCAAATTCTGTCAGTCAACTGGCACCTACTATATATGTCAGGCTCTGTGCCAAGTGCTGGGGATGCAAAGAAAGGCAAAACACAAATCTTTACTCCCAAGGATCTCACTGTCTAATGGCAGAGACAACATGCAAACTACATATAAAACTATATAGGAGTAGTCTCAGAGGGAAGGCATTAAGATTAAGGAAGGCTGGGAAAGGCTTCTTGCCAATGGTGGGTTTTTAGCTGAGAACTGAAGAAAGCTAGAGAAGCAAGAGGCAAGGGTAAGGGGGAGAGAAAATTCCAGGAATGGGGAAAAGGTGGTGGAAACAATTCGTCAGGAGTACATTGTCTAGTTCAAAGAACAGCAAAGAGGCCAGTGTTACTGGATTTTAAGAAGACTGGAAAGCTAGCGAGAAGCCAGAGTTACGAAAGCCATTAAAAGCCAAACATGATTATATATTTGGTCCTGGAGGTAATTCAGTCTTCCTTTTGTCATTTACACAGTACAATTTTATTCTTTTACTCACGTGGTTCCTCTATTTAAAATCAAGAAACTTTCTGCTTTCTGGAGGAAATTATTCCCAGAAAAGGCAAATTGGGTCATTAAGAGGAACATCATTTCACAGAATACCATCTCTTCTAACTTCATTTGCTAAGAAGATTTCAGATTGTCATTTATTTTTCCCAACATTTCTCCAAATCCAGAACTGAATGGGTGTTTTGTTTTGTTTTGTTTTGTTCCTCCGAAGTCTCTTAATGTTCATTTTTCTCTTCTATTTTCATTTTGGGTTACTTTTTCCCCTCCTCACAGTTCTCCTCCTCTTAAAGTATAGTCAATTTTAGCCACTTCTCTCCTAGGTAACTTCTCCCTCATTCATTCACCTGCACCAGGTAATTTGGAGTTGATCTTTTATAAAATATGACCCTAGATAACGACTTATTGGACAGCTAGTTGGCACAGTAGATAGAACACTGGGCTTAGAATCAGTCAGACTCACCTTCACAACTTCAAATCTGTCCTCAGATACTTACTGACTGTGTGGCCCTGGATAAGTTACTTAACCCTGTCTGCGTCAGTTTCCTCATCTGTAAAATGAATTGGAGAAGGAAATGGCAAACCACTCCAGTGTCTTTGTCAAGAAAACCCCAAAAAAGGAGTTGTGACAAGTCAGTTACTACTGAAATGATATAACAGTTGACCTATTGGAGCTCTGGTAGTGACGACCTGTTTTCATATTGAGATTTAATGTTATTCAAAGAGATTCTAGTCATATTGTGCCAGTGGCAGAAAAGAAAAGGATAGTCAGTGTCTCCTGGGGGCTAATAATTTTTATATTAGTTTATTTTTTTAAAACTTCAGGCAGACTAGAGCAAAGGATAGTTGAAAATCAGACAGTGAAACAAACACACACACAAAAATCCAGAAGGAGCCTGACATTTAATTGTTGGAATGAAAGATTCCTTCAAAGAAAACACATACACACATACACACACACACACACAAGCACATGCTTAAATTTTATTTTCTTTCAAGCTTTTGGGGTGCCATTACTACCCTTCTAACCCCCTTTGACCACTTAATTCTCTGTTACTCATCAAAATACCTTCCCTGTACTATGAAATATTTGTAATGAATACATCATGAAATCAAACTGAAATGATATATACTATGAAGTTGCAAATAGTTGCCAAGAATAGAGTAATGGAAGTGTCTGAGGACATCAGTAATATCAATATTGATTTGATATCTCTCTTTAATTTAGGTTTTTTTTTCACTTAGACTGACCATGGAAATGTATAGTAGGGGGTGAACTTTTACATGTCACACAAGAATTTTCTTGTGAAAAACGATAATAATTTCACAGGATGATCAAATTATTATTCTGTAAGAATGACTTCTGATTATGACAGCCATAATGTAACATTGCTATATTACAGTACTAGAAATAGTACTGTGGACATCATACATTCATTCTGTGTCATTATCCCTATGTCACTGCCTTTTATGTATCTGTCTTTGGAGATGGCTACATATACAGTATGTCTATTTAATGCTTAGTTTCATCAGCTATCATATTTCAGAGGACATAAAGCTGCAAGAATCATAATAGCTGACATTTACATTGTGCTATAAAGTTTGTTAAATGATTTGCATATATTTTCTCATCTGATCCTCACAACAACCCTGTAAGATAAATATGGGTATTATTTCCATTAAGCAAGTAGGTGGCACAACTAGGTGGTTAGAATACTAAGCCTGGAGTCAAGAAGACCAAAATTTATATCTCTTGACTTCATATCTCTTCAATCAATCAATCTTTCAGTATTTATTAAGTACCTATTATATGCCAGGCACTGAGCTAAGTGCTGGGGATACAAAAAGAAGCCAAAGACAGTCTTTACCCTTAAAGACTTCACAACCTTACCTCCCCTGGAAAATGGGGCTATTCATAGCACCTACCTCACAGGTTTAGGTTTAGTTTCTACTTATCTAGTTTGTGTGTGGAGTTTTATACATCACTTGGCTTTCCTCTGTCTCACTTTTTCTTGCTCCATTTTGTCTTTTATTTAGCATAGTAAGTACCTGTAAATGCATAGTAAGTACCCTGTAAATGCTTGTTGAGTGAGTGGGTGACTGACCTTTTCCCCTTTTTAAACACTTCCAACAGGAATGGAACTAATCCATTTTCCTTTGTGTAAGCAGCTCTGGAGGTGGGAGGGGGAGATGATTTAGTAGAGGATGTTAATACTAATGGCTCAAATGAAAACTTTGGATCATCTTCAGATTTCAATTATCCATCTTAACCCTGTTCCCTGTTACTATGAATAATTGAAGAATTAACTGTACATCTAAATTTTATCATTTCTGTTCCAACTAAATAAAATTTCCCATTTCCTCTGGGTACGAATACAATATGAAAAACTAGTGTTCTATATTATCTAAATTGAATGCTCTGACCTGACACAGAAAGGGATAAAGTCATTTTTTGGAAATATAAGTCATGAGTAACAGTTCATTATTTTGTTAATCAGGCTTTCTCTTGAAAGCATATCCATCATCAAAAAGGATGTTTACTTCTAGACCCAATGCTTAGCACCATAAAGATTGAAGGTCCTTGCTTTGATTTTCTTCCCTTTTCCAAAAACTCAGCAATCAGGAAGAAAACTCAAATTATAAATTTAAGTTTAGTTTTATTTGCAGATTTGCCAAAATTGGATGTATTCTTGTCTTTGGAAAAGATAGAAAAGAAGGAAGCCTATAATTATTAATTATTGCAAACTGATTCCTTTAAAAAATAAAGCAAACATCACCTCTGCTTTGTCCTTTGTCTGTGACATAATTTTATAAAATTCAGGGAAAAAGTTAACAAAATCTCTTGTCCAACATTAAAATGAAACCCATACTTTGGGAGCTGACAGCCTGAAATTTACAGTAGCATTTTCATCTCATTTGTATGCTTCGAGATTGACAGCCATGAAGGATGGCCAATATGCTAGTTCTTGACTTTAATTAAGAAACCTCTTTTTATTAGGCTAATTAGGGCTTTCCATTTCTTTTTTTTAAATTTTTTATTTTTTTAAAATTTTATTTTAGTTTACATCATTCATTTTCACAAGATTTTGAGTTACATATTTTCTCCCCTTCTTTCCCCTACCCACCACCCCAAAACAGCCATCCCAGTGTGTTCCCCCTCCCCCAGTCTATTCTCTCC
>CM053586.1:252507840-252535856 GCA_028646515.1 Pseudochirops corinnae
AAAATAATAATAATAATACATTTTTAACCATTTAATTTTAAAACTTTGGATTCAAGATTGTTTCCCTTCCTCCCTTGTCACCCACCCTTACTGGGAAGATAAGCAATTCAATATAGTTTGTACGTGTATAACTACGCAAAACATTTCCATAGTGGATATACTGTGAAAGACTAACTATATTTCCCTCCATCCTATCACCCCCTAACTTGTTCTATTTTCTACTTTGACCCTGTCCCTTTTCGAGTGTGTGCTTCTACCTACCCTCCCCCCCAACCTGCCATCCCCTACATCATCCCCCATCTCATCCCCTTCTCCCTTACTCTCCTGTAGGGCAAGATACCCTATTTAGTGTGTATGTCATTCCCCCATATGCCAAATTCAATGAGAATAAAGTTGACCCATTCCCTTTTGCTTTTCTGTTCTTCTCCTCCGTTGCAGCAGTTTCCCCTTGCTTCTTCTATATGTGATAATTTACCCCATTCTGTCTCTACCCATCTCCTCTCATTATATTCCTCTCTCATCTCTCAATTTCACCTTTTAAGTATCATCCCTTCCTATTCAATTGATCCTGTGCCCTTTGTTATGTGTACCTGTACACATATATACACACATTCACATATGTATTCATATGCCCATATATCCTCCTATATAGACATATATGTATGTATACATATATAAATATATATGTTTATATTCATTTCACCTATCCTCATACTGAGAAAAGTTTCATAAGTTACAATTATCATTTTTCCATGTAGTAATGTAAATAGTTCAACTCTGATAAGTTCCTTATGATTTCTTTTCCCTGTTTACCTTCTCATGGGGTGTTATTTCTGAAAGACATTGTACATCTTTATAGAACTGATCAACTTTGGTCTCTTCAGCATAAGAGTTTGGAGCACAGAGCTGTATTACTAAGATGTTGAACAGTTTGCCTTGGATTTAAGCAAATTTTATTCCATCATTTTTGAGATTATATCCCAATACTGCTTTTTTCCCCCCTTTATTGACTATAAGGGCTACTTCATTTGTTCTAAGGGATTCTTGCCCACAGTAGTATAATGTAGTAATCATTTGAATTAAATTCACCCCATTCCTGTCCATTTAAGTTCACTAACACCCAAGATGTTGATGATAAATCTTTCCATCTCCTGTCTGACCACATCCAGCTTACCTTGGTTCATAGATTTTACATTTTAGATTCCTATGCAATACTGCTCTTTATAGCATCAAACTTTTCTTTCATCACCAGATGCATATGCAGTCAAGAAATCAATACAGTTATCTAACAAAATTTCAAAGAACTCATGAAGAAAAATGTTATCTATATCCACTGAAAAAGAAAGAAATGATGAACTCAGAGTGCAGACTGAAGTATACTTTTTGTAAAATTTTATCTTACTTACTTTAGGGGATTTTTTTTTGCAACATGACCAATACAGAAATATTTTTGCATGACTTCATATTATACTTAATGTCATATTGCTTGCCTTCTAAATAGGTGGTTGAAGGGGGACAAGGAGAAAGACAACTTGGAACTCAAAATTTTTAAACTTTCCCTGAAAAGTCTTTTTCTTAGTAAAGGTAAAACATTCACTAATAAGGTTATTTATCCTAGACCAAGATGCCAAGAACTTAACTGTCATAATAAAGTATGCAACTAGGAGATTTTTTTTGTGACCAAGTATTTCCTAAAGGACCAAACAGAGAAAAGAAAGAAAAAGGAAATAATCATCTCTTTGCTCAGGCATTGTAATATCAAGAAAATATATAATCCTAATTTTAAGGACAATCATTATGGCTGTTTGATGCCAATATATGAGCAGTCTTATTTCATATGCATCAGGTATGGTTACTAAGAAATTTAAATAATAGGAGTATGATTTGCATTATTCAAAGGAAAATTTAGAACAAATGGGTAAAGAAGAATTGTGATAGAATCTCTTCTCAGATCACAATCATCTTGTTACATCCCACGTGACAATACTGAAACATTTCAGTCCTGCAACAATTGATATCTATATGACTTTTCCCTCATAATCAACTTGACTTCAACTCTGACATTTCCCCAACCTGTCTCTGTATGTACAAGGCACATAACACAAATACTACAAAATCAGCTGATTATGTTAAAGATGAAATATGACTGACTAAACATTGAAGCAGTTCACAAACTCTCCTTATAATTTAATTTCAAATAATTTAGACCAGAAACAGAGTAGCTACTAAAAGACACTTAGGTTTTTACTTTGTGCATTCACATTTCTCAAGCATATTAAACATTGCATTAGCTATATGGACATATATAACGATTTCTGACAATATTGAGAAGCATTAAATCAAAGCCATCTCATGTCTTATAATTTATAATAAAGGTCCATTAAGTTGTCAAAGTGTTAAAAAAAAACTTGTGGATGCAGGGAAAAATGATATATAAGGTCTCACTGTTACCTCCTGATAAACAATTGAAAAGCAAATGTAACACAACTACACAAACTTACAAGGACTTTTGTTTCTTGGCTGCCATGATAGATGTTCACTCCAACAATTCAGATCACACACATATACACACGGTGGAATATAACATCGTGAAAACTAGCCCAATGCTAGAAAATAAGGCAAGGAAAACAGTCTTGGAAGAAACATTCGTTGCACCTCCCCTTTGTTGGTTCTTCAGAGGTTATAATGCAACCTTCCCAAGCCATAGAAAAGAATACACCTTTCTTATTACGTCTCCAAAATTCTCCATTTAAACTCTGGTTTTAGAACAGGGTTTCATAACCTATTTGTGATATAGATCCCTTTGGCAGGCCTCTTAACCCCTTCTCAGAATAATTTTTAAATGCATAAAACAAAATACATAGAATTATGAAGCAAACAATTATACTGAAGCATAATTATCAAATTTTTTAAAGGTAATAGACTACAGGTTAAAAATTTCTGTTACAGAAACACTTTTTTAAAATGCTAGCTATTCCATGATAAAAAGATGTAAAGTCAAATGCACAATCTTGCAAACACTGCCTATAGTTTTGAACCAAAGACTAATTTTCATAAATACAAATACTGATTACACATTCCTCTTTTCAGTCACATTCAAACTTACAAAAATAATCATTATCAATAGTAGTGTCTTTAAAAACAGTGAACACTGATGTGTGTACCTTATTAAAGTTCTTTCTTTTTTAAAAATATATGTTATTGATGTATTTTTAGTCACAAGTGCTTTTCCCAATATCCTTCCTACCAACAGCTTTTCCAGAGAAACATTCTATATAACAAATATTTTTAAAGCCAAAAAAAGAAGAAAAAAATCAATATACCCTATCAATACAGGCAAAAATTATGAAAATATGTATACTGTCCAACATTTGTAGACCTCCAACTTCTGTAAAGGTGTGGGGTTGGAGAGCCTTTTCAAATCTTTCTTTTCCAAGCTATGTTTGTTCTTTATAACTTTGCAACATTTACTATTTTTTCTTTCTATTTACATTGTTGTAGTCATTGTGTATATTGCTTTCTTGGCTCTCTTCTCTCAGCATCAGTTAATATAGATCTTTCCATGATTCTCTTTATCACATTTATCATTTCTCACGGCATAGTAATATTTCATTATATTTATATACCATGGCTTATTTAATCATTCTCTAGTTAAGTGGCATCTATTTTGCTTCCAATTCTTTACTATCACAAAGACTGCTACTATAAATATCAATATATAAAAATATTAATAAAGATAGATAAATGAATAAATATTTTTTGCCATAGAAAAATATAGTAACTTTTTTCTTATCAATGGCTTCCTTGCAGTACAAGCCAAGCAATGAAATCTCTGGGTCAAAGGGCATGAAAATTTTAATCAGTTCATTTGAATAATTCTAAGTTGTTTTCCAAAATGCTTGTACTGATTCACAATTCTACCAGCAATGAATCAGTATATCTATCTTCCCACAACCCCTCCAACATTGACTATTGCCATCTTTTGTCATCTTCTCCAATTTTCAGAGTAAAAGGTGAAACCTCAGAGTTGTTTTGATATGCATTTCTCTTAGTACATTTTCCATATAGTTGTGGTTGTTAATTGTTTACAATTCCTTTAAGAACTGTTAGTTTAGATCCTTAAACCACTTATCAATAGGAGGATGGCTTTTGGATACACACACATATGTGTATGCATATGTGTGTGTACAAAAATATACAACATACACATATACTTACATATTTCTGTAAATTGTTTATATATCTTAGATACTAAATCTTTATCATGGAAATCTGATAAAAAAAATTTCCCCCATTGGATTCCTTCCCTTTTTATTCTAGATGCAATAATTTTGTTTGGGTACAAGTTCTGTCATGAATCAGTTATCTACTTCATCTTTTCTGCTTTTGTTTCTTGTTTAGTTAAAAATACATCCCCACAGAAACCATATGATAATCTCCATGAATGCAGAAAAAGCTTCTGACAAAATACAACACACATTCCTATTAAAAACACTACAGAACATAGAAATAAATGGAATCTTCCTTAAAATGATAAGTAGCATCTACCTAAAATCATCAGCAAGCAAAATATGTAAAGGGGATAAGCTAGAAGCATTTCCAGTAAGATAGGGAGTAAAACCAGCATCATCACTGTTACTCAATATGGCACTGGAAATGTTAGCTTTAGCAATAAAAGAAGATAAAGAAATTGAGGGAATTAGAATAGGCAAAAAAGAAACAAAGCTATCATTCTTTGCAGATGATACTATGATATACTTAGAGAATCAAGTAAAAAACTACCTGAAATAATAAACAACTTTAGCAAAGTTGCAGAATATAAAATAAACCTGCACAAATCATTCACATTTTTATACATTACTAACAAAGCCCAACAGCAAGAGATAGAAAAAGAAATTCCATTTAAAGTTATTGTAGACATTACAAAATATTTGAGTCTACCTGCAAAACAAACCCAGGAAATATACTAACACAATTACAAAAGACTTTTCACACAAATAAAGCCAGATCTAAATAATTGGAAAAACATCCATTGCTAATGGGTAGGCCCTAGCTAATACAATAAAAATGACAATTCTAACTAAATTAATTTATTCAGTGCCATATCAAACTACCAAAAAATTATTTTATAGAGCTAGAAAAAGATAACAAAATTCATCTAGAAGAACAAAAGGTCCAAAAACAGGGAATTAATGAAAAGAAATGCAAGGAAGATGGCCTAGTCACACCATATCTTAAATTGTATTATAAAGCAGCAATAATCAAAAATACCTGGTACTGGCTAGAAATAGAGTGATGAATCAGTGCTAGGTGGATCAGGTTAGGTACACAAGACACAGTAGTCAATGACAATAATAATCTACTGTTTGATGAATGCAGATTCCAGCTTCTGGGATAAGAACTTACTATTTGACAAAAACTACTGGGAAAACTGGAAAATAGCAGGGCAGAAACTAGGTATAGACCAACATCTTATACCATATACCAAAATAAAGTCAAAAGGGATACACAATTTAGTCATAAAGAAACTATAAGCAAATTAGGAGAGCAAGGAATAGTGTACCTGTCATGTTTATTGAGAATGGAAAAATTAATGACAAAAGAGATAGAGAACATTATGGAATGCATAATAGATAATTTTGATTACATTAAATGGAAAAGTTTTGCACAAAGCCAATGCAACCAAGATTAGAAAGGAAGCAGAAAAATGGGAAAGAATTTTTGTAACCAGTGTCTCTGACAAAGGCCTCATTTCTAAAAATATAGAGAAAGAAGTCAAATTTATAAGAATACAAGTCATTCCCCAACTGATACATGGTCAAAGGATCTGAACAGGAAGTTTTCAGATGAAGAAATTAAAGCTATCTATAGTAATATGATAAAATACTCTAAAGCACTACTGATTAGAAAAATGCAAATCAAAACAACTCTGAGGTACCACATCACACCTATCAGATTGGCTAATGTGACAAAACAGGACAATTACAAATGCTGGAGAAGATGTGGGAAAAGTAGAACACCATGGATTGTTGGTGGAGTTATCCAAGTGGTCCAACCATTCTGGGAGAGCAATTTGGAACTATGCCCAAAAGGCAATAAAAATGTGCATACTCTTTGACCCAGCAATGTCACTTCTTGATCTATATTCCAAAGAGATTATACAAATGAGAAAAGGACTCACATCTACAAAAAATATTTATTGTACTTCTTTTTCTGGTGGCAAAGAATTGGAAATTGAGAGAATGCCTATCAGTTGGGGAATGTTGAACAAGTTGTGGTTATATGAGTGTAATGGAATACTATTGTGCTATAAGAAATGATGAGCCGGCAAACTTCAGAAAAAACCTGGGAGGACTTATATGAACTGATACTAAGTGAAGTGAGCACAAACCAAAGAATATTGTATACAGTTACAGTCACACTGTGTGATGACTAACTTTGATAGACTTATCTTTTCTTAGCAATGCAAAGACTTAAGACAACTCCAAAAGACTCATGACAGAAAATGCTATCCACATCCAGAAACAGAACTATGGAGTCTGAATGCAGATTGAAGCATATTATTTGCTTCTCTTTCTCTTTTTTTTTTTTGTTTCTTCTTTCTTGTGGTTTCTCCCATTGGTTCTAATTCTTCTTTACATATTACATGCTATCTTGGGATGAGGGTGGAGAGAGATGGGAAGAAAATTTGGAACTCAAAATCTTATGTAAGTGAATGTTGAAAACTAAAAACAATTAAACAAATAAATAAACAATAAGATAATAATACATCCCCTCACTATATCTGTGGAGAGATATATATGATCAGCTTCTCTTCTAATTTTTTTAAAACAATATTAAGGTGGTGACTAGGTGGCACAGAGAATAGAGCACTGGCCCTGGAGTCAGGAGGACCTCAGACACTTAATACTTACTAGCCATGTGACCTCGGGCAAGTCACTTAACCCCAATTGCCCTGACTTTCCCCCTCCAAAAAGCAAAAATAAATAAATAAATAAATGAAAAACCAAATATAAAAAAATAAGCAATATTAAAGTTACATATGCATTTAGAACATACTGTTATGGATGAATGCCTATAGTTGGTTTCCAATTCCTACCACCTATATTATTTTGGAATCTTTTGGTCTTCTCCATAATGCTCCCAAAAACATCATCATTGAAAAATCTCATAATCCTTCATGCTAAACCAGCCTTGGAACTCACATCTCCCTCTTCTAAACAGTTTCTGTTATTGCCTTGTAGATTTTGCCCTCTAGTCCCCTTTTCCTCTTGTGCCTCATTTTTAGATATACCAATTCCTGCAGGTGATAGAGAAGATATTATCTTTGGTAGAAATTTTCCTATATCAATGACTTTGCAGTTCATTATTGACATTTGTCCTCTCCTTGGCCTTTTTTTTTTCCTAATTAGCATTGAAATCTAGGTATATGCCTTCACTCTTGTAAGAGTCAGTTGCTCCCAGGAGATGTCTCAGCATCAAATCTCCGCAGATTATTCCCATTGTAAGATCTCAATATCCCCTTCTAATTTCTCTTCTTCCAGAGGAGTGTCTATTGGCAGTAATACCATCCCACCTCTAAAACAAAATTTCCTTCTTTCTTTCTCCCTATTTTGATTCTTTCCTTTGACTCTTTGCCCATTCTTCTGTAAACGTCTTTTTCATGACAGACTATAGGACTGATTTCCCCTTCATTGATAGCCTTTGCCTTGATTAAGGTATATTACATATTCTACTCTAGCTTCTTCCTTCTCTCCTCTCATGTACCCTCTGATTCTGTAATTAAGTTCCATAAAAAAAAAAACCAATGCTTCACTTATTAGAGTGATGTGTGAGGACTGATCCATAATTTTTCAGTCCTATTTCTCCACCAACTCTTTCTTTTGACTTCCACTTTCACCCTGGCCTATTTGGTTCCATTTGGAAAGAAATCTCCTAATATTCTTTCCATTGTTATTTTGTTATTAGTTTTCCTTGGCTCCTATATTTGTTTATTCTTGTATTTTTGCTGTCTGAAGAGTCTGAGGAGCCAATTTCTTTCACGACTAACTTTCTAGGAATATTCTGAAATCCTCTTTTTATTGAATGTACATCTTTTTTTTTTACATTAATAGTTAAGTTCAAGTTTGCAGGGTAGGTCCATTTGTATTGCATCATGAGTTCATTTACATTATGAAATTTTTTCATTCCCTCCTATATTTTCTGGTGGATGAAGAATAGTTTTGGGCTGTTCGAATTTTCTTTCATTTACATTTGAAAGTATTTCTCCTGGTAATTTGTAAATTTTTTTTTTTTACCAGGGGAATTATAAAATTTCCTTATTATGTGTGTTGTAGTTTGCAGCACATGGTTTTGCCCAGATGCAATCTATGGATTCTTTGTGATTGGTACTTCATGTACAGAAGTTCTGAGTAGTTTTCTTATATTATATTGTTTAGTATTTTTGATTTATGGTGTTCTGTGAGATCTGTAATCCTTAGTCTATTTCTTAAACTGTCACTTCCTGTCTTTGAGAGTAACATATTTTGCTTGAATGGAGATCATGTTTCATTTAATCTTATTGATTTTCATTTCTCTTCTTCCAGATGATCCTTCAGTTATTCCCTTTTTTGTTTCTTTGATGAGACTTTCCATTATGGATTCAAATTCTTCTATTCTAACCAATTATTTCCATTGTGTATCCTAAAAATTCTCTCCTTTTGTGACTCATTTCATTCTTTAACAACTCAGTAGAATTTTGCTGTGGTAGTCTGATCTCTGTGGAATCCACAGGGTCCACCGCTTCATCAGGTGTTGATTAATTTTGCTTTGCCTTGCAATATTTATTCAAAAATGTCTGGACTTATTTCGATAATCTAGAGGCCACATTTCCTTCTGTTATTTGGCTGCATATGACCACAGGAAAGCCATTTAGTCACTGTTTGCCTCAATTTACTCAACAGTATAATAGAAATAATAATATCACCCACCTCACAGAAATTTTGTAATGATCAAATGAGATGTTTGTAAACAGTGCTTAACAGAGGTTGGCACGTAGTAGACAAAAGACAAATGTTTACTGCCTTCCCTTTCCCGATCTGTTAGTAATATTTTCCCTATCAGTTTTTCTGCTTATGGACTTTAATTGAGTTATCTTCCTTCTGAGATCTTTGATAATTTCAGCCTTTTTCTTTTTTCATAATCCTCTATTTCTCACTTTCTGACTCTATCCTTTTTGAGTATGGTTTTACTTCTCATGGGATTGGAACCCATCTCAGCCTTCATTCATGAAGGGAAATTTACAATTAACCACTCTTTATCTTTGCCCCAAATGACTTCTACAGGGGAAGAAAATGACCCAAGCTAGATAATGGACTTTTTCTCTCAGGCATGGTAGACTGCCACAGAGGTATACATGTGTCCTGCTCCAGTTCCTTTGATTCTTCAGTTTTCTGATTGGGCCATGCTAACACATAAATTGCTGTTGTATTAATGTAGCAGCCTCGGCAAGCTTCTGCACTTTGGATTTCTGTGACACTGGGAGGAGGGGGTAGAGTATAGAGTTGAGTTATGTTGCAAGCCTGTGAGCCAGTTTCCTACAGCCCTACTTCTGGAATAAGTTGGGTGATGGGATCTGGGGAAGGAAGGTACTGAGTTGAGCATATTAGGGACTATGGATTATTAGCCTTATTTGTTGTTAGTTTATTGAATTATCTCCTTTAGATTCTTGGTGTACCAGAAAATGGAGACATGAAATTGCTTTATCTCTTGCACATATTTCCTATTTTACAGACGTTTGAGAGTTTGTAAGGACTGAAGAAAACATTCAGTCTTCTATTTTGATGGCCATGTGACCTGAAACTTTTTCCCAAAAAGTTATGTTTCCAAAAAGTGCTATATAAATCTAAATACTAAGAAATAGTTACAAAGGTAAACATGATCAGATAATTTCAATGGAAAGAAAGTACTTAGATACATTTTATCAGGTTCCCAACCTTAATTACTACAAAAGAATCTAAGTTTCTATACATTGAATCTAAACACCAACCTTCGTTGCTCCTCTCCATGTTCCCCAGAAGGAACAGTCAAACATTCATCCATGTGACCATGAAGCAACCTGAGTACATCACCCCCAATCAAGTATCCTGAAAAAGGAAAAATATATTGTTTACCATTGATCACACAGATTCATTCAATTTTTGATCTGGCACAGACTTTGGATAATGACAACAAAAATATAAAAGGTAACAACTTACATCTGTTTAATTAATGATTCATATTTTACAAAACATATTTATATTCTCTCATTTGATACTTAGAACAACCTATTCAGATGATCTGGTCATAGAATCTTAAAATTATAAAACATTGGAACTAGGAAGGATCTCAGAAATAATCGAATACAACTCAAGCAATTTCTGAATTAGGAAACTAAGGTTGAGAAACTTTCTGAAATTCACATAGTGAGTTTAAAGCAGTCAAGAGTAGAACATACATGCCCTGACTCCCAGTCAAGTGCATTTTTCATTACCTAGGAAGGAAGGAGGGAGGGAGGGAAGGACAAAAGGAAAAGGAGGAAGGGAGGAAGATACACATTAGACATTAAACTATATAAGCTAAAACAAGAGTGAAAGCAAATTGTTTTCCCCAGGAAACCTTGTTAATAGTCATTCAACAAAGGTTTATACATTATTCTCTCCGGCTTCCTTGAAAGAGGGCCTAAGTCACTAAAAGATTTGAGAGTTTTATGTCTTCTCAATGTGGAAAAAAGGAAGCAAGGGAGATCAGAAATGAAGCACAGGAGTTTTCCCCCTGCAAAGGAAGTTTCAAGACTTTGAAGAAAGGACAAGAGGAAATGGGAGAAGTGTTGGGTTCTTCCCTTTCCCTCGTCCCACAGAACAGAAAAGTAACTGGGATAGTTAATGGCAAGGGAATTTGCAGTTCCTTTCCTAAAATCTAAGCCTCCAAAGAAGATCATGAAAGGTAAAAGTTAAAGGTGTAAGTGGGAGGTACATGTTGTGTTTTTACTGAGGGGGTTCATTCAGGTGGCTAAGTGCTAAGAATAAAATGGACACAGTCCTTACCTCCCCCCTATCTCTTGCTTTACTTCAGAGGCTGTGATGGGTATCCATTACTTATCATGTCATTTTATTCTGCTAAAGACAACATTTGACAAGTGATTACCCCTGTTCCTTGCATTTATTTTTGTTCTTTGTTAGAGAAATGAGGGTACAAGAGAACTCCAGTGGCCACATAGGAAAGAGAGATGTTTGCTAAAACAAACCTGGAATCCCAACCAAGCAGTTTATCCTTAAAGAGTTTCCATTCTCTAACTGAGGACATCATCATAAACATTCATATGTTCATATGTAGTTCATATATAGTTTCATAACTATACTTCTGAGGGCAGAATTATTATGAACTAATAATTAGTTAAGCCTAATCAGACACCAGACTAACCCCTTAGGGTCACATTACAAATGTTTCTATAGTTCTTATCTAGTTGAGTAACATTACATCTAGAAGATGGCAAACCCTGACACCAACACTGGCCTGCTTTCCTAGCCATTTCTAAACTGTGACACCTAAACTTGAGCTCTCCTCATTTTTCTCTGCTCCTGGGACCCTGGGACCTTGTTATCCCATCTAACTGAAGAACTCTTTCCTTATTATCTTGCCAATAACTTTAAGAATTCTTAGAGAACAGGGTCTTATTTCAATTTATCTGTCCTGTTAAAAAAAAAAAAGCAGTTTGTGGGCACTCAAATAAATTGTGTAGAAGACAACATGGACTGCTATTTATTTTATATGGTACCCTTTCTTCTTTTCTAGTAGCATCAAAGGATCTACATAACTGAATAACTGACTATCAAAATGATGTTTACTACTCTCCCAACAAGCAAAGTAACATTTTATTTTCATCTAATCTAAATCTATCTGTAATAAGTTCAAATGATACTTTGGACTACAGTAAAACTCTCAGTAATCACTTAAATATGCTACTTTATCTGTATTATGGCATTGACAATAATACGGTAGAAAGTGCACTGGATTTGGAGCTGGAGTTCCATATTCAAATCTATCACTTTGCTTCTTACTAGCTGCATGACCTTAGTCAAATTGTTAATCGTCTTTAAAACAAAAGGATGAATTCACTCTGCAGGCACTCATGTTCTAGATTCAGATCAAACATTCAAGGATGCAATAGTGCTAATCATACCTTTATAATATCATCAAAGAATATAAGACAATTCATTTTAAAAGTCAGGTGCAAGAACAGTTGGATGTGGCTCCCTAGGCTTTTCTCAGGCCCTTGCAGAAATTTATCCTAGTCTTCTATAGAAGCAGCCTGTGCAAATGTCAAAAGTCTCACCAAATCAGAAAAAAATTTTTATCCCCAATTGTTTTATCCCCCCAATACTGGATGCCATGTCAATCCTGCTAGATTGTTTCAACAATTGTCAAAAACACTCTGTGTGTGCATATGATAGGTATATGTGAAGTGGGGAGGATGGGGGAAGTAGACTGGAGGGAGGGGGAGAGGAAGGGAAGGAGGGAGACAGACAGGCAGGCATATAGACAGACAGACTTGGACTGTGTGTCTGAATTCTCCATCATCCCAACTGTAGAGGGAGGTAGGTGTGAGGAACAGTGAGTACTGTTGGACTTGGAGTCAAGAATTGAGTTCAAATCTAGCCTTATATATTTATCAGCCATGTGACTCTGGACAAATCACTTAAATCTCTCTATGCCTCAGTTTTCTCATTTCTAAAATGGTATAACTGCACCTATGTCCAAGGATTGTTGAGAGGATAAAATGAGGTATTGTTGGTTAAACACTTTAGAAACCTTCACATATTATGGAAATGCTAGCTATCATCATCATCAACACCATTATATGATTTTTCACAATTAATTTTCTGCTGTGCCACACCTCAGGTGCACATAATAATAATAATTTGTACATAGCACTTTAATAACAATAATAATGATAAGGCTAACATTTATATAGAATTTTAAGGTTTGCAAAGCACTTTGTATATATTATCTCATTTGAATTTATGCTTAGGATAACCTTGTGAGATAGGTGCCAATCTTATTCAAATTTTACAGATAACGAAATTTAAGTTGAGAGGAGATTGACTTGCCCTGTTTCTTGCAGCTAGTATGTGTAAGAGGCAAGATTCTAACTCAGGTCATCCTGAATCTCATCCTGATATTCTGTCCCATAGGCCATGGGCTACCTCATCCTGATTCTATGTAAATGACCATAACAGTCAGGGTTGCAGCAAAGCCTAGTTAAATCTTAATGCAGAGGGTGAGATTATATGATTTCTAAGAACTCTCTCAGTTTTAAATATATAAACTATGAATCATGAAGAAAATGGGTCAACTGTTCATAGGTTCTCAACAAAATTATAAAAATGATGGTCTACTTTTCAGCCCACAAAAGCTTCCTAATTAAGCAGAATTTTCTTACCTTGGGCTGCTTCACTTCCGGAACTGATTGGGGCCACACTCCAGAGGGTCTGCTGGAATGCAGCATCTACATGTAAGATGTCACATCCATAAGACAAATGCTGCAATAAGAGGCAAAAGAAGGCATTTACTGAAATACGAAGTAAATTTCATTTGTATAAGTTTTTAGCAACTTCCCTTGAAAAATCAATCAAAGTGTTAAGGTAAACCAACTTAGTGCACTTCATAGATGATATTTAAAAGATCTTTACTGACTGATCAAATACAAAGGGCAATAAAAAAAATGGAAAGGGGGAAATTAAAAATGGAATTTCTTTTACAAAAGCCTGTTTTCCTTTTTTTCAAAGAAGTTCATTTTTTTTACTGTGAGATTAAAGTACCAAAAGGTAGAATATATTTTCAAGATGAAATTTCAATGTGAAATTTTCCACATGCTATTTACCATCATATAAGCAGCTTGAATCTAGTAGGCACATCCATCCCTCAGACTTTATCAAGGTCCTTTAAGGAACCTTGTTTGGGATGTGGTAGCCACTAGATGGTAGTATTTTCTTTCTCTTTCTTTCTTTCTTTTTTGGTAAGCAATTTCATTCCTTTATATTTTCTGCAATTAGTATTCCATCTGCCCTATTTATGATTCTTTGAATATTTTTTTTATGTTCACGTTAAAAATGCACAGCACAGGAACCATCAAGATGGCAGTGTTTTCTTATGGGAGCTAAATCCTATGCTCACAATCTCTTCACAGGCCTCAACAAATTGAACAACTAAAATTTGTCTTTTCACCAAAAATAGTAATCTTTATTAAAATGTAAGTCTAAATTATATTCTAAAGCAGAAAATCAGAGAAGCAAATCATGCATGGATTCCCTATCTGAATTAACTAATTTTAAAGATTTAGTACAGACAACTCCTCCACAAAAACAGAAAGTTTTATTAAAATGTAAGAAAATTATACAGTAATTTGAATTAAGAACTTAAAGAATTTAAAGAAAAATATACTAAGAAAAT
The DNA here is from genome assembly GCA_028646515.1 of Pseudochirops corinnae. Classification (NCBI taxonomy): domain Eukaryota; kingdom Metazoa; phylum Chordata; class Mammalia; order Diprotodontia; family Pseudocheiridae; genus Pseudochirops; species Pseudochirops corinnae. The sequence continues at coordinate 252,522,310 of CM053586.1, forward strand.
TAAGGTACCTTGCTGGCTAAACCTTATTCTTCTATTTGGCAGTGATGTGTCCCCAGTAATAATAATGTCTATAAAGTGTTTCTGAAACTTACTACCGACAGGGAATCTCTTGAATACTTGATTTATTCACAACAAAGACATAGTATCTTGGTAAAACCTTCCCAGGACTTGTGTTCACTTTAGAGGCATATAGAACTTGTGTAACATTAGATACTGCTGCCTTTAATTACCCTAAGGGTATTCTCATCTCACTCTATCCTAGATACATCACATCTAGAGTATTTATGTTCAATTCTCTGGTTATCACATTTTAGAACAGACATAGATAAACTGGAAAGCATAAAGAAAGGGTGACCAGGAGGGTGAGATGATTATATCGTGCAATGCCATGTGAGGATCATTTGAAAGAACTAGGGAAGTTTAACTTAGAGAAGACAGAGGTGAAGGGAAAGGATGAGAGCTATTTTCAAGTGTCTGAGGGATTGTTACATGAAGGGGAATAGTCTTATTCTGTTTAATATTAAAGAACAGAACTAGCATCAAAGGCTAAAAGTTATAAAGAGGCAAATTTAATTTTGATGTAAGGAAGAGATTCCAGAAAATTAAAAGTATCCAAAAGTGGAATGGGCTGCCCTGGGAGGAGGTGAGTTCACCCTCTGTGAAGACCTTCAAGCAAAGGCTGGATGAACTCTCTAAACTATAGTTTTCTCATCTGTAATGAGAATACATGAGGCATCTGTTGTGCTCTCAGTACAAGGAATTCCTTATATCAAGGTAAACTGCAATATTTAATAACTAAGTAAAAGAGGATTTCCCAAGGCATATTATGTGACTTGGTCTGAATTACAAAGTTATTAAGTGTCAGCATTGGGATTCTGCCTTATTCATTTTCAGGTAGGCTCTAGATTCACTAATGATAAACTATCTGTACTTATCTATAAAATGAGGTGAGTATAATAATGAGTATAATAATACTCATGTTCTCTACTCTTATGGGATCATTTAGATGAAAGGATATTTTTTTAATTTTGCAAGGGGGAAAGCAGAGCAATTGAGGTTAAGTGACTTGCCCAAGGTCACATGGCTAGTAAGTGTTAAGTGTCTGAGGCTGGATTTGAACTCAAGTCCTCCTGACTCCAGGGCTGGTGCTCTATTCACTGTGCCATCTAGCTGCCCCTGACGAAAGGATTTTGTTATCTTTAAAGTACCTTATAAATGTGAGTTGTTAGCATAATCTATAATGATAGCTAACATATGCATAAGAGTTACACAACACTTCACATATATTATCTCATTTGATAGAAGGGATAAGGACTACATATATGATTCCATTGGTAAAGGAAACTCACAGATGAAGTAACTCCCCCTACCAATGCTAGTTGAGTTGAAACATTCTCTAAACCTTATAGTCTTAGAAATCCTTTGGTGCCTTGTTGCCTAGAGCAATGAGAGGTCAGATGACTTGCTCAAAGTTACAAAGCAAATCTATCCACTGTGGCATACTGCTTCTCTGGCAATAAGCGATAGCATAACTAAATAAAATGTACAAAGAATGCCACAATGTTCCTAACAAGCCATTTTTACAGTGCTATTCCTAGCATTAGCCTTCTATCCTCTAAATATTTGATGTCACTCATCTTAAAATGTGCATACAGAATCCATGTAACCAACTCTATAGGAAGTATAGAGAATTAGTCTTGAGATCAGTAGAACAAACTTCAATAGAATAATTACAAGGAGTCAAAGACTTGTAGATGAGGAAAATAAGTTTCTGAGAGGCTAAAAGTTAGTTATGAGTCATACAACCAGTGTTAAGACAGGACTAGAATTCAGGTTCCCAAAGACTGTAACTATGCTTCCATATGATTGAATTTTGCTGAGTTAGTTAAGTCATATACAATTCTTCATGATTCCATTTTGGTATTTTCTTGGCAAAGATATTGGGGTGGTTTGCCATTTTGTTCTCCAGCTTATTTTACAAATGAGAAACTGAGGCAAACAGGGTTAAGTGACTTGCCCTGTGTCACAGAGTATCTGAGGCAGAATTTGAACTCATGAATATGAATCTTCCTGATTCCAAACCCAGTGCTCTATCTACTGCACCACACAGTTGCCCATATAATTTGATAGCTCATAAAAATCATTCACAGAGTACTTCTGTCTTGTGGTTTTTTTTTCCCTACATATACATACTTAACAAACTAGCACTTCCTGCATAATTTACAGAAGAGTCATTAAAAGAAATCATAAATGAAGTCTGACTCATCCTCACCCTTACCTTATCCATTAAAGAGATGGATGCAATTCTTTAGTTAATTCTAAGTTAAACAAGGAAGTTAGTGTCATCACAATCTGATCTATGCTCATTAATGGAAAAATTCCAAAAGTATCCTATAATAAAATGCTCCTATTTTACATAATCATATAAGCACAAAATCTGAAGAAACCATCTGGCCCAACTTATACCTGAAAAATAAATTCAACAATATACCTGATAAATGGCTATCCAATCTTTATTTAAAGACCTCCAATGAGAGGAAGCCTACTTTCTCCCACAGAAACCCATTCTACTTTTGGACAGCTCAAATTTTAGGAAGTTTTTCCTTATATCAAGTCTAATTTGCCTCTCCGCAATTCCTACCCAATACTCTTCTTTTTGCCACTTGGAGGCAAACATAACAAGTTTGCCAACCTCCCAGATCATCTGCACTCCAAAAGCTCTCTAGCCACAACTCTCTCATCTTGTGAAGTTTATTTTTTAAACCTAAATGTAAAATTTATTATTTACCTCTATTCATTTCTATCATGTTAGGTTTTGTCCAGTGTTCTAGGCTATAGAGCGTTTTCAAATAAAAGAAGCAAGCCACAGATAAATTTTAAACAACAGAGAGCCAAGAAGAGACCATTGACTCAGTTCAGTAGACACTTTCCAAATGGATGCTGAGCCATTAAAAACTACCCCTTGGATCGGGCCACTGAACCAGTTCCAAATCTATGTAACTGTTCTATATTGTACAGCCGACATCTCTCCTTTTCACAAGAATACCATAATAGCCTTTGTCAAATACTTTGTAAAATTTAGGCAAATACTATTTAAGGTATTTACCCATCTACTAGTCTAATAATTCTGTGGGGAAAAAATGTCTATGTCTTGTGTGTATAATGTTGTTTGCATGTTTTTCTCATCATAAGTATGTGAGCTCCTTGTGGGAAGAAACTGTGTTTTTAACTTTCTTTGTATCCATACTTAGCACGGTGCCTGGAACAGAGTAAGTTCTTAATAAATTCTTACTGACTGACTGTGATGGTTAGTCTAGACCAGGCCTGCACAACTTGTAGCCTGCGGGTACAGCCAAAGGATTTGGGAAGGGCAGTGAAAAATATCCTCTACATTTTTTGCAGGCCACCTGAAATCCTTTGAGAGGGCCACAGGTTGTGCAGGCCTAGTCTAGAATGATAACTTATATTTAGCTTTCTAGATACTAAGAAAATAAGATCTTTTTTTCTGAATTACTTACAAAAAGTCAATGATAGACCCTTTTATGTATATAATTTATCTCCCTCCTTAAAATGAAGCTTTCCTTCCTTTCTTCCTCTCTTCATGTCAAAAATTAGAAAATTTTCCCGAGGGGGAAAAGAGCTAGTAAATGTCAGGGCCAGCAGCTGAACCTAGTTTTTTTTCCTGTTCAGCCAGTATACTATTCCATGTGGCTTCTCTTCAACATTTGACCATGGTCATTCTTCAATAAAGATATAATTTAATACATAAGAATATCAAATTCCATTACAATATATATCAGTGAATGCTAGGATATTTTCAGTTCTTAATCTAAGCTTATATATCATGTATCATAGAATGATGCTATATCAGTTATTCACCTGAAATTTTCCTAACTATTGCATTTCCTTTCTTCCTATGAATTTTTACATAATGATTTGCTTTCCTATCAATTAGTGTGCACCAGATTCCTTTCTTTGAACAGAGAATAAAGACGGGACCTTTTTTTTGATGATTAGATGTCATTTACATATCATTAGTAAATTAATGTAAGAGTAAGTACTGATAATGTTATTACCATACACATCAGGAGCACTGTCCTTAGCCAGAAGCCTTAGTTTATATGTTCATGCAAGCTTTTGCTCCAGAAAGCGAATTACAGCAAATAAGGAACAGGGAAGGGAGGAAAAAGGGAAGGGAAGAAAGGACAAATCACAACTGAAAAGGATCATAAAGATCATCTTGTCTAACTTTTTCATTTTGCAGATGAAACAACTGCAACTCAGAAAAGTTAAGAGACTTACATCCTACAGCAAGTTAAGCAGTCAGGTCTAGAATTACGTATTCCTCAAACCCAATTAGAATATTATTTTCACTAAATCAATTATCAAATACTGACAGTAGATCACTTGTATATAACTGATATGAGTAATTTGTCATCTAAACCTAAGAAGAGAATTTTAATAATCTTGATGTCATTCATTGCAATATTATTTTGTATAAAAATCACCATGTTGATCATGCTATTTTGTACTTACCAAGTATCTTTCAGAGGACACACTAACTAAGATTAGGTCATCTCCAACTCGTACTTTTTCTCCTTCTGAACGTTGTTTGGAAGCAGGGTGGATGGTCCACCAACATGCTTCACCTACAATAATATTCCAATCGATCAAAAAGCATTTAGTTAAACAGACCTTGCCCTTAACAAGATAACAATCTAGCTGAGAGAGACATATACTTGTACAGATATTTTGCATCAAATAGATATAAAACAGTTACAAGATAATTTGGGGGTAAGGGAAGCACTAGCAACTAGTGAATCAGAAAAGACTCTATTTAGAATTTGGCAACTGAGATTAACCTAAAGAAAACTAGGGAAGAAGTAGGAGAGGAAAAGTGAACTCCAGTTATGAGGGATGAGAAAGGAAATGGAGTGCTATATATTTGCAACAACAAGAAGGACTGTTCCACCAGATAAGTAAAAAGGTCAGTATGCATCAATGGGAGTAAAGTGTAATACAGCTGGAGAGGTGATGTGAAGTAGAATTATTAAGTCTTTTAACTGTCAAAAAAAGGATTTTAAGTTTGATTCTAGAGATTAGATAGGAAGCTATTGTAGCTTAGCGAGTATGAGGGAATGGCATACTCAAAACATTTTAGGAAAATCACTGGCAACTATGTAAAAAATGGACTAGGGGGAGGAAGCGAAGCAAGGAAAACAATTAGGAGACTATCATAGTAGTCTAGGTAAGAAGTGACAAAGGCCTGAACTAAGGAGGAGGCCATGTAATCGCAAAGAAAGGGATAAAGGTAAGGGATGTTGTGCTGGTAGAAATGACAAGATTTGACAAATGAATGGATATGTGGGGTAAGGGTGAATGAAAAATCCTAGATGACACCAATGTTGCAAAACTGGGCAACTGGAAGAATGGTGGTACTACTCTTAAGAGAAATGGAAAGTTCTAAACAGAAACACTGAAAATCTCCTCTTATTTTAAGTCTCTACAGATTCTAATAAAAAAAAAGGAAGAAAACTGGGGCAGCTAGGTGGCACAGTGAATAGAGCACCAGCCCTGGAGTCAGGAGGACCTGAGTTCAAATCTGCCCTTGGTCACAACACAAAAACTAGCTAAGTGACTTTGGGCAAGTCACTTAACCCCAATTGCCCTACCTTCCCCCTCCAAAAAAAAAAAAAAAAAGAAAGAAAGAAAATAATACATAAATCTTCAAGATCAATCTTCTTATAACAATATTTTCCTACTAAGATATTTAAGAAAGTACAAAATAATATTTTATGGAAAAAATAACCTTTCCTTTCATGATGATAATTAAAATAGCTATTACAAATAAACTGCATGAGAGGTGGGTGAAATGCTATTTTTTTCTTAAGTCCTTTTTCAGATAAGGCACAATATTCATTAAATTTTACCTGTTAAAATTCTTTGTCACTGACCCAAAGGGTAATGAAATTTAAAATTACAAGGAATATTGCTTTTGCAAGGATCGATTTATGTCATATGCATAGAGATGAACATAGTTCTTTATACTTCTTTAAGCAATGCCAAGAAAGCAACTGAATAGCAGAGTATTTCTTTGCTTTAAATAATTTATGCAGGTTTCTCATTCACTTTTATACTGTCATATATTACTTTGAAATAAGAATGCACTAAAAAAATTATTTGGGGGAGGGAGAAGGGTAGCGATAAACCTGAGATTCAATAAAATAAATTAAAATTATCTCATTTTCTCCTTAAAGTATCACAAATTTAGATATACTTGGGTACTTCTGGATACCCCAAAACTAAAGAATTTCAATATGTAGTTATTTACTTCACCTAATTAGTGAAATGAATGTTGAATTGATAAAGTATTCTCATTTTTCCAAAATATTTTCACAACAACTATTTACCTACACTCACAGTTAACAATTGCAGAAAATAAGCTAGAAATAGAACCCAGGCATTGTCATGTTGCAATCTGCTTGCTTTTCTTTCCCAGAGAGCGTGTTAAATCATGAAATTCAGAGAAAGCCCCTATCAGAGATTAGTGCAGGACAGGAACACTAATTGTGGATCTAACACCTACTATTCAAAGAGTAAACAACAAAACATTTCTTCACTGAAGACTGAACAGATAAAACATGATTATGTTTACTCATCAAAAAAGATAAATTAAAAGACCAAAATAAAAGAAATACTAGATACCATGTAACTATAGTCTCCTGAACAAGAAACCAAAAATATGGTAAGGGAAGCAGTTGGTCTCACTATTTAGATAGGAATAGAAAATAAGAACACAAAGTCATCAATTCACCATGTATTCAGTGGAGCTACACTCGTTATATTTGGAGATGATGGATCCAAATGGATTGAGTGAGTGAGTGGATGAGTGAATGAGCGAATCAATGAATTTTTAAAAGGACAGGTAATGGAGAAGGGAAAGAGAACAAGCATTTATTCAGTACTTACTATGCACAAGATACTGTATTAAATGTTTTACAAATATTATCCCATTTAAATGGATGTAAAAGGGAGAGAAAGACCAATGTAATTTCACAAACTACTACAAAACAAAAATCACTGTGGCTAATACTTTTGGGAAGCAGTACAGAACAATCTACTTCCTTCCTCAAACACAAGAAAAAGCAGTTTTGAAGCCCTTACCTTGGTTTCTAACAACCTAAAGTGGAAAGGATTGATTAGTATGAATTAATTCTAAATCCTCTGATTTTGCCAAAAAATAATTCACTAAATCCACATATTCATCTAATTTATCATATAACATCCCATAATACATTCCAATTGAATCCCAGAAAGCATCTTGTTAAAAATTTCCTAATCCAACACACAGCTCACCTGTTGTGTCTTCTTGTAACCCAACATCAAAAGCCAGTTTATCTGTTGAAGAACGAGAGGTGGAAAGGCAGCAGAGGTACTAGAAATTAAGAAGTAGGTGTTCATCATTACATGTTTATATTCATGGTTAATTCCTATGATGAAAAGTAATATGCCATTGATCTGCCTCAGTTGTACCATACAACAGTCTTTTTTCCATAAACAGGATACTTCTTTTCTAATCCTAAGGTTTTAATTGTCTGTAGTTTAGAACCATATTTAAGCTGCACTGATCAAGATTAATGTTCCAAAGTGAATTGTCAGTCTCTATATGCTTCAATTCCCCACAAAAGACTGAAGAGAGACATACTGGCAGTAAAAGAATTGATCCCTGGAAAATAAGTAACTGAGGACTAAATTACACCCTCTGACATGTTGTATACATCTTGTACAGAAACTCCATGAACATAAAGAGTAGACTAGTCCTGAAGAGTGTAATTTAGATGAAATTAGAAAGAATATGAATTTTTACTGGGAGAAGGGAGTAAGTTGTGGCTAAAGTGAGAATAAGCATAGAGAGGAAATTAAAATTTTCATAAAGGAGAAAAAAGAGAGGGACAAGGCAGGATTGACAAGTGCATACTAAGCTGCGACATGGTTTTTCAAATCTTTGAGTCATCATGCTTTGGATTCATTACTCTTTTGAAGTGATCTTTAAAATAATGCAACAAGAATAATACTATTTGACATTTTAAACAGTGATGGAAATTACAAAACATCAGGAAAGATGCTTTTTTCGTTCATATTCCCTAAGTACTTACCACTAAATCAACCCATCTAAAAAAAAAAAAACTTTAAAAAAATTATAAGCTAATACCCCCTTAAAGAGTTTATGAAACCAGTTGCTTGGTGCTGTAATTTAATTGTTAGTACCCAGAGTTCTTGACTGTGTATAGAAGGAAAAATTCTGCCTGGAGCACACTGCAAATGACTTTAACCTGTTTACTTACCATACCACTGTAGGAATGTCGTAATAATATGGCATGTCCATACAGGAGTGTCCGATGGCTACCACCTTGGGCAGTCTGAGCAGACAGAAGAAAAAGGAGGGAAAACATCTTGAAAAATAAAAACCTACCAACATCCCTATAATTTTCTGGACTTTTCAAATATCCAATAACAATTTAAAATATCAACGGTCCTTTCTATAAAGTATCATTTCTGATCTTTCTATGTAATTTCTAAACATTATATTATTTACATGTTAGGTTCATAAAAGACCTCAAAAAATTAGAAAGATTTATTCAAGAAAACTGAATTATACATAACAGTGGAAATGAAGGTGATGGAAATGGGTTAAAAAAAATCCTGTTTCCATAAACAAAACTGCTTATAGGAATGTTATAGTCAAGAAAACATTTATAGAAATAGGCAAGATATTAACTACAACAGAAAACATTTCATAAAATTTTGTTCCTTAAATATCAGTCTTTTTCTTGCCTTGTTTGGATATGTTAACTTTAATGGGACATTATACTTTAATACCAGACTTAAGATTTACAAGTAACCAAAACTAAGATTAGCTTAACTGACAGTTGTTTGACTTTACCAATGTAAATGTATGATTGAAAAACAAAGAGAAAAACGACAAAAGTTCTGTCTAATATTAACACCTCTAACTGGAAAGATAATATCTATTTATAAATGTCTGAATGTTCTTGGGAAAGTTGAGAGAGCTGCCTCAGTCTCCTTTCTCAATTTCCTTTTATTTATACTTTCACGTTTTTCCAACTGTTTAAAATTTGGGTTTTGTTTTTCATTATTTCAAATGTGAAACTTCTTGGCAATGTGAATGAAGTTTATATTAAGACTCATAAGTCTGAAAATAAATCTCATTGGAGTACATTTAAAATGAAGTCACTGTTAAAATTTTAATGGTACTACATGGTGTACAACACTCTTCTAATCAGGCACTATGAAAATCTTACAAAGTTACTACTCCCATGCCTGAGCCAGGGAGAAGGGCTACATTGCCCAGTCTGAAAATCTTTGGCAGATCACTTAATTTCTAATTGCTCCTTACCTCTAAAAAAGAAATATTTTAGACTTGTTGCCCTTTTGGCTACTTCAAACTTTTAAAATGATATATTCTAACTGTTAGACCTGTGTCAAAATTCCATCTCAGATAATGACTATTTGTTTGACCTTAACCAACCACTTTCCTTCTCCGTGCCTTATTTTCTTCATCTACAAAATGAAGTGCCTTGACTGTATGGTCTCTAAGGTTATCTTTCAGCTCTCCACTTATATCCATCTAAATATACATCATAATATGCACATTCATCATTAGTTTTGTCTTTTCTATGTGGATTACTAGGCTTAATCTTTTATGAGTGGCCATGGATTTCATTGACAAGACCATGTAGCATTCTGTAATTTTTTTGCAATCAGCATAATTTTACTTGAAAATATGAGCTAGTTATTCATAACTACTTAATTTTCATAAGTAAAGTTTTTATAACCTAAAGTATTAAAAAGTCCAAATGTGGTTGCTCCATTGTAGTTGATGATTATAACAGAAACACTGACAAATATTTACAAATCTGTTCTTTTTTGCTTACTTGTTGTCCTCCTTCCAGTTTCATCTAAAAATGTTATTTGAAAGATATATCTTATTTGAATCTCAATAAAAAAGATTCCAAGGCCCATAAAAAACAATTTGGAAACTGGCCAACTGAGGAATTCTCTTTAAAATCAAAAGCAGGAATCAAAATAAATTGAGGATAAACAGTTCTTTCATATTTAGACCATTTCTACATTCCTTAATTCACATCTCATCTCTATTACTGATCACTAGATTCTTCTGATAGAGATGTTAATTTCCTTCCAATATTTATGTGAAGGATTCCTAGGCTCTACCAAACTCTTAAGAAATGACCTCAATCAATGGACATTCATTAAGCACCAACTTTATGTTCAATGACCTGTGCTCATTCTTGGGGATACCAAAAGAAAAGTCAAATAATCTTCACCCTTAAAGAGCTTAAATTCAGGAGCCTACAACAAGGTCACAAATAAGAAAAAAAAAAGGATACATGCAAGGTAAATAAACAATAATTTGGGTAGGGTGGTACTAACAGAGTAACAGGAAAAGCCTCTTAAAAGAGGTAGTATTTAAACAGAGGCCAAGAGTTCCAAAAGATAGAAGTGTGGCATTTTAGTCCTGTGGTGGGAGTGGGGGGCAGACAGATTATGCAAAGGAATGGAGGGGGAAGACAGGATTGTCCTGTACAGGAAATACCAAAGAGACCAGCTTGGCTAGACAGAAGAATGAATGAGAAAAAGTAATGTCACGAACCCAGAAAGACAGTTTGGAATCAGAGGTGAAGAACTTTAAATGTCCAGTAGAGACATCTGTATTTTATCCTAGAAGCAATGGGGGAACGTCTACAGTTTCTTGATCAGGGAAATGACATGGTTATAACCTATGCTTTAAGGATATTAATTTGGTAGCTATATGGAGGGCAGACTGGAAAGAGCTTGGATGAAAGAAGACAACTGTATAATTATGAAACATATACTTCTTCCTACTGTCCCACAACTTCTTGGTATAATTCAGTTTGTATAGCATTGATACTTTGATAAGAACCACTGGCATGAAACCAAACCATACTTTACTAGACAGTGTGGTACAGTGGAACGGTTACTGAGAAGGTAGAGTTGAAGGGGGATGGGATTGGGGGATCCAGGCTATCTTATTTAGAAAAATTTAATGACAACATTATCTTTCTAACATCCAATGGTACTTCCGAAGTCCTATTAAGAGAATGACTAGAGTATGCAAAAGATTTAATGTAGAAATATCAACATCAATAATTATTTAAAATACATATTAACACAGCATAACTTATTATTATATTAATATGTAGAAAGAATTTCTAAGGAAAAATCTGAGGAACAATGCTACTTGGAATTATTTCAAAAGTAAATTGAGTCATTTAATTTATTACTGTCCTAAGTTTAAAATGCTAACAGAGATTAACAAGCTATAGTATATAAAATTAGAAGAGTGGTGACTAATAAAGCTTATCACTATTTGCACAAAAAAATTGATAGCACTTCTTTTCTTATTGTTTTATAAAATATTAGCTTATTAATGACTCTGGAATTATTGCTAATTAAAGGTGTTTATTTTTGTCAACTATATACCATTTAGGTATTTCAAAGAATTTTTTAAAAATTTGCTTATTTTCTTTAAGCAATCATAGGAAACTTGGAGTATTTCCCATAACTATTTTATTTTAATAATAAAGAGGATCTTGGACAATTTAGGTAAATCCAACTCAGATTTTTTACCTTTTGGTGCTATTTTACATCACAAAATTATCTATTTAAAACAATGGAGTCACGAAATATGCAAAGTACTTTAACCTATGCTATAAAACAAAGAAGGAAAAGGAAGAAGTGAATTTTGGGCTTTCCAAACATGTAATGTATACCTTCTCTCTTATACATGAGACAAAGAAAAATTTTACATTGACAAAATACGATAATTTTCCCAACTTGGACATGGAGGAAACTGATTGCTTCATAGAAGAAAAGAATATGGCTTTAATTTGTCTTCTCCTTGAGCTAATGGTTAACCTCCTTAAAGTAAGAAGGCAAACACAACATAAGCCACATTCAAAATTCCCACAAAACATTATGTGTGTGTGTGTGTGTGTGTGTGTGTGTGTATCATTTGTTCTTGCCTAGTCCCAGTCCCTGATGGCCCAGAAGCAGACATACAAGCCTACCATCATCACAAACATCATCATCACAAAAGAATTGTAGTTAATAACCTACTTTCAGCAAAAAATGAGGCAGCTAGATGGTTCAGTGAATACAACATGGGCTTGGTGAGGAAGAGCACAGTACAAATCTGGCCTCAGATACTAGCTGTGTGACATTAGGCAACTCATTTAACTTTTCCCCTTTCTTTTACTTTGAATCAGTTTCCTCTGCTGCAAAAATTGAGCTAACAGCATCTACCTTGCAGAGCTGTTGTGATGATCAAATGAGATAACATTTTTAAACGTATTATGTACCTAATAGGTGCTTGACATTCAGTAGGTACTATACAAATACTAGCTAACAGTAGTAGCAGTAGTAGTAGTAGTAGCAGTAGTATATAAATATGTCTGACAAACCTAGTTTGATAATGCATCTGATATGGCAATTGTGATATCTTTACCAACAAATTTCCTCAGGAAACAGCTCTAGTGTAATGACAGCACTGGTCAATGTCTGTTTCCAACAGGGTAAGCAGTTTTATTTCAAGTGGGAAATTCAAAATAATTTAAAGATGAAAAATAAAAATAAGGGCCATTTACTTTTAAGTGCTTTAATTGATGTAATTTCATGCCTTTGGCCAATATTAATAAAATTTTAACTGATAGGCATAAAATATATAGGCTTTTAGGCTGGCTGTGGCAGTTAAGGGTAACCATGGACAAATATGAATGAGAGGTTAGACCTAAAATAAATAGATTACTTCTCCTTTGGGAGTATAATGGGTCTGGCTTAGGGTTTAATTTTCCTTCTCTTCTGCTCTAGTCAAAGTGTTTATTGTTCCTTTTTGAGGGGCAGTTTTTTTTTATTTTTATTTCCTTTTAATTAATTTTTGTTTATTTTTAGTTTACATCATTTGTTTCCACAAAATTTTGAGTTACAAATTTTCTCCCCGTCTTTCCTCTACCTACCAGCCCAAAACAGTGATCCCACTGCATATCCCCTCCCCCAATCTGTTCTCTCCTATACCCTCCCCCATAACCCCTCTGACTTTCCAGTAGGGCAAGACGGATCTCCCTACCCCAATGCCTATATATCTTATTTCCCAGTTGCATATAAATAATTATATATGTATGTGTATATACGTATATGTATGTATGTATGTATGTATATATATATATACATATATATATACATTTAAATATTTTATTTTAAAACTTTAAATTCTAGATTCTTTTCCTTCCTTCCTCATCACCCACCCCCACTGGAAAGACAAGTGATTCAATACAGGATGTATATGTGTAGTTACACAAAACATCTCCACAATGGACATATTGTGAAAGACTGACTATATTTCCTTCCATCCTATCCTGACCGCCACTTGTTCTATTCTCCACTTTGTCCCTGTCCCTTTATAAAAGTGTGTGCTTCTAACAACCCTG
>CM053586.1:252536356-252559600 GCA_028646515.1 Pseudochirops corinnae
TAAAACTCTTTTTTTTTTTAATGCTTTACACTTGCCGTAGAACTGAAACTAAAATAAGCTGTTAGACAGTTAGTCACAAATGCAATCTTGATGTTTTTCCCCCCATGCACAAAAAAGTTCTGTCTGAAATATATCTTCTTGTAATGCTAGGTCCTGCCATCACTGTACTTGCCTGAATACACAAATGTGTTGTAACCTTTAGCTTCCTTGTCACTTTTCTGACTCTTTTCTCCTCCTAAGCTTTGTTTCCTAACAATAATTAAAATCTCCTACCACTTCTGCTACTACAGGAACCACCATAGCCACCTTGGTTATGTAGTTTGGGAAAATATTGGCCCCCGCCAAAAGGGCAAGAATTCCTGCTTCCAAAGTTTCTTCCCTTATTGGGACCAAAATCTGAGAACTGATTGTTGTAGTTGGCAAAGTTATTGTAGCTTCTGCCATATCCAAAGTTGTTACCACATCCTCCATTGCCATAGCTATCATAGCTGCCACTCCTTCCATAACCACTGTCCTGTTTTCTGTCACCCTGTCCACAGCCTCTTTTCCTTCAATGTAACCAGAGCCACTTCTTTCATAACTGCTATCACTGCAGATCCGTTCAGGCCTTATCTCCATCACCATGACTGACTACCAAAACCACCACTGAAATTCCCACCATAGCTAGTTATTATTTCCACAATTCTGCCAAAACCTTTGGGAGATCTTGCATACATGGCTGCATCTACTTCTTTTACCATGACATTGGTAACAAAACCAGTGCCTTTGGAACACTTGGGATTTGGATCCTTCATTAACACACTGTCTGTGAGCATACCTCATGGCTTCTTAGACTCTCATGTGTTTTGTCAAAGCTCAACCCTTTGATCAACAGCTACCACATCTGCTCAGGCTCCTTGAAAAATTCTGACTTTGATCTGATGAAAACAGTGGCATACACTTCAGTGACCTTTCTTCAGTGGATTCGAGGGCAAAAGAGAACTAGCTAAAGAACATACATCAGCATCCCAATTTAAAGGTTGCTAACCACTGGTGAGAGTAATGTGCTAATAAGCAAGTGGTGAAGAAATCAGCAGGTAGCTTTATTTTTAAAATTTTTGAATAATATTTTATTTTTCCAATTGCATGTAAAAACAACTTTTAACATTCTTTAAAAAACATTTTTGAGTTCCAAATTTGCTTTCTTCCTTCCTTTCTACCTCTTCCTCCCAAGATAGCAAGTGATTAGATAATAGGTTATACATGTGTAGTTATGGAAAACTTATTTGCATATTGGTCATATTGTGAAATAAAATATAGACCACCTCCCCAAAAAAGCTACCAAAAAAGTGAAAAATAGTATGTTTTGATTTGCATTCAGATTCCATCAGTTCTGTCTTTGGAGTGGATAGCAAAGTTTTCATCATGAATTCTTTGGAATTGCCTTGGATCATTATATTGCCAAAAATAGCTAAGTCATTCACAGTTGATCATCATATAATATTTTTGTTACTGGGTGCAATGTTCTCCTGGTTCTACTTACTTCACTCTGTATCAGTTCATTAAGTCTTTCCAGGTTTTTCTAAAAGTATTCTAGCATGTAACTTTAAAAAGTTTTCATTGTTCAACTCAATTCAACACACGTTGATTAAACATCTGCTTTGTTAGAGGTACTTTGCTAGTTCTTCAATATGTAAAGACAAAAATGAGACATGGTCTTAGTCTACAAGGTATTTAAATTCTATCATTTCTTTCACAACAACTGAAAATATTCAAGAGGGAACGAGTCAGAACCTTTTTGAGAAGCAAATTTACCTAAGGTTTGAAGTAGGAGTTATAAAACTACTGGGAACACCTGCTTCAACAAAGAAATTATTTAGAATTAGCTAGCTCTTGATTAAAAAAGGAGAAAATCTAGAGGAACACAATCATCCCTTAGTGTCTATGTAAGCCAGCCTCTACTCCTTTGGAAGGACAAAAAAATCAAGAATATCAAAGGAACAAATAAAAAAAATGTAAAGGAAGGACGTTTCAGTTAACATAAGAAAAAACATTTTACAAAGAATTGTAGCTTATAGCAGGAAGATGACCACTTAAGGTATGATTATTTCTAATTAAAAAAAAAAAAAATCTCAGAAGCCATATGTTTCTGAGCTTTATGCTGTTTTATCTCAATTTGCATCTGGCATAGCCTGAAATAATTAGACAGTTGTCAAGACCAAAATTTACACTGTTTGTGAAGGATCTCCAGGCAAGTTAATTTGGGTTGATTTCTGGTTAACTAACAATGAATGTGTTAATAATTTAATTTTTTCCTTCTTTTAAACAGAATGTCCCTCCAGACCTGTCTATATGTACCTTTGTGTTGGAACAATCCCTATCTGTCCGAGCTCTCCAGGAGATGCTGGCCAACACGATGGAGAAAGCAGAAGGGGCAAGTACTCAAGTCTATGTAGAATTTTAATGTATTGTGAACTTAGCCACCATATAATCAACTGATCTATTTCTTTTACAAGTATTACCACATTCTAAAGTTTTTATGTATCAGGGCAGTGTCTTTTGGTTATTTTTTCAAATTTATTTTAAATACTCTTACATAAATGACTTCTGTGATAGATTGCAGAGGTACAAAAACTAAAACACTAAGTTGACTCATTGAGGACTTCTTTGCCACTGAAATATATTCCAATGAGTGATACCAGCATTTTAATTGTGATTTAATGTTTAATTATATTTTCCATGCTAACATTGTTGAATGTTATTAACCGCTCTGTGTGTGATCACATTTCATTATCATTTATTTTATTCTAAATTATTTTTAGCCATGTAACTGTTTCAGCTTCTGAACAATTGTTGTGGATGAAATTTTATAATACAGTCATATATTTTATTTAGAATGCAGAGATAGTGAGAATGTTATTATCAGCCCAAACTCTGTTGTAGTTTTGCAAATGGCCATTTATTTAGTTATTCTTCTTAAATCTGGGGTACTTTTCAATGCTTGTTATATCATCTCTTAGCTTGTTTACATTTTTTCCCTAGTTATGTAAGGGGCAGAGGAGATAGAATGTGGGACTTGCAGTCAGAAAGACCTGAGTTCAGATACTGCCTTAGACATTGGCTTTGCAAGCCTGATCAAGTCATCACTCTCAGCCTGTTTCCTCATCTGTAAATGGGATAGTAATAGGACCTATCCCATAAGGTTGTTGTAAATATCAAGTGAGATATCATATGTAATACTCTTTTACAAAAACAGTATAAAAATGTCATGTTATTTTATATTATTATTATTATGCTTATGTTGATTTTATTTAATTAGCTATTCTCCACGTGACTTTAATGGGATGCAATTTCTGGAAATTGTCTCTTTGTGTCTATTCATTAAAACTTGTAGTTAAGCAGATCTAATATTGTTTTGAAATAAAAGTTGTAGCACATGGCTTAAGCAAAAGAGTATAGTTATTCAAGATATGAAATTGAAATTATGTATACTATTCATTAGAGACAAACATTCTTATTGACAAATTCAGATAGACCTCTTTTTTCATTCATGTGGATATTCTCCTTGTCTATGCTTGTTATGCTTGTGTGACTTCTGTCCATGTCCTCCCATAGGTTTGCTTCAGGGGTTTAGCCAATATCTGAATATGCTTCTTTCTTTTCTCTTGATATCGTAAAGATAAGTGCAATAGCCCATTTATTGTCCATTAGTTATTCCTTGTTCTTCCATATGATTCTCCCTTCTTTTTCATTCATATGTTTCTTTGATGACATTTCTTGCTCTCCTTTTCCATTTGTAATTTGTTGTACACTGCTTAGATCTACCATGCCTTTCCCTATTCCCTCTGAGTGATACTCGTTTTCATATATTCTAGTATTAGAGTATTCTATCATTTGCAGCTATATTACATCACTGGAAAAATATTGATATGAAAAGATATATAGAGAAATTGGGGTCATTAAAAGAACTTTATAATTTATCAAATGTAGCTCAGTTTTTTTTTTCTTTCTGTTCAATTTTGGGCCCACTTTTCCATTACAGACAGTGTAAATGGAGTGAATACACACACACACACACACACACACACTTCTATATACACACACATATGATGATAGAAAAATCCCATAAGTCAGGTTCAGTAAAAAAGTTAAATGGTTGTGCGTATCAGACTAGTAAAGTAATCCCCATTTATGACAGTATAACTTCAATCTGAACTTTCTTTTTTTTTCAGTTTCCTACAATTTAGGATACAGTTTCATATGGTTTAGATAGATGTTAAATTATTTAAAATTCAACTTGAATTCTTATTCTGCTTATAAGAAAGGAGAAGGTATTAAAGATGGTATTTGTTTGAATTGAATTTGGTGGTATTTATATTTTGAATTAAAACTTTTTATTGAATTTCAGATTGACAAAGTTGTCAAGCCCTGTCCAACTTCTAATCACCCATGAGGTAGCAGCTATGTCATTAATTTTTTTTCCTTTGGATTTTAATATTTTTGAAAAAAGTTTTCAGTTGGTATTATATATAGTTTCTATTTTTTAAACAGAAAATTTAATTCAACATAAAAAAGAACTAATAGAAAATTTCTCAAAGGAACTTGTTTTTTTTCTACTCCCCCCAAAACTTCAGTTCATCATCAAGTGACTTAGATACATGACAACTTGAACATGAATCAGATCTACAAACCATTTGAATGTCTGCTGAGAGTCTTTATATGTATATATCTATATGTATATGTATATACACATATGTATTACACACATATACATAAAATGAAAACACATTACTATTGAGGCATGACACCTTTTGAAAATGGATCATATCTATAAACCATTTGATGAAAAATCTGCTTGAGAGTCTTAAAATTAGTGGGTTTTTGGGCACACACATATATATAGGGTGCAAAACACATTACTATTTCTCATCTATATTTTTGTATGATCCATCTGTAAGGCTGGCTTAAGCAATTGGTTACATTTTTAAAGTATGAGGTTCGTCTGATTCTAAATTTAAGTTCATGAAGTGATTTGAAGCATTACTTTTTCAAAAGCACATTACATGTTGGTGCTGACTTGTAATTAGTTTTTTTCCTTCTAAAATATTTGAGTTAATAAATTTGTAACGTGATTTAAATTTGGCATTGTAGGGGGCAGAGTAATAATAGAGGAATATCAGGATGTAGTATAGTTGAGCTTCTTCTCCATAGCTCCCTAACAAAGATCTAGAAAATTCACTGGCCTGAATTCCAATTGTGCAGTCTAAGGAAAAAACAAACAAACAAACCCTACCACTGAGTCTTTTTTTCCTGCACAGGTTGATATAGAAATACATATAGAGAGGACTGTAGACACTGGGGATGAGGTTTGGCCAGGACTGTGTGCACAGCATTACAGTTCCCAGGTACTGAAAGAGGAACAAAGCTCTACACTAGGGAGGGAATTGATCCCATGGGTCCCTAACTAATGCAAAGTGGGTGCCACGTGACAGCTCTGTTGCTTACTACCAAGTTTGGTGACAAATCAGGGTGGACTGAGAAAGAGAACTGTGCCTAGGAGTGGTAGAAAAGATTTTTCAGATTCTAGCTGTGTGCTGAGTGAGGAATAGGTTCAGATAGAAACAGTAGTTGTGTGACTCTGACCCCGGGAGCAGAGCTGGTATTCAAGTCTACTCTATAACCCACCCTGAAATGTTCAGTGGAATAACCAGGGCTGGAACCCAGACCAAAGGAGAACCTACAGTTTGGTCCCCTTTAACCTCCTGAGTTTCTCCAGAAGACTGATAGTTACTGAGTTCAGTAGCACTTTAATGGAAATTCCAGCCAGGGACAAGCTGACAGACCCAAATCAAGATGAGGAACTTGAAGAACTCAGACCAGGAAGGAAATGAGTGACTTTGCCCCATTTCCAGTCATATTGGTAGCACTGAAAGCTTCCATGTCCCTGGATTGAATTAGCCATAAGATTTTGAATAACTGAATGCTCTAGGAAAGCAATAGAAACACTCAAAAGTGCAAAAGCTCAACCCATACATTCATTCCAGAAGTGCGCATCCCAATATTAAAATCCATAGTCAAGAAGTAGACTGGGAAAATGAGAAACCAAAAAAAGAGAGAGAGAGACAGAGAGAGAGAGAGAGAGAGAGAGAGAGAGAGAGAGAGAGAGAGAGAGAAAATCCTGCCATAAAAAGCTATTATGAAGGAAATGAATCTCAAGACACAAGCCCAAAGGAAGTTAATTATTCAAAACATCTATAAACAAAGCTTCAAAGAAAAATAGAGCTTGGGCAAAAGTCCAAGAATTCTTGGAAGAGTTAAAGAGTTTAAAAGAGCAAAATATGACTTAAAAAAACAAAAAGCAGCAGAGGGGGAAAATGGGAAAAGAAACATGAGCTATGGAAGAAAGGTGTGAAAAGAGAATTAATAGCTTGAAACAAGAGGTACAAAACATTACCCAAGAAAATAATTCCCTTTTGATTAGAATGTACCAAATAAGAGCTCTAGGAGACATCAAGAAATATTAAACACTCAAAAGATTGGAAAATCCCCAAACAATGTGAAATATCTCATGGGAAAAATAACTCACCTGGAAAACTGATTGAGGAGAGATAATGTAAAAATCATTGAATTGCCTGAAAACCATTACCAAGAAAAAGCCTGTGTATCATGTTTCAAGAAATTGTAAGACTTCCTAGATCTCATAGAATCAGAGGACAAAGTAGAAATAGGAAGAATTCAAAGTCATGTCCTGAAAGAAGCCTCAAAAATACACTCTGAGGAATATGATAACCAAAATCCAGTTCTTAGACAAAAGAAAAAAGTATGTAGAAAAAAAAGTATTTGAAGTACTGTACTGTTACAGCTAGAATCATAAGAGTTAGCGACTTCCATTATAAAGATCTGGAGAGCTCAGAATATTATATTCCAAAAGAAAAAAAAAGTGTTAAAACCAAGAATAATTTAACCAGCAAAACAATAATCCTACAGGGAAAAAATGGATTTTTAATAAATAGAGGTCTTTCAATCATTCCTGATGCAAAGAGTGTGTAGAAACATTGACATACAAACAGCAATCAAGAGAAGTATAAGAAAGTAAACATGAAAAAAAAGATCATCACCTTTGAAATACTTAGGAAATCTGATCAACAACACTATGACCAACTTTAATTCTAAAGGACTCATGCTGAGCCTTGTTACTTGCCCTCGGATGAAGAATTGATTGATTCAGAGTGAAGATTGAAGCATATTTCTTTTGTATATGACCAGTTCAGGTGTTTGTTTTGCTTGACTCTACTTGTTGGTAATAATACCATAATTCTTACTAATACTGTTTTTGTAGCTGAATTTTGTATCTCTTATACAATTACTTTTAGCCTTCTCTGTTCTGATGTCTTTTAGAAGAAATGAAAAGGAAAGGCAGGTCATTGAAGAATATAAACTGAGTGTGAGAAATACGCTTCCTTCACAAATGATAATTTAGAATTTGATTTCCAGGGGGCAGACCCAAGATGGTGGAGTAAAAGCAGGAACTTGCTTGAGCTCCCACTCCAGCTACCTCCAATACCTGTAAATTATAACTCTAAACAAATTTTAGTGAGACAGAACCCACAGAGTGACAGAGAGAAACAAATCTTCCACTGAAGGCAGCCTGGCAGGCTAACAGGAAGGGTCTATCACAGGGGGCTCAGAGCATAGTGCAGTCCCGCATGAGCCACGCAGGCCCAGACTTGTGGCAGAGACTGGTGGAGCTGACTTCAGGAGAGTGAATCACTGGCAGCTGTGGCGATTTCCAGACTTCTCAATTCACAAACACCAAAGAGAAAGTAAAAAGTCAGTGCAGCAAACTCTGTTGATCCTGGGTGAGAGAAGAGCATGGTCTGGCCCTTAACCCTGGGGTGGCAGAAGTGGCAACGACTACAACTGCTGCTGCTGTGACTGCCTTTGGATCCAAACCTACAGATCATAGGGGGACCAAGTGACTGTCCAGAGGGCAATTGAAGGAATCTCTTTGCTGGTACTAAGGCAAGATTCTCTTGCTTTGCCCTGCTTGGATCTGGGTTACAGTCTTGGGTAGTGGTCTTAGGGTGAGGAGCACTGGTGTGGCAGAGCTTGTTGAGGCTGTGAAGAGAAAGTCTTCCTTACAGTTCTGAGCCAGGTGCCTGGAAGAAGCTCTGACAACAGTTGCACAAAACCCCAGAAATTTGGGACATAGCTCTCTCCACTCTGAACGCAGAGTTCTAAGATGGCAAAGAGCTCAAAAGTCAAGTAATTGGCTAGCAAGATGAGCAAACAGAGGAAGCACAAACAGACTATAGGATATTTTTGGGGGGACAAAGAGGATCAAAACATAGAACCAGAAGAAGGCAACAAATTCAAAACTCCTGCATCAAAGGGCTCCACGAAAAATATGAATTGGTCACAGTCCATGGAGGAGCTCAAGAAGAATTTTGAAAATCAAGTAAGAGAAGTAGAGGAAAAATTGAGAAGAGAAATGAGAATGATGCAAGAAAATCATGAAAAAATGAGTCAGCAGCCTGACTGAAGAAAATAACACCTTAAAAAATAGACTAACTCAAATGGCAGAAGAGGTCCAAAAAAACCAATGAAGAGAAGAATGCCTTAAAAAGCAGAGTTGACCATATGGAAAAGGAATTGCAAAAGCTCACTGAAGAAAATAATTCCTTCAAAATAAGATTGGAGCAAATGGAAGCTAATTACTTTATGAGAAATCAAGATACTATAAAACAGATCCAAACAAATGAAAAAAAAAAAGAAGGCAGTGTGAAATATCTCATTGGAAAAACCACTGACCTGGAGAATAGGTCCAGGAAAGATAATTTACCATGATCAAAAAAAGAGCCTAGACATCATTGCTCAAGAAATTCTCGAGGAAAATTGCTCTGATATTCTAGAACCAGAGGGAAAAATAGAAATGGAAAGAATTCACCAGGCACCTCTTGAAAAAGATCCCCAAAAGAAAACTCCTAGGAATATCATAGCCAAATTCCAGAGTTGCCAGATCAAGGAGAAAATATTACAAGAAGTCAGGAAGATACAATTTAAGTATTATGGAAACACAATCAGGATAACACAAGATCTAGCAGCTTTTACATTAAGGGATTGAAGGGCTTGGAATATGATATTCCAGAGGTCAAAGTAGCTAGGATTAAAACCAAGAATCACCTACTCAGCAAAACTGAGCATAATACTTCAGGGGAGAATATGGACATTCAGTGAAATAGAGGACTTTAAAGCATTCTTGATGAAAAAACAGCTGAACAGAAAATTTGACTTTCAAATACAAGAAGCAAGAGAAGTATATAAAGATAAACAGGACTAAGAAATCATAAGGAACTTATTAAAATTGAACTATTTACATTCCTACATGGAAAGACAATATTTGTAGCTCATGAGACTGTTCTCAGTATGAGAATTGTTGAAGGGATTATATATTTATATATATGTAAACATACATATATGTGTACATATACAGGTGGGTGTATGTGTGTATGTATATATGTGTTTGTGTATATGTATGTACATGTATACATGGACATTGGGCACAGAATGAGTTGAATGTGAAGGGATGATATTAATAAATAAAATTTAGAGGTGAGAGAGGAAAGTATTGGCAGAAGGAAAGGGGGAAAGATAGATTGGGGTGGATCATCTCAGATAAAGGAGGCAGGAGAAGGCTGTTGCAATGGAGGGGAACTGCAGGTAGGTGAAAGGGAATGAGTTGACCTTACTTACATTGGATTTGGCTTAAGGAGGGAATAACATACACACTCAATTGGGTATTTTACTGTATAGGAAAGTAGGGGGGAAGAGGATAAGAAGGGAGATGATGGAAGGGAGGGCAGATTGGGGGAGCGGGTAAACGTGGGATCACGGTTTTGGAGTGGTGGGTAGGGGAAAGATGGGGAGAAAATTTGTAACTCAAAAATCTCTTGGAAACGAATGATATAAACTAAAAATAAACAAAAGTTAATCTAAAAAAATTAATGTGGAATTATTTTGGGTCTGATCTTTTGCTCCTGATTTTGGCTATCTTGGTGTTCTAATCTTTTGTCATGGGCTCTTATGCATATTACATTTGGGAAGGTATCTAGCCTTTGATAATTTCACGATTAAAAAAAAATTCAGTGAACAGTTTTTTGCCTTCATTTGCAGTTTTATTAGTGGAGGGAATCCCTAGTTTGGAATTTCCGTATGTAAATGTAGATAAGTAGTTAACCTCTAATTTATATTGTAAGACAATTGACTGAATTATTTAGAAACCAAATGACTGACTAGACCGTGGTCATACAATTATTATTTCCTAAGCAGCAAGTGAAACAATTGATTCCTGGCTTCAAGGTTAGCAATTGGTTGAGTACTATGTACTACATTAGGAAACAAACTCAAACACCTCAGTAATGTGATGTTCTTTGGATTCTATTTGGTTGTGAAATTATTTCAGATTTATTTAAGATCTGCCCTTTGTCATCATGTAAATTGCCTTTTTATGACACATGGAAGGAAGATTGAGATTAGAAGAAGGCATATTTTATCTATTGCAAATTTTATATGTATTATATATCTTATTTATATACATATTACATATACTTTCATACATATATGTTCAAATGTATCAAAATATTAAATGAATAGCTCCTAAGCAAGGAGCACATAATGTTATTGTTTAGTATACATTTCAATTTTTGTGTTCAAGTATGTACATTGACTTCATTGACCTGCATGGATGTTTTATGTGTCTGCATATTTTCAACTTTGTGTCTGTCCATATTTTTTGTATTGGTTTAACTTAAGACTTACTTTTCAATATTATATGCATCTAGGTTAAGTATTATGATTTGAGTAACTTTTTTTCATTAACATTAAAGGCCTAAGAAAATAGTAATCTGAAAGATTGGCAGTGGAAACTCTCTATGAAGATATTTAAATGCTTGTTACCTTGCTACTATTTTATTCACTTTTATTTTGGCTTTTCTTTTCACAGCAAATTGATATAGAAAAATGGGTATGTGCCTGAGCGTGTTTTTAAAAATTTGTGTGATCTAAACTGTTATTGCATGTTTGCTATTGTGTCTGACCTTTTTTGCTTACATTGCCTGTTCTATCAGTAGAAAGTAATTACAACATTAAGAGTACAAACTAATTTTATTCAATGGGTCTAGATACTACCTTGCAGTTTCATATGCCCATTAAGGTCAGGTTATTGTATGATTTGATTTGTTTTCTAATTAAAATGTTCTAGATTATCAATTAAGCATTTATTAAACTCTTACGCTTTGACAGGTACTGTTATTGGTAGGGGATACAAAGACAATACTGAAATAGTTCATGTGCTCTAGAAATTTATATTCTTTCAGTCAGTCACTAAACATTTATTAAGCACCTCGTATGTACCAGGCAGTACACTGAACACTGGGGATACAAAAAGAATAAAAAAACAGTCCTTGCCTTTAAGGAGCTCACAATCTAATGGGGGAGACAACAAACAAACAATTATGTAAAAACAAACTATTTGCAGGATAAATCGAAAATAATTAAGGGAGTGAAGGCCCTGGAATTAAGAGGGATTGGGAAATTTTTCTTATAGATGATAAGATTTTAGTTGGGACTTGAAGGAAGCCAGTAGAATTGATGAAGAGAGAGAACATTTCAGGCATGGGAAATAGCCAGAGAAAATGAACAGAGCTGAAATATGGACTATCTTATTTGTAGAACTGCAAGGAGGCCAGTGTCACTGGTGTGAAGAGTACACGGTTGGTAGAAAGAAGACTAGAAAGGTAGGAAGGAGCTAGCTAGGTTTTGAGGAGCTTTGAGTATTAAACAGAGGTTTGGCATTTGATCCTGGAGGTGAGAAGGAGCCACTGGAGTTTATTGAGTAGGAATTTATTGAGTAGGGGTGACATAGTCAGAACTGCACTTTGGGAAAATCACTTTAGGGTTGAATGGAGGATGAATTGGAGTGGGGAAAGACTTGAGGCAGGCAGACCTACCAGCAGGCTATTGCAATAGTCCAGAGGTAAGATGACAAGGACCTGTCCCCTACTGATGACAGTATCAAGGGTGAGAAGAGGATATGTTCAAGAGATGTTGCAAAGGTGAAATTGACAACAGATTGTCTATGACATGTGAGAGATAGTGAGGAGTTGAGGATAATGTATTAGGAGTCCAAGGAACTGGGAAGATGTCCTCTATGATAATAGGGATGGTAGGAGGTATTTAGGAGGAAAGATAATGAGTTCCATTTTGGACATGTTGAGATTAAGATGTTTATTGGACATCCAGTCTGAGATGTCTGAAAGGCAGTTGGAGATGCAGGATTGGAGGTCAGCAGAGAGGTTGGGACAGGTTAGGTAGATTTGAGAATTATTAGTATTGTTATTGTGGTTCATCATTTTGGTTGTGTCTGATTCTTTGTTGACGCTATTTAGGGTTTCTTGGCAAAATTGGTCATTTCCTTCTCCAGCTAATTTCACAGATGAGGAAACTGTGGCATACAGGGTTAAGTGACCCTTGCCCAGGGTCACACAGGTAATAAGTGTCTGAGGCCAGATTTGAACTCCCAGAGAAGAGTCTTCTTGACTACAGGCTCAGCACTCTATCCACTGTACCACCTTACTGCCCTCAATAAAATAGTAGAGATCTTACAGAACTAATCTATCTCAAAATTCAAAGTAGTATGAGTATAGTAGGGGTGTATAAATATGCACATTGTACTTTGCTAATTATAGATCCCACAAGGACTTCAGTGCATGTGTAAGTATTATTTCCAGTCTGCTTACCATTTGAAAAAGAGGAGCTTTTTGATTTGCTGCTGAGTTACAACTGAGGAGGCATTCAGAAGGCACTCACTATTAACTGAGGTGCTTTCTTCTTTCTGCCTGGCAGCTTTTGGAGATGCCCATATCAGATCATTCTTCTCACTTACCACTAGTGAAGGAAGAAGGGATTAAATTGCCTCATGAGAAAAGCATTTATGTGTCCATTCAGTTCCAACTCAATAGTTAGTCAGAAGTAGTCATATTTGAGCATGCTCTGAAGTGTACATGGGCATTGTCTCAGTTTAGCACACTGAACATATTTTAAGGGCTGAACTTGGCTATTGTTCTATTTTATATGGAATTTATCAATAGTCTCTCCATAAATAATATTATAATCCACTGGTTTCTCCTGGTCCCTTCTTTACATTTCCATCTATCTACACTTGAAAAAGAATCAGTCAACTTTATTTATATTTTATATCCATCTACAATTTCCTTAGGAATGACATGTAAATCAACTTTTATTATTATCTCCATTTTTTATCCTTGGTCACTGAGTATAATTTTACATTTTACTCATTTCCCTTTACCACTAATTTGTTTCCATAATTAAATCTATAGCTCGTTGGAGGGAGAAGGCTGGTGTCACTGGATTACAGAGTACATGGAGGGGAGTAAAGGATAAGAAGTCTGAAAAGATAGGAAGTGGTCCAGGTTATTAAAAGCCAGAGGATTTTATATTTGATCCTGGGGGTGATCAGGAGTCACAAGTTTATTGAGTAGGGGAAATGATATGGTAAGACCTATGCTTTAGGAAGATCAGTTTGACAGCTGAGTGAAGGATGGATTAGAGTAGGAAGAGACTTGAGGCAGGGAGATCAGCGAGTAAGCTTTTGCATTAGCCCAGGTATGTGGTAAAGAAGGCCTGTATGAGTCTGGTTGCAGTGTCAGGAGAGAAAGGAGTATACATGAAGGATGCTATGAAAATAGATTCAAGATCTGACAGTTGATTAACTATGGGACCTAAGAAAGAATGAGGAACTGTGGATTACACCAGGGTTATGTGCCAGGGTGATTGAGAGTATGGTGGTACTCTAGGTAGAGAGGAATAAAGAGGGCAGGACTTGGGGAAAGAACAATAATTTTAAGATACATCAAGTTTAAGGTTGTCTATGAAACATCTTATTTGTGATGTCTGATAAGTAGTTGGAGATGTGAGGCTGGAGTGTGTGAGACAGAGTAGGAGTGGACAAGTAGATCTGAGAGACATCTGCATAGAGGTGATTATTGAAACTGTCAGAGTTGATGAGATCTCCTAGAGTGATAGAATAGAGGGAAAAGAGATAAAAGCATCAGGGCCCAGCAGAGAGCCTTCCCAGACACCCAGGCTTAGTGGGAATGATTTGGATTAGAATCCACCAACGGAGAGATGGGGTGGTCAGATAGGTAGGAAGCAGTATCTGGTGAGCCTAGAGAGAAAAATACCAAGGAGAATAGAGTGAACAACAGTGTCAGAAGCTGCAGAGAGGTCAAGAATGTGGATTGAATAAAGGCCATTAGGTTTGGCTATTAAGAGGTCAGTGGTAACTTTGGGGAGAGCAATTTCAGTTGAAAGATGAGGTCAGAAGCCAGACTGCAAAGAGCTGAGAAGAGAGTGAGAGGAAAGGAAGTGGAAGAATCTGTAGATGGCCACAAAAAAGAAGTTAAAGGATGAAAAATGGACAAAGCAAATGAGAGTTTTGGGAGGATATATGAGACATGGATGTATTCGTAG
This sequence comes from Pseudochirops corinnae, assembly GCA_028646515.1. Lineage (NCBI taxonomy): Eukaryota > Metazoa > Chordata > Mammalia > Diprotodontia > Pseudocheiridae > Pseudochirops > Pseudochirops corinnae. The sequence goes on from CM053586.1 coordinate 252,550,886, forward strand.
GTAGTAGGGAAGGAATCAGGTGATAAGGAATGAGTAAAGATAAGTGAGAGAGTGGAGGTGATAGAGCAGTCTGCTGGAGAAGACAAGATGAAATGGGATCACTTGCTCATGTAGTGATTTATCTTGGCAAGGAGAAGGGCCATCTCTTCATGGGAAATGATGGTGAAAAAGATAGTGGTAGAATGATGTGAAATTTGAAAATGGGGAGAAGAGGACTCTTGGTGACCAGTCTCAGGTGTTTGGCTTTTTCTTTTTTTTTTGTGAAATATGAAGCAAGGTTCTCAACTGACAGAGCAGGGGAATAAGGAACTGTGAAAGGCATAAGGAGGATTAAAAGTTTTTGGAAAATACATTTTGGAAAGTAGGATAGTGAATTGTTTAGGGAGGTATAAAAGGATTGACTTTACACAGTGAGTGCCAAGTGAAGATTAGGTGGTGGAGAGAGATTTTAGAAGTAGCAGTGGGGAGCAAGGAATAATCAATCCTTCACAACTAGTGAGTTGATATGAATGAATGAAAGTGCCAGTAGTGCTAGAAAAGGTAGGCAGGGAAGCTGTGTCATTATTAGGGACCTAAGTCTTAGTGAATGCAAGAAGATGGAATGGCTGAGAAAAGAAAAGATTTGAGATGAAACCTAATTTGAACGTATGGAGCAAGCATTCCAGAGAGCTTAGAAGTTGTTCAATTATTTTTCAGTCATATCTGAGTTTTCATGACCTCGTTTGGAGTTTTCTTGGCAAAGATCCTAGAGTGGTTTGCTATTTCTTTCTCTAACTCATTTTACAGATGAAGAAACTGAGACAAACAGGATTAAGTGATTTGTCCAGGGTCACAGAGCTCTTAAGTGTCTGAGGCAGGATTTGAGAAAGGACAGTCTTCTTGACTCCAGGTCCAGTACTCTATCTACTGCACTGCCTAGCTGCATAGTAGTAGGGTTGGGTACCTTTAGGGTCAGTGTTAAAAGAGATGAAAACAAGGCAATTTTAAATGGGGGACACACAGATCAGGGTTTGATGACAAAATCACTGGGATTTGAATCTCATTCTTTTGAGAGTAATGAAAATTGACCATGTGAAAATGTAGGCTGACACAATACGTAATCAGAAGATATCTTTAGATTTCTTTCAGAGCAGTGAGGATCATGAAGTATTGGTAGGAATTTTTAGACCCTAAAACTCATACATAAGTGATATATTACATTTGACCAGATAAAAAACTCCCCTGAAGTTTGTTTTACATAATTTTTAACAGAGTCCACGTTGAAATCTGGAGTACTCTCAAGTCCTGAAGTCCTTTATTTATACATATACTAAAAGAAGATTAATTGGGAGTTTCTACTTAAGAGATATTTTCTCTTGTTTCTGAGGTGGGAGAAGAGAAGCAACCCCCTGTTTTTTTTTTAAAGGACATTGCTAAAATTCATGTCTATAAACATATATAAAAGAAACAAAAGTTAGAATTTCTAGTTGCTTTTCTAAAATGTTTGTAGATGCCGTTATAATGTAATACATGTAATAAAAATAAACTGGCAAGTCTATAGTATTGGAAGAAAAAGGCAGAAGTATAATTTATTTTTGCCTATCATCCTTGCCAGTATGTTTGCTTGTTAATTTGTTTAAAATCATCATCATTGTGTACCTACTTTTTGTAATATACAGTGATAGGCAATAAAGGAGATACAAATATAATTACAACATAATCCCTGCCTTCTTTGGGAATATTAGTAAACTATGGGTCTTACTACCAATTTTCACATACTGTTGTGATGATGTATCTGGTGACATTGATTATCTTTCTCATCTCATCCTTGCAACCTTGGACAAGTCACTTAATCTTTCAAGGCCCCACTTCCACATTCACAGAATAAGAAAACTAGTCTAGATGATTTTCAAGGTCTCTTCTAGTTCTGATGGTTCACTCATTTTATGAAGACTTTGTCTGTATTTTTAATTAAAAAAAAAACCTGGCTAGGGCTTTAATTGCTTTCTTACTCTGGGACTGTGGACTTTCAATAAAGCTTCACTGTTTTTTAATGTAACAATTATAATGGGTGTGGCAAAAATTGCCCTATGAATTTTTTTGTGTGTAGGGAGCCAATGCTGTAGTGCTTTAAATTAAAAGATATTTTTTATTTAAGAAATTGTCACACTGAGGTTATATTGTTTGTTAGTTTCAAATATTTATTTTTCACTTTTGATCTTGGGGTTCATAAGCCTTGAATATAATCTCAAAATCTAGTCTGCTTGCTCTCTAGTATTTCCTTGTCCTTCCTATCTACTTTTATGCTTTCTGGGCAGTAATGGAAAGGACCCAAATGGAAATGTGCTCATTCTTTTTATGTTACTGTCAAGAAGATTATTAAAAGACAACTTTAAAGTTCTTGTAAGCATATGATAAGCTTTTAATACAGTACTGCTGTATTTTTTTAAAAAATCAACTAATTCTATCTTACTAATAACCCCTCTCCCCAATACGCACACATAACATGCATACACACACACACACACACACCGCAAAACAGAACAAAAAACAGATGAAAACTTCCAGGAATCCATGAGGACATTAATTAAGATGAAAAACCATTTCTTTGCCAAACTTTTTTTCAATCTGGATTTTACTGTCTACTCTGTAATGAGTAGGTTTTCAGGAGTCTTAAGTGATTTTCCCCCCCAACTTTGAAACTACTTTTATTTTTTGTTTTGCTTTGCAAGGAGGAAGTCAGGGAATTGGGGTTAAGTGACTTGCCCAAAGTCACACGGCTAGTAGTAAGTCTTAAGTGTCTGAGGGCAGATTTTAACTCAGGTCCTCCAGACTCCAGGGCCAGTGCTCTATTTGCTGCACCACCTAACTGCCCCCAACTAATTTTAAATATATAGAATAAAAGGGTGCCAGTTTTATTTTCGTCTTATGAACCCATTGTCTGGGCTGAGTCAATTTACTTCTTTGAGTGTTACTGAACAGGGTTCCAAATAAAGGAAGGTTAGAGCCACATACTCAAAATTTAAAAGCAGATTAGCCTATTATGAATGAAAAGTATTTAAGTGATTTTAATGTGCAAATCTCTGTGCTATAGATTTAAAGACTAACCTGCCTTTTTTAGAAATCTGTCTTAATTAGTGTTCCCATTCCTGTTTTTTTTTTCCTTTTTCTTTGTGAACCTGATGTAATAGTGAATTGAATCATAGTTTGGAAAGGACCTTATTGATCATCTGTCATTTTACATAATTGAGGCCAAGAGTGGTTAAAATGATATGCTTAGGATCACACAGATAGTTTCAAGTGTTAGGATTCATACCTAGACTCCATTCCAGGATTCTTTTGATTGCATTACACTCTTACTGTTCTCAGCATTTCTGTGCAATTGGAGTAGTCTTTAATCTATCATCTCAAAAGCATTTTAACCCCTCTTTGAGATAATTAATTAGCATTACTCACTTCTTTTCATTCCAAAAACTAAAAAGTTTCCCTTTTGTGTTTCTGTGCAAAATGATAATTCACCCAGAAAATTCCTCTAGTAGAATACCTGCTTTGTGCCTCCCCTGGGGCTAGTTTTCTTTATTAGTTATCATTTAGGGAGCTAAATGAAACACACTTGGACAAAATGCTTCAATGTTTTAATCCCTTCATGAAAACATAGTAACATATGTCCTAGACATAAATCTGAAACATTTCTGACATAAACCAAGGACAGTTCCTTCATTATTTTTCTCCGGATATGGGAATTCCTTTTTAATATTTTACTGGTCATTGTTTTTCATCAGTTAATGCTTAAAAATTCCATACTGATTCCCTTCCTTCTTAATATCTTATTGAGATAGACTTTTCAACTTCTCTAATGCATCTTTCCATTTCCTTGCTAAGCCTTACCCTTCTCACCCATACCCCCTGAAAACAAACAGGCAAAGAAAAAGGCAAGCAAGTCAAAGATCTTTGTTGGAAATACTGTGAAATTACCCACCTCTACCAGTCATTTTACTCTGGCAAGTCATTTAAACTTTCTGGACTGAATTGGTTTCTTAAGGACCCTTTCAGCTTCAGAATATACATCTTATAGTAAACCCTTCCCTTTTTCACACCCCACATGTATGTTTTATTTTAAAAAATGAATAGTGACCTTTTAAAGGATCATTCAGTCCTTCTGAAGTTGCAACTTTGGCAAAATTTGGCAGAATTTTGATACTATCAAAACTAACATTGTACAAATATAAACTAAGATTTACTGTTTTATCTCTTAAAATATTAATTTATTGTCATTTTAAAATATAGAATGTGCTTTTAAAATCTATGCTATGGTTGCTCTCAATCAGATTTGCCATTTTGTCTCATGGAAACCTGCTGACATATATAAATTCCATCTTATTTAAAACATTGTTTACTGTTATTTTTCTCTTTCTGCTTTTTTTCCTTCTGTTTAGCTATTTGGATATTAGAAATTACAAAGGGACATAACAAATAGAATGATCCTGTTTTACATCAATGCAAAATTTTAAAAGTTCAGCTGCTGGTTTTTAAACTTTAGTGACGTTTTTATTTTTAAAGAAAACTTCCAAAGTCCCAGCCCAGTTGAAACAAATCGTATCAGTTTAACCATTTTATTGTTCAGTTGCATCTGACTCTTTGTGACATGAGGGACCTTAGCATCCCAGCTCCTTCTATTCTCCATTGTCTCTCAGTCTGTTCAAACTCATGTTCATTGTTTCCATGACAATATCTGTTCTTCTCATCCTCTGTTGTCTCTTTCTCCTTTTGCCTTCAGTCTTTCCTGAAATCAGGATCTTTTCCAATGAATGCCATCTTCTCGTTATGTGGCCACAGTATTTAAACTTTAACTTGAGTATTTGACCCTCTAGTGAATAGCATGAATTAATTTCTTTAAATCTTGACTGGCTTGACCTCCTTGCTGTCCAAGGGACTCTCAAAAGTTTTCTCCACAATTACCATAATTCAAAAGTGTCAATTCTCCAGTGCTCAGCTTTCTTTATAGTCTGACTCTTACAGCCATATATTGGCACTGGAAAAACCATAGCCTTGACTATGTCAGTAAGATGATGTCTCATCTTTTCAGTATGCTGTCCAGATTTGCCATAGTTTTCCTTCTAAAGAACAAGTGTCTTAATTTCATAACTGTAGTGGCCATCTGCAGTGATCTTTGAGGCCAAGAATATAAAATCTGACATTGCTTCTGTTTCTTCCATTTGCTGTGTTTTCCAGGAGTCAATGAGGACCATTTGCCAAGATCTTAGGATTTGTTTTTTTCTTTTGCTGTTAAACTTCAAGCCAGCTTTTATACTTTCTCTTTCAAACTCATCAAGAGGCTTCTTAATTTCTCTTCACTTTCTGCCATCAGAGGTGGAATCATCTGCATGTCTGAAGTTGTTAATATTTCTCCCAGGAGCTTTAATTCCAGCTTTAGATTCATCCAGCCTGTATTTGCATGATGTCCTCTGCATATAAGTTAAGTAAATAAGGTGAAAATGTACAGCCTTGCCATACTCGTCTTCCAATCTTAAATCATTCAGTTGTTCCATGTTTGCTTCTTGGTCCACATACAGGTTCCTGGGAGACTAGTTAGATGATTTGGTATTGCCATCTCTTTGAAGGATTTGCCTCATTTTGTTGTGATCCACATAGTCAAAGGCTTCAGCATAGTAGTCATTGAAGCACAAGTAGATGTTTTTTCTGGGACTCCCTTGCTTTCTTCATAAACCAATGAATGTTGGCTGTCTGGTCTCAAGTTCTTCTGCCTTATCAAATGCCAGCTTGCTTTCCTGGTAATTCTTAGTTCATATATTGCTGAGGCCTAACTTTGCAGAATCTTCAGCATGAGCTTGCTGGTGTTTGAAGTGAGTGCAATTGTTTGTTATTCAAACATTCCTTGGCATTGCTCTTCTTGAGGATAGGATTGTAAATTGATCTTTTCCAATCCAGTAGCCACTGTTGTGTTTTCCAAATTTGCTGGCATATTGAGTGTAGCACTTTAGCATCATCATCTTTCAGGTTAGTTTTAAATAACTCAGCTGGAATTCTGTTATCTTCCCTACCATTATTGTTAGCAGTGCTTCCTAAGATCTGCTTGACTTCATTCTCTAAAATGTCTGTCTCTAAATCAATAATCACATCATCATGATTATTAGTGATGTTAAGATCTTTTTTCTATAGTTCTTTTGTGAATTCTTTGCATCTCTTATTATCTCTCCTGCTTCTGTTAAATGCCTACCAGTTTTGTCTTTTATTATACCATTTTTCCATGAAAATTTCCTTTGCTATTTCTAATTTTCTAGAAGAAATCTCTTGTTTTTCCTGTCTTCCTGTTTTCTTCTATTTCTTTGTTTATAACCTTCTTATCTCTCCTTGCTATTCTCTGGAATTCGGCATTCACTTGGGTATATCTTTCTTTTTCTCCTTTACCTTTACCTTTCCTTCATTCCTCAGCTATTTGTAAAGCTTCATAGGACAGCTATTTTGCTTTCTTGCTCTTTTTCTTTGGAATGTGTTTTGTTGCTTCCTCCTTTACAATATTGCGAACCTTTATCTGCAATTCTTCAGGCACTCTTATTTATCTGATCTAATCCCTTAAGCCCATTCATCACATCCACTTTATATTCATAAAAGATATTATTTAGGTCATACCTGTATGGTCTGATAGTTTTCCCTACTTTCTTCCATTTAAGTCTGAATTTTGCAATAAGAAGTTCATCATCTGATCCTTAGTCAAGGAGGTCTTGTTTTTGCTTTTTTTTTTTTTTTTTTTTGGAGGGGGGGAAGGCAGGGCAGTTGGGGTTAAGTGACTTGCCTAAGGTCATGTGGCTAGTAAGTGTTAAGTGTCTAGACCGGATTTGAATTCAGGTCCTCCTGACTGCAGGGCTGGTGCTTCATTAACTGCGCCATCTAGCTGCCCCTTTGGTCTTGTTTTAACTGACTGTATGGGGCATCTCCATCTTTGGTTGCAAAGTATATAATCAGTGTGATTTCTGTATTGACCATCTGGAGATTTCCATGTGTAGAAGTACCTTGTGACTTTTTGAAAACAATTAACATTTGTTATGACCTTTGAGTTATCTTGGCGAAATTTTATTAGTCTCTGCCCGTCTTCATTTTGTATACCAAGGTCAAACTTGTCTGTTATTCCAGTGATGGTAATAATTCTCTTTTAGATTTGCAATATTTGGTAGTAATTAAGGGAGCTTTAATTAAGAGCAGAATTATTAATGTTATAATTCAATTATTAATCTATCTTAAAAGCTCATATCTTCAAAACTATGCATTGAAATTGTTCTTGGAAAGTTTCCTGAGAGGATCCTTACTTTGCTCCAAGACAGAAATTGACTTAATTTAGCTATCATTCTGTACTAAATATATGATATCAGGGAACTAGAGTACTTGTATTTAAAAGATAATTTTCATATTAGAAATTCTTTTTCCTTAGTTTTACTTATTGCTGATTTAAGCATGCATATGTTTCCCTTCTCCTGGAACAATATTTGGCTCCAAGTTTGTAAATAAAATGTAATTTCTAATACTGCAGACTCTTTGTATAAAATCATAGGAAAAACATTTAAAAACATGCTAGGAATACAGAAGAAACATTCTAGGAGCACATACTCATTGTCAAGTCAAGAAAAATTTATTAAGTTTTTACAATGCCAGGCGTTGCCTTAAGGACTGAAAATATGAATAGAAACAAAGGAAGGATACTTCCTACTCTCAAGGAGATTATTATTTGGAATTCTAAAACGATTGAATAAAGTTTTAAAAAATTATCAATACAATTAGCACTGTGTGGCATTTTAAAAGGAAGTTTCTAGTCTTTACTTAGATAGTATTTTTTATGATTCTTTGTTTTTCATATTTCGTGATAAGTAGTACCTAAGGAATTCCTTTACATTTATTTTGCATGAAATATTAGTCCCTCAGTGGAGTAGTTCATGTTAAGAGGTGCTACATCTACTGATTTCTAATGCACTAACCTTGCTGTAGTTATTTGTTCTGCTCTCTGGATCATGGTGTTTTTTTGGTATGAAAAGTTGAAATGAAGTGGTAAAACACTTACTAATAGTGTCTATGTGTTCTAAATCTAACAACACTTTGTTTTCTCTCTGCCTAAATCAACTGGATATTAATACTTGTATTAAAGCATAGTAGCATGCATTCAAATATTTAAAAATAAGGGGATTAATTAGAAAATGTCTCTAAAAATGTATTGTTTGGTACAGTTTTTGCTCTCTCACATGTAGTTAGTATAAGCATTATTATGACAATATGACAAAGGTGTTTTTATGTTTTATAATTCAGAGAACTCCCATTTGGCTTCTGGAGAAAAATTCAGTTTTGGAAATGTTTGAACAACTGAATGTTTAATGCTTTTTCTTTTCTTTTTATGCTCCTACAGAAATTCATGATGAAGGTAAGATATTGAAATATTTTTATAAATGTCCCCTTCCCATACATTTTTATTTGTTTTCCTATTTTTATAAAAATAAAACTCATCTACAGGAAATAATCATATAGCTAATCCCCACATTTTATAGATGAATTAAAATTTTTATTAAATTGAACTTTAGAAAAGATGGACCTTTGACATTATGAGAAATCTGGGGTTGGTAAAAGTGCTTTGCAGTTTCCTGATAGGAATCTGGCCTTATGTCCTCTTGAATTCTGGATGCAGCTCGTTGTCCTTCTGTATTGTCTTTCTTAGATATACATGTGGTTAGACAG
>CM053586.1:252560100-252588648 GCA_028646515.1 Pseudochirops corinnae
AATATATAATGTTAAATTTTTATTCTGAAATGAACCTTATTGTAGTAATATCGAAGAATTAATGAACTGATAAAAGAAAAAAACTAATAAAAGTTTAGTGTCCTTTAAACAATAGAAAATAATTCACTATTGAATAATCTTATAAGTATGAACTTTCAATTCCAGATAATTCTTTTCTTATTATTATTAGATTTAAGGTTGTCAAGATAAAGTAGAATACATGACTAAAGGAGCAATAATTAATTCAGCAGACAAATTATCTTTAAAAATCTAAACAGTGTCAATTACCAAAATCTGTGATTGTGGAAAATTAAAAGAATTTAACTGAAACAACTACAGAGCTGTCTGAGACACTGAGGTTTTCATAATATGATGCATCAATAACTTAGTAACCAAACATACCCAGAAATATATACTCCCAATATATAAATTATTTCCTGATATTGCTGTTCCTTTCAATTGAATCCCTGCCTTTAAATTTGAGAATTTGCGTTTGCACCCTTAGGGAATCAATAATTTTTTCTGTGTTCTGAGTGAAAAAAGACATAAAAGAAATAACATGTAAGGGGCAGCTTGGTGGCAAAGTGAATAGAACACCAACCTTGGAGTCAGGAGGACTTGAGTTCAGATCGGGCCTCAGACACTTAACACTTAACACACTAGCTGTGTGACCTTAGGCAAGTCACTTAACGCTAACTGCCCTTTCTTTCCCCCTCCAGAAAGCAAAAAAAAAATAAAAGAAAGAAAAGAAATGACATGTAAATTTCAAAAGTTTCTAAAGGACAATTAATACACAGCATAGGAAAAAAAAAAGGTCTGTGAGCAGTACAAAAGGGAAGTAACAATCCTTGGATATCAACATGTATTTACTAATAACAGGTCATCAAGGCAAACCTCATGACAATACAGAGATTTAAGAATGGATTATATTATCCAATGAAACATGGGCCTTTCATTTTATTCAGAAAAGTAACTCTACATGTGAGAGAGGAGTATAGCCTTACACATGCAGTACCAGTTGACATTCACTATATGACCTTGGGCAAGGAAGACCCTTAGCATTTCTGGTACTATTTCCTCACTTCTAAAATAAAGGAATTGACTTAGATAATGTTTAAGGGCCCCATTCAACTATAAGATTCTATGATTCAATAAGAACATTGAACAAATTGGGCATTCATACTAGATAGTGACTAATTGCCCAAGTGATTATGATTAATATTCCTAACTAATAATATTCACACCAAAAGAAATGTATTTCCTAATTTTCATTATTTTCTTGTTATTCATGAACTCACTAGCCATATTACTTAACTTGATGGTAGTGGAACAAAAAAAGTTAGTCTATTCTTGCTGGTGGAGTACAAAGTTCAACTTGTTGCCCTAACTCCATTCCCTTTGTAATAGTAGTAATAATATAGTGCTTTAAAATTTTCAAAGCACTTTATATAGATTATTAACTTATCCTCACGACCTTGTAAGATATATTATTTTCTCTCTTTTACCAATGAGGAAAGAAAGACCCAGAGAGATTGACTTGCCATTAGTCCCACAGCTACCATCAGACTGAATTCAGATCTTCCCTGAATCCAAGTCCTATACTCCATCCACTGTGTAACATAGCTGCCTTTCCTATATTTCCTAGATCATGGAAATAAAAATAATAGCATTGTTCCTTCCTACCTTCTTCCATTTTAGTGTTATATTATCAGGGTAAATATCCATTCAAATAATAATCCAAAGGTTTTAAATGTACATAGTAGACATAGAGTATTTTCTTCATGAAGAATATCAATCAGGTAGCTATTTTTCCTACAGAACAGCAGAAAATGAATGAGTGGGTGGTACAAAATTACCTCTTCTTGGAAGAGATTCTGTCGGTTCTTTAGAGCTCTTAATCGGTTCTGCTTATCTTCATGCTCTAAATGTTCATCTGGTGGATGGAAGTAGCCAATCAGATCTTGCAGACTCAGACTTACTGACTCTATTGGTAAATCTATTGTAGAAGACTTCACTTTCTTGCTGAGAGCATCAAGGCCCCTAAAATAAGTTGCAAACACTTCAGTTGTTCAATGGTTCTCAAATATTTTTTGTCCACAGACCATGTAGGTAAGACAGAATATGTCAAAGATCATCTACAATATCCTCCTCCCAAAAAAGAATGAGTGAAAATGGTGTCTCATTTTCAGGGACATCAGTGACAAACACAGTTTCCCAAAGGAAATGTGATTTTTTTTTTCAGCTGAGTCCTTCTAATGTGTGAACTACCTCCATCAATGATGACAATAACCTATGACTTTAGTAGATATGTCCTAAGAAGTCACCTGACATAATGAATGATTGACTTTCTCAGAGTCATTTGGCTAAAATTTGTCAGAGACGTAGTATTATAAGCCTAGAGCCAGAAGGGGAGCTCTTAGAGGCCACATGGCCCAAACTCTCATTTTATAGATGAGGAAACTGAGAACCCAGAGAGGTAAAGTGACTTCCCCAATGTCATCCAGGAAGTAAGCATCAGAAGCAAGATGTGAACAGAGGTCCTCAATATTGAGAACCAGTACTCTTTTTCACTATAACACATCACTTTTTACCCAAGTCATTCCTGAATCGATGTCCAGCATTCTGAATGTCCACCATGCTAAACTGCCTTCCAATAAAAGATATAATAGATTATTAATTCATGATACAGAGAAAAATAAAGTCCTTGCTGTGTTATACGTATCAATATTTCAACAAAGCCACACAATAAACTGATGAAATGCTTACTACATGCCAAGTAACATGCTAAGGGAAAGGAATACAATGAAAAAATTAAACAATGACCTCAAAGAGCTTACATTCTATAAGGAGATACAACATGTATACATACTAATGTATACATACAAATAAATGGATGACAGACTTGAAGGGGGCACTAGAAACTAAGGGAGAAGGAATGTACATGTACAAGGCACTTGTGCAGAGTTTTGAAGGAAACAAAGAATTCTAAGAAGTAATGATAGAGTAGGAGTGTGTTCCAGAAACAGAAGAGAGTTGGTACAAAGATTTGGAGATGGAAGATATAGTGACATGTGAGGAAAATCAAGAAAGCCAGCTTGGCATTGAGCATGTGAAGGAGAGCAAAATATAATAATAAAGTTGGAAAAGTAGGTTGAATCAGGGTTGTGAAAGGTTTTTAAAGCCAAAAAGAGGAGCTCATTTTTTACTCTAAAGGAATTTATTGACTAGGGAAGTAACATGGTCAGACCTACACTTTAGGTAAACAGCTTTGGCAGATTGTGGAAGAAAATGGTCTGAAGAAGGGAGAGGCTTGAAGCAAGATGATCAACTAGAAACCTATTGCAATAATTGAGGCAAGAGATGCTTAATTAGGGTGACAGCTATGAGAGTGGAGAGAAAGGGTGAGATGTGAGAGATTCTGAGAAATAAAAATGGAAAGATCTGACCACTGATATGGGATGAAGGAAAATTGGAAGAATAAAGATGAAGTTGTAAATCTGGGTGATAAGAAAAATTACGATACTTCAGTAGAAGTTACATTAAATAGAAGGTCTTTCAAAAGAAATAACTGTGGAAGAAGGTTGAGTTTGAGGGTGCCTATGAGCTTAAGAGTTTTGGACATACTGGATTTGAGACATATAGCACTTCCAGTTGGATCCAGATGAAGAGGTGCAAGTGAAACTCTAGAGAAAGAGTAAGATTTTGAAGTTATTTGCATAGAAGATGATTATACTTAAAGGAAAACCAATTGAGAAAATGTAGAAAGAGAATAGAAAACGGACCAGGACTAAGCTTGTCATATACCACAGATAAGCAGCTTTTTAAAGATGACAAACCAGTAAAGGAACCCTACAAACTATAATAAGGTCCAGAAACACACACATAGAGATTTACTAATCTAAGTATTTGGGCAAAAACAGTTACAATCTACAATAGCCCTTTTATGTTGTCATCAAGGGTTTAAAAACAGACTGAGGTCTCAACTAAATGATCTTAGCATTTAGTTCCTGATTGAGGAAGATTCATCAACAGCAATTTTCTCTAGCATCCTCTTCTTCCATTGTTATAGATTTCTATTCATAGTAGATTAAAAAAAATTTTAAAGGGTACTAGTTTAGGAAGATATGAATACCACAGCATTTTGTAGAAAACACAAAATACTTCAAACTGTTATCATTTATTTGAAATAAACATTGTTTTAAAATACTAAATTAACAAATAATATAGCTGTGTGTTCTCTATGCCTTGGACACAAACATATTAGAGTGCTGGACATGAAGTAAGAAGATTTGGACTTCAGTCCCAGCTTTATTAATTACTAATTATATCCCCTGGGGAAGTCAATTAACCTCTATGAGTCTATTTCCTATTCTATATATTGGAAATCATATTTCCACTACCTATTGGGTTGTAGAGAGAATTAAATGAGAAAACACTTAAAAGGCACTTTGCAACTCTCAAGTGCAACATAAATGTGAATAATTATTATTTCTATCGTACTGTTAATGTACATGAATAACTTTAATTTATTGTTCGCCCAGAATAAAAAAAAAATAAAGTAAAACAGAACTTCTTTATATTCTTGTGGTCCAGTACAAGATGGTTATCATATGAAAGAAATAACCTGGTGGAGACATGATGGCTATCAAGATATATATTTGACAGACTTTCATATGGAAAAAATAATTACATTTATTACATCCCTCCCCCCCCCCAGAGAACCAAACTGAGAAGCCAAGAGTAACAAATAAAGAGAAGAATATTTTGCTCAATTTGAGGAAAAACTTCCCAACAATTTCTGTTGTTGTTGTTCATTCATTTATCAGTCACATCTGACTCTTTGTGAACCCATTTGGGGTTTTCTTGGCAGATACTAGAGTAGCTTCCCCTTTCCTTAATCCAGCTCATTTTCCAGATGAGAAAACTAAGACAAATAGAGTTGAGTGACTTGCCCAGGGTCATACTAGTAAGTGTCTGAGGTCAGATTTGAACTTATAAAGATGAGTCTTTCTGACCAGGCCCAGCACTTGATTCACTGTACTACCTCGCTGCTATCTACAACAATAAGAACTGCCCAAAAGTAGAACAGCCTATCTTAGGAATTCATTTTCTCCCTGGGAATTTTTAAGGAAAAGCTGAATGACCACTCGAGAAGTAGGTTCCAGGGGAATTCTTTTTCAGGTATGGATTGGAATAAATGGATTTCAGTTCTGAAATTCTGTGACTCTGGGTATTATTGATATAGTAGTATTTCTATTTCTTACTAGAATATACAGCAAGGGTTATAAGCTGATGCTTAATAATAATTATTACTTTATTTAGTTTATATTTAAATATTTAGAGGTAGAAGGGGCTATAATAGATCAGTCTAACCCCCTCATTATACAAATGAAGAAAATGAGGCCCAGGTTAAAAAGTAACCTGGCAATGTGATAGGGTGAAAAGAACACTGGGTTTGGGATCAGAAGGCTTAGACACAAAGCTCAACCACTGTTTATTACCAGTAGAACTTTAAGCCTATCACTTCACTTTGGTTTCTCACCAATAAAATAGAAATGCAAATGTCTATATTAATTTCCCTCCTAATGTGGCCATGTCAGACAAATTAAGTAAACCTTAAAGTACCATCTATATGTTCATTATTATTATTTATTCCACGTGTCCACATTGGAAGCTGGACACCTAATACTTTTTTTCACCACTTTGTGATAATGGGCATGTCACTTGGACTTTTGAGCCCTGATTTTTTCAATTGTAAAATGGGAATGATACTGTATACTTTCATGGTTATTCTTAGAAAATCACTTTGTAAGCCATACAGTAATATAAATATGAGACATCACAACCCAGTTCAGAAATCTGAATTTCTTCCAACCCATTTTACATAGAAATTGATGATTTAGTATCATTTCTAATATCTAATGTTCTAAAAGGACAACAATAACTTAGGGCATTTTTTTAATGCTCCTTAATTGACAAAGTGTAGCTTATCAAGTTAAAAATTATAAAAACTACTTTTGTCTTAAAGTATATGCTGAATGTTAAATTACTATATACATCAGGGCAGGCCAGGATAAATAGAAAAAACAAAATGGTCAGAACATGTACGATCTAATAAAATGAACCTTTATCCTTTCCAATGATAGACAGAAACTTATCTTAATATTACAGACAGAATTAGAGATGAAGAACAATCGTGTTATAAGAGTTAGAGAGTTAAGAATTATAAAAAATGGAGTCAAGAATTAAGTTTATGATTTATAATTTGTGATTATAAAATTGCATGGTAATATCTACCTAATAAAAGCCCAGAATGTTTGAGTTTTCTTTTGCTCAAAGTTATTTTCATTGGTAATATTTTCCCTTTTTAGCAAGGTTAGAGTAATAATCACCTAAGGAGAGAGATAACGAATGTTCATTTAAATATATAACTAATTAAAAAGAGTAAAATAATCTCATAAATTTTGAAATTATGACCAGGTATTACTAGTTTTATCAGATCAATATGCCTGTATCGTATTTTATTTTAGGTATAGAAAACCAATGAACAACAGGCAAATCTGTGAAGGTAATGACATTGTAAGTTTCTTCTGCCTTTTGGGAGAACAAAATTAGGACAGGAAAAGACTGAGAATTAATTATTCATTAAGAACATACAAGTAACAAAAATTTAAATGACAAACTAAATTAAAATTTAAATCCTAAGGACTCTGTATTGTGAAAACTGAGAAATATACGCACGTAATATGTTAAAGATAAACATATTTGAAATGTTTATAGCCAATTGTAATTAAGAGTAATTAAAATATTTTATTAATAAAATATGTCCTTTAAAAATTCAAATTGTTGTATAAACTTTTCAAAGATTCAGAAGAATATGAAGTGATTTGTTCAAAACTCAAGAATTTTTCCTAGGATAAAGACTGTAATGATCACATCAATAAATACTTTTATTCAATCAAAAACATTTATTAGGGACTTACTATGGACCAGGCACAATTCTAAGCACTGACAATATAAGAAAGGTAGTGATGAAAACTCAAGGAACTCAAATTCTAATAAGAGAGATAGTAAATAACTAGATACAAACAAGATATATACAAAAAGATAGTAAGTAATCTTGGATAAGAAAGCAGCTGGGTGAACTAGGAAAGGTTTCTTAAAGAAGGTATAATATGACCTAAGATTTGAAAGAAGCCAGGGAATCTAAGAGATGGAAGAGAGGAGAGACTGGAGACAGCCAATACAAATCCAAAAACAGAAGATGGAGTGTCTTAAGTTATAAACTTATTCTTAAGGGTTAAAAATACACACTTCCAGGAGCAACCACAAAGGAGATTATTTTTTTTAATTAAAAAGACAATAAAACAAATGTCAACCACCTCATTTATGTTTTGTTCACTTATGTTTGTAGAAAGAATAAAAAAGACAAGTAATAAATGAAACAGTTCAAAATTGGTATAATATGCATGTGCTCTTAGTTTAAAAGAACACAAGAACAACCTATAGAGTACCATCATAGAATTATAGATTTAAGCTCAAAGAGACTTCAGAGAATATCTAGAATAAGCCTTTAATTTTCTAGATGAGAAAAACTCATTTTTTTAATCACTTGGAGTCTCCTATACAAATAAAGGCCAAAGAAAGCTAAATACCTGAGAATCTTACCTTTATTATGTTATACAAAATCCCCTTATATTTATTTTGTATATACATCTATGTGTATATGTTGTCCTCTGCCCCACGAAATTTAAGTTCATTGAGGAAAGACAACGTTTCATTTTTGTGTTGGTACCACCAGACACAGCGGTTTAAATAATATTTGTTAACTGTAAAAATACAATTATTACAGTGTAGTTCTGTCACTTTCAATGTAGATAAAAACAACATTTTTTTCTTGATAAAAACCTCAAAAGAGACTATATAGGATAGGTAGTAGAAAAATGCTAGATCTGGAGTAAAGAAATGTAGGTTTGAGCCTTGACTCATATTTAATAGCTTAGGCAATGACTTTGTCCTCTGACCTCTCCAAGGAAATCATTTTCTTCATTTATAAAATGGAGATAATAAAATTTGCGGTAAATAATTTTTGAAAAGAAAGAACTTTATAAACCTTAACATGATATATATATTTAAGTTACTATAATAATAATTCCCTGAAATCAAGGTTAGGAAGGCTTAGAAACATTTTAAGGCAATCACTGTATCAGTCACTAAACTTCACAAACAATGTAATAAATGTAACATGCATCTGAGTAAGACAGTATTTATGGAAATGACTGAATGACTTCTTTGTGGCTTGAGTCCTTCAATGTTAATCAAGGGCTGGTAGTGGACTGCTGGTAGTGTTGAAGAATTTCATGGACTTTATTCCACAGAAAGCTAGTTGGTTTTGAGGTTTTTTCCATACTCATAGGTCCCCTGAACCAGTGGTTCAATACATTGTTAATTAATATTATGTTATTAAATTAATTAAATATATGGCATAATTAAGAAGAGAAACACCAGAAAGATCAAGAACTTCTTAGTAACATATATGGATTTAAATTTTAAAACTCTAAGATGCAATATTTATTATATATCTACTATATCCAATGAATTCTTAGATACTCAGGAATAAAGAAAGATAAATCATAACCCCCACCACTACCACCACCACCAGATAACCTTCCCTATGGCTTTCTCTTTTCACAACAAATGTCTTTTGGTTTTCAGACATAATCTATTAATCATAGGATTGTGGACTTATGTGAACAATCACTTCCTATATACTACATGCTAAAAAAATAACTGGAACTAGTACTTTATGAATTTAGTTAGGAAAGGACAAAAATCCATTTACTCTTTTGTGATATATTTTATAAATATTATTACTGACATTTAAATCACACTGATTTGGTTTCTGTACTTGAAGTTTGTAAACCTTTTACAGATCAGATTTTGAACTTGGCTTCGATCTTTTTGGTAGATATTTTTCCTTAACTGATTAAAATATTTATATTTGCTTACTCCAGTTGAATTACATTATGATTTCCAAACTTTTTATGCTTTTAAAATTCATTCAGAAACTGGACATCTGGGTAATTTAATGAACTAATGAGCTAACTTTCATTTGGTTGTAGTGCTAGGAGGAATCAAGCAACACTGACAGCTTTGAGTTGAAACTGCAAAAAATTACAAATCACTTGCTCTAATTCTAAATAGCCTGGTGGCAAATTATGCAAATAACACTTCTTAGTCTATTCTATTGTTTTCCAAAGTTCTATTGGATTTATCCCATCACATTTATTTTCCTATTATGTTGATTAAGGTCACCATAGTATAATTCCAAAATTCTTCAATTGGAAAAATTTTTTTTATAAAAGGTAAAATAACTCAAAAGGAAATGCACCTTATAAACCTATTGAAAAGGAAGACTGTGCTACGGATTACTCTTGCAGTACGTGATTCTTCATGCTGAGACCTGGATAAATTTAAGCCGTCATCCATATGGCCTTCATGGTGCATGATAGCCTGAAAGAAAACAGCAACGAGTGCAATAAATACCATTCTGACAATTTTTCTCATCTACACAAGAATAAGATTGTAAAGGGTCTAAATGGAATGTCACAAACTCCTAGTCAAATATTGAAAGAAAATAAGTCAATGTGCTCCCAAGAGCTGTTTCATTTTAACAACTAAATATTCCCAGGCAAAAATATTATGGTGGACATGAGGGAAAAAAAACCCTCTGTTTTCATAATGAAATTCTAATGAAGGCCTCATTGACTCAATCAGATAATCTATACGGAATAACAAAAAGAAAATAACTTTCATTAGCATTTACACAGGTATTGTAAGATGGAAGTTTGTTAATCGATAAATAGTGAAACCAGAACTTCAAGGAAATTTTGCTTCAATCCAAGCAAAAAAAATATGCCTTTATTTTAAAAAATTAAGCTTTTATTAATTACAATGGTGATTTTTTTGCCTGTAATAATATCAATGTTGTTAAATCTCAGAGGATGTTAACATCATTTTTAAGTGTATATAAAAAAAAGTTTAAATTAATGCTAAAGAATTCTAAAGGAAAGAATAAAAGGAGCAATAGTCAAATATTTGGGTAGTTCTTTCTAAGGAGGTGTTCTCTACTCACTATATATATATACCACAACTTTATCCTAAGAGAATAGTAATTTGAGGAAGTAAAGTTTATACATCCAATTTTAACACACACACACACACACACACACACACACACACACACACACACACCCCAGCAAATCACTGACAGACCTCTAGTTTCCTGATTCTTAACTTGCTCAATGCTCTTCTTCATAGACTATTTATGCTCTTATAATACAGACTAGGAAGAATACAAATACAGTCTGGTATAATCATGAATCAGTAAATCAATAAACATTTATAAAGCACCTATTACATGCCAAGCACAATACTAAGTACTAGGGATACAAAGTCAAAAATGAAACAGTCTCTGCCTTCAGTTTCTATTTCACTGGTATGTGGGAGGACTGAATGGGAAATATATACTCATTATAGGATAATTTTGAATATAAGCACCTTTGTGACTCAAGACAGGTCTCCTATAGGTGACATTTCAACTTAATGGAAGACCATCAGAGATTCTAAGATTTCAACATGAGGAAGAAGTGTTATCTAAACATGAGTGAGAGCCAGTGGAATGCATGGAGCTGGGACATGGAAGGACATGGGTGAGAAGCTGTTAAGTAGAGGAGATTGACTGAACTGTAGAGAATAAGAAGGGAAAGATGTAATAAGATTAGGATGGCAGACTGGATCCAAGCTGTGAAGAGGTTTAAAGGCCAAAGAGAGAAGTTTGTAACATACAGGTAACAAAGAAGCATTGGAATTCACTAATGAGGGAATGACATGCTCAGATCTAGGCTTATGGAAAATCACTTTTACAGCTGTATGAAAGATGAGTGGAGAGAGGAGAAACTCAAAGAATAATAGGGAAGCTATTGCAATAGTCATGAAGAGAGATAATGAGGTCCTCAACCAGGATGATCTCTGTGTAAGGAGAGAAAAGGAGATGGATGCGAGGAATGTGGAGAAAGAATTGATAAGATTTAGAAATTAGGTAATAATAATAATAATAATAGCAGCTAACATTTATATAGCATTATGTGAAAGGTACTCTGCTAAACATTATACAATTATTATTCCATTTGATCCTCAAAACAACTCTGGAAGGTAAATGCTATTATGATTCCCATTTTACATATGAGAAAACTGATGCAGACTGCAGTTAAGTAACCTGCTCATAGTCATACAGCTTGTAAATATTTAAGACCACCTGACTCCAGGCCTGGCACTCTATCCACTGTGCCTCTAGCTAAATTGAATGGTTATATGAGATAATGAGAATGAGGAGTTGAGAAGAATTCCCAGGTTGCAAATATGGATGAGTATAAGAATGGTGCCAAAAATAGGAAAGTCTGAAGGGGGCAGGGAGGGAGTAGGTTTATGGTGAAATAAAATGATATTTGTTTAACATGTTAAGTTTGAGATGTTTATGAGAATATATAGTTCAAAATGCCCAAAAGGCAGCTGTTAATCTGGAGCTCAGGAGAGTTTCAAGGGCTGAATCTTGTCATCTGATGAGAGATAGTAATTGAATCCATGGAAAGTGTTGGTGTACATACATACAGGTATTATATAGTCTAACCATGCCCTTAGTAATATATAGATATAGGTACATATTCACTGCCTATATGCACATATATCAGCACATGTATACATGTACATCTGATGTACATCAGCTAAAATAGGTCATGAAAGTACCCATAAATAAATATGAAAGTCTAAAATTATGTGTACTTTTATCCACATTCCTTGAGTTAAAATGAATACATCTTTTAAGTAGTCAGAAAGAATTCCTTTGTTCAATACTATATTCAAACAGTAGGATCAAGCAAAAGCCAGTATTATAGTATATCCTACCTTTAAGACACATGTTTAGTTAAACCAAAATGTTGCTTTCCCACAAATTAGGTTTTTTACTTCAAACTATTAGCTGTCCTTAGCTCAGGGAATACTCAGAAACTTGTTGGTCAATAATGGTCACTATTAGAGTAATGTGGTTTTCTATGCACGTATCACAGATGTGGGGATCTTAAACAAAACTTGTTTAAATTTGCTTAAAAAATGTATTATATTTCTATATTGTTTGTTTCTTTTGTAATCCAATATATTTTATTTTATATATTTTAAAAGCTTCATTTTGAGAAAGTTTTTACCAGATTGCCAGAGGGCTATGACACAAAAAAAGATAAGAAACACTGCTATAGATAAAGATTCAGATCTTCATAGAAACAACCCAAAAACATTTTAATGGAAGAAATTCCTGAGTTTATTGTATCACAAAGTGAATAACTGATCTATCTGTATAATAGGTAGCAAACAAAATATAAAGAGACTTAGAGCAAAAATAAATATTCCTATCAGTTCATTTAAAGCAGTGGTTCTCAACCTTCCCAATGCAATGACCTTTTAATACAGTTCCTCATGTTGTGATGACTCCCAATCATAAAATTATTTTTGTTGCTACTTCATAACTGTAATTTTGCTACTGTTATGAATCGTAATGTAAATATCTGATATGTAGGATGTATTTTCATTGTTACAAATTGAACATAATCCAGGTTGAGAACCGCTGATTTAAAGGACCAACTAATATTTCATTAAAAGAAGCACAGATGGGACAGCTAGGTGGCACAGTGAATAGAGCCCCAGCCCTGGAATCAGGAGGACCTGAGTTCAAATGAGGCCTCAGACACTTCATACTTACTAGCCATATGACCTTGGGCAAGTCACTTAACCCCAATTGCCCTGCCCTCCCCCCTCCAAAAAAAAAAAAAAAGCAGCATAGGAATATTCACAGACTAGAAAAATAAGATCCTGTTAACTCTCATTTTCAGCCAATCAGTTACTGACTAATATATTTCTTCCTCTCAAATGGAATGGCAACCCTTTCTTGATTTCATTGAGACTCCAAATAAATTGTTTGCAGCATAAAAAAATTTCTATTTCAATCTCAGCTGCTGAATTTGACAAATTCATTCTTCATAGAAAAATGATCAATTCTCATTCTGTTCATTAAGAATATGACTCTTCTACAACCTGTGGAAAGAAATCTGAAAGTAAAATAACAATCCTTCAAGTGAAGAAAAGTTCTTGTTCATGGTACCTACTGTTAGGGTTACTATCTGTGATAAGCTTAAATCTTTTTAATTAGGTCATTTGACACAACTACCAGGTTGCCTGGTGTATAAAGTTGTATATGGGGTCTAAAACTGCAAGTAGCTTCAACTAACAAAGCTGAAGATGCTACAACAGCAAAGATGCAAGCTGTAATTAAACTATTTAAGTGTCTATGAGTGTGATGTGAGAACAACTGAAAAAGTAAGAGGCAAAAAGTGACTAGAAGTTACATTTGTACAAACAAACCCTCTCAAAGGTAATTACAGCATACATGGTAGTAAAAACAAGAGTGCTATTCATAGATGAAACACAGCTGAGCAAATAGAGAAGATATCATACTGGTGAAAAATCCCAGGAAAAAGATTGACAAAGTTTGCTATAAGGAGCCTCCAGTAACAGAATTCTCAGTGCAATGAATAAGCTGAGTAACCAAGCAGTTTGCTGTGATGTTTTCCATTCGAATTAACAGCAAGAGTTATCGATAACTGAGTGTCTCAGTTTTAGGTAGTATGGAAGGCAAGGCTAACACTCCTGTAACTGTGCTATGTTTAAATTTCTATCAGGTCTAAGTAACAGCTATAGAAATGCATACAAAACACGAGTTCGTCTCTTTCCTATAAGACTTAGATGAAATCAATAAATGCTTCCATTTATCCTATGGATTGTCATAGAGAATTAACTATTAAAACAACAAAAGAAGTGTGTCACTGGGAAAACAAAGAGGAAATAAAATGAAAGAAGGGAAAAGTGTATAGTCTGTGTCAAGAGAGACATAGGACAGTGGAAGAATTTGACATGTAGAATCCTGTACAAGAACATCTAACAAATTTGAGATTCTTCCTAAAAAAAGGTTGAGTTGGAGAAGGAAATGGGGTGTTTTTGTGCTTCATAGAATGATGATATCACATTCATTTCTATAACTATACATTGTCCCTCCTTGCTATGAAGGAATGGTGGGGTATTTGGGCTTGTGGAATGAGACAGGAAGGTACATGGCACACTAGCATTGGAGAGAGAAGCAGACAAAGGTAAAGAAAAGGGGACATAGAAATATGTGAAGTGGCTCCCTAATCAGGCTGATTATCATTCCACAGTATATTAGGTGGGGAAAGATGAACTCAGAGATGCCCACCAGTAATGATACATCCAAGAAATGGGAAGCACCAACCCTCCTGAGTCCCATTTCATAACAGATCCCTATATAGAGAGACCATACCACAAATGAGCCAAAACTGACTCTAATTTCTATGTCCTTCACCTAATGACCGGTCCTATGGGAAGTATGAGTTGGACCTTCTAGAGGAATTGTGATGCTATACTCCTTTGCCTGTCTAAGAGATGACTCAAATTGTTTATGACCCAGAACTACTATGTTCAGATATATCCCATATATGGGTGACTTCTTGGATTCTGGAAAGCAGTGGACTGGAAGAGAATCAGTATATGTTTAATGTATATTATCTGGTGTCCCCATTATTAAACAATGTTTATTTACTTAGTGGTTCTATGCTAAGGTTAAAAACACTATACATAGCATTCTTCTACTTGTCTTCTTCCATGAAGAACCAACTCACATGGTTAAAAGCTGAGGATTCATTCAATACAGTATGTTCAAAAAGAGGAAAGCATAAAACAATGAATTAGGGCTCAGGGCTAATTATTAGATTCACAATTCCATACACCCTAAAGTGACAAATGGCATTGCCCTCTAGGGAAAGGTAGAGCTGAGGAACTGAAGGAATCTGACTCCACTAACTATAAAGAACTAGACATTTACTTATCATTTCTATTCTAGTGGAGCATAAACAAACTGTCCATGTGAGTACAGAACTTTGTAACAAGTAGTTAACTACTTAGTGCTTAACATGACAAGGATCCAAAAATGCCATTAGTCAGTCAACAAGTATTTAAAAGTGAAAAGAGGACATTCAATCCTGGTCACAGGAAGAAGAAAAAAAATTTCTAGTGACTTCTTGGTAAGGAATATTGAGACAGTCATGTGCTGATCTGACATGAAAAACTGTAAAACATGCTGTCTTTCTAGGGGATGTTTCCAGGATATGACTCCCCAAACTTCTAAGAACAAATAACCAATACCCAACAATTGGGTTTTCAAATGGGGTTAAATGATATTAACAGAAGGAAATAAAATAATATCACTAGAAATTTAAGAAGTTCAAGGAAAGAAATTGAAGACTTTGGCAACACAAGCAGTGTTTTTGTCACAGCTACTGACTGAAAGTAGAAGAGAAAGGCTGTGTTAGGAAATTAGATAATTAGTAAGACAGTTTAGTTGGAATTGTTGGGATTCAGATGTCTGTAGCAGAGTTTAACATGCAGACTTTTAGCAAAGGACAGAGTCTTAAGAGGTCCAGGAAATCTGCCTATATATTTGAATATCTCATCTACCAATATTTAAACTGAAAAATAGAGGAAAAGGATGAAGACAATCTACATGTTTCCACTTGGCCAGATATCACACAGAGTAAAAAATCTGACATGGGAAAACTATCAGTAAAGAGGAATAGTAATTCACAAGAGACAATATTAAAGAAAAAGGCTAGTAAAATATTAATAAATTCAAATATCCTAACACTAATAAGAATATGGGAAAATTACACTGAACTAGATATCTTAATGCAAGGAACTAAATTTAACTTCATAGTCTCCAGCAAGAATTGGTGGAAAGTTCAAACTTGAAACATGGCAATGGAAAGGTATACCTTAGTCAAAAGATCAAATTAGATAAAAGAACAGTAGAGGGCTATTCTAGATCAATACTATATAGTCATATAGGAAATCTATAAACCAGAGTTGGGAATCTAACAGAGAACAGTTGGATGAAGATCAATAGAGGACAAAAAAGAAATGGTATTGTGATAAGAGAAAACAATGGCCCATCCAGCTACCAGGAAATTAGATATCAATTCAGGAAGTGGGTTGCAAATCTGATGAGGAAGAATGTACAGTAGTGATGGAAACTTCATCTGCTCAGATACCAGCAGCATATCTTTTTGCTAAAAGCAAAGCTACAGATATTTTCTTAATTGACAATAATTACATTATGTTGACACAATTTCTTCCACTATTTTCAGAGCACTTCTTTTCTTTTTAAATTAAGAGAGGCAATGTTTGACTCTAGCTCTAAGAAACTGGGGATGTAAAAATCTAATAATTTAATAATTGTGACAAAATTCCACTATGAAAATCAGGTTGTATTGAGGAATTCATAATAGTGCTATTTGACCTGTCAATAGATGACACAATAAATACTGACAAATAGGATACTGGAATCATTACTAATAGAGTCTACTGTGTAATTTGTCATGCAAAACAACGTAAGATGCATTTTTATATAATCTTACCTTACGCTGTATCAATCCCATTCTTACAGATTTCACATCCACAGACTGGTAAGTAAGCCAGAGTCCTGTATCTACATGTTGAATGTAGCACACTGAATCACCATACTTTATTTCTGATGTTCCCATGCCATCTATTTCTTTTCTCATTCCCATGTCTAACTTTTCCTAGATGGAAAAAATAAATGTTATATGTTAACAATTATACTATAATAGTAATAATTAAGAAGGCAAAGAATAGTTATAAATATAAAGGCAAGAAATCCCTTTCTCTAAGTTCCCTTCTACTCGTTAGTTTTAGTGTGCAAATCAGAACTGGAAGTTAGAATACATAAGGTACTGCTTTTCAAGATTTCTGATATTCTCTATTAGGATTAAAACTATTCTTATTCAGAATCTTACTACATCACAATATTGATCCTATGGCAGAGACCAAAGTAATCATACATTTCAGTGTTTAGAAATGAGAACAAAAAAATTACTGAAAAACTGAAATAATTCTTTCTGTGGACTTTTTTCATATTCATCTAGTATTATACTTATTTGTATAAATGTTTAATTCTTTCCATTAGGTTGTAAGCATTTTAAAGGTAGCAAATGTATCATTTTTCAGCTCTGTGTTTTCAGAAACTAGTCATATACTTCACACAGAATGGGTGCTTGATAAATGTTTGTGAATTAGAACTGAAAGAATTAGAAATGAAAGTTGCATTCTCTACCAGTAAAGAAGCCAACCACCACCTCTAGTCTACCCTTAGCCTAATCACTCTGCAACCTACTCAGGCCTGGCCTGGTGCTCTCTATAACACCTCATGCAGACTGTGAATTTTACAATTTATGTGCCATCAATCACTGGCCACATATGAAAAAATCATGCCCTACTTCCACCTCCACTTTTGTGTTTCTACCCTCCTTAACCTTAAACCACCCATATCAAGGCCACCTACCCCTTCCATGGGCTCTCCAAAATTTCTGTTCCAAAGTAAATAAAGTTCCCTACATTCTGGATCTCTTTCTCTCATACTCTCTACTTTTATGGAGTGCTAGATTTCCCCTTAATAACATTATACCCTTGGTCATCCATTTCCATCATTGACTGTATCTTCTTACACATCTCCCAACACACTAGTCCTAGACGGAATGCTCCTGCTCCCTACCAAACACTTTCAAACTCGTTTCACCAGTACTTAGGAACTTCTCCTCTGAAGTTTACTCAATCAAAATTGTCCACTTAGTTTACAACATAGTAGTTGTTGTATACTGTGTCACTCTTCCTTTCTCAAGGATTTCAGCACCTGGCTCAGCAACTTCTGCTCCAACTCTTATCCTTGTTAGAGGTCATCCAATATTCATAATAATGCTCTATCAAACTCTAAGACCTCCTAATTCCTCAGTATTCTTTTTTAAAGTTAAAATTATTTTTATTATGAACGTAACAAAAATAAATGAGAATTTCCATATAGAGAGAAAAGAAAAGACAGACTATGAAACTATCTGTCTCTATAGTATACAGATTACTTTTCTTTTAAAACATAACAAATTTGGCATCTAATTTTCAAAGTTGCTTTGCTTATATGTGATTATTTCTGGCCTTAATTCTCAATTCTCTTTTGTGCATCAAAAAAATATACCAAAAATTGTCTTTTCTTTTTCTTTTCCTTTTTTGTAGTGACATTTCTAGTCCTCCTAAGATAACAAATTGAAAGAGAAGAAAAAGAAAATCTTTGTAACAAATGTGCAAAATAAAGCAAAATAAATTCTCACATAGGCCACATCCAAAAATATGTCTTATTTTATATCTTGAATCTATCATCTATCATGAAGTGGACAACATGGTTCTTCATCAGTCCCCTGGAATCGTGCTTGGTCATTGTGCTGATCATAATTCTTAAGTCTTTCAAAGTTTGGTGTTTTGGTTTGGTTTGGTTTTTTTTACAGTATTGTCATTATTGTATTAACTGATCTCCTGGTACTGTTCCCAGTTAACTGCTTCTCTTCTAATTTTAACTACACTGGTTTTGTTTACACAAAAGCTGATTAGTTTTATGCAATCAAAATTGTCCATTTTATCTTCTGTGATCTTCTCTATTTCTTATCTGGTCATGAATTTTTTCCCTATCCATAGTTTCAAAAGGCAGTATTTGCCTTTTGATCCCTCAATTTGTTTAAAATGTGAACATCTGTATCTAACCTATACATCTATTTGAATTTCACCCTGGTACATAGTTTGAATTGTTGCTCTTGGCCTACTTTCTGTCAGACTAGTTTCTAGTTTTCCCATCAGGTTCTGTCAAATAACAAATCCTTACTCCAATAGCTGAAGCTATGGGTTTATTTAAGACTATGTTACTATGTTAATTCCTTTCTGTATGTTGTATATTTTAACCTCCTTAAACCCATGGCTTATATCTCCTCTCTATCTTAAATACACATTGTAATGGTTACACACTACACCTTACTATAACCCACAAGAGTTCCACTTCTCTATAAACTCTGACATTCTCCTGCCTGGCTATATCATCTTATCATCCCACCTTTTCTTATCCCTCATTCCTCCTAAACTTATTCCTTACTCTCATCAAGACTTCTATTGCTCTCACCCCTCAACATTTTCTCATATTGTTAGATTTAGTTTAACTTCACTTTCCCCTCTTTCCAATCTCAACCCAGTGGTTATGTATTTCAAATACATGCTGTCATCTGTTCTTGAGTCCCTTGTCCCCTTGTCCTATAGTTAGTTGATCATCTCTTACCAAATCTCAGCTCTTTGTTATTCCCACCCTCTACTTCCTTAGCCTTTACTCATAGACTGCTGAATTAAGCTGGAGGTCACAAAACTGTACTGACTCAGAACATTACCAATTCAAGTTTGTAAATTCAAATTCACAGATTCAAATCCACCTTCAACTGGGCTCTCACTATACTAAAACAGTCATTTTACATCTCCCTAACTGGTTTTCTATTTCACTCACTAGCAGAGCTATTCCAAATATTCTTTTCCCTCTGGAAGCCTACACATGTATTTTTACCTCTTCCCCAGATGAGGAGCTCACCTCTTTACTAAGAAAAATGAATTCATCTGACATAAGGTCCCTTTTTTTTCTCACTCTTTATCTCAAAACCCTTTTACATTATTCCTCCTCACTTGCTCACTTCCTTTCTCCAAGACTCTTAACAAAAAAGTGTCATTTCTCCTTACAACATACAATTCCTTTTTATGTGCATTTGATCTCATCTTGTTCCAGTCATCTTCAGAATATTACAAAGTCAATCATTTCTCCCTCCCTTACCTCTTTCCCCTCCCCCCCAGCTCCCAACCCTGTCTTGAATCTTAAACCCTTCCTTATTTTCTATTTCCTTCCCTACTGGCTTCAAACAAGCCCGAGTCTCTTACTCAAACACACACACACACACACACACACACATTTTCATCAGACCATACCATACATTCTAAAACTATCATCCTATATCTGTTCTCTCTAAGTCAAAGGGCCAAAGTCCTTGATTAAGCTGTCTCAATTGATGCCTTCTTTTCTACTTTTCTCACTCATTCTTCAATCTTTGCAGTCTGGCTTCCTACCTGTCATGTCATGAACAAGCAGTTTCCCAAAAGAATGTTACTGTGAACAGCTTTTAAGGTTCTGATTACACAGTATAGTGAACACTCCATTTATTCCATAACAAATCAAGGCAAACATTCACAACAAATCACAATATAATATTCACAACATTACATCTTATCACAGAAAATCACAATATAGTGTTCACAACAGCTTAACATTCGAGTGGACACATAGTTTTCACCAAAGTGGTCACAGTATTTAGAACAAACAGCAAAAGAATAATCATCTGACATCCCTAAGGAGGTTTGCCTCCTCACTCAGTCATTCAGTCATCTCACAATACAATAGTCAATCTTACACTCATGGGGTAATCATAGGTTAACTGAATCAGTTACTTATCTAGCAATCAGTCACTAAGTATCATTACTCACTAAATAAAATCATTAGAAAATACACAAACCCTCCACCACTTGGTGTCTAGTAAACTTCAATTTCATCACACATTCAATATCCAAGGAGAGGCCTTTTCTTAATCTTGACTTGGTGTGGTCTCTTAGATTCCCTGGATCCCCTTCCATGGTCTCAGCTCCTACCTGAATCCACCAAAGAGTCACCTGGATTCAGAGGCAGACAGCTCCCAGGTTCTCACCTAGTCTTCTGGGCAGTTCTTGCTACACACTAAAGTTCATAGGGTCCAGCACATCTTAAAACCTTCATAACTTCTGTTGCCAGGAACTCAAGGATCAACCAAGCCACAAACAAAAGCCACAAATGAAAAAAGTCTTATCCTGATCATGCTTCTTCAGTCCTCCAGTAGTTAAGCTGGCCCTAGGACTCACAAGAAACCTCAGCCTTCCAGGCAGCCTTCTCAGCAGCAACTTGAGCCTTCACCAGATTCTGGTCTCATAGAAAACTCCAACTCAATTCTCAGTCCAGCAAGTAGCAGACCAGCTTCCAGATTCTGTGAAAATTCTGCTTCCTCCACCAGGAGCCCACCAGAAGAAAAAATTCTTGATTCTGAACATTTCTCTCTGGGACTCTTCTTAGACACACACACACACACACACACACACACACACACACACACACACACACACACACTGGCTTCCTGTCTCAGCCAACCCCTTCCTGTTACGTCAGCAACAGGAGACAGAGTTCACACCTTATGTTTCTTTCACAGAGGTACTTAGCCCTTAGTTACTAAGGACTAAGTATCTGCTTACTTGATATAACAAAAAAGGGGTCTTCAAATTTAAATTAATTACCATTACACTACCTCATCTTTCAACTAAAACTACTCTCCCCAGTTAACAATAATCTCTTAATTGCCAAATCTTTTTTTCTCTTACTACTTATCCTTCTCAAACTATATACCACATTTGACACAGCTGAATACCATCTTGTAGATGCAAAGTGAAGTGAGCAAAACCAGGAGAACATTGTACACAGCAATATCAATATTGCAAAGATGATCAACTCTGAAAGACTTAGCTACTTGTAATGGTAATCGGAATTTGAAGATCTTCCCTGCCCCTTAATAGGCCAAATGTAATCACATGGAGCCCACAGGGGGAGGAGCTTGATGAAAGGGTAGAACAGGAAAGGTGGAGTAGGAAGCAGTAGGGGAGAGCCAGAACAGAACTGGAAGCAAGCAACATTGAGACAGAGCAGCTGGCAGGAGTAAGACAGGGGTATTTTTGCTTAAAAGGGCCTGTTTTGTTTTGAAGGTCTGATGGAGAGAAGGCTTGGGAATACAGGTACTTGGTGCATTGGTTATGTGTACCAATTTCTTGGCTGCTATGATGGATTTGGCTTTTTGGTGTTTTGATAAATGCTTTGGTTCTATCTTCCATGTGGAGAGTCTGTTACATTTGTGAATCACAACTACACAAGCATATTCACAGCCATTATATAATAATCAAGACAGCTAATACATCTGAGACAATTCCAAAGGCTCCGGGATGAAAAATACTATCCACCTCCAGAGAAAGAACTCCTGAAATCTGAATGAAGATTAAAGCACATTTAAAAAAAAAACTTTTTTTATTTTTCTCATTTTTTTTTGTTATATGCTTTCATTATAACAAGGCTAATGTGGAAATATGTTTTGAATGAATTCAAATGTATAATCAATATTAAACCGCTTGTCTTCTCAAGGATGGGGGAGTGGGGAAAGAGGGAATTTGGGTCTCAAAATTATAATAAATGATTGCTAAAAAACAATTTTAGGAGAGAATTCTGGGGAGATGGCAGAATAGGTCAGAAAATTCTAAGCTCTCAAGATTTTCCTCCACAAAAGAGTTAAAATAGCATCTTGGGGAAAACAAAGTATGAGTGGAGATAAATAAGAACTGGGGCATAACCTGGGTCTTTCAGGGACAATTTGAGAAGATCAGAAGAAAAATTCCAGGAAGATGTTTGGTCCCTATGAAGAGTAAACACCTCCTGGCTAGGTTCCATTTTAACAGCAAGTAGCAAGCCCTGGGTTTGAGAGGCTGCCTCTACCCCAGTCACCAGAACTTTTATACCCAGGATAGTGAGGGGAGTTGGGCTGCTGAGCCTGAGAAGATCCAAAGAACCTCTTTATTAGTAATTTTCATTCTCTAATCATGTGTTTCCTCTTTTATAAAATGAAAAGTTATACAATCTAGCAAAAGGCAGTTTATGATATAAGATCTCTTTTTTTTTTTTGAGGACAATATTAAATTTGAGCAACTGACAAGCTATCATAGAGTAGTAGAAGGAATTAATGGCTCCTAGCAAGAGGGAATACTAGAATGTTAAATATGATAGAAGGACTATAATAGAATTACTGTATTCTTGAGGGTTTTTTCTAACTTGCTCAGTCATCAGTAGGGTGTGATTCTGACATAATTTTCCTTGCAGGTCCAATTCTGTGAACAGCAACATCCCATATCCACATTTATTTTTCTTCTTGCCAGCCAAGCCCAGAATATATCATTTGAGATCTCTGTGGTAATCTAGTTTTTGTTTGTTTGTTTGTCCTTTGAGGAACTGAGGTACTTGTAAAAACAAAATATGAACTGAATCCCTTAGGTAATTTTCACTGATGCTGAATTTGTTATCTTACTAATTTTGCTAAAGTGGTGTGTGTATATATTTGTGTGTGTGTGTGCACATGCATGCATGTTGAGGTGAGGATGATGAGATTTTTTGACAGTTTTTATCAAGCCAAGGGAAAAAATGTGCAACTATGATTTCCAGGGCTGATTTCCACCAATAAGAATCAACCTGAGGAGCATGTCTATCAACAAGGAATAAATTTTAAGGTAAATTATATACTTTTCTTTTAGGAAAGGCTGACTGGAGTTACTAAGTAAAAAAAAAATGTTGTGACACGTGAACTGATACATGAGCTAAGATTATTTTAGCTTGAAAAGCTAAGCAAATGAGTTTCTATTTCATCCTATAGTCAAAAGAAACATATCAGATTTGATCAAGAAGATGAGTCACATAGCCAGATATATGTTCTTAAAAATTATGATAGCATTGTATAGAATGGACTGAAGTTGGAGAGTCTTAAGGCAGAGGAGACCACTTTAAAAGTTGATGCAATAACCTAGTCAAAAGGTAATAGTGACGTGAATTAAGATAATAATTATATGAGAGGAGAGGAATCATGCAAGATGTTATGAAGGTAGAAATGGCAACGTTTGCCAGTTATTTGGTTTATGTGATGAGGGAGAATGAGGAGGGACAGTGCAGAGATTAAAAACTTGGAAGATGGTAATGACCTTGACAGAGGAAGTCTGAAAGATACAAGGCTTCATGGGCGAAAGAGGAATTTAGTTTTTTAATACTGAATTTGAGATGTTTCCAGAACATACAATTGAAATGTCCAATAGGCAACTAGTGATGGAGGAATGAATCTCAGGGAAATGTTGCTACAGAGATCTGGGAATTACCTGCAGAAAGATGACAGATGATAAATACATGGAATCTCTTGAGGTTATCAAGAGAGATTATAAAGCTAGAAGAGAAAAAGGCTTAAGACAGAAACCTGGGGAATACTCACAATTAGGGAGTGAATTATGACTAACAAGTCAGCAAAAAAGACTGAAAAGAAGCAGTTGGTCGAGCAGGAAGAGAAACAGGAGAAAGCAGCATCACAAAAAACCAAACTGGAGAGAGTAACCAGTAGGAAAGTGCCATCAAGAGTGTCAAATATAGTAGAAAGGTCATGAAGTATAAGGACTGAGCAAAGATTACCAGATTTGGCAATTAAGACATTATTCATTGGTAATTTTGGAGAAGTTATCTCAGTTAAGTTATAAGGTCAGAAGCCACACTATAAGGGAATGAGGAAGTGATGACAGAAGAAGAATTGGAGAGACTGAGTATGGTAACTTTTGTGAACAAGAAAGGGCTGAGGAAAGAGGAGGGTTAGAATCATAGAATTATAATTTATGAGGGTAGTATAATCATGTGAAGGTTTTGTTAAATGGGAGAGACCTGGGCATGTTTGAAGTCAGTGCAGAAGAAACCATTTGATATGGAAAGTTTGAAGATTTGAAAGAAAGGAAATAACTGAAGAAGAAATCTTCTGGAGAAGACAGAAAGGGAAAAGATAAGATCTGTGTGTATGGGGTTGTCCTTGCAAAGAAGAAGGACCCATACAGGGATTGAATGTGAAGGAAATATTAAACACATCTTTTATTAACTATTGCAAAAATTTATATTCAATAAAGGTAAACAAAATAAACAATTGAAGGTTAGTTGGAGTATAAGTAAATTATCCTAAACAATGGGTCAAAGGACAAATCATATAAACAATAAGTTTGTTGAGGAAAATGTTATACCAAAACTTTGGGGATGCTGTCAAAGTATATATAAAGGAAAATTTTTATATCATTATTTACTTTCATCAGCATCTAAATTGGGCATGCAACTAAAAATAGCCTAGAAAAACAACAAATTGAAAAAAAACACACTATATATTTTACCAACAAAATCCAGAAGAAATGTATAGAAAGAAAGATTATATTTTTAAAAAACTATAAAATAAATAGAAACACTGCCAAGAGACACACAGCAGCTATATTAGTACAACTACAAAATACCCTTTACTCACACCAAAATTATTGAAGGAATATTAATTGCTCATGAATGGGTCATATTAAAAAAACACACACAAGACTCCCAAAATAATTTGCTTGTTCAATGGCATATCAATTAAACAATCAAAGGAACAGTTTATCGAACTGGAAAAAAATAATAATAAAGTTCTTCTGAAGGAACAAATGGTCATGAATCTCGAGAAAAATATTTGCAAAAAGTGAAAATTAATAAAACCCACCTGTAACACATTTATACTATACTATAAGGCTTTAATCATCAAAATGATTCAGTATTATTTAAGAAATAGAAAAGTCAATCAGTGGAACAGATTAAGTCCAAAAATATAAAAACAAACAAGCACAGTAGCTTAACGTTTGAGGCAGCTAGGTGGCTCAGTGGATAGACTGCTGGGCCTAGAGTCATGAAGACTGAGTTTAAATCTGGCCTCAGACACTTAGCAGGGTACGTCACTTAACCCCTATTTGTCTTAATCCATTGGAGAAGGAAGTGGTAAACCACCCTAGTATCTTGGGCCAAGAAAACACCATAATGGGGTTACAGAGTAAGACACGACTGCACACTAATAAGTCTATTTAGTTTCAACACACATCTCCCTGACTCCCAGGCATCCAAGTGCGAAAATACTATGCCTGCAACTTGAATTCATATGTAATGGCGAATATAGGGAATATACTTGTGAATTATACAGTAGTAAACTCACAAATATAACAATTAGTAAGATGAGCCTCATATAGCATTCTGACAGTAAATATAGCAGGATAGCAGAATCATAATTTTAGGGAAAACATTTCCTGAATGTTCTAAATGCTATTTCAGTACAGAAAGATAATATTTTATTTTCATTAAAACATGAATAGAAAATACTGCTATATTCATATGTATACATACATATTTATATATACAAGTATGTAAGCAGAAAAACAGACCAGGCAGTACTAGTAGCTGTAGCTATAGTAGTAGTAGTAGTAGTAGTAGTAGTAGTAGTAGTAGTAGTAGTAGTAATAGTCACGGTAGTAGTCGTAGTGGTAGTGGTAGTGGTATACAGCAGGATTGTGGTCCATGCAGGTTTTACTAATAAACAGTTAAGAATACTTCAAACTCTGTACAGAATTCCTATCTGGACTTGAGTAATTCAGGAAGTGGGTTTCACTGTAAATAAACTGGGAATTCGGTAATATATTTTCAAATATGTTTACATAATTTTCTAAAGCTTTTCCAAAGTCATAGAATCAAAAACCTGTGATGAATGAAAAAAATGAAGGGGTTAAAAGAAACAGAATGATAAGCACAGTAAAATTGTTTCCTACCTTAGAAGACCGGAAACTAAATGCTGTTGATTTGACATCAGCTTTCTCTTTGTCCATGAGTAGAAGGCTTTTGTCATCCATGAGACTTAAGTATTTCCCTGTTGTTACATGCCGCAACCGGAATGGCTGACCCCATCTGATGTGGCTCCCACTCCATCTAACAAGAAAAGTTAAGATTAGTTTCTCAAACTGAGTTATTGTGTATTATTTTAATCTTTAATAGTCAAAGGTACAAAAATATGAATTGTACCATGAAACAGTTTTTGAGATATCAAGATTTTTTTTGAGATGGCTTCTTTCTATATTAATTCTACTTTTATGGGTGCAAAAGTCACTACTATAATCAAAGCCTGATCATTAACTGGATCACATACACACAAAAATATGCAAGATGTTGGTCTATACCTAGTTTCTGCCATATCGTTTTCCAGTTTTCCCAGCAGTTTTTGTCAAAAAGTGAGTTCTTATCCCAGAGGCTGGGTCTTTAGGTTTATCAAATAGTAAGCTACTATTGTCATTTAGTACTGTGTCTTGTGTACCTAATATATTCCATCAATTCACCATTCCATTTCTTAAATAGTTTTGATTACCACTTTATAATATAGTTTGAGATCTGGTACAACTAGGCCATCTTGCTTTAAAATTTTTTCATAAATTCCCTTGACATTCTTGACCTTTTTTTCCAGCTTTATCAAATAATATTTTGGTAGTTTGACTGGTATGGCACTGAATAAGTAAATTAGTTTAGGCAGAACTGTAATTTTTATTATATTGGCTCAGTCTATGCATGAGCAACTGATATTTTTATAACTGTTTAAACCTGACTGTATTGGGGTGAAAAGTGTTTTGCAATTGTGTTCATATAGTTCCTGGATTTGTTTTGGCAGGTAGACTTCCAAGTATTTGATATTGTTTACAGCTGTTTTTAATGCAATTTCTCTTTCTGTCTGTTGCTGCTGGGCTTTATTGGTTGATGATTTATGTGGATTTATTTTATATCCTACAACCTGGCTAAAGTTGTTCATCATTTCAAGTAGTTTTTTAGTTGATTCTCTAGGATTCTATAAGTATACCATCAAATGATCTGAAAAGATAGTTTTGTTTCCTTATTGCATATTCTAATCCCTTTCATTTCTTTTTCTTCTCTTATTGATATAGCTAACATTTCTAGTACAATATCAAATAATAGTGGTGATAGTGGGCATCCTTGCTTCACACTTGATCTTAATAGAAAAGCTTCTAGCTCAGGTCCATTAGACATAATGCTGGGATGATGGTTTAAATAGATACTACTTACCACTTTAAGGAAAACTCCCTTTATTCCTATGTACTCTAGTGTTTTTAACAAGAATAGGTACTATATTTTGTCAAAAGCTTTTTCAGCATCTATTAAGATAATCATATGATTTCTATTGGTTTTGTTATTGATATAGTCAATTATGCTGATAGTTTTCCTAATACTGGATCAACCTTGCATTCCTGTTGTAAATCCCACCTTGTCATAGTATATGATCCTTGTGATAAATTGCTATACTCTCCTTGCTAATATTTTATTTTATTTAAAACTTGTGCGTTGATATTCATGAGGAAAACTAATCTATAGTTTTCTCTATCTGTTTTAGCTCTTCTTGTTTTAGGAATCAGTATCATATTTCTGTCTTAAAAGGAATTTGATGAGACTCCACCTATTTTTCCAAATAATTTATATAGCACTGAGATTGTTCTTTAAGTGTCTAGTAGAATTAACCTGTGAACCCATCTGTCCTTGAGAATTTTATTCCTAAGGAGTTTATTTGTGGTTTGTTCAATTTCTTTTTCTAAGATGGGGCTATTTAGTTATTCTATTTCTTCTTCTGTTTACTTGGGTAAATTTTATTTCCATAAATATTAATTGATTTTGTTCAGATTGTCAGATTTATTGGCTTATATACTTATAAGACATATATCAGGCAAAATATTTCTTAATGATTGCTTTAATTACCTCTTCATTGG
>CM053586.1:252589148-252604262 GCA_028646515.1 Pseudochirops corinnae
TCCCCCTATTCTCCTGTGTGGCAAGATGCCCAGTTTAGAATTTATGTCATTCCTTCCCTAAGCCAAGTTCAGTGAGAGTAAAGTTGACTCTTTCCCTTTTGCCTTCCTGTTCTCCCCCTCTATTGTAACAATTATCCTTTGTCTCTTCCATGAGATGCTCAACCCCATTCTATCTCTCCCTGTTTCCTCTCAATCTAATCCTCTCTCACCTCAGTATTTCACCTTTTAGGATATTGTCCCTTCCTATTCACTTGATCTTATGCCCTCTATGTATTCATATGTATACATACTCAGATATGTGCTTGTATGCATATATAAACCCTCTTATATAAATATATGTGTATGTATATATATACATTTGTATTCCCTTCCCCTATCCTCATACTGAGAAAAGTTTCATCAGTTACAGTTGTCACTTTTCCATGTTGGCATGTAAATAGTTCAACTTTGATAAGTTCCTTATGATTTCTTTTCCGTATTTATCTTCTCATACTTCTTGTGTTGGAGTCAAAAAGTGCTTCCTTAAATAGCTCTGTATGTATGCATCTTTTTCTTTTTTTCTGTGATTTCTTTGGGATATTGATAGGCTTAGTAGATCATTAATAGATGAAAATATATGGATAGTTTAGTGAGTTTTCAGATATAGTTTACAAATTGCTTTCCAGAATTGCTGGACCGGTTCACAGCTCCAGTAAGAGGGCATTAGGATGCATGTCCTCCTTCAGGCTCTACAACAGTTGTCATGTGAGTCTTTTATTTTATTTGTCAATTTGATAAGTGTGAGTTAGAACCTTAGAGTTGTTTTATTTTCCATTATTTTTCTAATTACTAGTGATTTGGAGAATTTTTTCATTTGGTGTTAATTGCTTAGATGTCTTCCATTGGAAATTCCTTTGACCATCTATCTCTCAGGAAATAGATGCCTTTTTTATAAATTAAAGTAAGTTCCTAAATATCTTGAATATGAGACTTTTGTTAGAAAGATTTGCTACAGAGATTTTTCCCAGTTAACAATTTCCTTTCTAATTTTAACTATTATTGGTTTTGTTTATTCAAAAACTTCTTAATTTTATGTAAGTAAAGTAGGACATTTTATCTTCTATGATTCACTCTATCCCTTATCTGGCTATGACTTCTTCTCCTAGCCATAGTCATGAAAGGTATTTTCTTCTTTGCTCTAATAATGTGTTTATGATGTGACCTTTTATATCTAGGCCATCTGTTCATTGGAAATTTATTGTATCACATGGTGTCAGATGTTGGTCCAAAACTAATTTCTTGTAGATTGCTTTTTAGTTTTTCTTGAATAATAGTGCTTACCCCAATATTTGGGTTTCTTGGAGTTAATAAAATAGTAGACTACTATATTTGTTTTTTTTTTAATATTGTGTATGCAATCTTTTCAATCGATTTTCATCTCTGTTTTTTATTTTTTAAAAAATTTGTTTATTTTTAGTATTCAATGTGCATTTCCACAAGATTTTGAGTTACAAATTTTGTCCCCATCTTCCCCCAATCTGCTCTCTCTTATATCCTCCCCCATTTCCCCTCTGACATTATAGTAGGGCAAGATGGATTTCTATACCCCAGTGCCTGTATATCTTATTTCCCAGTTGCATGTAAAAAACAATTTTTTTTATTTTAACATTTGTTTTTAAGACTTTGATTTCCAGATTCTTTCCCTTCTTCTCTTGTTACCCACCTCTACTGGAAAGATAAGCAATTCAATATAGGTTGTACACATGTAGTTATGCAAAACATTTCCATAGTAGTTATATTATGAAAGACTGACTATAGTTCCCTCCATCTTCTCTGGTCCCCCATTTCTTCTGTTTTCTACTTTGACCCTGTCCCTTTTAAAAAATGTGTGCTCCTAACTACCCTCCTACCTTCAGTCTGCCCTCCCTTATATCATCCCCACTATTATCCCCTTTCCCCCTACTTTCCTGTAGGGTAAGATACCCAACTGAGGGTGTATGTTATTATCTACTTAAGCCAAATTCAATGAGAATAAGGTTGACTCATGCCCTTTTCCCTTCCTGTTCTTTCCCTCCATTGTAAGTTTTCTCTTGCCTCTTTTATATGAGATAATTTACCCTATTCTGTCTCTCACTATCTCCTTTCTCATTATATTCCTCTCGCCTCTTAATTTTATTTTTTTACATATCATCTCTTCCTATTCATCTGATCCTGTGCCCTCTATGTGTACATGTACACATATATACACACACACTCACATATGTATTTATACACGCATACACCCTCCTATATAAACATATCAATGTAAGTATACATATACACATATATATGTGTATATATACACACACATACATATACATTTCCTTCAACTGTTGTCATACTGAGAAAAGTCTCATGAGTTACAAATATCATTTTTCCATGTAGGAATGTAGATAGTTCAACTTTAATAAGTTCTTTATGATTTCTTTTTTCTGTTTACCTTCTCATGCTTCTCCTGCTTCTTGTATTTGAAAGTCAAATTTTCTGTTCAGCTCTGGTTTTTTCATCAAGAATGCTTGAAAGTCCTCTATTTCATTGACTATATTTTCCCCTGAAACATTATACTCAGTTTTGCTGGGTAGGTGATTCTTGGCTTTAATCCTAGCACCTTTGACCTCCCAAATATCATATTCCAAGCCCTGTAATCCCTTAATGTAGAAGCTGCTAGATCTAGTGTTATCCTGATTGTATTTCCATAATATTCAAATTCTTTCTTCCTGGCTGCTTGTAATATTTTCTCCTTGACCAGAGAACTTTGGAATTTGGCTATAATATTCCTAGGAGTTTTCTTTTTGGGATCTTTTTCAAGAGGCTATCGGTGAATTCTTTCAATTTCTATTTTGCCCTCTGGTTCTAGAACATCAGGGCAATTTTCCTTGAGAATTTCTTGAAGGATGATTTCTAGATTCGTTTTTTGATCATGGCTCTCAGGAGTTCAATAATTTTTTAATGATCTCTCCTGGATCTATTTTCCAGGTCAGTGGTTTTTCCAATGAGATATTTCACCTTGTCGTCTATTTTTTAATTTGCTTGGATCTGTTTAATAGTATCTTGATTTCTCATTAGCTTCCATTTGCTCCAATCTGATTATTCTCTTCAGTGAATTTTTAAAATTTCTTTTCCATCTGGCACATTTGGCTTTTTAAGGCAGTCTTCTCCTTATTGGCTTTTTGGACCTCTTTTGCCATTTGAGTAGTCTATTTTTTAAGGTGTTATTTTCTTCAGTATTTTTTGTGGTCTCCTTTAGCAGGCTGTTGACTCACTTTTCATAATTTTCTTGCATAATTCTTATTTCTCTTTGCAATTTTCCCTCCACTTCTCTCACTTGATTTTCAAAATCTTTCTTGAGCTCTTCCATCACCTATAACCAGCTCATATTTTTCTTGGAAGCTTTTGATGCGGGAGTTCTGACTTCAGTGTCTTCCTCCCATTCTATGCTTTGATCCTTTTTGTGCCCAAACAAGGATTCTGTGGGCGGATAGCACTTCCTCTGCTTGCTTATCTTGCCAGCCAATTATTTGACTTTTAAGCTCTTTGCCACAGTAGAACTCTGCTTCCAGAATGGAAAGAGCTTTGTCCCAAATTTCTAGGGTTTTCACAAATGTTGTCAGAAGTCTGAGGATGGCACCCTCTCTACAGACACCACAGTGGCACACTGGCGTTTCTCATCCCAGGACCACTGCTCAAGCAGCAACCCAGATCCAAGGAGGTTAAAGCAAGATCGATTACCCTCTGAATGGTTGCTTGGTCCCTCTATCATCTGCAGGCCAGGAGGTCTGGAAGCAGCCATGTGGCAGTGGCTGGAGCCGCCCTTCCTCCACCACTTCTTCCCCCAGGGGCAGGGGCCGGACTGTTCTCTTAGGTCACCTGGTTCCAGCAGAGTTCTCCACTTCCTTTCTTTTTTTTCTTTTTGGTGTTTATGGATTGAGAAGTCTGGAAACCACCACAGCTGCTGGTTATTCACTCTCCTGAAGGCTGCTCCAGCCACCTCTGGTTGGGGTTGCCCTGGGTCTGGAACCATGGGGTTTGCCTGGACTGGCCTTGGCTTGCAAAGCACTGTGATAGACCCTTCCTGTCAGCCTGCTGGACTGCCTTCAGCAGGACATTTGTTTCTGTCTGTCACTTTGTGGGTTCTGTAGCTCTAAAATTTGTTTACAATAATTTTTTTACATGTATTGGAAGTGATTGGAGCCAGAACCCACACCAAGTTTGTGCTTCCACTCTGCCATCTTGGCTTTGCCCCTTCTCTGTTTTTTAATCAGTACCAAATTGTTTCAATAATTACTGCTTTATAGTTTACTCTAAGGTCTTCTGTCTTAGGCCTTGTTACTCCTGTTATTTTTTTTTTTTCAGTATTCCCATGAGAATCTTGAGCCTTCATTTTGTCAAATTAGTTTTATCATTTTTTTCCCCTAGTTCTCTAAGGCAGACTGTTGGTAGTTTGATTTGTATGGAACTGAATAAGTACATTATTTTAAGAAATACTGTCATTTTTTATATTGTCACAGCTCAACCATGAGAAATTGATATGTCTCCAGTTAGATCTTTCTTCATTTTTATAAAGAATTTAAATTTATAAAGAATGTTTTTAATTGCATTTTTATAATTCCTATGTATGTCTTGATAGGTGACATAATTTTATGTGTTTTGTAATTATTTTTAATGGAATTTTACTTTCTAGTTCTTTTTGGAATTTGCTGGTAATATATAGGAAGGATGGTGATTTGTTGTGGGTTATTTCATATCTTGCTGCTTTGCTGAAATTATTGTTTCAATTAAATTTAGTGACTAAAGTAGGTTCTCTATTTAGGTTGTCATATCAAATGCAAAAAGTGATCATTTGTTTCTTCTTTGTCTATTCTTTTCCCCCACAGTTTCTTTGTCTTATTGATATAGCTAATATTTCTAGCACTGATAAATAATAGTGGTGATAACAGACATTTTTGTTTTACCCTTGATCTTATTATAGTGGCTTCCAGTTGATTGTCTTTACACATAATGCTGGCTCTTGGTTTTACATAGATACTATTTACTATATTAAGACATGGTCAATTTATTCCTTTACTTTTTTATTGTGGTGTTTTTTTTTTTTTTTTTTTTAACAAAAATGGATGTTTGTATTTTGTTAAAAGCTGGAAGGCTTTCTTACTTCAAGGTGGATGTATGGTAGCTTGCCTGTACCAAGGGTGACATGAAGTAGTGGTGAGGGCTTTGGTGTTCTGCCCTTAGGCGTGCCCTAATCCTTGTCCTCATGGTCTGAACCCTATGCCTCAGTTTTTGAGCAGAGCCACATAGCTGCAGCATTTTGATTGTGAGTCTAGAGCTTGGACTTACCTCCCTTATCTCTACCCTAATATACAACTTCTGGCTCTAGTTTTCCCTTACTGCCCTCATCTAGAACAGTTTTTGTGCGACATTCCAGTGCTAGGCTTCTTTGACTAGATCCATTGCCCAGTTACCAAAAACTTCTGACTTTCTCTTTGTGAAGATCTGAGACAACAAAATGCAGTTACTGGAATTTTGCTTTGGTTTTATCTATCACTTTTTTTATCTGGTGCCCTTTCTTATACTTGCTGGAGTGGTTGTGGGAGACCTGAGTTGTTTTCCTTCTATTTACTCCACTGTCTTAAGGAGAGTTTTATGCATGTGGAGAGATTTATGCATAGGTGTACATCTGTACGTGTGTATGTATGTATATATGCATGAATTATGTATTTTATGCTGACAGTGTACATTATTATGAAATTGGGACCAAGATTAAATAGTTGGAGAACAGCTGGGTTGTCTTTGGGAGTTACAAAGCTCCTTTCATTACCCAAAACTTGTCACTAAAACAAAGGTCTACCTTGTTAACACTAGGATTTCACTAGTATTATCATATACCTGTATGCCTGTCATAGAATACTAAAGTTTCCAAAAGATTAAAGTGAATAACATTCATGAGACAATAGTGGATGAGAATGGTGACTACTCATGATAAAGAAGGAACCCGGAAA
Source organism: Pseudochirops corinnae (assembly GCA_028646515.1). Lineage (NCBI taxonomy): Eukaryota > Metazoa > Chordata > Mammalia > Diprotodontia > Pseudocheiridae > Pseudochirops > Pseudochirops corinnae. The sequence goes on from CM053586.1 coordinate 252,595,163, forward strand.
AGAACTAGAGTAAAGGAATCAAAGAAATATGTGAATGAAAAAAGAAAATGGTTAGTGAGTTAATAAGTGGGAAGATAAGGACAAAATTCACACAGAATCATCAGACATTGTTAGGTGGTAATCTGCTCGTTGGAAGGAATTGCTATATTGTTGGGATCAAGATCCATTTATATTTTTCAGTATTGAATGTATTATCATTAAAAAATATAGATTTTTAGTAGTTTCCTAACAATATTATATATAATTGTTCTTCCCTCCCCCCCACCCCCCCAGATTTTCTCCAGTCACCTGATTTAATGTATAAAGAACTGGAGTCACAGGTTCCCTGAATTCAAACCAGTGTTCAGAAGAGGATCAGGGAGGGCTTGTAAAGGACTTCTTTTCCAGCTCTTTCATTTTACATATAAGATTATCTAGGCAAGTTAAATGAATTGCCTAAGGTTAAGTAGGTAGTCAAGCAGGGTAGTGGGAGAGCTGTGATTTGAATTTAGATCCTTTGATGCCATGTCTAATGTACTTCCTACTCCCCCACTCTGACTCTCATTTTCTTTCTGTTATGTCATATTGTCTCTGTCATAAATAACAAACTTTATGTTAATTTTTTCTGAGAAAGAAAAATGAATATATTTCATTCTATAGTAATAAATTTGACCCTCATGGTTTAGATGGTTTTTAAGCTCTCTGGATTTATGTTTGTTTCTTTTATTGAATCTAAATTTCATGGCTCTGCAATAAACTTAAGATAATACCTTGCTCTAATTTGTTATGAATGTTTCGGGATATGGCACATAAAGACATAAATATAAATTTTGTTTTATTTTGTAGCGGCTCTCATTAGAGGAAATCGCAAAAATTGTGCTCAATTTTCTGGCTCCCTTGACTGGCTAATCAGCAGATTGGAAAGACTGGAGGCATCCTCAGGTATGTTTTTTACTTATCTTTTTACTCCTATATTTTTTTCTTGCTGTCCTTTAAAGCACAAAAATAAATTTTTGCATTCATATAGAGTGTATTTGTGTGTGTCTGTGTGTACTTATGATTTCTTCGTTTAATGAATTTGTTTTACTTTTGTTTGTCAGGACCTGTGATTTCTTTTGGCTGGGTGACATCAGTTAAGGAGACTACCTCTGCCAGTGCAGATCAGCTACTTATACTTTTAGTGAGTTACCTGGGGCATTGAGAGGTTTATGGCTTGCCCAGTATCATATGATATGTATCAAAAGCTGGACTTGAACCTGGATCTTATTGAATTAGGAATGTTTGTTGGAATAGAATGAAAGATCCTACCCAGAGCCACTCCTGTGCCTGGGGCTTTTGTATTCACAGCCATATAGAAATAACTTGCCTCAGTAAGAAGTGGATTAGAGATAATAGCTCCCCTTAGCTATAGTATTTATAACACTTTCTTGTGTGCCATCCATAGTTGTAGAGAAAAGGTAGTCATTGTGTTAATTATCTAACCAAGGGATTTTAATAAGTTAAGTGCAATATGTCAGCTAATCATAAGGTGGGACTCAATGCCTGAAGCTTCACACCATTTTTCCTTGACTCTCAGGTTTTATTTAGTCTAAGAGAAGAAATGGGATAATGTGGAAAATAGTAAAAGTGTAAATCTGGTATCTATATATGGCTCATTAAATGTTTTACTCTTTCAGTCACTTTCCAAAGTATTCGTATATTCAAATGCTTAGTGTGTTATTACTACATAACTTTATTTTACATAGGATAAAGTTAGAAGAAAAGTAGATCTGATATTTCTGCATGTTAATTTCTTTTTCCTGCCATATGGAGGTGAAGTCCTGACAGCATATTTCTGGGACTAAGAAAAGAGAAAGAGATATGGAGAATTGTAAACCCATCCTAGATCTTGGGCTGATATGGAAAAATGACTTCCTTATTCCCCCTAACATGCATTCAAGCAGAAGTCATGTTAACTGTCAGACCTTGGTGGTTGTTGGACAAAACTGATTATGACTGTAATCCTGAACTCTCTTCACTACTCCCATCAATGTCCTCCAAGAGTTCCTCACTAACTGCTGCATCAGTTTCTCAGTCTTTGTATCATTCTCTTACTCTCTGCTTCTCATATCAATATCTCAAGGGTTGCCATGTCAGAGAGAAGAGAGGTGATAGAGAGACTGCAAACACACTATAAATCTAGGTTGTGACTTTTTCCTTGTGTCAAAAGTGCTAGAGACTTATTGCTACCACAAGTGAGCTGGAGGAGGTTCAATCTTCTAGGATCCTCAGAAATTGCAGAAATTGCACTTTTAGTATAGTACTTTAATACTTTCAGTACAATACTGTACTTCAGTACAGTACTTTCAGTGTTTTCCCTCCCTCACTCTCTCCCTACCTCGGGATGCCTTTCTTTCTTCCTTCATTCCTTCCTCCTTTCCTCCCTCTCTTCCCTGTCCTCCCTCTCCTTCTTTCCTTCCCTCTCTTCCTCCCTTCCTCCTTTCCTTCCTCTCTCCACCCCTTCTTCTCTCTGTCCCTCCCTCCCTCTCTTCCTTCCATGCTTCCTTCCTTCCTTCCTACCCTTCCTCCCTTCCTCTCTCTGTATGCTTGGGAGGCAACTAGGTGGCTCAGTGGATAAAGCAATGGATCCAAAAAGACCTGAATTCAAATCAGGCCTCAGACATGTAGCACCAGTATAATATTTACAGTACCCACTATCACAATAAAGACTGTGACTGTAAGTATCACATGATGTTCAATTGCAAAATATACCAGATTCTCCAGGTAGAAATAGCAGCAAGCACCCTAGCATACCCAGCGTGGCTGCTAGCACAGGTTCTTTGATCTGTTTTTCTAAAGGAAAACAACTCAAAAAGGGTTAACAATCTTACTATAATCAGTCAAACATATATCATTTACCTAGTTCAGGGATAAAAGTCAGCACCCTGAACTTCAGAGAATACAAACAGAAGTTACAAGTGAAAATAACACAACTCAGCAGACAGGGCTTCTAGCTGTCTGACCATTATATCCATACCTAGTCACCAGAGAGAGAAGCACCTACATCTGGGTTTTCAAAGCGAGAGGGCTCAATGGCTGCCCAGAGTTTCATCTGGCCAAATCACACAACTCTTCCCATAAGTGAGCACCAAAGCAAAACCTCGCCTCAGAAGTGTATATATAGCCTTCTCCTGAGTCAGAAAACATCACAACCCTCCTTACCCACTTGACTACAAAGCAACAAAAGTTGTGTCTTCCTGAAAAACAAGCCTCCCACCACAGGCTCCAGGTGAGCATATGCAGCTTATTAGGGGGCAGAGTATATTTTCAAATCAGTAAAGGTCCTCAAGTTCAATTTAGGCTTATTAAAAGGCAGGGAAGATCTTCAGATTTCTGTTATCCTTATAGTAGAGGACAAAACTGAAACATTTATTTAGACACCAGAAAACTGAATCCTAAAACCAGTAAGCTGATTCCATCATAGTACTAAAGATATTCAGAAGCCATAATAACACTGAGAACCACAGCATCCTTCAGCCTTCGACAAACAATCCAAGATCAATATCTACTCATGAGCCTATCCGACTCCTTGCCTGAGGTCCTCCTCTCTCCCCCACCTCATGAAGCATGAAACAAAGAAGACTGAGAAAAAGTAGTTAAACAGGTAGATGGAGAACTATCTCTGTCATAGAAAACTAAAGAGAGAAGTATCATGGTGATAATTAAGAATAGACTCTTTTTATTCTTTGTATCCCCACAGTCAGCCTGGCACATAATGCTTACTACATGTATAGAACTGAGGCTTTAAGCAGAAATTATCACAGTCATTGACTGACATCTTTACATCCAGAGAATATAGGCATGTAATCTCAGCTCCTTGTACAATCTGCCAGCTTCTAGAATATATTTGAAAATAAGAAGGTTAATTTACAAATAAAATTTAAACTGAAGAAGGCATTTTTATAGGATTTTGGAGAGTAGCATGGGTATAGATACATAAAATGAATTTTTAAATTCTTTGCTTTTTTTTTTATGAAACCAAGAATGCTTTCTAGACATATATTTAAATGACTGACTTAAAGAAAAAGTGGCACTCTGTCTTTACAGTAAGATTACAAAAAAGGATACCTATTGCATTTCCATTTCTTTTCATATTTTATCCACAGTCAACAGTACTAGGTTAAATAAAATATTTATGAGAAATTTTGATATACACTGCTCTGTTTCAGTATTCCATACTTATTAATGTGAAGCTATATAGAGATGTATAAGTATTAAGTAAGTACCTATGTAGATAGCATAATTAGTTAAGTGCCTTTAAGAAGTAGATGCCATTTGCATGTACATAATTATAAATTGTCTTAACTTGAAGATTTCCTAATTAATCATTTGAATACTATTTTAGGGGTTGACATTTTTTTCTTTCTGTTTTTCCTTCCACTCATGATGCCAGTCTGTGTATTTGTGTTTAGCTAAATTAATGTTTCACGTGGCTGTATTGTGTCTTTAAATATTTCACAATAAAGTTCTTTCAGACCACTGCTAGAAATAACTTCCCTGAAAATCTGTAGATATAAATGGGTATTTTTAATTTTTTTAAAAAATACAATTCTCCCTCATGCTGTATTCTGTTAATTTATGGAGTTGTCCTTTTATTGGAAAATGTATGACTGGAGAGTATTAAAAAATCCTTGTTGTCATCTGAAAAGATGTGACTACTATACTTAAAATCAGTAATGATAGAATGGAGGTCAAGAATAAAATTTGTCAGTAATGTGGAATCATAGGATTTAGAGACAAAAAATGTATTGAAGGTATATTAATTATCCCTTTAGTATATCCACAGAGCTCCATGTCCATGACCAATTAAAAGATAGTATCATATAATATGAACCATTTAGTCATTGTGCCTGACGTGAGATGATATCTGGCCTGCTCTGAGGTTGAGAGGGGAGGGCCCTTTCATCATATATATCTGAAAGCAAGCCTACCTCAAGTTTCTGTGTGCTCCATTGGAATGCCTGCTGAACACAGTCATGCTTAGCCTCCAGTTAAGTAAATGACCCACTGTAAAGTACAAATAGCTGATACTCCATAAGTAGTACAATACTCCATATGTACCTGTTTGTGGATGACATTTTTCTAATTGTGTCAGAACTTAGATTGCTATAGAGTCTCCTAAATGAGATCCACAATAACTCAAAAGATTGCTGCATAAAAATTCATTAAAAATTAAGTATATGAAAAATGTCTATTATCCTGTTCTAATATGTGGTTGGATTGAACTAGTCTATCAGTATACATATTTCAGATATTCTAGGTGGATGTTGAGCTGGGTCCAGAAGAGAATTAATTAGAAAATAGAAAATTGCATAAGGGTAATTAGACAGTAATTGTTCCTTGAAATAAAACCTTAAGAATTAGGAAGACCTGGGTCCAAGTATTTCATCTGACACATGCTAGCTGTGTTAGCATCCACAAATCACTTCTTAGCATCTCAGATAACTTGTTAAGACTACAAATTACTTATGAGTTGAATTGTTTATCTACATTAATAGAATGGTCTTCAATACCACACAGAAGAAATAATAGGTCCAAATTTTTAAAAAAAATTCTGAGCATGCTAAATGACTATAAATTATAGAATATTACAACCTCCAAATAATCAAATTATATGTGACTTAAAGAGCAATGGAGAAATATATGGTAAGTAGAATGAAACATAATATCAGTGATGACAAATGTGTAAGAAAGGACATAAAAATATTCATTAAATATCTGATTAGAAATAGAGGTGGGCCACTAACATAGCAAGAATGAGAAATAACAGATGGAAAAATTGAATGCTATACTTACCTGCTGGCTAAATTCAACTATGAGAAGCCCTTCGTGATATTTTATAGACCCCTTAGTCTAGACCAGTGGTTCTCAACCTTCCTAATGCCGCAACCCTTTAATACAGTTCCTCATGTTCTGGTGACCCCCCAACCATAAAATTATTTCCGTTGCTACTTCATAACTGTAATTTTGCTACTGTTATGAATTGTAATGTAAATATCTGATATGCAGGACGTATTTTCATTGTTACAAATTGAACATAACCCACAGGTTGAGAACTGCTGGTCTAGACACTTACCATTTCTTCGACTATTGAATACATTCCTAATTAGTTTTCTTGTCTCAGGTTCTTTCCTTTTTAAAATCCATCACCCATACAACTATCAAAGTGTTTCCAGTGATGGTGATGATGATAAACAATAGCTAATATTTATTTAGGGTTTTAAGCTTTACAAATGATGTCCATGTCTTTGATACATCATTTAATCCTAAATAGTCCTAAAACAAAGATCTGATCAAATTACTCTTCTGCTAAAAAAGTCCAACCAGTGTCTCCTTATTCCCTCTAATGTCAGGGAATTCTCTCCACCTCTTAGAGAAGCATACAAATCGGCTGGATATGAAGCAAAGATAGGAAGCCAAACTGAAAGCAAATAGATTTATTAGCAGACCAGGGAATACTCTTCTTGCTAATCGTAACTTCAGCTTTCTAGGGTATGGAATTTTTTAAAATAACCTTTTGGATCTGCTTAGAGTACAAAGCCAATCAGAAACTGCTGATAGGGAAACTTCTGTCTCTCTCTCTCTCTCTCTCTCTCTCTCTCTCTCTCTCTCTTTCTCTCTCTTTTGAAAAAGATTTTACATGTTCCAAAATTTATCCATATTTCCTTAAACTTTTTATTTTACATTGCTGTTCACCTAGTATCCTTACAAGCCACTATTAAAACAAAGCAATTATTAATCCAAAAGTGTTGTTTATTAATGTATTTCATTTGTTCAGAAGCATCTCATGGGAGGTTATGGTCAGCTGCACACAGAGGAAAGAGAAGGAAATTCTCTTTTTAAATATCTGGGTTGTCTGGCTTGCCACAGAGATTCTCCCCCCACCCTCCATCCCCAGTTTCCTACTTTTCTTCTAATGTTAGGTGCATTGGTATTATTTGTGTAAAAACTTTTAAATTTGTGTAATCAAATCCATTTTACCTCACATTCATCTCTCTCTTTTTTGGTCATGAACTTTTTCTGTAGCCATAGATCTGAAAGGTAATTTTTTCCCCCATGCTTCACTGATTAGCTTATAAAATCACCTTTTATGTCTAAATTATGACGTCATTTTGAATTTATCTTGGTATATAGGGTGAGATGTTGGTTTATATATCTAATTTCTGGGAGACTACTTTCTAAGTTTCTCAGTAGTTTTTTATCAAATAGTGAGTTCTTGACCCCAAAAACTGGGATCTTGAAATTTATCAAAATCCAGATTACTCTGTTCATTTGCTTATTAATATTATGTACCTAATCTGTTCCAGGAATCAAATTCTCTATTCTTTATCCAGTACCAAATTGTTTTGATGATTACGACTTTGTAATAGAGTTTGTTATTTGCTACTCTTAGGCCACCTTTCTTCCCCTTTCTTTTTTCATTGATTCCCTTGATATCCTTAACCTTTTGTCCCACTAGATGAATTTTACTATTTTTCCTAACTTAATAAGATATTTTTTTTGGTAGTTTGATTAGTATTACACTGAATAACTAAATTAATTTAGGTAGTATTGTCATTTTTTATTGTATTAACTTGGCCTACACATGAGCAATTAACATTTCTCCAATTATATAGCTCTGCATTTATAGGAAGAGTGTTTTTAAAAATTGTGTTCAAACAGTTCTTGTGAATGTTCTAGCAGATAGACTCTCAAGTATTTTATACTGTCTGGAGTTAATTTAAATGGGATTTCTCTTTCTGTCCCTTCTGTTGAGTTTTATTAGTAACATACAGAAATGCTGAAAACTTATGTTTAAGATTTACAGCCTTCAGCTTTACTAAAGTGTTAAATTATTTTCATTAGTTTTTTTTAATTGACTCTTTTGGATTCTCTTAGTAAACCATCATATCACCTGAAAAGAAATTATTGTTTTCTCCTTGCCTATACTTATTCTTTCAATTTCTTTTCTTTTCTTATAGCTATAGAAAATGTATCTAGTACAATATTGAATAGAAATGGTGATAATGTATTTCCTTGCTTCGTCTTTGACTTTATTGGAAACATGTCTAGCTTATCCATGTTACGGATAATATTAGTTCTTTGTTTTAGATCAGTGCTACTTATCTTTTTAAGAAAAGCACCATTTATTCCTTTGCTTTCTAGTGTATGTGTATGTTTTAAAACAAAAATCAGTATTAGATTTTGTCAAAATTTTTTTGCATCTATTAAAGTAATAATATGATTTTTGTTGATCTTGTAATTAATATGATTAATTTTTCTTTCAATTTTCTTAATGTTAAAACAGGCCTATGTTTCTGATCTAAATCCCACCTTGTTCATACTGTATGATTTTTATGATCTTATTACAATTTTCTTGTTAATAATTCATTTAAATTTTTGCATCAATATACATTAAGGGAATTAATCTATAGTTTTTTCCCTCTGTTTTCTCAATCCCTTGGTTAGGTATTTAGAACATATTTATGTTATAGAAAGAATTTGGTAGAACTCCTTCTTGTTTGTTTTCTTTTTTGAACAGTTATGTAATATTGGACTTAATTGTTCTTTAAATAGTTGGTAGAATTCAATTGTAAATCCATCTGGTCCTGGGGGTTTTTTCTTGGGAGTTTATTCATGGTTTGTTTAATTTATTTTTTCTATGGTTGGGTTATTAGGTATTCTATTTCCTGTTCTGTTAATCTGGGCAAATTATATTCTTTGAAATAGTCATCTGTTTAGTTTAGACTGTCTCAAATTGGATTTGAATAAACCTAACTTGCCCAAGCAAAAGTTCTGGTTTGCAAAAAGTCCCCTTGGCATTACTCAATAAATATGCAAGGGCCATCTTCTTTGTAACCCCCATCCTATCCCTTATAAACATATTTAATTTCCTTTTCTGTTAATCTAAGTAGTTTATACTTTTGTAAATATTGATCCATTTCACTTAGTTTGTTAGATTTATTGGCATATAGTTGGGCAAAATGGCTATTAATAATTGCTTTAATTTTATATTCATTGATTGTGCATTCAGCCCTTTCATTTTTGATACTGGTAGTTTGATTTACTTTTTTTCTTTTTTAAATCAATGGCTTATTTATGT
>CM053586.1:252604762-252628072 GCA_028646515.1 Pseudochirops corinnae
ATAAATAATTGCATACCCTTTGACCCAGCAATACCACTTTTGGAGTTATATCCCAAAGAGCTCACAGAAGTGGGAAAAGGACCCATATGTACAAGGATATTTATAGCAGCTCTCTTTGTGGTGGCAAAAAGCTGGAAATATAGGGGTTGTCCATCAATTGAGGAATGGATGAACAAGTTATGGTATATGAATGTAATGGAATACTATTGTGCTATAAGAAATGGGAAGGAGATGGACTTCATAATTACCTGGAGAGGCTTATACAAATTGATGCTGAGTGAGAAGAGCAGAACCAGGAAAAATTTGTACACAATCACAGACACATCATATTTGTGATGACCAACCTAGATGAACTGGACTCTTCTCAGCAATGCACAGTTATAAGACAACTCTATAAGTCTCAAGATGGAAGGAGATGTCTACATTCAGAGAAAGATCTAGAAAGACTAGAGTTTAAATGGAGACTGAAGCAATACATGCTATCGTTCTTTTTAAACAAAAAAAAAAAACCCAAATATATATATATAGTCACACAAAAACATTTCCTTTTTTTCCATTTAAGAAAGGAAAGAAGAAAGGAAGGAAAAAAGAAAGAAGAAATATGCTTCAGTCTGTACTGTGAATCCATTAGCTTTGTATCTGGAGGTTTCGTCATATGTTTCATCATAAGCCCTCTGGAACTGTGGTCATTGTGTTGGCCAGAGTTACTAAGTCGTTCAAAGTTATCTTTAAAATAATGCTATTACTATATAAATTGTTTTTACTCTGCTCATTTCACTTGGCATCAGTTCATCCAAGTCTTGACAGGTTTTTCTGAAACCATCTCCTTCTCGTCATTTTTTACAGCACAATAGCATTCCAACACAATCATATACCACAACTTGTTCTATCATACCCTAATTAATTGGCAATCCTTCAGTTTCCCAATTCTTTGCCTCAGTAAAAAAAGAGCTGCTGTAAATATTTTTGTACATATAGGTCCTTTGCTTTTTATCTGATCTCTTTTAAATACAGATCTAGTAGTGGTATTTCTGGGTCAAAAGGTAAAGAAAGTTTTATAGTGCTTTGCACATAGCTCCAAGTGGTTCCCCAGAATGGTTAGACTAGTTCAAAACTCCACAAACCAACAGTGCATTAGCGAACCAATATGACTCTACTTTTTATCTAATACTCTGCCTAAATTGCCCATTATTTATTGCTTTGTGAGATGATAATGCTTATAATAACTGACAATTGTCCGTAAGATTCTACAAAGAATTTTATATTTTACCCTACTGTTTACCTTTGGTAGGCATTATCTCACTATCTGGCAAGCCAGTCAAATGACTGCTAAATACAGCAGTTTCTAGTATGCTTTGAATTTCTTGATGTGGCAAATAATTTACACTGGTTAAATTTTTAAATAAAATTATTTTTTAAGTTCGGGTGTTACTTTTTAAATTCATTTCCCATCTTCGTTAATCAATTATTTGACTAAATAGTTCAGAATCAATTGTTTCAACTATATGACAGACCATTTTTTTCATTATTCTGATATTAATTTTAGCAAGTTGATGCTCTATGTATATCTGTATCTATCAATCAATGTATCTATCTAACTGATTATTGGGATAACTCTAACTTTAGTAACAAATCTTCCCTAATCTGTTAAGATATAATCTATTTTAAGTTTTTTCTGTGTCACTTGGTGGTTGTCATGTCTAGCATGTGCCAATTATTTTAATAAAGTACCCATTATATAAAAGCATGAGGCTACAGTATAATCTATAAATCTTTGACCTCTTCCATTCTTTATTCTTGACTTAAGTTTTATCATATTTCGATAATCTACATTAGAGAAGACTTGTGGAAAGACAAACACACTAATGGAATCCTGGTAGAGCCACAAATTAGTTCAACCAGTTTGTAAAGTAATTTGGAGTCACAGCAAAAAAAAGGCCCATCCATAGTCCTTAATCCGGAAATACCACTTCTAAATATATACCCCAAAGAGGTCAAAGATAGCAACAGAAGATTCATATATACCAAAATATTATGTAGCACTTTTGTGGCAGCAAAGAACTATTAGTCAATCAGTCAATAAGCACTGATTAAGTCACTAAGCACCTACTATAAGACAGGCATTGAGTTAAATAGGGATACAAAGAAAAACAAAAGACAGAACCCCAACTCAAGGAGCTCACAATCTAATGAAGAGAGGGAGGGAACAAGCAAACAAATACATACAGTTAAAGCTAAATTCAAGATAAACAGGAAATAATTAATGGGGGTAAGGCACTAAAATTAAGAGTTATCAGGGAAGGCTTCCTATAGAAGCTGTCATTTTAGTTGGTACTTAAAGGAAACCAAGAGGCAGAGATGGGGAGGGAGAGCATCTCACAGTGAATAGCCAGAAAAAATGTCTGGTGCTAAGGGACAGTGTATCTTATTTGTGGAACAGCAAAGAGGTCAATGACACTGGATCAAAAGGTATGTTAGGGTAGAGAGTGTAAAGTATAAAAAAGACTAGAAAGACAGAAAGGGGGCTAGGTCATCATGGAGTCAGAATATCAGAGGATTTTGTATTCAGTACTGGAGGTGATAGAAAGCCACTGAAGTCTGATTAGAGGGTGATGTGTTCGGACCTGCATTTAAGGAAAATCCCTTTGGAGTCTACAGGATAGTACAGAATGAGGAGAGACTGAGGCAGGTAGATCACCAATAGACTGTTGCGATAGTAGAGGTATAAGGTGATGAGGGCTTGCACCAGGGTGGTAGCAGTGTCAAGAGGAGAGAAGGCGGTGTTTTTCAGATATTTTGAAAGGTGAAACTGACAGGCCTCAGCAACAGATTAGATAGAAAGAGAAAAGGGAGGGATAAGGAGGAGCTGAGGAGGATGCCTTGGTGGCAAGCCTGGGGAGCTAGAAGGATGGTTGTACCATTGACAATAACAGGGAAATTCAGAAAGGGGAAGGTTCAGGGAGAAAGATAATAATTTCACTTTCAGATATTTTGTATCAAAGCATCTGAGTTACAACTTTTGGCTTAGCATACAGGCAAATCCTTTGCTCATTCTATGCCTCAGTTTACTCATCAGAGAAATAAAGAATTCATTCCCCTATTTACTTTACCAGGATTTAAAAATTGGTTTGACACTTCTTAAATACTTTGGAATCTTGGGATAAAAGAAGCATATTAATGAGAATATTATAATAATTATTCTACTAAGTAAGTCAAGGATTAAGTCAAATATAGGATATAAATGTATAAGACTGAATTGAGAAGTTTATGACATCACAAATTCAGAGTATAAAAAAGAGAAAAACATTGACTTCTAATTTCTTATTTTATATCTCACACTTAAGCACCGAGACAGTGCCTACTGCTGTCTTTAGCAAAATGTCTATTATAATAACAAAAAAGGGATTAGTGCTTAGGCTAATAATAAAATTAGTAAAAAAAAATCCAAATGAATGGCAAAAAGCGATACTGAATTAATTTAGAAAATATAAATTTTCCAATCCAATAAGACATTACAGTTAAGTGAGAAAACAAAAGTTATTGTTTCTACTTCTAAATTATATTTTTGAACACTGAAGGGAGCCAAAACATCTGATCCAGGAATCAGGTTGGTTCTTGATAGTTAGCTCTGGATTTTCTCAGTGTTGTTGCCATTCCATATGGCCAGCCATGGTTTTCCTGTTGATGCAACTGTAAATCAGAGCCTGCCTGATATCCAGAGATCCAGGGCTGTCTGTGCCCTGTTCTAGGATTTGGCCAGAAGATATTAGCTGCCTTTCATGATTTTTATACATTTTTAGATACTATTCTTTGGGTACTGGAATCAAGGACATGGTTATCTTCAGGGCCTAAAAATTGACATCACTGTCTGGCATCTTGAAACTGAATAAAAGAGTATTAGAAAACTAAGTGACCTATAATTACCTTCTCTCTTTCATTACTCTATAAAAACCTTCCTCATGGTGTCAATAGACAGACTGCTTAACAATCACGCCTGGACCATGTTTACACATCACGCTTTTCTCAGGCTAGTGTGTCAGTTTATAGCTGGCTTAAGAAACCACTCAAGTTATCTCTACAGAACATATTTTTTTCTTCCCAAATACTTAAATTTAAAATCAGAAAAGCAACTAATCCCTCAATTACTTTACTGATGTCACTCCCTCTATTAAAGAAAATAATTTTTCAAAACTATTGTGTTTTATATTATCCATTGTTACTTATGGATTGAACTCAGTAAGCTGAAGAATGAGTAATAATGAGTTCTGTTTTCCAGAAAGATTAACTAATAGAATGTTAAAATAAATTTCAAAATCATGTACCGGTCCATATTGCCAGCCAAGTTCAATTTTATTCATAACCCATAATTCATGAATGTTCTCAGCTAGTTTTTCTCGGATTCTTTCCAGATGAGGAGGCAAAACAATCTAAAAGAAGAAAAAAAGAACATATTTTTAATCACTTCAATAAAGTACCTGACAGTTGTTTCTCATCACTAATTAGAAATAGGGGAAAATGACTGTATATAAATCCTAATGGTAAAGGGAGGAAACTTTCAATAATGTAGACTGTCATCATATTTTCAATTTATAGTCTTAGAGAATGGATTAGATCAAGTGACTTGCCAGTCACATAGCCAATATGTGACAAAGGTATGATTTGTAACCTAGCTCTGACAGCAGTTGTCTCTCCACTAAATCACAGCTGTTTTATCATTAATCACATTAATTAAAATGAATGACTTACAATCCATTACAATAAACAAAAAAAGAAATCCCAAATCAAACATTCTATATGGTTTTTTCCTTTGGATAATACAGTTTAGGGCTCTTTTTTTTTTTTTTTTTGGAACATGTTTAGGTTACCGCGTAAATTGATGAGCAAAAGTTGAAAAAATGATAGAGGAACACACTGGCAATAGATGATAGATGCTTAACTTGCCAAGAATAAATTCTTAAGTATCACTTATTCAAAAATATTCATTCAAAGCTCACACATTAATGCACTAAAGGATAACACTGCTTACACTGAGAATGAGTATCTCATGGCAATGAATTTTGTTCCTTTTCTGAGCCTTTCCAGTTCAGCATCTAAAGTGGTCTACTCATGTTTCTTTGAATTCTGCCTGGTTAAATTTAATATGTAATGTTTGGAGGAATTTTCATGAATTCTTCATAAATAAGGCAAAAAGGAGTTTTTTAGGAATAGCTTTGGTTTTATCACTTTCTCCCACAAAGTTGTTCCATAAAACTTCCATTTAATTGAGAAGTAGTGACATATAGTTTCTATTTCCTTTCTTTGAAGTATGAAAGTGATAGAAGTACTAACTATTTATCCCATACAGCATCAGGAATATGCCTGAAGTTCCTCTGGTATAATACAGCTTTCCATATGTATCAAATTTACATATCACAATTAACTTCTTTCATCCCAGAAAAAAGCCAAGGTACTAGTTCACCAACAAAAACATGTTCTGTTACCAATCAAAAAAGTAAAGCAGTTTAACCACAGAAAAGAAAGGCAACAGTTGCTATCAATAACTCTAAAAGAAGGCATCAGTGTCTCACTAGAATTCTGATAGAGACTATAAAAAGCAGACAGAATATCGGCCTGTCTGGATGGTGTTAAACTAGTTCTGATAATCTCACTGTAAAGCAATATGCTCTCCTTACGGGAGGGAAAGCAAGAGATATGTGCGCCCCCATTACTGTCAAGCAGTGAAAGTCTAGGGAATCAAGCTACCCGTGAGACTATACTTTCTGTGCTGTGTATGCACTTGACAAACTCTGTACACTGGAATGTGCTCTAGGCTTTCAGAGGCTGTAGACACACAATACAGTAAGGATATTGGGCGGTGGTGACTGTTACAAGAATAACAGCAAAATTCTTAACACTGAGCCTTTCCCTATTCTTTTAAACACTGGCACTTAGTCTTATGGGACCCAGTTATCTTTGTCAAACTAAATTAGTTTTATCTTTGTTAAACTAAAACTATTAAAATAAGATCTTTTATGTGTGATAGGCATGGCATATATATCTCAACTGAAAACAATTTTTGAGTTCTGTTTGTTTTACTACTTGATTAAAGAACGCAAAGGCAAGGGCAAGCAACAGATGAAGAGACAAAAACCTCACTACTGACTTCTATACAACTGCAGGCTTCTTAATCTACTTCTCTGAGAAATATATATTTAATCCCATGACATATATTCTGCATTCCCCTCAAATTTTAGAGTTGTTAAACTCAATTGCTATTTGCTTTTAACAACTGATTCCACATAATGATATTAATAAATATGAAAAATTTAAAACTAACAACTTAATAAAATTGTAATGTCTATAAGGCAAAAAGGTACTGATCGAAAATGTCTATTTTATGCATTAAAATTTTAAAATACTGTTTAATGGCAAATAAAAATGCTGAGATAACTAGAAACAGAATTGCCCTAGAGAATCATTGGCTTAAAGAAATGCAAATTGTTGTCAGGAGGTTTTTCATACCTGGCTAGTATCCACAGGGATTGGTGTAAAAGCTGCTTGTGATAAAGAAACAGTAGGGCCCAGCAGATCTCTTGAGTATGTTCGGTCTTGCTTGTATTCTCGACTGTGCTCTACTTTCAACTTTTCTTTTGGCAGGACAGCTTCAAAGCAAGGAGCATAACCAGGGGGAGGAAGGAATTTGAACTCTCCATGTCGACCCCCAAGGAGAAAACGTACCCTGAAAATCAAGAAATAGTGGAAAATTATAATTCTGACACAAATATTAATATATTTGCTCTTAGATAAATTAAACTCTAATATATAATTAGTATCATCTGGAGTTATCATCTTTATAATCATTAAATAATAATTCAAATTATCTTTAGTGCCTAAGACTTGCCCTAATAAATTAGTGGGCAGATCATCACTCTCATGAAAAGGAAGAAATATCAGAATCTCTGGATGTGGAAGAATCAGCAACATTTCTTTATTTCCATTGAATAAACAACTTGAAACCCATGTACTCTTCCTGTAGAAGCAAAAACAACCCCCAAACACACATGTATATATACTAATAGGCAACATGGGGCAGTGGGAAAAACATTAGAGTAAAAAAGAAAAAAGTCACAAAACTTGAATTGGCCAACTGCTAGTAGCATTTTCTTACTATTCAATCACAGACAAGTCATTTAAACTCTGAACCTCAATTTTATGATCCAAATCATCCATAATCATGACTGTGCTATTTAAAGTAGCTCAAAGATGTTTTGAGGATAAAATGAGAAAATGTTCATGAATGTACTTTGTTAACTTATATAAGGCACAAAAAATTTAAGATATAAGTATTGGTAGCAATCCATTTAAGTTTACATACGGACAGAGTACTTGGCTAAGTGGGATACAGAATAAGTTAGATATTTCCTCACTGGCCATGATTCTAATGAAATACTGTCAAGGCCCCAATATTAATGTGTGCATACCAAAAACCAAGGTAATGATATTCTTGGCCTTTAGAAAGTCTTAAAACTAAAAGATCCTCCTAAAATCTTTTCCAAACATAATTATTATATCAAAAATGAAAGTGTGCCTCTCAAAGATTTCAATCTCCATTCTTTTTAATTTTGCATGTAAAATATGGTGAGCTTTACACAATGCTGTCCAAGTGGAAGACACCCTTTTTTGTCAAAGTAAGTTTGGTTTAAAACCTGTAATGTGAGCTTTAACAAGACATTTATGTGTTTAAGGTTTATAAAGTGCTTTCCATATATTAATTTACTTGAGATTGTACACCTGTAATTTCCTTTTATTTCTTCCTTTCAGTATCTCATTTTAGGTGTACAGTATTTAAAAGTGATTAGTCAATCCAATTACAGTATATCTGGAGTTCTAACTTCATTAGGTTGCTTTATTGCAAAGTGTCCTTAAAACTGTACTTCTCTTGTAATTTTCATCCCTGAATTAAATTCTATCCTCACCCAATGAAAAGGAAAGAGGAGAATGAGAAAAAAGACACATTTTTGAATGAACATATTAGAAGTTTTAAAAAATAATATTGGTTTGTTTTCTTATAGATGAGGAATTTAATTTTTCTTAGCTATTTTCCCTTCTTTTGAAATGTTGCTTCTTGACCATGTCTGTTAAACTGCAAATAACTCACAAATATTAAAAATTAAGCTTCATTCCTGAGTAAAATTATGATGGATCCATATTACCCAAAGTCTATAAGAGGTACTTACATATTTTCTACATAAAAGTAGGTGGCACAGTGAATAAAGTGCTGGGTCTGCAGTCAGGAAACATTAAGTTTCAATTTGGCCTTGGAAATTTACTAGCTGTGTGACCCTAGGCAAGTCACTTAATATCTATTTGCCTTAGTTTCCTTGCCTGTAAAATGAGGATAATAGTAGCACCTGCTCTTTAGGATTGTTGTGAGGATCAAATGAAACAATAATTGTAAATCACTTAGTACAGTGCCTGGCACACAGTAAATGCTATACAAATGTTAGATATTATTATTATTATTAAGATAATTAAAATGGCCATAATATGACAATGAGGTATCATTTATTAAAAGAACTTTTAAAATAAATGATCATTTTAACTTTTATTTTACTTTTAGGAAGGAAGGAAGGACAAGGAGGAAGGAAACAAAGATAATCTTTTTTTTAATTTTCTTGGTGAAAGGAATCATACATTATTTTTCCACAGATATGTATAGAGGGGTAATGTGTCAAATGTAAAAAAACAGGGTAACACTGAAGGATCTTAACTTTGGAGCTAAAAGGGAACTAATAGATTATCAAGTCCAACTTCATTTAAGAGATGGGAAACTGAAACTTTGAAAGATTAGGTGACTTGAACAGGGTCACACAACTAGGACATGTCTGTAACCAAATTTGAACTCAGATCTTTTTCATTCCAAGACAAGTGCTCACTTTGCCAAAGTGACCTGATCATGCATTGAAATAATTTTGACATGATTGTCTACCCCAAAAAAGGTACTTGTACAATAATGCATATTCCTTAAAGCTATGGGAAGAAGTTAGGAGTATGAGATCTGAGAACTAAAGAAAACACGAGACAAATTCAGGCAAGCTAATAGCTTTATAATTAAAAGAAAGAAGCACATAGTTAAAACATGTTACATTTCAAACAGCAAGAAATGGACTTGAAATATTCCTAAAACTCTAGGCTGAATGAGCTCATTTCTACTCTGTTCACTCACAGGTAGTCAAATGCCACAATCATTTAACCTTTTTGTCTTTCAGGGAATAGAGAAAATACAGTTAGGCAACCATGCAAAAGCGAGAGGCAAGGGTTAGAAATGATAGGGGAATAGTTGTACAGTTTTTTGTCAAAATAAATTAATTAAGATAGGAAAGCAAACAAAAAACACCACCAGAAATACTAACTTTATTCCTGCTGAGAAACTAACAACTGGGAAAAAGAGACCATCAATGTTGAAATTCTCAAACATTCCCTGAACTGGTTGTCCATTGATTCGGAATGAAATGCTTGGGGCACTTAGATCTAAACAGCAGCTGATGACATCATCAGTTCTCAAAAGGTGTTGATTTGGTGAACTCACTGTCCGTGCTACGCAACCTATTGAGGGAAAAATATTAAAGAAAGAAATGTACTTCTGAAATTATCACTCCCAAAGATTTCAATAAGTAATGACAAATGCATTTAAAATATAGGAATACAGTGATTTTGAATATTAAAATACTACAATTTGTCAGACACTTTGAAATACACTGGTGTTATATTAAGATATAATTGAATTTAGATTAAATTTGATAATCAGAACTAGTCACAGAAGACAACTGATGACATATACTTCATTCCTCTCAACAGACAGATGGAAGACAACAGGTACAGAATGCATACACTATCAAGCAGAACCAATGTATCAGTTTTACTTAGCTATTTTTCTTAGTTAAAGGGAGACATCTAATAAAGGGTGATAATCAGGAAATAAATATATTAATTTTTAAAAAGTCATTAACAAAACTTTTTTAAAGTATACTGATACTAACCATTGGCCACATGGTTCATGCTTTGTAACATGGTAATATAACAAGGTCCTACTGCTACTTCCAGCAACAAATTTCCTTGAATAAAATCTAAGGCATTACCACTATATGCCAAATGCTTCTATAGTGGATAGAGTGATTTGGTACTATTTATCTAGTGCGTGAAGAAAGCTATTACATTCTATGTAGTGTGCTATTATAATAAAAATTAAGTTATGAAAATAATACTATAAAATGACATCAGTGGGTTTCATCTTCTGGGATTTAAACTACTGTGTGAAAATAAAACTGATCTCCTACAAGATATGACTTGCCTCCTCTAGTCCAGCAGGGCACCACTTGGTGGCACTGAAAGGGAATCTGACAAATTTAATTTACCCACTTATCCTAAGGCTAAAGTTATAATTCCTTCCCTGTAGGGATGAGTATTCTCACAGTACATGTGAGAAAATATTTTTAAGTAACTAACAAAAAAGCTAACTCCATCCAAGATAGCATTCAGTTCTGCGATTCTTTTCTCTTCCTATACCCTCTTTCTTAGTTACTTTACATGGATTCATTTATCATGTCTAGGCAGATGACTTCAAGTTCGATATATCAAGTCCTAGTCCTACTCCTGAGCTACAATATCCAAGTCATGAATAGCTTACTAGACATTTGCATGTGGAAATCTCATTGCTAGCTCCAGTTCAACATGTCTTTCAGTTAACAGGGATTTAAGTACCAATGACTATGCTAAATACCAACGATACCAAAAAAAAAAAAAAGGCATTCTCTGCTCTTAAGGAACTCAGTCTAGTGGAAAGAAAATATGCAAACAACTATGTACAAACAAGATATATACAAGATAAGTTGGAGATAATCAACAGAGGGAGGGCATTGGCTTTAAGAAAAGGCTTTTTATAAAAGGTAGGATTTTTTAGCTGAGACTTGGAGGAAGCCAGAGAGGCCAAGAGATAGAGAGAAGGATGGAGGCACAAGAGACAGTCAATGAAACTGTACAGAGCTGGGAGATAAAGAGTCTTACGGGAAGAACAGCAAGGATTTCAGAGAGAATGATATTATATTTGTAAAAGGGAGCTACTGGAGTTTACTGAATAGGGGATCATATGATTAATTTGATAGCTGAGTAGAATATTCAATATAGGATTCATTAACTATCCCCAGAATCTCATCCTTTTCATTAATTTCCCTATTGAGCATATCACTACCATTCTAGTAGTCCAAGTTCATACCACTAATTATTCTGGACGATTCACACTCTGTTACCCCACCACATTTAATCAATATTTAATCAAATCTTATCAATTCCACCTTTGCAACATTTCTAAATATCCATTTCCTTTTCCCAATTCAAATAGCTACTACCATTGTTCAGTCCCTCCTCACTGTAGTCTGGACTAATACAATAGCCTCCTAATTGAAATAAATGCCACAAGTCCACTCCAATCCATCATCAACAAAAATGCCAAAGCAATATTCCTGCGGGAAAGTTCTATCTATCACATGCCACCACTAAACAATGTCCATTGACTCATTCTGGCTTCTAGGATAAAATATAAACTGAGAGGCCAATTCTATCATGTTTATAGATTAACGCTTTTTTCAAAAAGACTATGGCATAAAAGAAAGATACATCCATTCCATGTTTATGAGTGAACAGTGAAAAGATAATAGAGAGACTATTTAAAACAAACAGAAGGGGACAGAGTTGGCCCTACAACAGTATAGGAAATCACATGCCTAAGAATATTTCCATGGGATAAAAGATAGAGGAACATTACAAGGGATTTTGAGTGGGAGTTAAAAGGAGGGATTTAGACATTAGAAAACCACCTTCTCTGAGAAAAGTCTGTGCCTCTAAGGACAACTTATAATTCCTAGGAGAAAAGAGTTCTAAAGCCCCAGTGGGACTATGAATCATAACTTGGTGGAATTATTGTTATACAGGAATTAGGTAAACTACGAACTCAATCACTTTCCCCTGCCCAAGAATAAGGCATATTCCCATAAGGTGTTAAGGAAAAAAAAATTAATTCTTAATTTTTTGATTAAATATTCCTTTGTAAAAGTTAATCTGATATTAAGTGGTCAAATGAAATGGAGGTGGTATTCTCTGCCCCTAAAAAAGGGGAGAAAAAAACTGGTAGAGGCTTTAGCCAATGACATAAAAGAGAGAACCCAGAGTACTAGAGAACCCAGTGGGAGGGGTGAAATGAAACACAACTGACCCTCAGAGAAAGAAGTCAGAGTAAACACGTTACATACAGTTGAAGCTAAAGCACAGAAATATTAAAGTGATCCCCAAGGTCACAAAGGTAGTATATTTCAGAGGCCAAATTCTGAACCCAGGTCCTCTGACTCCAGAGTTTGTAAAATTTTTCTTGTTCCAAATAAAGGAAGAACTCTAGTAGTCAATGGACTCTACTAAAATTAAAGGTTGGAAGGGGAGACAATTTTGAACTCACTTGTTTACCTAGTTAAATGTAGATAGATAAAAGCAACTCAATAAAACAAAAGAGAATCATAAAACAGAGGAAAACAAAGTTCAACTTTGTGTTACAAGCAAGAAACATATCTAAAAATCAAACATATAGAGGCAGCTATGTGGTGCAGCGAATAGAGCACAGGACCTGGAGTCAACAGGACCTGAGTTCAAATACAACCTCAGACACTTGACACACTTACTAGCTATGTGACCTTGGGCACGTCACTTATCCCCAACTGCCCTGCCTTCCTCTTTCAAAAAAAAAAAATCAACACATACAAAATTAAAATAAAAGGCTGAAATAAAACTGTACAAACTCTTCAAAAAAAAAGCAGAACTTGAACTGCAAAGCTAAAATAAAAAATTGTGATATCAAGAAAGATAAATATTATTGCTAAAAGTTTTAAAGACACTGAAACAATATCAATACTAAACATGTATACATCAAATTGCCAAAAATCTAAATACATAAGGGGAAAGTTACCTGATCTTGACAAAGTAATAACAATTAATTTATTATTAATCATCTTTATTATTCTGAAATGAGTATATCTTTAAATTATATCTTAATTTATTCTTTTATTATCTAGCCAGAAATAAAAAAATAGTCTGTTCCAGCATCCTTTTAAGTTAGAAATCACAATATTTGAACGTACCATTGAAGGGAAAAAATTTTTACAATCCCAAATTAACACAAATTGGAATTCTTTAAATACACACATATTATTAACTACGCAATATTTTTAAATATATGCTTTAATTTTAATATATTTCTTTCCACCTCCATCCCAACAGATTTTGACTTTTACTAAAGTTAACACATTTTTCAAATATCAGATCTTTGAACACTATATATATCCATGGGTGGAATGTACTGGTCTCATAAAATTGCTAAAATTAATCAAAAGGACAAAAAAGCCTTCTTTTGGAACTTTGTAAAACCAAATGATATTTACCTGACCATAGATGAAGTCCATCAAATCCATAGGAGAATAAATCATCTCCAACTCCATTTCCACCCCATTCTTCACCACCACCAGGATAGGGTGAATAACCTTCTGTTGAAGCCCAACCTACTCGAAGGTGGGTTGCTTCAGCTGTCACAAAAGGTTCCGTGTGGTCTACCATCAGTTCATAGTACCATTTCCTATATTGAGCTGACCCTTCACTGATGCCAAGAAAAATATTGGGCCGCATGCTTTTAAAAGGAAAAAAATACTAGTTGAAAAAATCCAAATACACATGACATCATTACTGTCAGTTTACATTAGTGATACTTTTCTGAGAGGAGATCAAAACCATGTAATTTAAATATAGTTACTAATTTAGTATACAAGTATATTCAGTCTTAACCTTGAACAATATTCAATAAATATAATGTTTGCTGTTCCAGGTAAATTATGTTTGCGGTTCTAGTTAAATTATGATTCAAGGGTTTAATGTTGTTGAATTTTTTTTATCAATTACCCTCCTATGGTATTTGCAGTGGTATGCTAGGAATGCCTCTGTTTTCTTTGGGAAAAAATGTATGCAAGACACTTTTAAGTTTAATCTGTCTTACTAATATTTTCTCCATCACTTGCTTAAGTGTAGTAAATCAATGA
The DNA here is from genome assembly GCA_028646515.1 of Pseudochirops corinnae. NCBI lineage: Eukaryota > Metazoa > Chordata > Mammalia > Diprotodontia > Pseudocheiridae > Pseudochirops > Pseudochirops corinnae. The sequence goes on from CM053586.1 coordinate 252,618,871, forward strand.
AACAATAAATAAATCCTTGATTTGCAGTTTCTACTGATTTCTGAGGTTTTAATGCTCATTTAACAAATGAGCATTAAATGAGCAAAATTTAATCATTGGTTCTCAAGAGCTAGTTAGAGTTGATTCTAGAACATCTCTGGCTATTTTGCACAACATATTTAAATTATATACTAGGAAACAGCATAAAATTGTCAACAAAGGATTGTCATCTCTTTTATTAAAAAAAAAAAGAGAAAGATAGCAATGAAAACCCAAACCATGATTCTTTGATTTTCGTTGAATGGGAGCAAAATGTGAAATTTCTACTATAATATTTTTCTACTGCTTCTGGACAACATATATACTTAAGTAATTATATCTTCAGTACATGTTATAGTTGAAGGAAACTGTAACAGATAAAGCAACTTTTCCCCTCTCCATAATCTAACTGGGGAATTAATTCCTTTTTGGTCAATATATGATGCCATGTTTCATTCCCTCACAAAAATGAAGACCACAGAGGCAGCTAGGTGGCACAGTAAATAGAGCACCAGCTCTGGAGTCAGAAGGACCTGAGTTCAAATTTGACCTCAGACCCTTAACACTTACTAGCCATGTGACCTTGGGCAAGTCACTTAACCCCAACTGCCCTGCCTTCTCCCTCCAAAAAAAAAAAAAATGAACACCAAAAAAATGCAAGCACCTTGAGGAGAAGGCTGTGTTTGTTTTTTTAATTTTTATCCACCATACTTAGTACAATGTCTGGCACATGGTATGCATTTAATAAATGTTTGAATTTTGAGGTTGGCATATTAAATTTTAATCACATTTTCAATAGCTTCTAGAGACACAATGAATCATCACATTTTACTTGCTTCTATGAACATAGAAAATTGTCATGTCTTTACTTCCTTTTAACATCAACACATTCCATCAAACTTCATATTTAATTTAGCTATTTAGATGACCAATTCTATTTACTGCATGGAATGATAAGGATATAAAATTTTAAGCTGGTATAATATTCCTTTTGCTCAATTTGTCCATTTTAACAGTGGTAGTCATGAAATACAACTGTGTCTGAAGAATTAAAAATAAGTATCACACAGAAGACAAAAGAGAGGTACATGAAGGTTATGAATAGGCTGCTACATATAATCAATTAGTCATTTCAAAGATTAGGAGTAAAGGATAACACCAAGGAATTTTATGATACAAAGAGAAGAAGGGCTAGTTATACAACAAGAAGAATGGATAGCATGAATAACAAGAGTGCTTCACTGGTAATTTTACCACATACAGAGAAAATAAAGAAGGCCTCTAACATATTTGGGTAGACCCACCATGGTAAATATGTGGAGTACATAGACAAGAGTTATGTAGGAAAGGTAGGCATGAATGGGTTGCAATTTGCACCACTGGAAGGAACTTTAGAATTAATAAGATCACAAACCCATTTCAGTATTTGAATAATAAGTTTAATATTTTATGAATAGAATTCACATAAAATAATATTTTTAAGTTGCTCAATCAAAAAGTTTATAAGATACAACTCCCAGAAAAGAGACTCAGAAAGTCTACATATCTTTTAAAAAAATACCTGCTCACGTGATTCACAAGACGTGTCTGTAGTAGCAAATCTCTTCCTGGTAGGAGGTTGTCACAGATTAGATGCTGATTAGAGCGGACAGCAACTCCATGGCAAACGCAGAGAGAACACAAGACATCAAGAACCTAAAAAGAAAACCGCTTTCTTTTCATTTTATTTACTCTTTAATATCAAATTTCATCAGTAACATTCACACTAGAAAGTAGCAAACATCCTTCTAAGTCGCTAAGAGTTTCTAAGAATGTAGTCTCCATAAAAATTCAACTCTTATTTAACCCTACCATATGAATGAACATCCATTACTCCCAAAAGTACTTAGAAAACCACTGAAAGTATATGGGAAAATAGTTCCTCATAAGGAAAAGTTTGGGGCTTCTTTTTCTTTTTTTTCATATTTCTAATGTCTCACTCTTAGCTCCTAGAAATTAGGAAATATATCATATTCCTATGTTTTAGCATAATTTACAAAGTACTTAATACCACTTGACATGTCGCTAACATCAGTGAAATACTCCCAGTAATACTGCCAAAAAAAAAAGACTCATTCTCTTATTTTGCTACAATTTAGTTCACTTTATGTCAATAAAATACATCTCCCTCACCTTGTGATTTCGTCCATGTTTGTCTAAAAGTGAGATAATGGATTTAATATGTCCTTCTTTAATAATATTCAGAGCTTCTGGACTTTCCACCAATACACAGTGTAAAACCTCTAGAATCCCTAAAGACAAAACAAAAGAAAAAAAGTAAAAAAAAAAACCCAGGGACTTATATCTATTCTTTTCATTATCTGTTCTTAGAAACAAGATAACCAAAGGAAAATATCATCCCCAAAAAAGATTCAGTAGACTGAGAAAATTAAGCATATGCTTTAGTAAATTAATTTTATATTTTTCTCCTCCTACAAGCAAACTATCACTTCTTCAAGTTTGTCAAGATTGACTAGTTCTCACTGTGGGTTTTGGCTCTGATAGAATATTCTTCATATGATATCTGATCTCATTTAGAAATCGATCTGGTATCAATTGTCAATGTTATACTGAGTGATCTGCGATCTCAACATAGCCCAACAATGATTACAGAGAAATGAGCCTCAATGTGGAGTTTAAAAAGAAAACGAATGAACAACATACATTTTATAAGTATGTATGTATGTACATACATACACACACATGTGGACACAAAATGTTATTTATGTTACATGTATATATGTAAATATATACTATACTATACTATGGAGGCAGGTAGGTGGCTAAGTAGATATAGCACTGGGCCTAAAGTCAGGAAGACCTGAGTTCAAATCAGATCTCAGTCACTTCCTAACTGTGTGACCCTGGGCAAGTCACTTAATCTCAGTTTGCCTTAATCTATTGGTGAAGGAAATGGTAAACCATTCTAGAATCTTTGCCAAGAAAACCCCAAGGGAAGTACTGACATGCTAGGACCCATAGGGTAATGGAGAGTTGGGCACAAGTGAATTACTGAACTACCATACTATACTATACTACATTATATATATTACACACATTATATATCTATATATGATATACATATACTAAATGCAATTATATATGTATACTATTGTAATGGGAATGGAATTTGAAGATCTTCCTTGCCCCTTTATAGATCTGAGAGCAGTTTGAAGACTTCCCCTGCTTTGAAAGTAAACTCTGCTCCCTAACAGGCTGAATGTAATCACATGGAGCCTGTGATGGAGGCAATTTGCTAAAAGGTAGAGCAGACCCCACAGGAAATTTCCTTGCTATGAAAATAAACTCTGCCCCCTAATAGGCTGAATATAGTCACATGGAGCCTGTGGTAGGAGGAGTTTGCTGAAGGGAAGAAGAGTCCACAGGAAGCTGGTGTTCAGAACTAGCCAGACAGTGGGGGGCAGAGAAGCTCAGGCAAGGAGACTTAGTGTTTTGTGAGTAAATATTGATCTTGTATAGGTTTGTGGGAAGGCTGAAGGATGCTGTGGCTCTCAGCATTATTATGGCTTCTGAATATCTCTGGTACTATGATGGAATCAGCTTACTGGTTTTGGGATTCAGTTTTCTGATGTCTAAATAAACGTTTCAGTTCTATCCTCTATCTGGAGAGTTTGACATATTTTGCGATCAAACATCATACAATACTTACAGTCACAGTCTTTATCGTGATTGTGGGCACTGTAAATATTGCACTGGCGCTACATTTGGTGACGAGGATAGGATCGTGAAATATCAGACCTCTAGTTGGAGGCAGAAAGGATTTAAAAGAATAAATGGCTATCCCAGGATGGGAGGATTTGCCTTATGCCTCCCTAGCAAGGGAGTGGTCTAAAAGTACAGGGCTCTGTGAAAACTGGGAACAGAGGCTGCAGTAGGGAGAACCTAGAGATTTAGAAACTTGTTTGCAAAGAATACCAATAAAACCTTGGAGAGGGCTGGAGGCAATGAGTAGAAGAGGCTGGGTTTGCTAACAGGCTACTGTATTGTATGTAAAAGCAGAGACAAGCTGTCACAAGAGGTGGCTAAGAGCCAGAATTTGAGACCTTTAGAAGAGCAACCTGGAGAGTCTCAGGTAAAAGGGTAGAGTACGGGAGAGTCTCTGGCAACAGAGAGGGCTTTTGTAAATTTGGCTCAGAAAAAGAATTTTACATTGTTTCATAGTGAAGCTTTTACAGGGGCAGAAGCTCGCTCCATACTGAGAAGAAGGCAGGAGAGTCAGGGAGGGCAAGCAGTGTTTATGGAGATACTTGAGGATTTCACTCAACAGGAGATTACTGATATTTTAAGCAGATTCACCCAAAGGATGGGAGAATCCTTAGTGTCGTGGATGGTAAGAATCACTGAAGAAGGAGCTTCTGGGATAATGGTAGATAAAGTGAACTGCTTGAAATGTATACGTATTTGCCAGAATCCTTTTGTCCAGCAAGGGTTTAGAGATTTCCATTTGGTAGGAGTTAATAATAAGACCAATCTATTGGCTTTAGCTGCTGTTGGATGCAATAGAATGTATCCCACTGATTCTATGTGGCCTAGAGGAGACAGACCCTGGTACTTTCACTTAGAGACTTGCATGAGAAAGTTCAAAAAAGAAGTGATGAAAACTGCTATTAAGGCTGGAAATGCAGATACATATCATGATATCCCCTTAGCAGTTCCCCATAGAAATATGGTGAAGACAACTCCTAAGCCGCTACTTCTGACTCTACTAATTGCTGAAATAGGAAACCCTCTTTCAGAGGTGCTGGATAAGATTTCACAGCTAAATGACTTTGGAGAATGGGAAAATGATAAATTTCCTCAAAAGAGAAGAGTAAATAGTTGGTGGATTCAAAGTCAGAATAGATTGCCAAGAAAAGAACTGTTTACTGCTCTACTGAGAGCAGGGGTTGATTTTAGGAAAATTGATGGTATTCCAACTAATGAATTATACAAATCTATCAAGAAAATGTTCTTGATATTAGAATAGAGAAGTTGAGAACTGCCCTTACAGATGCTCCTGAACCACTGTATCTAAATTTGTCACACCTTCAGGGAAACTCAGATTAAAGAAAGCCCTGGGATAGGTGGAAGTGTACTAAGGACAACAAACCATGGGGAAATAAACTGATTCTGAAAGTAAGCACATTAGAGAGATCATCAAGTCAAGGAGTCAGTACACTATAGTTAGGACCAAATTCAGCTCTACTTGTCTTTTTTGTGCATCCTTTAAGCTAAAATGTTATATTATTAAATACTATAAAACTTTACTTGAAATTGTTAAAAATATTCTTTGTTCCAGGTCACCATTTGTCTACCCCAGATCTAATCCATATCTGAAGGGTGGGAGAGGGAATCAATATTTAAATAGCTCCTACTATATGCCAAGCACTATGCAAAATATCTTTTACAAATATTGAACTTCATAATAACCCTTTGAGGTTGGTGGTATTATTATCCTCATTTTAAAGCTGAAGAAAACTGAGGAAAACAGAGGTTAAGTGGCTTTTCCAGGGTCAACCAGCTACTTACTGTCTGAGGCCACATTTGAATTCAGATCCTTCCTGATTCCAGTGTCATGCTCTCTCCTTGGCATCACCAGTATATAGAGAATACAAAGCATATAAATATAAGATATGTTGGGATTGAGGGCATAGCCTCATGAAACAGAGAGACACTGGTAGGAAAACTCAGTTTCAACAAAGTTTGGTGAGAGACCTAACTAAGCAAAGTCCTTCTGGGAGCATTTAAGAATGACATTGGAAAGGAAAGAAAAAAAGATGAAAAGGAGGGAAAAATCCCCAAAGATTTTTATAAATAATTCTCTGAACCATCAAGTACAAAGAAGTCATTACACCTGTACTCTACCATTACAATCCATGATATGTTTCTTGAGTTAAGACTAATGGCACTGAAGATAGCAGAGTTAGATTGGAGGAGTAAGAGGAAGTATTTTTGCTTAGCTTAACCAGCAGTCTACCACAGCAATTTAGAAAATGTTCCAAACCATGAGGAAAGCCAAGAAAAAGTCACAGTGAATAATTTTTTTCAGCCCAGGACAGCTTACAAGGACAGAGAGGTTTGCAGACACTATTACAGGAACTAGTCAAGAGCACAGGAGACAGGTGGCATTTCAGCATCAAAGAATGCAAAAGAAATGAGACAGAGCACCAGAGCAGAAAGCACTGATGCACGAAGAGTCCTTAGGGTATTTCTGAACTATTGCTGCCACCCGGCAGTTCTGTCACTCATTACCCAATTCCCAGCAACAGTTCCAGGGTCAAGAGAAGCAATTGTGAAGGAACAGAAGTCTGACTATATAATGAGGAAGGAATAAATTTCAGAAACTTAGCTGTGAGAACTCTGAGTCCAGGAGCAAAGCAGTGACTCAGTTCTAACCTTTAGTTCAACATGTAAACCCATGATGGAATAAGGCTAAAGCCCAAGAACAAAGGGGAGTCAGAAGTCTTAGTGCTCTGGTCCTACGGAACCTCTCAGGTTGACTCTGTGGACTCAGTCCAGCAATAGACTACTAAAACTCAATTACACATAAGTCAAGAGACCCACACCTAGGACAGGAATATAAAGAGCTCAGAACAGGAAGAGTGTGAACAGAGCTCTCCTATGGATCACAGCATTCTGGAAGCACTGAAAATTTGTAGGTCCCCAGACTGAAATGTGAAAGAAGCAAAAAGATATAAAAGGACAAATGCTCAAACCAGACATCCTGCCCCTCACCAAAAGTCAATAAAGTCCAACACTAAAATAAGTCCAAAGTTAAGAAGTAGGCATGAAAAATGCACAAAACAAAAATATAAAAAGGCACCGTGGGGAACGAAGGCTCAAGTCACAAACACAGAAGACAATGACTTCAAAAAATCTATAAGCAAAGCTACAGAGGAAAAAAAGATTAGATACAAGCTCAACAATAATTCTTATAAGAGTCAAAGAAAGACATTTTTTTAAAAAAACCAAAAAATGATTTTTAGAAAACAATTAAGACCTGGCAACACTGGAACTTCACTATCATCTGAATTGGTTTAAGGAGAGAAGAATACACATACACATGAAATTGGGTACAGAAATTCATTTTATCCAATCAGAAAGCAGGAGGGAAAGGGATGAATAGAAAGGGGAGGGAGATAAGAGTGAAAGTAGATTAAGGGAAGCAGTTGTCAGAAGTAAAACAGACTCTTGAGGAGGGGGGAAAGGCTAAATAGAGAAAGCCTAGTATAACAGAATAGAATAGAGGGAAATATACAGTTAGCAATCATGACTGTGAATGTGCATGGGATGAACTCACCCAAAAAAAAATCAAAGAGGCTGAATGATTAGAAACCAGATTCCAACCTACCCAGCAAAACTGAGTATAATGCTTCAGGGGAAAATATGGTCATTCAATGAAATAGAGGATTTTCAAGTACTTTTGACGAAAAAACCAGAGCTGAACAGAAAATGTGACTTTCAAATACAAGAAGCAAGAGAAGCATGAGAAGGTAAACAGGAAAAAGATATCATAAGGAACTTATGAAAATTGAACTATTCACATTCCTACATGGAAAAACTATAATTGTAATTCATCAGACTTTTCTCAGTATGAGGATAGTTGAAGGGACTATATATGTGTACATATGTGTACAATATATGTATGTATAGGAGAGTGTATATGTGTATAAATACATATGTGAGTGTGTGTATATGTGTGTACACATAGACAGAGGGCATGGGATCAGTTGAATAGGAAGGGATGATATCTAAAAAATAAAATTAAGAGGTGAGAGAGGAATATAATGAGAGAAGGAGAAAAGGAGAGATAGAATAGGATAAATTATCTCATATAAAAGAGACAAAAGAGAACTGTTACAATGGAGGAGAAGAGCAGGGAGGTGAAAGGGAATGGATTAACCTTACTCTCATTGAATTTGGCTTAAGGAGGGAATTAACATACACACTCAATTGGGTATCTTACCCTACAGGAAAGTAGGGGAGAAGAGGAAAAGAGGGAGGATGATAGAAGGGAGGGCAGATTGGGGGAGAGGGTAATTAGAAGCACATATGTTTGAAAAGTGACAGGGTCAAAGTAGAAAATAGAATAAGTGGGGGGCTGGAGAAGTTGGAGGGAAATATAGTCAGTCTTTCACAATATAACTATTATGGAAAGGTTTTGTGTCACTACGCATGTACAACTTATATTGAATTGCTTATCTTCCCAGTGGGGGTGGGTGAGGAGGGAAGAAGAGAAGGAATCTGGAAATCAAAGTTTTAAGAACAAATGTTAAAAAAAAAAATTGTTTGGGTTTTTGTTTTGTTTTTGTTTTTGTTTTTTGCATGCAACTGGGAAATAAGATAAACAGGCACTGGGGTATAGAAATCCATCTTGCCCAACTACAAAGTCAGAGGGAGAATGGGGGAGGATATAAGAGAGAGCAAATTGGGGGAAGGGGTATTCAGTCAGCTTGCTATCTTGGGGTGGGGGTAGGAAAAGAAGGGGAGAAAATTTGTAACTCAAAATCTTGTGGAAATGAATGTTGAAAACTAAAAATAAATTTAAAAAAAGAAAGTAGAATCCAACAAGACAAGAAAAACACTTTAAAGAGAAACATATGCATTGAGCTAAAATAAGAGGCTAGAGTAGAATCTCTTATGCTTCGGCTCCAGTTTAAAAAAAAAGCAATCATGATTCCAAACCAAAAGTAAAAATAGACCAAGCTGAAAGAGATAAAAAGAAAAGATAATTTTGCTAAAAAGTACCATAGACAATGAATTAATAACAATACTGATTGTATATGTAACAAATGTGATTACATGTAAATCTTAAAGGAGATGAGATAAGGAGTAAATAGAGAATAAAATTATGTAATTGGGCAGGAGAGAGAGAAGCTTTAATATTCCCTTGTTAGAGTTATCTAATTTGAAATAAACAAGAAACAAGTTTAGGAGATAAATAAAATTTTATAAAACTTAGATATGATAGACCTCTGAAGAATATTGAATAGAAATAAGAAAGAAGTGTATCTATCTCTCAGCTATGCATGGAACCTTTGAAAAAATTCATCAAGTATTAGGGCAAAAAATCTTACTTAAAAATGCAGAATAGCAGAAATATTAGACATTTTTCTGATCATACTACAATAAAATTACATACACT
>CM053586.1:252628572-252645564 GCA_028646515.1 Pseudochirops corinnae
TTTGCAGGCCGAGGGCGGGAAGCTACAACGCGGAGGCGGGTGCAAGACCTCCGCCTTTCGCTTTTCCGCTCTGGAGACCTTTCGGCCGGAGGCTTATCTCCCTCTTTCACAATCCCCCCTCCTCGCAGCTGGTGCTAATCCGCGCTCACCTGAGAGCTTTCTCTGCACCTCCCGCCCGGCCGCCCTGGGGCACAACCGCGGCTTCACGCCAGGCTGGTTTCGGTTCGCAGTGCTGATATGGTTCCTCGTAGCCGAGCTGACTTTAGTGGGAAGTATCTTTGTGTGCGATTTGAAGTTCTAGGTTGGTCCAGAGTCCTATTCCATGGGTATTTTGGGGTGGCTATGTGAGAGCTGCGATATATTGCTGCTGCTACGCCGCCATCTTGGCTCCGCCCCCATCTCTCATTTTTATAGCATTTCCTGAAAGCAACATATTTGAATTCAAATTTTTAATTTGCTGTCAGTTTCCATTTTATGGGTAAATTCATTCCATTCACATTCTGAGCTATAATTGCTTGTTATATATTTTTCTTCCTATTTTTTCTCACTATTCTTCTCACCCTATTTCTATCCCTCCTCACTCCTCTGTAATACTTTTACCCATTATATTGCCCTCCTATTCCTTAACCTACCCACTCCTCCAAAAGCCCCTCCCTTATCTTCTCCCCCATCCTGTCCCCTTGCCCTCTTATTTCTTTCTGAATATAAAAGACTTTTATACCCTTCCAGATATATGTGTTATTCCCTCTTTAACCCATTTCTGATGAGAGTAAGGTTTCAGCACTAACTACCCTTCCCTTTATTAACTTTTTCTGTTCAATTTTTCCTTTTTTGTCTCATTTACGTAATTGCTCCTTTTTATCCCGCCATGCAATTTTATTATTTTTAGAATCAGTCTATCATACTTGAGAACTCAGCCAAGCCTTTCTTTCAAACTACCGAAATAAAAATTAGTCCTAATAGAACTGATAAAATATCAGTTCTTATATAAGTAAATTATTTCATCTTATTGATTCTTTTATAATTGGCCCTTAATGTTTGCTTTATATTTTTCCTGGATGTCACATGTCAAATTTTCCCTTAAGTTCTGCTGTTTTTGTCACAAATACTCGAACATCTTTCAGTTTGTTAAATGCACGTATTTTTTTTCCATTCAGGATTATACTTGCCTTTGCTGGGTAAATTTACCCTTAGTTGTAACTCCAGCTCTTTTGCTCTGTGAAATATAGTATTCCAAAACCTATGGTCCTTCAATGTAGAAGCTGCTAGGTTTTATGTAATCCTTATTGTAATTCTATAATATTTAGATTGGTTTCTTCTTGTTACTTCTAATATTTTCTTCTTAACCTGGGAGCTTTGAAACTTGACTGTGATATTCCTATAAGTTTTCCTTCTGGGATGTCTTTCAGGTGGTGATCAGTAAATTTTTTTTTCTGCTTTGCCTTCGTGTAATAGAACTTCAGGCAAATTTTCTTTGATAATTTCTTGTATTATTGTATCAAGATTCTTTTTTTTATCATAATTTTCAGCCATTCCAACTATTCTTACATTATTTGTCCTTGATCTTTTCTCCAGATCAGTTATTTTTCGGATGAGATATTTCATATTTTCTTCTATTTTTTTCATTCTTTTGATTTTATTATTCTTAGTGTCTTAGCACATCATTAGCTTCTCTTTGCCCAGTTCTAGTTTTTAAGGAATTATTTTCATTCTTAAGTTTTTGGTTCTCTGTTTCAAGTTGGTTGACCGTCTTTTCGTGATTTTCTTGAATTGCTCTTATTTTTTTCTAATTTTTCCTCAATCTCCCTTATTTGAAAGTTCTTCTAAGAAATCTTTTTGTGTTCGGGACCATTTGATGTTTCTCATTGAAAAAGGAGTGGCTTTTTTAGCTTCATTCTCTTCCTCTGAATGTGAACCCAGATCTTCTCTGTCCCCATAGTAGCTATCTATGGCTGGTCTCTTTCTCCTTTGCTTGATCATTTTTTTTTTTTAATTTTTGCGGCTATTAGTGTAATCAAGTTCTAGTCCCAAGGTATGGACAAAAACGTCCCAAGCCTTAGGTCTTTCTTATTGTTATTTTCTGAGAGTTTTCCCAGGGCTCAAACTTGGGCTTTCCTCTCCACTCCTAAACCACAGCTAGAGCCCCTGGTCACACTGTCCCACAAATAATAACTAACTAACCCTATCCTTAATCCTAAATGTATGGCCTGGCAAATGATCTTACTCCCCTGTGGTCCCTTTTGTGGCTGCAAACTACAGCTGTCCTCTCTTCCCTGGAACTGAAACCAGGAACTCTGAAAGTGCCCACAGCCAGCAGGGTCCCCGCCCCTCTGCAACTGCACTCAACAGGTAATGTGCTAGCTCCTTCTTGCAGCCACAGCCTGGGATATGTCTGATCAGCGCAGCTGTGTTTGGCATCCCTTGACAGTAGAAGGTATATTAATCTTCTTCTCCTCAGAGGTCAGAACTCCGCACTGTCCCTGAGATGAATGTTTCTAAGGCTGAGACTGCCTCCTAACCCCAGCCACCCCTAAGGGCTTGTTGTTGATAGATTGCAGAGTTATAGATTACAGAGTTGGTCTGGCACTGTTTGTACTTTACTTAGGCCAAAACTCCCCCTGCTGGAAGTCAGGTCTTTCCTGGGGTCTTCTTAAGTTGTTTTAGGAGAATAACTGCTTTATCTTAACGTTTGTTTATTTTCGCTGCTCTACATTCCCTCTGAGACAATGTTCTGTCTTTTTTTATGGAAGAAATTTTGAGAGCAGAAAGTTTTCTGACCTACCCTGCCATCTTCCCAGAATTATCTTTTTTAAACTCTTAAGACATGTAGTGATTAAATTTAGCAGTTTTGATGACAAATAATAGCTCCTGTAAGTGTCAAGGAGAAAGACCTTCAAATATGAAGATAAATTGAATAACACAGTACATTTTGCCCCCTACCAGAAGCCTCATAATGGAATAAAATAATATACTATGAAAAAAAAGAAAAGAAAGGTACTCAAGATGCAGTTTAAAATCTGAGCATAATCAATCTTATAAAAAAAGTTGGGTAGAGGTATCTGAAGCTAGCCTAGAGAAAGGAGAAAAAAAAACCCAACACACCTGACATGAGCAAATTATTCACTTCATAAACTTCCCAAACTGAGGAACAAAAAGAAGCATAAATGTAAATAAATACGACAACCAAGCAAAGCATAACAGAATTAGCTCATCTGTAGAGATTATTAAAACAAACAAACAAACAAAAAACAGGTCAAAGTGATCATTAAGAAATTTCTTTCTAAATTTCCAAAAGGTGATAAAGTAAGAAATGTAATTTAAAGAAATAGAAGTGACACTGGAGGAACATGCTTAAAATTCCGTGGACTAAAACCCCAAAATTCCCCAACAAGTGCATTGATATATTTTGTGATACTTACTAAATTGAAGAAATTGAAGGGTTTGTAAAAGGGGAGCAAGGAGTTGGAAAATATAGGGGAATGCGGGATGTGCCTTAATCAAACCCACAGTAAACAACAACAGGAAGATAACTTCTCTAGTTTATTAACAAACACAAGGGCTAGAAGAGAATGGATGACTTAACAAAGGGAGAGATTAAAAGAGATAAAAAGAAAAAAGAGAGCTCAGTTCAATAGGGGTAGGATATTACTGAAGAAGTATCCTATAAGGGGAAAGATACTTTGTAATGAGAAATAGGGACTTTATAAACGATCTAATTTGATGGTTAGGGAGATCACTTCACTAAGCAAGTATCATACCTTCATGTTTAACATACTGACTCAGGACAAAGGGAATGAGAACTACTAGGGACACCTGGCATCTAGAAATGTGGTAAAGAATTAATTAACCCCAGGAATTTTAATGCATTGGAGAGCAGAAAGAGAAATCCTTATATGGTGGACAAAGGATAGAATTGGGCCAAATGAATGATTTGAGACCTGGGGAAATTTCTGTTGTAAAGCAATGCTTTTATCTTTATTTCCTCCATCAAATATCGATACTTTAAAAAATAAGCCACACACAAAAACTCCAGAGAAATTAAGTTTAATTAATTAAATTAAATTAAAGAGAAAGAGAAACAGGAGGGTGAAATCTAGATTTCAATAAATTTCTTAAGAAATCAGAGTTCAAAAACTTAAGCCACCTTTTGAATGGGACCATGAAAGAAAAGACCTATTACTCAGAAACAATTAGAGCTTTCATTTAAATTTGCCTATCTGTTATGTTATAGTGAATTTGTAAATGTGAAAAGGCAGAAATACTAAACACATTCTTTATGGACCATAATACATAAAAATAGTAAACAGTTCAGGAAATACAAACAAAAGAAAAACAAAATACAACTTTTGGAATGCACCTAAAGTAAATTTTTCTTGGAGAAAAATTTTATTTCTAAAAAATGCATTAGCAGAATAGAAAATAAAATGGTTAAATAATCTAATATGCATTAAAAATTAGCCAACAAGGAAACACAAAAGGAACACAAGAGAAAATCTTAAAAATTAGGAATGATAATTGGAAAACAAAAAAGATCATAGACATGTTCTTCTAAAAGATGATAAAAATTGACAAGCCCTTTCAATTCAATTCATTATCATTTATTAACCATCTATTATATGCTAGGTACTATAAGAAAGAGAAAGACAGTCTCTGCCCATAAGGAGCTTACATTCTAAAGCAAGAAGATAACACAAAAAAGGAAAATGTGAATCAGGAGGCACGAGGAAGTGACAATAGCAATAGACTTTGGAGGCGCATGTCAGCAGTTGCAGTAGCAGCAGTGCCAGGAGCCCTCAGAACTCATAGATGGGAAGCAGATGGAATAACTGATCAGAAAGATATTATATAAGAATTTTGTGTTAGCACTGGGTGCAGGACCAGGTACCATCTGGCAACTCCATTTTTTGTTACTCATTTCCAGATCACACTTACATGATGGAGAGAGGTAAGTTGCAAGGATGCAGGAGCCTTTTATGGATTGCAGTTCTAGAGTAGAAGGGGGTTATGGTCCTCAGGGAGCAGGAATCTACTGGGATAAGGACAACAGAGTACACAAGGAGGGCAGTGATCAAACCTCTTTCTGCATCACACAACCTTGGAAGGACTGAAAATGTACAGCTCTCCTGACCTAGTTCTGAAAACAACAGGACATAAATGCCTGAAGCTGTAGTTGCCCGTACCCTACCTGTGAGATGTAAGCATAAGGTTTAAAGTCAAAAATAGACTGGTGAAATAGCAAACAACAACAAAAAATCCAGACCACATAAAGCTACTATTGTGACAGGAAAACTCAAGACATAAATTTAGAAGACAATGACATAAAAGCATCTCAAAGCAAAGCTGCAAAGAAAAATGCAGACTGGACTCAAACCCGGCAACAATTACTAGAAGAATTGAATCACAAAATAAAAACAGGGCAATAAAATTATTTTAAAAATCAAATAAGAATGGTAGAGGAAAATTGGGAAAACAAATGAGAATAATGCAGGAAAATTATGAAAAGAAAAATTAACAGCTTGGTAAAAGAGGCACAAAAATGCTGAAGAAAGTAATTCCTTAAAAGTTAGAATTGATCAAGTGGAAATGAATGGCTTCATGAGATTTCAAGAAACCATAAGTCAAAACTAAAAGACTGGAAAAAAGGTAAAAATATGAAATATGTCAAATATGTCATAGAAAAAACAACTGGGAAAATAGATTAAAGAGAGATGACTTATGAATTATTGTACTACCTGAAAGCTATGATAATAAAAAAGAGCATGGACATCTTATTTCAAGAAATTATAAAGGAAAACTGTGTAGATATCTTAGAGCCAGAGTACAAAATAGAAACTGAATCAACTGATTGATTCCAAAATGAAACCCAGGAATATTATAGACAAATTGCAGAACTCCCAGTTCAAAGAAAAAATATTGCATGCAACCAAAAAGAAACAATACAAATACCATGGATTCAGGATCACACAAGATTTAATAAATACTCATTTAACCACCATTTGCCTCAATTCCTTATCTGTAAATGGGGACACACTGGAGAAGGAAATGACAAATCAGTCTAGTATCTTTTTCTAGAAAACTGCATGGGCAAAGACTATAGGGGTCTCATAGATTGGGACATGACTGAATGACTGAACAGCAACAATGATGATGATAAAGGCATGGTGGGCTTAGAAGAAGATACTATGGAAGACTAAAGATCTAATATCAGAACTGAAAGAAACCTATCCAGCATAATGTGGGGGAGGGGGCAGGGAATAGACATTTAATGAAATAGAGGATTTTCACTCATTCCTGATGGAAAGACCAGAGCTGAATAGAATATGTGATATTCAAGAGAAGCATAAAAGGTAAACCCTGAGTGAGAAATCATAAGGAACTTAATCATGCTAAACTGATTATATTATAAATACAATGCATGTAACCCCTAAGAATTTTATCATATTAAGAAAGTTGGTCTATTTAGAGTGCATGAAGGTCTGTCTACTATGTTGGCATGTAAAATGAAATTTGAATATCCTTTGGTATTGCTAAGCTGACAGGTACTTAGCACCTAGTTTCAAATTAAGCCTTTGTTAAAGAAACAGAAGGTATGAACCCCTATTGCTGAAGTTACAAGAAAGGGCTGAACAGGGAACCCCTATTGCTGATGTAACAGGAAGGGGCTGAACAGGGAGAAGCTATACCATATATAAGGAAGAGCACAAGCTGGACAGTCAGAACCTCTTGGGTTGAGCATCGTGGAGGCAGGGTAGCTGCTGCTGGACTGAGGACTGAACTGTGAATTGAGCAGAACTGAAAGGAGGACTCTTGTGGTAGCAGAGTCAAGAAGGAGAAGGCTTGTGGTATCTCGGCACTCTGTTTGTCTGCTCTGTCAGTGCTGATGTTTGTTTGTGATACTTTGTACAGAAACCCTGGGACCTTACTGGAAGCCCTGAAAGAGGATTTTCTGGTTGTCTGTTTACAGAAGTCCTGGAGGAGGGTTTTGGAGGTCCTGGGACTTTACTGATGATTTGTGCTGATCTCTTGGGCCTTGTTTGTGGGTCTATGTTGATTTCTATGTTGATGATTTGTGTTGAGTTCTCAGACCTTGTTGGTGGGTCTGAGTTGATTTCACAGGCACATAGGGAATTGATGATGGTGCCAGCAAAGTGTAGAAATAGGAACTGTGAAGGACTTGAGGTGGACTGGACATTGTGAGCTTCAATATGGAATGGGAACTGGATGAAGAATTGGACAAGGAACTGGGAGCTGCCTGCCTTTGAACCCAGGTTACAGTTGGAGCTGGGACCATGGAAGAGGAACCATGGAAGCTGAGAGCCAACCTTGAGTCAAGCTGAAAGAAGACTTTACTTGGATACCGTGTACTGACTGAGAAGATTATGATTTACTGTGACCTAGGGGTGAAGAACTTTGACTTTTGTACTTTGTGATTCAATTAAGGATTTTGTGATTGATTAAATTAATGTACTTTGTTTAAAACTATGTGACCACTTTGGTGAAAACTGTGTGACCATTTTAGTAATTAGTTGTTGAGTTGTGACATGGTGAATGCTGTATTTTGATTTTCTGTGGATGTTTTGCTCTGATTTGTTATTGAATAAATAGAGAGTTCACTATACTATGTAATCAGAACCTTGAAAGGTGTTCACAGCAGCACTCTTCTGGAAAGCTGCTCATGCGTGGCTTTACGTGGGTTGATCTCAAAAGCAACATAGAAGACTGAGAAAGAAGGATTTGCTGAAAGAAGGAGGGAGAGAAAGAAAGAGTAGGGGAAATTACTTCACATGAAAGAGGTACAGAATCAAGTTTACAATGGAAAGGAAAATGGATGGAGGGGCTAGGGAAGAGCGAGCCAGCGATGCTTGAACTTTACTTTTATCTGAACTGGTTTAAAGGGGGATTAAAGGCAGAAGAACATATACATATATATACATACACACATATATAAACATATATGTATATGTGTGTGTATCTATATATGTCTCTTGATCTAAATATGAAATACAGTTAGATATAGAAAGTCATTTTACCCAGCAGGGAAATTGGAGGGGAAGGGGCTCAGCAAAAGTGGGGTGTGTGTGTGTCTGTGCATAATGAATTAGAAACCAGAATCCATCAATGTCTTGTTTATAAAAGACATTTTAAAAAGGACAGACACAGAGTTAAATTAATGGGTTAGAGCAGAATTTATTGTGCTTCAGCTGAAGTAAAAAAGACTGCAGTAATAATCATGATTTCAAACAAAGCAAAACCAAAAATAAACCTAATTAAAATAATCAGGGAAACTACATTTTGCTATAATGTACCATATACAATGAAGTAATGTCAGTACTAAACAATTATGAACCAAATGAAATGTCATCCAAGTTATTGAAGTAAATGTTAAAATGAATTAATAGGAGAAAATAGACAGAAAAACTGTATCAGTAGGGGAGCTCAATTTAGCCCTTTGAAACCTAGATACATCTAATCACAAAATAAATAAGGATGAACTTAGGTAAATGAATAGAAGTTTAGAAAAAAATAGAAATGAGAGACTTTGGAGAGAAATGAATGGGAATCAATCTTTTTTTCCTCAGTTGTACATGGAAGCTTCACCAAAGTTGACCATCTATTAGGGCATAAAAACCTCACAAATGTAAAAAAGGAGAAATATTAAATAAAACCTCCTCAGCCCACAATACTATAAAATTATTTTATTAATCTCTCCCAAAATTTGTAGGATATAGCCACATCATTATTTAGGGGAAAATGTTCTTCTCTGAATTCTTACATCAGGAAAAGAAAGAGGAATTCAATGAATTGGGCATGTAAATTTTTAAAGAAAGTAGAAAAAAAGAACAAATTTAAAATTCTCAATTAAAAACCAAAATACAAATCTTGAAAATCAAAAGAGATAGTAATAAAATTTAAAATAAAACATTGAACTAATAAATAATACTAGACTCTGTTTTATAAAGAAAAAACAATAAAATAGATAAAACATTGATTAATTTGATTTACAAAAGAAAGAAAACCAAATCATCAGTTTTAAAAGTGAAAAGTGTGAATGAGTAACCAATGAACATGAAGTTAAAGCAATTATAAGGAATTCTTTTTGCCCAATTATATGCTAGTAAAACTTACAATCTAAATGAAATAGATGTCTATTTACAAAAAATATAAACTGCCCAGAGTAATAAGAGAAAAGGAAAGAGAATACTTAACTAACTTTATTTTAGGGGGAAAAAAAATCAAGCAAGCCATAAATGAGCTATGTAAGAAGAACAAAGATACAGCATCAGATGGATTTACAAATGAATATCAAATATTGAAATGGCAATTCTAGTACTATGTCAACTGTTTGAAAAATTAGGTCCTCCCAAATTCCTTCTATGCCACAAATATGGTTTTGATACCTAAACCAGGAAGAGCAAAAACAGAGAAAGAGAACTGTTGACCTATTTCCCTAATAAATATTGATAAAAATTTCAAATAAAGTACTAGTGAGGAGATTGCAGAAATATGTCACAAAGATCAAGACCAAGTTGGATTTATACTAATAATTCAGAACTGGTTCAATATTAGGAAAATTATAAGCAGAATTGACCATATGATAACAAAGTGATGAAAATGATTGTATTGGTAGAAGCAGAAAAATCTTTTTGACAATACATCTATTCCTATTAGAAACACTAGAAATTATCTCCAGTTGCCTTGATCTGTATCTTGCACTGGACCCACATGACTCTGGAAAAGAAAGTGAGGCTAGTCACATTATGTAGCCCTCCCTCACTTAAATCCAGTTCACTTGCATGTCATGACATCACCTTCTTGATGTCATGGTCTTCTTTGAGATCAAAATCGAATAACTAGAAATCATAGAATAAATGGAGTTTTTCTTAAAATGATAAGTACCATTTATCTAAAACCAAGAGCAAGTATTTTCTGTAAAGGAGATAAATTAGAAACCTTTTCAGCAAAATCAGGGATGAAGCAAGGATGTCCATCATCTTTACTATCCAATTTATTACTAGAAATACTAACTATAGTGATAAGAAAATAAAAAGAAATGGAAGAAGTAAGCATAGTGAGGAAACAAAATAAAACTTTTTATGGATGATGTGATGGGTTTACTGTAAAGACTTTAGAGAATTGATTAAAAAACTAAACAATTAACTACTTTAACAAATTTGCAAATATAAATTAATTTTCCATAAATTATCAGAATTCCTATATGTTATCAACAAAACTCCATAGGAAGATTTGGAAAGAGAAATTCCATTTAAAATAATTTCAAAGAGTATAAAACGCTTGTGAGTCCCAATGTCAAGATACATATACAAATCATATGAACACAGTTAGAAAACACTTTTCACTCAAATAGAGATTTAAATAATTGGAAAAATATTAATTACTCAGTATAAGGCCAAGCCAATACAATAAAGATGACAATGCTAGCTAAGTAATTTACTTATTCAGTGCCATGTTAGTGAAAGTACCAAAAAAAATTTTATAAAGCTAGAACAAAATAAAATTCATCTGGAGGAACAAAAAGGTAAAGAATATCATAAGAATCAATAAAAAAGGGAAAGTAGGTCACCTAGCAGTATTAGATCTCAAAGGATACTTCAAGGCAGTAACCATCAAAACAATCAGATGCTGGTTAGGAAATGAAGTGGTTTGATCAGTGGAATAGATTAGGTATGAATTATGTAGAAGCAAATAACCATGGTTTTGTCTTCTACAAAGGAAGGCATTGGGAAGAGCTTGGTACTTTACCCTCCAACCCTCTAATCAAAAGAGTGAGAGGAGGTGAGGGAAGTAGTGTTAATCAAGATTTAATTTAGCTTCATGGTGGTAAGATTAGAAATGAGGAGTTTATCTTGGTGGGGGGAGGGGAGGCATCTTGTTCCATGGAGTTGAAAGCAGGTGGAGCAGCATATATATAAAGCAAAATCAGATTGGTTCCCATTAGATTGACTAAGAAGACAGAAAAGAAAAATGACAAATGTTAGAGAGGATATGAGAAAATGGGTACACCAATACACTGGTAGTTGGTAGAGTCGTGAACTGGCCCAGCTGTTCTCGAGAAAAATTTCTACATGTGCTCAAAGAGCAATAAAACTATGCACAACAATGAATAAAACTTGACCCAACAATGCTGCTACAAGGTCTAAAGATCTAAAAGAGATCAAAGAAAAATGAAAAAAAAAAACCCTATATGTACAAAAGTATTTATAGCAGCTCTTTTTGCCATGGCAAAGAATTGGGAAGTGAAGACTGAAGGGATGTTTATTAAACAGGGTGTGGCTGAATAAGTTGTGGTATATGATTATGACAAAATACCATAAGCAGTAATAAGAAATAATGAGCATGATGCTTTCAGAAAAACCTGGAAAGACTTATATGAGCTGATGCATGGGGAAGTGAGCAGAGAATATTATACATTATAACAGTAATATTGTAATGATAATAATCAACATCAACTTAAAGAATTGAAAGAGTAGTCAGTGCTTTCGACTATGCTGTGCTAGCATAATCAAAATTAAAATGCTACCACAATCAACATACAGTTTTAGTTCTCTACTAATCAAACTACAATACTGATGCTTTAAAGAACTTGACATAGTAATAGCAGTTCTTTTGGTAGAATAAAAGATAAGAGCAACTTTTTGTGAAGTTTCTGAAAAAAATATTTGTTATTTAACATATATAAATATAGTTAGTAAGTTGTCTGTATATATAGACAATACAATTAGGTAAGGACAAAAGCCAATGCCCAAAAGTAGTCCAAGGATGTGAGCAAGAGGTTCTTTTTCTTTAATATTTTTTTCCAATTACATGTGTAAATAGTTGTTAACATTTAAAAAATTTTTGAGTTCCAAATTCTCTTCCTCTCTCCCTTATCTCCCACTTCCCTGAGACATCAAGAAGTTTGATACAGATTATGCATGTATAGACAGGCAAAGCATTTCCATGTTAGTCATATTGTGAAAGCAAACACCCTCCCACTCAAAAAAACATGAAAAAAATAAAGTAAAAAAGTTTACTTCAACTTGCATTCAGACTCCATCAACTTTTTCCCTGGAGGTGGGTAGCATTTTTCATCATAAATCCTTTGGAACTGTCTTGGATATTTGTATTTCTGAGAGTATCCAAGAATAGCTAAGTCATTCACATTTCATCATCATGCAGTATTGCTATTGCTGTGTACCATGTTCTCCTGGTTGTGCTCACTTCTCTTTGCATCAGGCCGTGTAGGTCTTTCCAGGTTTTTCTTCCTTGCTTCCTTCCTTCCTTCCTTCCTTCCTTCCTTCCTTCCTTTCTTTCTTCTTTCTTCATGGGGGAAGGCAGGGCAATTGGGGTTAAGAAGTCACTTGCCCAAGGTCACACAGCTAGTGTTCAGTGTCTGAGGCTGTATTTGAACTTGGATCCTTCTCACTTCAGGGCCAGTGCTGTATTCACTGTGCCATTTAGACATCAGGTTTTTGTGAAAACATCCTGTTCATCATTTCTTATAGCACAATACTATTCTATCGCAATCACGTACCACAACTTATTCAATAATCCCCAGACTGATGGGCATCCATTCAATTTCCAATTCTTTTCTGTGACAAAAAAAGCTGCTATAAGTATTTTTGTACATATAGGTCCTTTTCCTTAAAAAAAAAATCTCTTTGATAGACCTAGTAGCAATATTGCTGAGTCAAAGGACATGCATGGTTTTTTAATGTCTTTGGATCCAGTTCCAAATTGCTCTCCAGAATGGTTAGATCAGTTCACAACTCCACCAACAGTGCATTAGTGTCCCAATTTTCCCACATTCTCTCCAGCATTTGTCATTTTCTGTCATATTAGGCAATCTGATAGGTATGATGTAGTGCCTCAGAGTTTTTAATCTGTGTTTCTCATCAGTAGTGCTTTAGAGCATTTTTTTATGAGTATAGATATCTTTGATTCCTTTATTTGAAAACTGCCTCTTCATATCCTTTGACAACTTATCGATTGGGGAGTGACTTGTATTTTTATAAGTTTGACTCAGTTCTTATATATTTGAGAAATGAGACCTTTGTCAGAGAAACTTGCTGTAAACTTTTCCCCCAGTTTTCTGCTTTCCTTCTAATCTTGGTTGCATTAGTTTTGTTTGGAACAAGAGGTGTTTAAAAGTTTTAAAAAACTATTAACAACCACATGAAATAATGCCCCAAGTCAGTAATTGTAAGGGGGCTAGGAAGTCCAACTGATAGACCACTGAACCTGAACTTAGGAAGACCAGAGATTAAATCTCACTTCAGATATTTAGCATCTGTATGATTCCAGGCAATTCACTTATCCCTTATCTGCCTCAGTTTTCTTATTTATATAAAGAGAATAATAAGAACACCCCTCCCAGGTTTATTGTGAGGATGAAATGAAATAATATTTGTAAAATATTTTTTCAAACTTTAAAGCACTGCATAATTGATAGTTTATTACTTTTACTCATAAGATAAATCAAAAGATATTTGAGGTTTCATCTCAGACTCAGAAAATTGACAGAAATGACAAAATGTTGGAGGGGTTTTTGGAAATATAGGCACAGTAATGTATTGTTGGTGGTGAATTAGTACAACCATTCTGGAAAGCATTTAAAAATTATATTAAAGAAATTACTTAACATACTCATATCCTTTGACTCAGAGATTCCACTTCTAGTTAACATACTCATACCCTTTGACTCAGAGATTCCACTTTTAGACATACTCCAAGGAGATCTTCGACACTAAAGAAAGGTTCCTTATTGACCAAAATATTTAAAGTAGCCCTGTTTATGGTAAAAAGAAATTTAAAAACAAAGTAAATATCCATCAAATGGGGAAATACTAAAATAAATTGTGGTACATGAATGAAATGAAACATTATTGTGTTGTAAAAAGCAATGAATATGATGACTATAGAGAATCTTGGAATAATTTACACAAATCTAAGAGAAAGTAAAATATATAAAACAAAGAAGACAATATGTTTAATGACTACAATGGAAATGAAAAGAATAGCAACCACAAAACAGTTGGATGAATGTTGCAAAATTACAACAGTTCTTTGCCTACATGATGATACCTTCTTCCACTCTTTTGCAGAGACATGTGTTAAGGTGGATTGGGTTCCACAAGTGTTGAATATTGCATTTTTTTTTCAATTGTTAGCAACATATTAGTTTAGTTTTGTTGATTTTTTTTCCCTATGATTACTCTTTAAAAAAATTATCTGTCAAAGAATAGCTCTTGGGAGTATTTTTCAGTAAGTTTGGTTGCATAGAACATACTATAATAAATTATAATAAACTGGGGATTGCAGCAGAAGGGAAAGATTGTAGGTGATTAGGAAAAAATGAAAAAGAAATCTATCTTTTTTTGCTATTCATTCTTACCAGACTTGACTGATTTCCCATTCCCAAAGAAAGGTATTGGTACTCTACAGTGGCATATTATAAAAGAGAAGAGACTAATTTTCATTTTTTTATTTTAAATTTACTTACTTTAGTTTACAACATTTAGTTCTGCAAGTTTTTGAGTTCCAAAATTTCTCTCCCTCCTTTTACTGCCCCCTCCCCCCAAGGCAGCATGCAGTCCAATATAGGTTCTATATATACCTTCACTTTAAACAGTAGTATAGTTGTAAAGAAGTATTATAACTGATGGAATGAACAACAAGAAAGAAGAAACAAAACAAAAAAGAGAGAGCAAGTAGTTTGCTTCAACCTGCATTCAGACTGTAATTCTTTCTCTGGACACGGATAGCATTTTCCATCATGAGTCTCTTTGAGTTGTCTTATAAAATTGCGTTACTAAGAAGAGCCCAGTCTATCAAAGTTAGCCATCATAGATACAATGTGTCTGTAATTGTGTACAATGTTCTCCTGGTTCTGCTCCCCTCACTCAGCATCAGTTTATATAAGTCTCTCCAGGTTATTATGAAGTCTGTCTGTTCCTCATTTCTTATAGCACAATAGTATTCCATTACATTCATATACCACAACTTGTTCAGCCCCAATTAAAGGGTATCCCCTTCATTTCCAATTCTTTGCCACCACAAAAAGAGCTGCTATAAATATTTTTGTATATACAGGTCCTTTCTCCACTTGCATGATATCTTTGGGATACAACCCTAGAAGTAGGATTGCTAGGTCAAAGGGTATACACATTTCTATACCATGCATTAATTTCCAATTTTTCCATATCTCCAGCCTTCATAGTTTTCCTATTTTGTCATGTTAGCCAATCTGACCAGTGAGATGTGGTACCTAAGAGTTAGTTTGATTTACATTTAAGAGAATAATTTTCATGGGCATTACATCTACTTTTTCAATGCCATTTCATTATTTTTCCCCCACACCCAGAAAAAATTCTCTCATTTCCCTCTTCTGTCTTTTATTTCAATGCCAAGCTTCACTTGGTACTTGGTACTACTCCAAGTACTACTTTTTAGGAAAGCTCTACTAGACCTCAACTTGTTATTACTCTTTCTGTCCCCAAATCAGCTTGCATTTATTTATGTTTTCACATCACACAGTATTAACAGGATTTGAGCACAGGTATTTTTTTTTTGTTCTTTTGACCTTAGTACCTTGTACTTCATAAACACTTAATAAAATGTTTAATTGAATTGGTTTATCTATTAAAAACAAAACAAAAAGACCAGCCTCTCCATTGTTCAAAGGCTCTTAGAAAAAAAATAACACAAAATTTTGGTGAATATGTTGCAGAAGAGGCCAAAAATATGAAAGGAAATAAAGCCATCTAGAAGGGAAAAACAAAGGTCCCCAGGTTACATAAATAGGTTACATAGTCCTAAAATAATTTAGAAACCATTCAACTATCTGGAAGTAAAGTATTCCTATTGTATAATTCTAGGAGCCTGTATTTCACTTTAATGCACTTTTATGTACCATGTTTCTACATGTGACAGAAATTGGTATAACATTTCTAATTTTGTTTTCTAGGACTTTGTTGGCCTTAGGTTGTCATGTAGGAATATCCGATGAGCATGCTGAAGAAAAAGTGAAAAAAATGAAACTTCCAAAGAAGTAAGTTAAATTCAGATATCTAAGATACCTGAATAGAGTCTGGATAGTTTTAGTCCAATCTTTTACTTGATAAACATTTATTAAGCACCTACCATATACCATATATAACCTTAGGTACTGGGGATAAAAATGCAAAAATAAAACAGCCCCTCTCCTCAAGCAACTTACCTTGAGAGGGAAACAGTGTCGATATATATATGTATATACACACACACATACATATACATATACATATACATACACACATATATACATACATATACATGTACATATGTGTATAAAGTAAAGGCAAAGTAATTTGGTGCAGAGTGTGGGGAGGCACTGGTATCTGGTGATATAAATAAAAAAGATAGGAGAAGAGAATACATTTAAGTAGTGCTTCTGCAAAGGTAGAGAAAATAGAGGTGGAATGTTAGGTGTGAGGAACAGCAAGTTTGACTTCACTGAAGAGTATGAAAGGGGAGTAATGTATATCACAAGACTTGAATGTAGGTGGAAATAAGATTGTAAGGGGCTTTAAATGCTGAAAGGAGGAGTTTATATTTTTGTCAAGGAGCTCCTTGAATAAGGGGCTAACATGGCAGACTTTTGTTTTAGGAATATTACCTTGGTCATGTGGAAGATGGATTCAAGAAGAAAGACACTTGAGGCTTGTTGGCTCCATTAGTAGGCTATTGCATTAGTCCAGACAAGAAACTGAGGTTAAATAGATTAAATTAAATTAGTTACCATGTGAAGGAGAGAAGGGCAAAGTGTAGGACACATGTTTTAAAGGTAGAACAGACAAGGCTTGTAGATATGGGGGAATAAAATGGGGAGTTAATGATCACTCAGAAGCTTTGAGTTTGGGGTGACTAGGAAGATGATGATGCCCTCACTAGAAATGGGGAAGTTCATATGAGGAATGGGTTTAGTTGAAAAGCAGTGAATTCTGTTCTGATTTT
>CM053586.1:252645664-252657438 GCA_028646515.1 Pseudochirops corinnae
AATGTAGAAAAAAAAAAATAAGAGAAGAGGGCAGAAAACAGCCTTAGCATATATCTACAGGTCAGGAGCTGGATATGAATGATTTAGTAAAGAAAACAGAAGAAATGGTAGGGTATGTAGAAAAATAGAGAGACTGAATGATGTCTTGAAAACACAAATAAAGTTTCCAGGAAAGAGAGGGTGTCAAATAGTGTCAAAAACAGAAGTTGAATACTATAAAGATCAAGAAATGAGTGAGGGGAGAAGAAGTGAATACAACAGATATAGACAGTTACTCCCTCTTACCTCCTCGGAATTTGACTCAGAAATGGAGAAGAGATATTACATGTGGGCTAGAAGGGTGTTAGGGTCTACTGAAGGGATCTTAAGGATGAGAGAGGCTTTGGTGTATTTAAAGGAAACGGGAAAGGAATCGGTAGTTGAGAGATTGGAAATGGGTGAGAAGAATTAAGGCAGGAGCAATCTACTAAAGATAGAAGAGGGAAGGACCTAGGATATATGTTGACCTTGACAAAGAGTAGGATCACCCCTTTATCAGAGACTGAGGTAAATGAGTAGAAAATGAGGGATGATATCAAAAGGTTTAAAAGTTGTAGAAAGTGAAGGAGCTTGTGATGAATTACCTTGTTTTTCTAAATAAAGTATAAGGCAAAATCCTCAGCTGAGCAGGAGTTGAGAAGAGATAAGGGAAGGGAAGGCTAATTGTAGGGAAGGAGATGGCATGAATTATATAATGAATGAATGAATGAATGAATGTGAATGAATTATGGTGGGAGCAAATGGTTAAAGGAGATATTAAAGGTATATTCCTATGTATAGGTGAATTGATATAGATGACTAAGTGATGATAATTAAGGAATTTGAGGGATTGAGAAATTAGAGAGTTTGAGTGGACATCAACATATATGTTGAAGTCTCATAGTATAACTACAGGAATTAAAATGAAGAAGGCCATGAGTCAGAAACTGAATTCCTTAAGAAGGGACAAAGAATGACTTGGGAAATGGTAGATAATTGCCATTGTGATCTTGATAGGGTGATAAATTTGGTTAGAGTGATCCTCAGAAGAGAAATTACTTAGTAATAATGGCAGTCGGGACCATGTAGTATTCTAATTCCTCCTCCATGACCAGTATGTTGGGGGCTACCAGTGTTAGATTATAACCAATGCTAGAAAGGGTGACCAAGGATGAAGTGTCTTTGGGGGACTCCGAGTCTCTGTGGGTACTTGTGTCACATGTAAAATTTAATGAAAGATAGACTGAGGCACAATTCTATGCACAAGATAACATTTTATTATCAGGGCTGATAATCTGAGAATAAAATAGGCCAATGGCTATTCAGGTTTCAGCCAAAGACAAAGAATTGAAGATGCAAATCCTTTTTATAAGCATAGGAAAAAGAACAAAACAGAAAAATAATTGATAGCATCATGGAGGTGAGGAATGATGGGTTACATTAAGGAAGGGGTTTACACAAACTGGGACCCAGACCATTCCCTTTTGTCTTGAAGGAATGCTTTTTAATGCATTTATGGGACCAAGCTGTATCTTTGAGGTCATTGATAGTGGACAGGAGGAGCATACTCACAGGTGCCTGGGAATGTGATAAGACCACCTTTAATTGGCAAGAATGAGGCTAAGATGGGACAAGATGAGTTAATCTGCTTCTCAAGTATAACACAAATGTCATGAAGTTTCTCAGAAACTGAAGTTATGCGAGTTAACAGGTGTCCTGTGGCACAAAGTGATTTGCAAATGATGCTGAGAGGACAATTCTCATAGAATTAGAATATTTTATGAAAGAAATGAATTTCTAAACTTTATCCCAGAATTCTTTGGACAAAAAAACAGACATCCTTGAAAGATAACTTGCTGGTGTAAAGATACAAGAGCAGACACCCTGATATTCATCTGCATCCCCTAAGGGTAGCTAAATTCCTTGAAGCAAGGACAGAACAGTGAATAGCAAGGAAACTGAATCCATTATAAGCTAGCTGAATTCTGAACTATGTTTGGAGAGAGAAACATGACTTAAGCAGTTATAGAACAAAATCAATTAACTGTAAGTAGAATCAATAAGGAAATGATACAGGATCATTTTTAATCTTCTCACTTGACTCTTGTAAAGCCAAGAAGGAACAGCTCTCCAGAGGACTGCTGCTCTGAATAGCTCTAAGGTTCTGATCACAATCTCTGTTTATTCAGCAGTAAACTAAAGCAAAACATTTACAGAAACCAAAGTACAGCATTCACAATGATATAACAACTTATCATTCAAGTAGCCACATAGTTTTAAACAAAAGATATGGCTCAGTAAGTCCCTAACGCAATCATCCTTAAGGAACAGTCCTCCTTAAGGGATACAAAGTACAAAGGTCTCCCACCCCTAGGTCACATTGTCTTAATCTCAGTCAGTCAGAAAGTCTTCTTTCTTCCTGATTGGAGACTAGCTTCCAGTCGTTCTTAACTCAATCATCCTTAAGGGGTACAAAATACAAAGTTCATCTACCGTTAGGTCACAATAAATCATGATCTTGTCAGTCAGCACTAAGTACCTAAGGAAAGGTCTCTTCATCTTGGCTCAAGGCTGGCTCCCAAATTCCATGGTTCCTCTTCCATGGTCCCAGTTCTTGTCCAAATTCACCCAGCCATCACCTGAACTCATAGGTAGGCAGCTCCCAGCTCCTGGTCCAGTTCCTCATCCAGTTCCCATTCCATATTGAAGCTTACATTGACCAGTCCACCCCAAGCCTTTCACAGTTTCTGTTTCTGAGAAGACAAAGCTTAACAGAGCCACAACAACATTCATACACATTGCCAGCACCATAATCAATTCACTTTCTACCTGTGAAATCAACATGGACCTACAAACAAGGTCTGAGAAATCAACACAAATCATCAGTATAGCCCCAGGACCTCTGAAGACATCAGTAAAACCCTCCTCCAGGACTTCTGTAAACAGACAACAAGAAAATCCTTTCAGGGCTTCTGAACCAACAGTAAGGTCCCAGGCTTCTGTAACAACAGCAATGTCCTCTGTCAGCAGACAGTTCTGAGAAAGTAACACAAATAACAGACAGGCTTCTGTCTGACAAAGTAACACAATTCAACAGACAGAATGTTCCTGTCTGACAAAGTAACAAACACAAATCAACACAGACACAACAGACAAACTGAGCTGGCCACCACAAGTGTTCTCCTTCTCAGCTCTGCTCAGTCCCAGCTTGTGTTCCTCCTTTTATATGGTGGTTCTCCTTCCTGTCCCACCCTTCCTGTTGCATCAGCAAGTTCCTCCCACCTTCAGATCACAAGGGACTCAAACAAGGTGCTAAATACTCAAGTAGCTGAAACAAGGTGCTAAATACTTCTTTGTTTGCCATTACAACTATATAGATTTGTTTAAAAAAAATTGTTTGGGACATTTGTGACGTAGGACAGAGGAAAAAAATAACTCCTTGTTAGTTGAAAAAACAAACAAAAAAAAGATCACTAAAGGAAGAGGTCTAAATTGAAGAAGTTTATTAATTAAAAAACAGGAATTCCAGAGGGCACAATGAGTGGCAGAACTGGAGTGGTATATGAGAGGAGCAGAATGAAAGTGAGTGGGAAATCAGGGTTATTGTATTGAGGGGAGTCACTTGTTTTTGGACAGCGAGTCATGGAGATTGTGAATCAAGGAGGTCATTTGAGTTTGCTGACCTTAGATAGATAAGTCCAGAAAGAGTATGCTAGGCTTTGCTCATGTTTGGTAGTCTCAGAAGGTGATTGAAATAGTTCTTCTGATAATGGCAGGTGAGGAACAGAATACTCTAAGTCTCAGTCCTGCATGATTGGGTCTTACAAACACCTTTGAGCGTGTCTTAGACGGTATGTTTTGGTGTCTTGTGTGTGGCTAATGGGGTCTGGGCAGTGAAGTGTTCAGAATAGTCATTTAAGATATTCATCTTTGTCATGGAGGATGTCAAGTGAAGAGTTCAAAAGGAAAAGGGATTCTCCATGGATGACTAATTCTAGTTGTTCCCATTTGTGGATGGAATTGTCTTGATTGCATTCTTCTCCAGAACACTGCAGAACCTCTTACGTGAGATTAATAATCATCTAAAAGATTAAGTCTAACTATCCACAAAGGAAAAACCCAATTAAAAAATTTAGATTATGATATAATTGGATGGAAAATCTGTAGAACTGATCCATCACTGTATGAGTGTATATAATATATGTGATACACACACACACACACACACACACACATACATAAAGAAATAATAGTTCATGAGGAACAAGGATTATATTTGAAAATTGCATAAAACTATACTGACCCCAAGCTTCTCCTTGAAAAATATATGAATCTTTTAATATCATTATTTTTCTGATGATTCTTTGAGGCCATAAAACATGGCAGTTCCTAAGGATTCAAAATTATGGAATGTCCAAAGGATAAAGAAGAAAAAGATGGTTGGCATAAATAAATTACAGGAAATATCCAACAGTGAATTATACACACAAAAAGTGGTATACCACCTATGTGATAAATGCTTGGGAAAAGTGGTACCTGATCATATAACTAGAGTAAGGAGTAGCAGATAGACATTCTATATCCTGTATTGGTACCCTTATAATATCAAGAGACCTAGAGGAAAGTAATCAATACTGTTGTGTGAACTTTCTGTCAAGTGTTTAACAAAGGTTATAAAAATTGCGTAGGATAAGAAGGCATAGATAAATTACAATCTATGCCTTAAGAAGGGGTACAACTCTTAAGGAGATCACAGATCCATTGTTGTTTCTAAAAGTGGCAGAAGATCTCAGAACATTGTATTTTTATACTTTAATACCTATGATCAGTTTATACAGAAAGCATCTAAATTAAAAAAGAAAATAACCCTTTTGCTCTCTTGTTTGTTTACCCATAATATCTGTGAATCTACTCTGATATTCCTAAGACATATTTTTTATAATTTATATAATTTTCTTTAGTTTGCAGACCTGTGAAAGACATTAGAAATTAGTACTCACTTTTTCATCAAAGAATTCACATGGTTTGTGAATTTCATAAGAAAGCACATGTTTTGACAGTTTGCTAACAAATGACAACTTCATATTTTCTTGTTCTGATGTATACTATAACACAATACTACTTGGTCATTTCTCAGCTTGATTCACTTAAATTTGAGAAATATGACAGATTTCCAAACATAACACTCATGCTATATTCTCTTTAGGAACAATGTTTAGGCTGATAAAAAGTTTTTGTGATGGAAATAAATGTCTTATTGTTTCTTCTACATATCTTCTATGGCTAAGCATTCATGAACCTGTGGTTTAGTTAAACTCTAAAATTAATCATTAATATGAGGTGGTGGTAGACCAGTCACTTAGAGAATTTGATATTTCTCAGCGAATTTTGCTCCAAGAGAACTCAAGCCTCAGATCCAAGTAATTATATTTTTCATTCATTTTATTCTGATTTTACATAGCTAAGTAGTAGATTGTGGAATTTTCAGACCATGAAGGAGACACAGACACTTCTTTGAAGAAAAATATTGCAGTATGCAAACTGTGTACAAACAAAAAATAGTATATACATACAAATACAGATATAGATAAGTGTGTATAGATGTGGATAGTTATCTATATCTGTATCTATGCTTATCAGTATCTATCTATGTGTATATTTATTAAGGAAGCATGGGACTGCATCTTGAAAGAAGTTGGGTCTCTAGCTGAGATTTTAAGAAATCTGGGGAAGCTAAGAAGCAGAAATGAGGAGGGAGGGAGTTCTAGGCTGAGGAAACAGGAAAAAGCTTGAAGTAATGAGATCCAGCATCATGTATAATGAACAGCAAGAAAGACAGTGTTTCTGCATTGCAATGTTTTATAAGTAGGGTGTGTAGTAAGATGTAAGTAGACTGAATAGGTAGGAAAGGGCTAGGTTCTGTTTAAAAACTTAATGAGACTTTTGTATTTTATCCTAGAAGCTAATAGGGAGCCATAAGAATTGATTGAAAAGGGGGAGGTGACCTGGTTTGACCTGGCCTTTGGAAAACCATTTTGATAGTTAAGTGGAGAGTAGTTTTGAGAGAGAATTAAGGCAGGAAGACCAAGAATCAGGCTACTGCAAATAGTCCATACTTGAGGTTATGAATATGTGTCTCAGGGTAGTTGCAATGTCAGAGGGAAGAGGTGAGCATAATAAGCAAAAGATGTTAGGAAGGTAGGACTTCCAAACCGATCAGATATGGGGCATGAGAGATAGTGAGGAATCAAAGATGATCCTTAGATTGTGATTATGGTGATTGAGTGAATGATGATACTTTTGACAGTAATAAGGAGGCTAGGAAAAGGGCAAGATTTGTGGAGGGGGCGGGAAGATGATAAATTCAGTTTTGGAAAAAGTTGGGTTTTAAAAGTCTACAAGACATTTAGTTTGAGATTTCCAGGAGGCAGTTGGAGATGTGAGACTGGAGGATGGAAGAGAGGTTAGGGCTAGACAAGAATATCTCAAGGTCATCTGCATAGAAATGATAGCTGGTGCAATGGGAGCTGACAGGATTGCCACATGAACTATTATAGGAAAAGAGGGCTCAGATCAGAGCCCTGGGGTGAACCTGTGCTTAGCAGGTGTGATGTGGATGGGAGAACTAGTAAAAGATGGGGAAGGAACAGTTAGAAAGGTAGTAGAACTAGGGGAGGGTGGTGTTATCAAAATCTACAGAGAAGAGAGTATCAAGGAGAAGAAGGTGATTGACAGTGCCAAAGGTAGCAGAGAGCTTAAGAGAAATGAGAATTGAGAAAAGATCTTTAGATTTACAATTGAGATTGTTAGTAACTTCAGAGAGCAATTTCAGTTGAATGATTATAGCAGAAACCATATAGAGTTCAGAAGAGGGTTAGAGGAAAGTGGAGGCACTGATTGTAGATTCTTATTAAGGAATTTTGCTGTGATAGAGAAGAGAAACATAGGACTGTAGATAAGAAGGAGGGTGAATCAAGTGATTCCAAGTGAACTTGGCAAGAGATCTGGTTTTTTTGAGAATAGGAGACATAAGCATCTTTGAAGGCAGGAGGGACAGCTACTAGAGAGTGAGAGACTGAAGATAACTGAGAATACAGGACAATCTTATAGAGAAAATGGGGTCAAATGGGATTCCTTATGTACATAGAGGGTTTTCCTTGTTAAAGAGAAGAGCAACTTCTTTATGTGACACTGGGTTGAAGGAGGAGATAGTAGTAGAATCTTTTAAGTGATGTGAGATGAAGAAGAAAGAAGGAGCTCTCAACAACTCAGTCTTTTTTCAATGAATGATGAGGCAAGATAGTCAGCTAAAATGGCAGCCCATGAAGGGGAAGCCATAGGAAGTTTCAGGAGAGATGAAAAAGTTTGAAAAAGCTGGGGTAGTGAGTGGGATAGTGAATTGTGGGAGGTATAAAAGGATTGCCCTGCTACAGTCAGGATCAGTTTAAGTTTAATTAACGAATTCATAGTGGACCTAGTCAGTACATTTTAGTGATTTTTCTCTAGTTTCATTCAGCAACACATGATCAGGAGTGAAGCCTGTAGATGCTTGGAGTAATCCAAGGGTGAGTTTTGGTTAGGCAAGATCTTGGAATAGGATACAGGGAAAATTTTTTATTGCTTTACTACATACAATTTTCTGTGAGACAACAGCTCAGCACAATTTTGCATTAGGACTTTGACAGAAATAACTAACTGTGGATCAGATATAAAGCAATCAAGTAGTTCTACCATGAAAAATAAGTAAAGCATGCTATAATTCACATATCTTTAGAAGTATTACTGGTAACAGCTGAATCTCAAGTATAGCAAACAGACATATCAATTGGAAAGTTAGCCATGAAAGTTAGTCATTAGAACAACAGTGATACATAGAACACATTTAGTTGATACTTTTTAAATTGTGTTGTTTCTCAATATGGAAGATCATAGAAATTTCCAGTGATATATAGACCTTGTGCTATGTTTGCATATGCTCTGTGATAAGTCTGTGTTTTAAACCTACCTACATATATCTTGTTTCAGTGTTTTAGAATATAAGTTCTTGGAAGATAGGAGTTTAGTTTTTCTTTGTATCCTTAGTACTTGGTATAGTAACTGGTGCTAGGTATGTGTTTGAAGGATTTTGTTGTTTCTTTTTTGCAGCAGTATTTATTTGCATAAGGAACTGCTGGTGAGAAAATTCCTTCCATTATGTAGATCTATAAATGTACTGAAACTTACAAATTTTTACTGGGGACACTGAGAGGTCAAGTTTCCTTTCCAGGGTCATATTGGTAGTTGAGCTGGAACCCAATCTTCTTGATTCTTTATCCGGTATGACATGCTACCTGGAAAATAGTAGACAACTCAAGTTATTGCTGAGTGAATGGATATTAACCTGATTCTGACCAACAAGGAGGCTTCTAAATTAGAAATTATGAGGACCTTGAGAGGAAGTGACAACTCCTTATCAGAGTTTGTAGAAGATAAAGAGAAGGAAGTTAGGAAGAGTATGATTCATAGCATAATGCCTGGCACATAGCAGGTGCTTTATAAGTGCCTGACTTTATAAGTGATTGACTGAGTGTTTTACAGACTTCAGAGGAAGGATATGTAGAATCCCATGGTCTGAAATTCTCTAGGCAAAGTCAACCTGATAGGAGGCTCTCAAGAACAAAATTCTTTCGACAAAAAAAGTAAACAATGAGAGATGAAAAAGAAAAGGGACAACTATTTTAAAAGACTTAAATACTTGTGCAAGGAACAAATCTGCTAAATTAAATTTGTAAAGCTATGTCAGTCAGTGAACTAGCATTTAAGTGCCTATAATGTGTCAGTCACTGTGCTAGGTACTGGGGATACAAAGAAAGGAAAAAATGTCCCTGCTCTCAAGGAGCTGATGTTCTAAAGGAGGAGGTAACATGAGAACAGTTATGAACAAACAAGATAAATGCAAGATAATTTGGAGGTGCTCTCAGAGGAAAAGCACTAAGATTAAGGGAGATTAGGAAAGGCTTCTTGTGGAAGATGGAATTTTAGCTTTTGTTTGGGGGAAGCCAGAGAAGTTAGGAGGCAGAGGTGAAAAGTGAAAGAGTTCTGGGCGTGGCAGACATCCAGTGAAAATGCATGGAGTAGGGGGATGGAACATCTTGTGCTAGGATTAGCAAGGAAGTTAGTATCATTGAATTGCAGACCATACATTGCAGGAGGAGAGGTGGAATAAGATTAAGATGACTGGAGAGGTAGGAAGGAGCCAAATTGTGAAGGGCTTTAAAAGTTAGGGGATTTTATATTTGTAATAGGGAGTCCCTGGAGTTTATCAAATAGGGGAATGATTTGGGGAGACCTGTACAATTTACTACTACTACTAATAGTGCTTTACAAATATTAACCCATCTTATCCTCATAACAACCTTGAGAGGTAGCTTCTATTATTATCTCCTTTTTTCTAGATGAAAAAACTCAGGTAGACAAGTTAAGTGACTTAATAGGGTCACAGAACTACTAAACGTTTGAGGCTGCATTTGTACTCAGATCTTCCTAAATCTAGGTCCATTACTCCACTGTATTACCTAGCTGCCTCTGAAAACTGGATGGAGTATACTTTGGAGGGAATGAGGAGGAAGACAAAGAGGACAACCAGCAGTCTATTGTAATTGTTAGGTATAAGGTGATTAGAGCCTGCATCAGGGTTTGTGGTAATGTCAGAGAAGATAAATACTATATATGAGATGTTAATGAGATTATGAGATTGACCATGTCTTCTTATACACTGCTTATATAAATAAATGTGTCTGCTAAATATGTTTTTGAACTACCAGTACATCTCATGATTAGATTATTTGTGAAACTTTGTTCCTGGACCTCACTACCATAGAGATCATTCTGATGATGATTTAATTTAGCCTTATGGATCTTGGGGAATTCAAGCTTAGTTTTACTTAGTTTTCTCAGCCCTTCAGCATTTGGACCTATGAGTTTTTAGGACATCCTTTTGTTTTGTTAATACACTGATGTGCCTGGATAAATCTTTAAAGATATTCACTTAAAAAAGAAAAATTGCTAAATAGGCTACTTATAGACTTCTGATCAGTATTTAGGTACTATCTGATAGGGCTGACAGTAGAAACTATCAGGAAAACTTTACAGGAAATTTTTGCAGTAAGGAGAGTTTTGACAGATTTTTGGCATAGTGAATAGAATGCTTGTCTTGGACTTAGGAAGACCTTTGTTTGAATCCTTCTTTAAACATTTGCTAGCTTATATGATTTTGGCAAATTGTTTAACTTCCTAGCCTTTTTCTTATTTGTAAAATGGGAATAATATATTTTAGTATTGTTCTTGAGGATTGGAATATATGTAAAGTTCTTTGTACATCTTAAAGCCCTAAATAAATGTTAGATATTTATTACTCTTATTATTTATTACTGTAATTATGATTATTGGTGTTATTTTTGCACTGGAGGTTTCTAGTTTCCCCTATTCAGCCCAACCTTTTTCCCCTTGCACTTCACAAAGTACTTGAATATTATTATTATTATAGTTATCTTTATATGTATCTTTACTTTTCTACTATTCTGTGAGTTTCTTGAGGATAGAGACTGTCTTATTTAATACTTTCTCCCTGATAACAACTACCTCCAATACTCTGCATATTATAAATATTTATGTGCTAAATATCTTTTATTTGCTATATATGCCAAAAGTTGTAGAACCATATATGTTTTAATTTCTCCTTGCAACTTTGATGGCTAATGAATGGTATAATGTACTTTCAGAGAAATACTTTGTTTGCCATTAACCATATACTTTCAGTGGAAATCCAAACAAGTATTTAGTGTCTACATACATGCTTACAGTAAAACTCATTCTTAATAATTGTGTGTGTACTTATTGGCAAATTTCACATTTTTTTAATGCACTTGATAAGCTGATTTAATAATGGAATTTATAGCTAACATCTACTAAACTTGGGCATTCTCATCTTCTGTTATCTTACATTTTTCACAATTAAATGACTTAACTCCATTTAACTTTATGATTGGAGAGAAAAAAGAAAAGACTTTTCTTTGTATATTTGGTATTTTGCCCTACTTAGGTATCAGTTTTAATTTGCCTTTCACTGCTAGTATGTAGTACCCTTCCCCCTCTTACTTCCCTGAGTTTGCTCAGAGTATCTGTTTAGGAGGAGATAGAGTCAGGTAGGAATGAACAACTAATTGAATTGGTGCTTCACACAGGGATTCATCAATGAAGCCAAATGCTATCAATTCTTTTCTTTCTTTCTTCCTTTTATTTTTGGTTTTTTATTTTTTTTGATTTTTATTTTTTGTGTGTGTTTTGTTCTTCAGTAATTTGGAGAGAACAAGCAGGTAAGTTGCAATTTTAAAATGTTCTTTGCCAGGTTTAAAAATATTTTAAAAGGTTAATGAACTTTGATGAATACAGTACTGTTTCCAGTATTCTTATGGCCTGAACAATATATCAAGGCACTTTCTTACTGAATCTCTGTTTAATGTAGACACTAAGGAAGAAGCATATAATCATATACTCTTAGGAAAGTACTTTATAGATCATTGTATCAGCAATGCAGTATTCACAATGCCTACAGTAACTATAAATATGCTGATATAGTTATTAATCACAAAATGGAACAGGCTCTCTACATAAGAAATATAGATAGTGCATTCATTTAAATACCAGAAGACTGAGTCCCAAAACCAGAAAGTCAAAGCCAACCCAGTCGTGATGAAGTTGGCACATGTGGCCAAAGT
>CM053586.1:252657938-252673748 GCA_028646515.1 Pseudochirops corinnae
AAGCATCAGCAATTATTACAGTGACTTGTCTTCTTCAATAATTTCTTCATTTACAGTTATTTTTATGATTCATAAGTAATGGCAGGGGTATTTCTCAGTCATGCATGGTTCATAATTAAGAGTTCCCTGACTGGCTTCTGAGTCAGAACTGCTGACATAGGGTGCTACATATGGTAAGAGAAAAGAAGCCTTCCAAATGGCATAGTCTTGGATGAAATCTGCCAGATGAAAAGATGTGACTTCAGTTAGGGGTAGATAGTAATGACCCTTCTCTACCTTGAGGCAGTTGTGTAGTATAGTAAATAGAGTGCCAAGTCTGGATTCAGGAAGATCTGAGTTCAAATACAGCCTCAGACACATCTTACTTGTGTTATCTAGGCAAGGCACTTAACCCTTATCTGCCTCAGTTCCTTAACCTGTAAAATGAGCATAATAATAGCACCTATCTCCCAGGATTTTTGTGAGGATCAAGTAAGATAATAATTGCTAAGTGCTTAACACAGTGCCTGGTTCATAGCAAGTACTATATAAATGTTAGCTATTATTAGTTATAATTACCCTGAAATTATAATAACAGGACCCATCTTACTACATGTGGAGAGGGGACTCAAATAACTGCACTTATACCAGAACCCCTGTTGATTTTTATGTCTCCTACATGTTTCTTTTCTTTAGGATCAACTTTTGAACCATAGAAAGTTCTATAAAGATCAGAGGAGTGGCACCTCTAGTCTTCCCTTTCTCCAGTATCTGAGTAACACAGAGGTGTGGGTAGAATGGAGGTAGAAAACTATTTAAACAGTAGCAGTATCCTTCTGGCCTGGTGCAGCCCTCTTCCTCAATTTCCTCCTTGGTTTGTTCCAGATAGTGCCTGCAGCCTAGATAGACTCTCATCTAAGTACCAGGCCATGTAAGAGTCAGCACATTTAGTCCTTCCTTCATCAAGTGGCTCTGCAAAATCAGTGTCTGTTTTAGTAGGAGTGAGGAAAGCAGGGGATAAGATGTACCAGCAAACTAAGGGATCCAATTTGCATCCATAGCAGAAGCCCATCTGTCAATTTCTGTGTTCTCTTTGGGAGAATGGAGGCTGATAGGGGAAGGGTACATTTTTAGGATTAGCATTCTCCAAGTGTAATTTATAAAGCTTTTACCTTATTGGATTTCTCTCTCTTTTATCTTGTGGGTTTTACCATAATTGATCTATATGTAATGCATAATTTATCTTTTAGGGATTTTGTGAAAGTAGAGACTGGGGAGTCCAGTCCTTCATTTTGTTATTCAAATAAGCCTAGCTAAACCTTTCCTGATGACTCATATCCTCAATTATGTATATATATGCATATATATATATATATATATATACACACACACACATATATATATATATATACACACACACACACATATATATATATATAGTTTTATTCCTTACCTGGTTGTCAGTTGTGACTTTCTTTGTCAAGGTTTCTGATTCTCACATGCAACTCCACTTGCCTATGAAGCTCAGATTAATGTCCTGGGTACTTCTACAGAGATAATTCCCACCTCTAACATATACAACCTGAGGGTCTTGTTATTCAACCTCTCAATGTTCCAGATGACTCTCTAAAACAATAATCTGCAGAACATTGACCCATTCAGCATTGAGACAAGGAGTTTCCTCACAGGGAGTTCTCTACAGCAATGTTATCACAGGAAAAGATAAAAAAATGAAACAACAAAAACCCTGTTAATTTCCTATGTATTCACCTTATTCTAAGGACTGAGCTCTGTTTTTATGCATGGTAATAGGACTAACATTCTACTAGGATTTCCAAGGGAAGTAATCTTGAGGAATTGGCAAGAAAATTATTTACCAAAAAACAAAATAGGGAGTGGAAACAAATGAATGTACAAAACAGAGGAGTACTAAAGATATTAGAAAGAGTTCCTTGAACTTCACTTAACTGTAAAATAAGAATATTAAACTTACTATTTACTCAATCTGGATGTCAGGATGAATGATTTAATTATTTGAAACTACTTTGATGAAAAGAAATGTATAAATAAAATGTAATTTTATAAGCAGAATTTAAAATAATATTAGTTCCTAAAATAATTATATACTTTACTAACAACAAAATATTATAGAAGTGATTTTTACTTTGAAATGCAGATCAACAACACAGATCGGTAAATGGTAACTCTAACCCTAATGCTAGATATATAAAACATACAGAAGGGATTAAGCAAAAGACCAAATCCTTGTAGGTTATATTTATAGCTATGTTTCAGCTGAAATAGTTACATTGTGTTACATTTGTAGTTTTAATTGACTTTTACTCCTGCTTTCATGTGTGACTTTTGGTGGATATTATAAATGATAATAAAAGGGAGCAAAAAAAGAGAAATACCATGATCCTGATCAGGAGCTTCTAAGTTGTAACCATAACCCAAGAGTGTACGAACAGCCTCCCTGAGGCTATCTTTATTTGATTTCTTGGTACGGTCATCTAGAAGAGCATAGGGAACTAAGCGAGGGTTCCTTCGGTTCTTTACATCCTAAAGGAGGAGAAAAGGTACAGAAATCATCCAAGTACTAGAACCTTTGGCTATTGAATATATCAAATTACAAGATCTCTGAGGGAAAAGACTGACTATATTCCCATCCCACAGGAACTACAAACACATGAAAAATACATTAATCAAATGAGTTAGTGTATTGAATTAAAATTGATTCTTTATATGAAGTTAAGACAAAATGTAGAATAAAAACTCCATATAGGTTAACGAACTCATTTGATTTTGAAATCATCTGCCATTATAACAAGGCAAGAAACCAATTCAGAGAACACATAATTTAGTTGTACATATCACTGACAAATCTTTATAAGAATAGGCAAATAATTATTGGTCAATTCAGTAATCTTCAGGTAATGTGCAAGCTAAGGCTACCTGATAAAATGCAGCAAATTCAAGCACTTCAAAAATATTTTAAAAGCTATTATATTGAATTTGTTGATATTAAATTGAATTTTTGTAAAAACAAAAACTTCAACAACTAGTTTTAAGTTTTCTGCAGTACTAGATAACTAATTACAAAATGATCATTTCATTACATTCTATCAGAAGAACAATGTATGTTTGATTGTGGCAGTTAAGAAAAAAGAATGAAAAGATATATCTATGCAGACAATTCATTGACCCTCAGAAAAAATGGCTCAGGTTTGGAAAGTTCACTGAAAATCATGTGTACACAAGCAAAGACAACATGAGATCTTTGTCTTTTGATACCAGTTTTTTGGTGCAATTCCATTGCATGTGAGAAATTGCCAAATTCCATTCGCAAAAAGGACTAGACCTGTGATTTAATTGGTATAAGGCTCTCACAGTAAACTTCAATCTTTACATCTTGGGGAGGTATCTAGAGCAGGGATGTCAAATACATGGTCCATAACAAGAGCTACGGGAACCTGATTAAAAAGTAATTAGGAAATATTTGACAAAGTAAATATGAATGCAACAGAAGACAGAGAATGCTAATATATACATGTATATATACATATATATATATATACATACATACACACACATATATAAATTCAATATGCAGCCGTACAGATTGCTATATATCAGACCTGCACAACTTGTAAACTTCTTCAGGTTGCAGACTGGTTAGACTAGAGACACACTGATGATGGTTGGTTGCCAGGGGTCACATGACAAACAGGAAAGTGCACAGTGGTAAACCTACATTTTTCCATAAGCTGCCCAAAATCCCTTGCCAGGTCACAAGCAACCTGTGGGTCATATGTTCTACAGGTCTACTATATATGGTTTAATGATCCTTCATTTCTATTTGAGTTTGACACAATTGGTGTAGAATAATGAGAAGTTATTAAGGGTCATACAGTCTATATGTATCAAAGGAAATGAACCAAGATCCTCTTGGCTTTGAGCCAATTATTTATCTACTATATCATGCTACTTTTTCATTAGGTAAGATATGGTTGTTACAATCATTTGGTCTTGACTTTACTATTAGCTGATAATTAACTAAGGATATCATCTAACCTCATATATAAAATGGGAGTAAAAAGCCAGATTATATCTAAGGTCCAGTGTAGTTCTAAAAATTCTATGGTGCTAAATTATCCCTAATACCTCAAAATCACAAGTCTAATTTGGTGGGATCTCCCATATACCTGCTGGATGCCATAAGTCCAACCTTGCCTGATGCGGTCTCGGGCCCAAACATTGTGAGCATTTTCAGCCAACTTGTCCACCATTGCTTCTTGGGAGGGGGTGAGTTTTATAAAGCTCAGATCCATTGGAGCAGGCTTGTAACCACTTGTTAACTGATAACTGAAAAAGCAAAATACCAATTAATTGGCCATTTTGCAAAGGCCAAGTATAAAATCCCAAACAATAACAAATTATATTTATATACCCTTGGACTTTCCCCACCTGCCCCAACCTCTGCAAAGAGGAGAGAAAAGCATTCTCTTACAATTCTGCTTTAAAGACAAGCTTGTTCTTTTTAATTTTGGTGTAATTATTGCTATCCTCATTTTGTAGATGCCTAGTAAATGGCATAGTGACTCAGTAGATCAGTAATTCATTATTACAATGCTTAGTGGCTCAATGTGTCCTTTTGAATACAGACATAGTTTCTACTGGAGCATTCTTTACCAAAAGTAGCAAAAATTGCTTTGTTGCAACAGTCATACAGACATCATGGTGAAATATCACTATTGGCAGCTCTCTCATAATTAGAAACACTGCCTTATAACAAGTTGACTTCAATTATATTAATACACTCAATGTCAAATATGAGTTATAGTCTATAAAACAGACTAAATTAATCATAATCAGTCTAAGTGATGTTTCTAAGACATGAGTCTGACGATGTTATACCTCCTTTCTCTAATCTCTTTTTCCTCAATAATTTTTTCTTTCTCCCTGTTACCTCCAAGATCAAACAGAAAATCCTCTACTGGTCATTTGGAGCCTTTCCCAACCTGGTAGCTTCCCAGCCCTTCTAATCTTCATACACTTTACTCCCCTCTGTGTACTTCAATACCTAGATATGCTGGCCTCTTTGCTGTTCCTCATACAACACATTCCCATCTCCTAACTCTATGCCTTTTCACTGGCTGTCTCTCACACCTGGAAGGTTCTCTCCTCCCAATCTTTGTTTCTTGCTTCCTTCAAGACCCAGGTCAAATACCAACTTCAGTGGGAATCCTTCCCTGCCTTTCCTTTACCCTTTGAGTGTCTTCCCATTGAAATTACTATCTTTCTTTCTATCCAACTATCTATCTATCTGTCTATCTATCTACCTATCTCTCTATCTGTCTGTCTGTCTATCCATCTATCTATGCATCTTGCTGTTATCAGCTTGCATGTTATCAGCCCTAATTGAATGTGACCCCCTGGAGGGTATTATCTTCCTTTATATTCCCATCATTTAGCACTACACCTAGTACATATTAAACATATTTATTCACCAAATAGCTAGCTGATTGATTGACTATAGAGACTGATAGACTATGATGTAAGCAAAAGGAATTTCAAATAGTTAAAGTCTTAACCTTTTAGTTTCATTATATAAAAGTCTAATAGATCTTCAAGGAGAAGAGTGGTATTATTTACCCAGAGAACAAATATTTCTACCTTTAATTTAAAATAACCATGCAAACATCATTTTTATAACCATCAGGTTCAATAAATGTTGTCTTGATTCCATTTTAAAAACTACCTCACATTTTCAAAAGAACATTCAGTGCACTTTTCTACTTTAAATTATTTATCTAGTCAATAGATTAACACATTTGGTATCATAGGAGAATAAGTATTCCAAAATATTCAATATCCTGATAAATGAAGAGGAAACTATCAGAAAGAATGCCAGATAAACCCAACTACTTTATCTAAACTGATTTCCTTAGATTTTTAAATGGAAATAGACTATGCCCTTGTGCTATAAAAATAATCCCTCCTCAACTATAATTTGTAGGGTAGTTTTAGTATGGATTTTTTTTTTCAATCAAAAAGCTGGAATCCATCCAGAGGTGAGAAGTCAGGGTGAAGAACAGATTAGAAAGCAGTCAGTTAATTAATAAACATTGATTAAGTACTTACTATGTGGCCAGGCACTGTGCTAAACTCACAGGATACAAAGAAATGAAAACAATTTTAAAAATAATTCCTACTGCCGGGGAGTTTTCCTTCTAATAAAGGAGATAATATGAAAATAACTAGGAACATACAAAAAAATTAGACTAAATGGACAAGAATCTGGGAAGGAGGTACCCAGAAAGGCCTCCTACATAAGAAGGGACCTGAGCTGAGTCTTGAAGGAAGCCAGGGAAATGAAGAGGCAGATGTGAGAGGGCAGAGCATTATGGGAATGAGAGAAAGCTAGTAAATTCAGAGACAGGAGATAGAGTGTAATGTTAGAGGAACTGCAAGTGTGACTAAATCACAAAGTGTGGAAGAGAGTAAACAGAAAGAAGTTAAAGTAGGATTGGGTCTGGATATGAAGAGCTAAAAAGAGTTAAAAAGAGAAGTTTATATTTGATCCTACCTACTGAAGGACTGACTAGAGAGGGTCAATAAACTAGTTGTTCTTAGCCTTGAGAGGAGCTGACACAGAAGAGTAGTCTTTCAATATCTGAAA
Organism: Pseudochirops corinnae; assembly: GCA_028646515.1. NCBI lineage: Eukaryota > Metazoa > Chordata > Mammalia > Diprotodontia > Pseudocheiridae > Pseudochirops > Pseudochirops corinnae. The sequence continues at coordinate 252,664,600 of CM053586.1, forward strand.
GGTAATTATGAATAAGAGGTGTTAGTCTTATTTTATGTGACTACCAAAGGGTAGCACTAAGCACAATTAATAGAAACTGCAGATAGATAGATTAAGTTTGATAAAAGGAAAACTTCCTGCTTTCCAAAAGTGTGATGAGCTGTTTTAAAGCGATAGTGAGTTCACTGCACAAAAGTTGAGGTAGGGATTGGATGATCAATTTCCAGGGAAGTTTTAGAGGAGATTCTAACTCAACAGTAGGAGATCACTTCTGAAATGTATTCTGAGATTGTATATACAATAACAATCTAATTTCCTTTGCACATTTCGATGTCATTATTGCTGATTATTTTTGTTTATAAAACAGTTAAAATAGCCACCTATTTTCTCTTCTCATTCACACATTGTTTCTCCTATATACCCACACAAGTCTAATCTACTCAGTTTTAAAATATGATTATTATAAAGTTCTTAGATGTGAATATGTTCCAGATAAAATCAAGTCATATAATAATCAGAAGATCCCAAGGATTTTTCAGATTGGACCTATTAGCTTCCAATAATATAATATTACTATATCATTCTGCATACTCAGGATAGTAGGCTGCAAATTCTACGCACAGGTGGAGTTGAAAATCCCATTGGCTTTCTGTAATGGTTTTATCAAACAAGGGTTTTACCACAAAAACATAATTTCAGCACAACCCTGACAAATTCTTTCAATCTATTCCCACCTATGGCCTATCCCATACAATCAATGTTTGGACTATATGGCAAATCATACAAACTAATCACAATTACACAAACCACATTTAAATCCATTTTAAATTTCTACTTATATTTTTCCATTATTCTAGAAATTTTGTACTTCCTGCAACTTCAAATATATATAATTTTCATTTGTAACTTTTTCCTTACAAATGAAAAAATTAGGATCATACCACAGATGGTTTTAAGTTTAAATTCTGTAAACATTAAATGTATTTACAAGTAAACAATAAATATATTCAAATGTAATGTAACCCAAGTTTCAAGGCCATATTACCTGCAATTGTATATGTAGGAGAATCCTAATTGTTGGAGAGAATGCTAATGGAGGTTGACTACAGTAGATGGAATTGGTACAAGAGCATTTTGTCTTAGAGAAGAAACCTAAGGTTCCAGACTTTCTTTATGATAGACTTCAGAAGTAGAGCAAGAGAATCTCCTCTGTCAGCATTCTCTCCATTAATTAGGTCTTTCCTTCTATATACACAGTTACAGACAAAATACTCCAGGTTTGGCTTGAAACTCAGGTTATAATAAAACAAAACTCTACTATTTTACAGAGTTCAAAAGGCATTATTACAGTGATGAAGGAGGATGAAAAGAAGAAAAAGGGAAGGTACAAGCAGAATGCCTATACTTTAATGTACTTAATTCCAATCTGAAAGAAAATCTTCAAAAATTTTATCCCATACTTATAAACATAATAATTGCACTCTAAAATGTTATAAAAATTATTCTGGGGAGGGTAGGAAGGTATGGAATTTGGAAATCAAAACTTTAAAAAACGTTTAAAATGTATTTAATACATAATTGGGAAATAAAATATTATTAAAATTATTTTGGTTAATTTAGAAATTTTGTCTAGCCACTGTAAAAGTTATTCTTTATGTCATTTTAATTTGCATTCATAAATTTGATTTTTAAATAAGATCTGCTGTTATCCTCACCAGAATTTTATTATTCTTGACTAATTAATGATTAGATCACAGGCCTCTGTGGAAGGAAGACCTGGCTTCAAGACCACCTTCTAAAATATACTGGCTGTGCGATCCTGATCAACTCAAATAAGCTCTTAGTGCTATAAAAAAAAAATCTCTAAGAAAAAAAGTTGCATTTATTAAGTACCTCCTAGATTTTAGGGATGTATGGGATATTCAGGGATAACTAGAACTTCTGGTATAAGGGTTTGCTGAGCCCTTTTTGGGGCTACTCGTCCACCTTTGATGTCTATCTTCACGCAATTCTCATCTATGGTTCCAAGAGGCTGAAGTATGTGCAGTAACCACATTCCAGTAAACTGACTCTGCACACAGGCTAAACCAGATTGAGGGTAACAATTAGGGGAATATTTACCCTAAGCATGTGACAATTTCGCCTGGCAGAATGGGCAGATGAGAACAATTTGCTTCAATGGTCATGAGGGTGGCTGATTCAGGTGCTAAGGGCTTGGTCAGACATCAAAGACACCAAAGTGATCCATTGTCTTGATATTGGACTTTGTTGACCCAGGAAGAGACAGTGAGTCTGACAACTTTGTGCAATTCTGCCTCACTTAAATCCATTTCACCCTCAATTTAAGACATCATCCATGATGTTATTAGTCCTCTTCAAAAAATGAAGGACAAACAACAACTAGGTTTTATGAACCATTATAGATATTGGGGATACAAACTAAGTAAACTAGCCACTGCTCCCAAGTTACAGTCACACATAAAGGAAGTATACAAAATAGATACAGCATATGTTGGTGGAAGGAGAGACAAGAAGAACAACTGGGAGGGGAAAATGAAAAGCTTCATGTATAAGAATGTACTTAAAGATACCAATAAAATGTATCTTTATAAAGGTGGTGCTTGAGTTGAATCTTGAAAGCATCTAGGGACTCTAAAAGATTGATATATAGAAGATGGTCCTTCTTGGCATGAGGAGAGGACAAGGTAAAGGATCAAAGATGGGAGATGAGGTTCCCAGTGTAGGAACAGTAATGATAGAAAGCATTCTCTCATGGACAATCCCATACATCAATGGTTAGTATAAGAAAAAAAAAAAGAAACTGAATAAGTTAACATCTACTCTAAGATTTTTTCATTCATTCAACAAAACAACAAATATTTAAGTGGTCATTATTTACATGGTACTGTGTCAGCTACTGTACAGACACAATGAAGATTAGGACAGTCTCTATCTTCACCAAATTTACAATCTAGAAGGGGAGCTGAGACATGGATACCAATAATTATAACACAAAGAAGAATTTTTGTGATGTAAGAAGATGAATGCCTCTAAAGGAGTTTAGAGGGGAGAGCAAGAGCAAAAGCAAGAGTGAAAAGTGAGAGCAAGAACACTTCCATTTAGTTGAGGGAAAGGTAGGATTTTTTTTTCTTGATTTCAAATACACCCAAGAAGATATGGAATAAGCACAGCTAAGTATATACTTATCTCAGTTGTAAGCAAAAAAAAAAAAAAGAAGAAGAAGAAGAAGAGGAAGAAATCTGTCTGGCATTTTTACCAGGTATGAATGTACTGGGAAAATAAAAATGGTTCTTTATTCCCATCATTCTTTACTCCCACACACACCCTTTGCACTTCTTTCTCTGACAACTTTAATCAAATCAACACTGCTGCTGCCTGGGGAAAAGATATGTCAATCAACTATCCAATTACTCAACTCAGCATCTCTATGATTTCCAAGAATAAAATAAAAAAATTCACTTGATCAATCAAGCAGTATTTATTAAACCTTACTCTGTGCAAGGGACTATGCTAAGAAACTCAAAGTAAACAGAAAATCTCTGTTCTCAAGGATCATACATTCTCATGGGGAGAAAATATCAAGGTATATACAAGAGATATGAAAAGGAAATCCATTAGCAGTTGGAGGGAACGTGAAAAGGCCTCCTCTATAAAGTAGGATTTTAGTTAGATTTTGAAAGGAGCTTGGAACAGTGAAAGGCAAAAGTGAGAATAAAGAAAACTTCAAGTATGAAATTGTCAAAGCAAATATAGGGAGACAAGAGATTAAGGAAGCATATGTCTAGTTTAGCTGTATCACAGAATGCAGGAAAGGAATGAGGCAGAAAAGATAGGTTGGGTCTAGGTTACAGAGGGATTTATTACACCCCTTCCCTCCCAAAAAAAGAGGTATTGAAGGAAGTCAGGAAATTAAGAGGCAGAGGTGAGGAAGAAAAGCCTTCTAGGTTTGGGGGAAAGCTAGCCAGAAGATAGGACATGTAATATCTTGTTCAAGGAATTGCAAATAGCCAAGATAGGTGGATTAGAGAGTATGAAAAGGGTATAAGAGGACATATAGGTGGCATATTGAATGAAATTTTCAACTTAGAGTCAGGAAGACCTGAGTTTGAATCCTACCTCAAATAATCACTAGTTATGTGAACCTAGGCAAGTCACTGAACTTCACTTGGCCTCAGTTTTCTCATCTATAAAATGGAGATAATAGCACCTACTTCACATGGTTGATGCCTGAAGCAAATGCAAACACATATAAAAACACTTTGTAAATCTTGAAGAACTATATAAATGACTGTTGTTGTCATTATGACTATGGCTTATAAAGCAGGAGAAACATCAAGTTATGAACAACTTTAAATGTCAAAGAGAGGGTTTATATTTGATCCTTGAAGTAGTAGGGACCCTCTGGAGTTCTTTGAGTAGGGGGTGATGTGATCAGACCTACTTTTGAAAAATCACCTTGGCAGCTGAATAGAGGGTGGCTTGGAGTAGGGAGAGACTTTAGGCAGGGAGATTGATCAGAAAAGTATTATAATAGTCCAAGTGAAAGGTGATGAGGGCCTGAATTAGGGTTGTGGTTATATGATAGAGAGAAGGCAATTTATACAAGAGAGGTTGTAAAGATAGAAACAAGATTTGGTAATGGATAGGATACATGGGTGAAAGTGAGGAGTAAGAGATGACCCTGAGATTATAAATCTTGGTGACTAGGAGAATAACTGTGCCCTTGATTGTAATAGAAAAATTTTGAGGAGGGAAAGGCTTTTGGGGAATGATAACCAGTCCTATTTTGGATATATTGAGTTTGAGAGGCCTATAAGCACATCCAATGGATACATAAAAGAGATCCAGGAGGGGGCAATATCAGAGAAATCTAGAAAAGAGAGAATACACTGAAAGAGGAGGTGATAAGTACAGTTGAATGTTACAAGAGAGGTCAAGGAGTCTCAGGACTGAGAAAAGATCAACAAATTTATAAATTAAGAGACCAATGGTAACTGTGAAGAGTTTGGTTTCAGGTAAACGATGAAGTGCAAAATTATACAAAAGAGGGTTTATAAGTGAATGAGAGGAGAGAAAGCTGAGGCACCAGTTTTAGATAGCTTTCTTAAGGAGGTTAGCCACAAACAAGAAAAGAGATATAGTACAATATCTAGCTGGAATGACCAGACCAACTGAGAGTTTTATAAGGATAAGGCAATGATGAGCATGTTTATATACAAAAGGAAAGAACTAATATATAAAGAAAGGCTGAACAGAAGAGAGAGAATGGGAATGATAATAGGGACCCTTTGCTAGAGAAATTGGTAAAGGATAAGACAGTGGATGTGTACTTTTGCTAGGAGAAAAGCCACCATTTTATCTGAGACTGGAGTGAAAGTGGATACAGCAGAGGGAGATATCAGAGTACTGTAAGATGAGGAGGAGAAGAGAACGGGGAACTCTCTGTGTATGGTCTCAATTTTTCAGTGAAATATGAGATGAGGTTTTTGACTGAGAGAGTAAGGGAAACAGAAAGTGGGAGGACTAATGATAGATGAAAAGGTTAGGAAGTCTTACTATATAGAGGGTCTAGTTGAGATTGTGTAACATAAATTTGTAGTAGACCAAATCACCAGGTTTTTGCCAATGAGTTTCATACAAATTGGAGCAAAAGAGACACAGAGCAGAAATAATCCAAGTATGAGCACTAGTAAAGCATGATAGACAACAGGACAAGGTTGGAGAGGAAACAATGGTGGAAGCCAGGTTAGAGGTGAGTTGGTTCATCAAAGGGCAAGAAGGAAGCAGGAGAATGTATCCAGTACAGGCATGATGGCCTGGGAAAGAACTGAAGGGTAGAAGAAATGAAAGTCATATGAAGGACTAATAAGGTAAAGTTGGAAAGATGAAAACATTATTTTCAGATAAAGGAATTTCAGAGTTCTGGCACTAGAAAAAGAACACTTGATGGATGATGGTATAATCAAGTATATAACTATCTGTATATGTAGCTGAAGGAGATCAGAGCAGCAAATCATTGGAATTCAGTAGACTGAGGAACTGGGCACTTAAGAAGTTTTATGGGGGCATGATTATTTACGAAATCTCCAAGTATCAGTGCAGGATATAGGGGGTAGAGAAAGATTTGTGAGCCAGGCAGTTAACTTACTGAGTAAGGAAGGGTCTTTAGAGTCTAAAGATAAGTCATCAGGACTGGATTGAATGGTCAATCTGGATGGTACAAATATCAAAGAAATAAAAGGCGTTTAGTGAAGGTGGTCAAAGGAGGGTCTAAGTATTCTGACTCTTCTACCATGACAACTGAGTTGAGAACTACAGGGGAGAAGGGAAAAGTAGGGTAGTATATGAGAAACAGTGTAACCAGAACTGGAAGGGAAGAGGTTTAATTAGGAAGAAAACATATCTCAAAGAGGATTAGAAGAGACCAATGAAAAATAAAGTAGTTTAAGATGAAAGCATGTTTGTTATTCATGGAGCAAACATTCCAAAAGACACAGTATAAAGGACAAGAAGACCTGATGTGGCACACTGTGGAGGTAGGGTTAAGGTGGATAGATCTGATTGAATGTCAGTTTGAGGATAGGGGTCAGGTTTTGTACACTACACTTGAGGTCAGAATCACTAGAATGGGGAAAATAAAGATGAGAATAGGCTAACCATTCAGTAGTGAGTCCATGCACAGCACTCTATAGAGAGAAGCACAAGATTGAACAATCTGAGGGCATTCCTTAAGATTTGGTCTCTTGAGGGGCTCACTTTGAGAAGAGTTGTGTGATTTGGCGAGACAAGACTCTGGGAAGCCATTGAGCCCCCCGGCTTTGAAAAACCCAGATGTTGGTGCTTCCCTCTCTGGTAACTGACTTGGTATGGATGTGATGGTAAGACAACTGGAAGCCCATTTGCTGATCTGTTTCTTTGACTGCTTGTAACTTCTGCATGTAACTTCTGTTTTTATTCTGTTTGTATTCTCTGAAGTTCAGGGTGCTGACTTTTTCCCCTGAGTTAGGTAAATGATATATGTTTGATTGATTAAAGTAAGATTGTTAACCCTCCCCCAAAAAAAGATTTGGTCTCTTGTTAGAAAGAGATGTTACATTCTGCCATTTTTTTAAAATGAGGAAGCATACTGGCAGGGATAGGTGGAGATCAGGTGACCAGGTACTTTCCTTTTCTTGCAGAAGGCCCTGGGAGGCAGAAGATGGAAAAATTATTGTCTGCTGCGTAGTCTGGCAATAGAGAAATTCCTGCAGCAGGACAACACTTGATTGGAAGGTGGACAATGACCCCTTCCCACATTCTACCTATGGTGCAAAAGTAGGTTCGGGAAATTGGCAAAAGAAAGGAGTTGGCTGGGATCCTTGTCTGGCAGTTAAGTGTGTATGACCTGGCACTGCTGAAAGGTTCCAACTAGGTTGGGAGGCAAGCTAGGGGGAGGGAATGAGACAGTCTAAAATCTTATTTGTGCTTCAGGCACCGTGCTAAGTCCTGTGGACACAAAGAAACAAATGAAACAATTCCTGCCCTGGAAGAGCTTAGCCACTGGGTTCCTTTGAGTGACATCCTGAATTAAAATGCATACTCCTTTTATCCCCAGAGTTTAGGAGCTACCTGGCATACATGAAAGGCAACATAACTAAGGGAACAGGCTACCAGCACCAGAGACAGAACAAATGGCATTAGCAGAAGGCACCTTCTCACCAGAAATTCCCCATATCAGTGAAGTTACAGGCCTTATTGCTACTCACTATAACAGTTAGTATTCATATAGCTATTTCCCAAAGGTCTTGAATTCTGCTACCTGTCACAGTGACTAATCTTTTATTGTTGTTCAGTCATTCCAGTCATGTTCAATTCTTCATGACCCAACTTGGTATTTTCTTGGAAGAGATAATGGAATGGTTTGCTCTTTCCTTCTCTTGCTTATTTTACAACTGAGGAAATTGTGGCAAATAGAGCTAAGTGACTTTCCTAGGGTCACAAAGCTGGTAAGCATCTGAGGCCATATTTGAACTTAGGTCTTTCTGACTCTAGGCCCAGCCCTCTACCCACTATGCAACTTAGCTACCCCAAAATCAATCAAAGTAATTAACAACAATATATGGTGACTGTGATGGTGACCATCTGTTGTACCCTGAAAATAGATGTATTTGGTAGGAACATGCTAAAAGAAAATACCTGGAAAGAAAAAAATTAAAAACTACTGGAATTTCAGGCAGTATTGTCATCCTATCTCAGTTGGGTCAGGGGGTTATTTTTGGTATAGGGAATCTTGTCTGTAACTTTCTTCAAACTGCCAGCTCCATCTAAATAAGGGAGGGGGGTAGAGTATATCACATTAAGTAATGCAAACTTAATCCAAAGAAAAACTAGGGGTGGAAGTGAGGAGGAAGATGGAGGGCATCAGTCAAGGATTTCTGATACTATTATCAAGCTTTCTCATCCTCTGGGACTAAATATTTTAACTTAATCATAACAATTATGTGGACTTCTACAACATCTGAGTTGGTGAACAAGTCATTGATAAATTCAATTTTGTATTGCTATTTGTAAAAATGTCAACTGTTTTTAAAACTACAACTGATCTCAACTAACTAGACTATAATTCTATTTAAGCTAAAGTCACTAAAAGTTACAATCTTTTAGTCCTACTCCCTCTCAATATGTAGTGCTTAGAGAATAAAAGGAAATATGGGTATTTCCTTTCCAAGAATAATACACAAAACTGACTTACTCTACTTAATACAGTGTCATAAAAAATAATGACAACATGAACTGCTAATAATGTCGCCTTTTAAAATGAATCTGCTACTCTGAATATATCTGAATAGAGGAAATATCATAGAACAATTTTACCAAAAATAAGTATTTTAGGAATGCTAATGAATCATTTAGGAAAACTGAAATTATTTCTCCCTTTCATCCACAATTAAATTAGGAGGTCTCTTAGAATGGTAAATCATTTAATTTGTACTTTTAAATTTTCTTAATTTTAAAAATCTAGGTCAATGGATCAGATGATTGTAACGATACTAGGATTTGAAGATCTTCCACGCCCCTTGAGCTTGCTGATGTAGCAGGAAGGGGTGGAGCAAGAGAACGCCAGAGCCAAGCTAGTCTCTGTGCGGTGCGGACTGGAAGCGGCGTCAGAG
>CM053586.1:252674248-252696014 GCA_028646515.1 Pseudochirops corinnae
GATGAATTAATTCACTACTGATTTGCTGAAAGCCTATACATCAGAGCAAACTGCCTTTATCTTTATTACTTTCTGTTGTTCCCCTCCCCCCATCCCTAGTTGGGGAATTTTTAGTTACTATATATTTTTTGTTTTTAGCTAGATTCTTAGCTAATATTCATTAGAAAATACAGTTAAATCTTATTCACTATCTAATTGAAATTACAATGTTCAGCCACATCTTCAAGCATTAACTTTTCCTGCATGTGAAGAGTTTTCACAGAGTATGAGGCTTGGTTTACTGAAGCCATTCCTTTCCAAACTGAGACCAAGGAATGCAATATTGGTTCAATGTTTCATCCTTATTATGAAAATTTTTTAACAAAATATGAAGCTTTAAAACTGGATGACTTCATCCTTTCTCTTCTTTTCTTCTCAGTTAAAAATGCTTCCATCTTCTAAATGAATGTGTTGAACACATTCAAGTCTCTGAATTATTTTCTTTGTGGTCTTTGCTTTTTTGGGGGCAGTGGGGTTTGGAGGAGGAGGGGAATTAGTTTTGTTTGACCACCAGAGCTACTTTTTCCACAATCCAACCTTTTTAGTTGAGCATTTCGGGAACCTTTGCCCTTATTATAATGTGTCAGGTTGTGAGACTTACCACATTTATGGTAGTAAATTCTGTAGATTTGGGCTATAGTCACCATATTGGTAGAAGTATTGGCAGCTAAAAATCCTCGATATCACCATTATTTAGAGAAATACAAATTAAAGCAATTCTGAAATTCTGCCTCTCACTCAATTAGCATGGCAAATATGACAAAAACAGAAAATGATGTATGTTGGAGGAACTATGAGGAAAAAGAACATTGATAAGCTATTGATAGACTTATAAATGAGTATAAGCACTTTGGAAAGCAATTTGGAATTATGCACAAAATATTTCTAAATAATACACTTGCCTTTTGACCTAACTATGCTACTACTACATCTCTTCCCAAAGTAGCTCAACAAGAAACAATTCTTTTATATACAGAAATATTTATGGCAACTTTTTGTGGTGACAAAAAACTGGAAACTAAGAGGAATCCAGCAATTGAGAAATGGCTCAATAAAATATGATAGATAAATATGATATACTGTTATGCTATAAGAAGTGAGAAAATAAATTATTTCAAACAAATATGGAAAGATTTTTGTGAACTGATATAGAATAAAGTCAGCAAAACAAGAACAATTTGTACTATAATATCAGTATTATAAAAGGGAAGCGTTTTGAGGATTTTTATAAACTGAAGAAGAATGAAATGAACAGAACCAATAGAACAATTTATGTAATAATGACAATAGTGTAAAACAAACAGCGTAAAAGCTATAGAAATGATGACCAATGTAGTAGTAATTCATTGTTCTAGAGGACCAAAGATGAAATATATTATCCATTATAGAAAGTTGATGGATTTCAGATATAAAATGAGGCACATTATCTATCCATCTCTCTGTCTGTCTCTCTTTCTTTCTCTCTCTCTCCCCCTCTAATTTGTAACAGTCACATGTTTTCACTATGCATATTTGTTATAAGAAATTTATTTTTCTTTTACCCCAATGGGGTAGGAATTGGGAAGGAGAGAAAATTGATTACTGTTAATTTTTTTTAATTTGTAGGTGTTGCTATAGATGTGAAATTTTGCTTGCACTTTAAAATGGAGTCACTTTATTATTAATTTTATGTAGCTATTTAATTTTTTTCCAATTCCATTAATTGAGAATAATCTACAAATATTTGTAATATAAAAACAAAACACCAATAGAACTTAAAAAAAGAAGCTGTCTCAGATAAAACCAATTATAGCAACATTCTTTGATCTAGATTATTATTGATTCTAGTTATTCTTTGAAGAATTATGACCTAAAAAAATTAATCCCTAGATTCTTTTCAATATAGAAGTTACTCTAAATATCAAAACTGTGAAAATTCTTTCTTCTATTTCAATTACTTAGCAAATAACCACTAGGTTCTTTTAAAATTAAATAGCCACTAGAACTGAAGTATGCAGTGGCACTGGAGAAAAGTTCAGAATCTTCCGTGCTGAGAAGACTTATGCAGTGAAGACAGGAAGATGGTATTTTGAATTCGAGGCTGTAACTGCTGGAGACATGAGAGTTGGCTGGAGTAGACCAGGTTGCCAACCCGATCAGGAGCTTGGCTCTGATGAACGAGCTTTTGCTTTTGATGGCTTCAAGGTATGTATACTTTGCTTTGTGCTAAATGTCTCAGAAATCACATAAATCTAATTTTCAGAATCCAGTTACCATAGATTTTTTCCTGGTATTACTTTTAATGTTCTGGTAGCCCAGATGGCTCTTACTCTATTGACATTAGTCTATGGTGTTCATAGGAAAAACCTAAAACATTCTAGAACAATGTGGTTGAATTCAGAGGAAAACCAAAAAAAAGTGCATTTATATCAGAAAATGTCATATCCCAGCTAACACATCAAAAACCTGAAACATGTAGCATGAAGGTTGTATTATTTCCATTAGAAAATGGGCAAGGATTAAATATACTGTACAATATGGTATATAGTTCATTTTTAAAGAAATTATTTAGTTCTACTTGGTGATTGAAAGCTATAGAGTTCTAAACTAAAAAGAATTACTTATTTCTAAAGACTAGGTAAATATTTGTAATGGGATGCTCCAGCCCCAGCTCTAAGATCATGTCTCTGGAAGCCTCCCAATTTCTCAGTAGGACCCTGTCCTTTGAGAAAATTTTCTCTTCTTGGAGAACACATTCTCCTGTCAGAAACAGACAGAAGGGTGCCTGATCCAAGGATTTTTGTCCCTGATTGACCCAAGGACTCTTCCTTCCACCAGATCTATGCCTTTGACAACTCCATCAATGTCTGGTATACTACCTACAATTTCCCATCCATAGCTCCCCAAAACACCTGGACTCATGTTATCTAATTAGCATCTCTGACTTTCCTTTCCCATCCCCCTTTTCTATATAAACCTCAGAACCATCTTCAGTCTCTTGCAGGTTCCCATAAGGACCTTTGCTGGCTTTTGCTAAAGTGTTAGAATAAACTCTGCAACTTGATTAAGAAAAGATTTGTGTGTGTGAGTTCATTCCAGGAGACTGTACCTTGGCATTCTTTCGGTGCCAGCACCCCAAAACCTTGTCATTTGGAGTCAATGTTACACACAGTATGACTGTTGCACTACTCATAATTTCATAGAATGAGGTATCACTCTTATTTTCTTATGGGAAAATGTGGGAAACTGCTCTTTGGATCGTCATTATCTTCTTGACTTACAGTATGCTGAATCTCTCTTTAAAATGTCCATGTTTCCTTATAAGATGGAAATTTCTTAGTTCTTTTTATTAATTGATCTGATTCAAAAAAATTCTAGTTGTACATTTTTGCCCACAGGATAGTATACAAGATGCTCTGTTAAGCATTCAAAGACTTTCATAATCTAACCCTCCCCCCCACATACCTTTCTGGTGTTCTGACACGTTATTTCTTACATATTTTGTATATAGTTTTCTTTATATATATTTGTTTTCATTTGATCTCCCTCATTGCATTGAAGGATATTTGAAGGAAGGAATTCTCTTTTTTTTTAACCTCTTTTTGTATCCCCAGTGCTTAGCATAGTATTTAGCATATAGTAGGCACTTAATAAATGTGTATTCATTGAGTGATTGATAGCAAACCCATCTTTTTTTCCTTATGTGAAAGAGCCCAAGCCATTAGCCTAGTACCATAAGGCTAGAGGCCTATATTTGCACCCCTGAGATCAAAGTTCTCATCAGCATATTGAGTTATTACCCCTTTAGCAACTCCAAATTTGTTTCCCTTCTGAGGGGAGTAAACCATATCTTTCAAGAATGTGAACTGCTGGTGGCACAGTGAATAGAGCACCGGCCCTGAACCCAGCAAGAAGTAATTCTGAGTTTCTTCTCAGGCACAGCGTTGGCATCAGGGCAGTGAGCATTATGGGCGGTCATGGCAAGCAGGAGATGTTGTAGGCTGTATGGTTGACATGAATGAACATACCATGATGTTCACCCTGAATGGTGAAATCCTCCTAGATGACTCTGGCTCAGAACTGGCATTCAAGGACTTTGAAGTTGTTGATGGTAAGTAGTTGTTGCTTTTTTATTGTTTACAAGTTTGCCACATGATAGCTCAAAATCCTTTGTACTGTTATTCTTCTCTTTCAGGGTAGATGAACAGATGAGTTGCTTCTTCAAATCACAAGTATGCCCATGTAGCTTGTTTGATCAGACATTCAGTTTGTACTTCCATAGGGCATAAATATCTTTCATTTGTGTGAATTAGGAAACTAATGGCACACAATAACATGGTTTTCCTATGCATATTAAATTTTCATTTAGGACCCTGAAATATTGTTATTTTATTGTTATTTCTTATAACAATCTGCCCTTATGAATAAGGGCTTATTGAACTTTTCATTTTGGATTTGCTTGGTATTTTGATCATAAAAGAAAACCTTTTTTAAAGTATTCAAATTCAATTGGGTTTTTTTAATTGGTATTTTAACAATAAAGATTACCAAACTACCTACTTTGCTCTGAAATCTCAAGCCTAAAGCAAAGAAAACAGAAACTTGATAGATAATGTTTATGGCAGTACCACTTTGTATGTGTATAGCTTTTACCATCAATATCCTGATTATTCTAAGGCATCAATGAGATTTGATCAATTTATAGGCTATATGACTTGTTTACAGAATGGAAAATAGGACCTGATTCAAGGATAGCGAAGTTTATAAAATAATGATACTGATTTTGTAAATGTCAGCTTTATTTGCTGAAACTTTGGAAGGTTAGATTGGAGCTAGTTTGTGAATAGCTTTAAATATTAGATGAAGGAGTTTCTATTTGGCTGTAGAAGCATTAGGAAACCACTATAGCTTCTTGAGTAGAAATATGACATGATCAGACCTGCATTTTCTAATTGGCAACTCGATTATGGATGGATTTCACACCTTTAGGAGGCTATTGCTTTTAACAGTCCAGGAAAAAATGATAAAGGGCTGAACTTTAGAGTGGGGACTTTGTGAATTAAGAGGAGGATAGATATGGAAGTTATATAATAGAAATGGAATTGACTGAACTTGGCAACTGATTGGATGCATGGAGTGAGGGGAGAACAAGTAGTTAAGAAATGATTCTGAAGTTTTTGAAACTCAGGCTACATCTCAAAAAGATGAAAGAAAAAGGAAAATGATCCATATGTCCAAAATTTTTTATAGCTGCTTTTTTTTGTGGTGGAAAGAACTGGAAACTAATTGGGTACTCATCAAGTTGAGAATAATTGAACAAAAATGTGTTTCAGTCAGTCCTCATTAATTGTAGATTATGTATTTATAAATTTACCTACTTGATAAAATTTATTTGTAACTACAAAATCAATATTCCATGGCATTTTTGTGGTCATTAGGAAACATGGCAGAATAGCAAAAAAATTGAGTTGGCAAACATACATTTTCCCAGCTGAGGTTGAGCAAGGTGATGCTCTGCCTTCTTTTTTCTTCCCTTATACTGTGAACAAGTGTCCTTTTTACTGTATATTTTAGTGCACTTTTTTTTGCATTTTTTGTTGGTGTTTTCACTGCTTAAAATGGCCTCTCATAGATCTGCTGATACTGCAAATGAGTGGTGAATTATACCCAGATCTGAAAGGGTATAGAGAAAGGGCTCATTTTAGTTTAGAAAATACAGTGCTTATAATGACCCTGAGCTTGTCTTGCAACAGAAGCCTATTTTTTTCATAGCAATATTCTTCTGGTGATGATATATAGACTAAAGAATTAAAATCGAAGGTCACCTAAAGGGCAAATGGAGAGGTGCATGGTGGGAGTTTTTTAGGGTATAGCATGTTGCTAAATGATTGTAGTTTGTCCTTCAGTTTCAAAGGACACCAGTAATATCAATGGCAATGTCTTGAATTGTGCATGAATTGTATTTAGGTGAGACAGACTTTTCCAAAGTTGTCACCCTCCCTCTCACTTCCTGAATCATCGAAGTCCAGTGGCAGGATAAAAGTCAGCATGTCAGGCAATGGGTAGGGATGCAGTAGATGACTTTGGTGTCTTCGTGTCTCACTAAGTTTTCCACAGCTCCAGCTTCAGCTGTCTTTGTGACCTTCATCCACCCATTCCTCTGCAGAAAATCTCCACATGCTTGGGGTGGATATCCCCCTAACTCACCAATAGGTTTGAGGCCTGTTTTTTATGCTCAACTTGGTTTAGTCCATCTCCCAAGATGATTTACTGGGGTATGGCCATGACACAGGCTATAGCTTTTTGGAGCTACAGGTGAGAATTGAGTGAATCAGGTGGGCACCAAAAGTGAGTGAGCTACCCTGAAAAGTGTTCAGCAAGTCTTCATACCAGAGGTGCTACTCCTCCTGAACACCTCATACAACCCTTGCTAAATGAAACCTTGTATAAAAAGGGGTATACAAAGGATATCATCAGACAGATAAAACTGGAAATCGAGTTGCAGAAAGGGATAACTAATGAACTGTGTGCTTCATTGGTATATTTACAATGTCAAGAGAAAAATGCAATCCACCATGTTAGATGGATCCATATGAAGGATTTATAGGAGAATATGGACAAGAGTCACAGAAGATGAAAAGGAATGAATGGTTTGTAGTCTGCACCTGTAGATGGAATAACCACATTGATGAGATCATGTAAATCCGTGGTAATATCTAGGAAGTAAAAGCTGATATCCATGTATTGGATTGTTTAAATTTATCTTCATAGGTAATTTCCTTCTATTTTTATGAGGTATGAGTAGTCTAGGAAAATACATATACAGTATTCCTTTAGTAGAGTAAATATGAAAAAAAACCAGTCTCTTTACAAATAAGGAAAATGCAACATCTACAATCTACATCTGTAATGTTTCCACCTATTTGCTATCTCCCACTCTATAACAAATAATATCTTATACCAGTTTATGCTAAAGGGATTCAGACTGTCTCAGATCTGCTTTAGTAGTTTAAGCATTCTTGCTTTGATTATTCATGACCCTCCAAGAACATCTGCTCCGAAGAACAATTCTCCTTGACTTGTACAATGTCTATCATAGCTTTAGCTCCAGCTACACTTTCTTATTTTGTTTGAGGGTGGTAATAATTGATATTTCCTTGAAAACAGCTACATAAATTCTTGAATTCTAGTTTGTAGCACCAACTGATAGACACTTATATGTATGTGTGTGTGTATGTATATATATATATATATATATATATATATATATACACATATATATGCATATATATATGTAAATGTAAATAAGACAAGTGGCATTATAAATTAATAAATCTGATTTTTGTCACTTAGTGCTGGTTTGCCAGTTGCATAATTTTATTACATTTTAATAACTGATATGTAATAAAGAGGAATAAATCACATTGGCAGAACAACCTACCATCTTTCACTGCATAATCATTGCACCATTTTTAAATTTTTGTTTGTTTTTCAGTCTAAAAATTGATTTATAACCTTTCATCATGTAATTGTCATGTGATATAATTCTGTTGCTCACTTCATTTAAAAGGTCAGCTGAACATTAGTGTATTCACCAGTGGCATATAGATACACATTTATCTCTTGTGTGTTGTGAACCATAAGCCTAGAATTCTCAGTGCACGTACCTTGTTAGTATATTTTCGAAAGCTGAGTTTGTTTAGAGTGCTGCAGTACTAACTATATTGTCACTCAGCCCAACGAAGGGCCTTAAGGGCAATAGGCATGCAGGTGAAGCTGCCATGAGTAAGTCATGTGATATGGTAAGATTTACATCTTCCTGTGCAAGCTAAACTGAACAGCTTTTCTGCTAGCTATATAGGTCAGTAACAAATGATTTTTAATTAATACCAGCACAACTTTTTTAAAGTTTCATATAATGGTTGCATCCCACTTTTGTGCAAAAAACATTTGGCATAAAATCTATGATGATTATGTGGTGAAATATGATATATTATTTGTAGTGCAAAACTTCTTATTGTCTTATTTATGATCTTGCCATAAAGATTGACTGACATATAAATACATAAACTATACCCTCAAATTATTGATTTATATACCTTCAGTGTACATTAAATCTATTTTTTTCTAAAAATTTTTTCTAAAAAATTTTTTCTAAAAATTTTTTCTAAAATGAAAAATTTAAAAAGAAGAGATGATATCTTGAGTGTGACATGGTCACATTTTCTTTATAATGTATGTACTGTTCTCATACTTTTTTTCCTTTTAAAAGTCTCTGTTGAATTATAAATGTAGAAAATGCCTAGTTTGATACTATATTCAATAGTAGGTTTTTCTAGCCCTTATGTGCATCTAATTATAATTTTTGAATTTCTTAAACATTTTAAGCACCTACTATGCCCGGGACAGTGGGCAAAAGTCCGAGAATATACAAAATGGCTCTTGATGAAG
This sequence comes from Pseudochirops corinnae, assembly GCA_028646515.1. Classification (NCBI taxonomy): domain Eukaryota; kingdom Metazoa; phylum Chordata; class Mammalia; order Diprotodontia; family Pseudocheiridae; genus Pseudochirops; species Pseudochirops corinnae. Next base: position 252,682,718 of record CM053586.1, read on the forward strand.
AGAATAGAGTGGCAGAATCAGGACCAAATGCAGATCTTCTGTCTCCAAGTGCTTTTTTTCACTATATTGTGCAGCTGAGGGTAGTCTGCAATGTCAGTAGATCTTTAGCATGTAAAAAAGAAAGGGACCCACACAGAGTTTAACTATATACCACTGCCTCATTTTTATTTAAAAAATACAATTTAGATTAATCATTTCTTTGGTTTGATGTGTGTCATTGGAATTTTTGACTTCCTTGCTAAAATTGTCTCATTATAGTTCACTTTCTTACACTTGTTTGACTGACAGCTCTTCGCGTCAGCCTTGTTAGTCAGCTTTCCAAAAAGTGATCTTCTTACATTTAGTTTTCTTTCCTTATCCAAATACTAGACACTGTCTAGTTAAAAAAAAAAAATTAAATAACATCTCTCAAGTTTTTATTGGCAGTGAAGATGTCGCTATTCCATTGCAAATCTGAAATATGAAAATTAATGTTTCCAACTGAATTTTTTTTTTTTTTTGCTTTTTGGAGGGCAATTGGGGTTAAGTGACTTGCCCAAGGTCACACGGCTAGTAAGTGTTTCAAGTATCTGAGGTCGGATTTGAACTCAGGTCCTCCTGATTCCAGGACCAGTCCTCTATTCACTGTATTATCTACCTGCCTCTCAATGGCTTTCTTAGTGCTACACTCTATTCCTGAAGGATCTTTGGAGTGTGTAATTGGGGGGAATCAATATATTGACCAAGTTTCCAGTCCACATAATATTTATTTTATTTTTAATTTATAGAATAAAATAAACAGTTCTATAATAGAGTATAATAAAAAAGATGATTGAATATGAAACTGCAAATCTATTATGTACAACTTACTATTTCTTTTAAATATATAATAATCATGTAATTTTTTTTTTCCTTCCACCTGTCCTTTTTCTCTCCAACAGGATTCATACCAGTATGCAGCCTTGGTGTGGCTCAAGTGGGACGGATGAACTTTGGGAAGGATGTCAGCACCTTGAAATATTTCACCATCTGTGGGTTACAAGAGGGTTATGAGCCATTTGCTGTTAACACAAACAGGGATATTACAATGTGGCTGAGCAAAAGGCTTCCTCAGTTTCTTCAAGTACCATCAAACCACGAACACATTGAGGTCTGTTTTCTATATTGAGTTCCTCAATGTTTATTGAGCATTTTTTTGGGGGGGGGGGAACACATAATTTTCTATGATAACTGATAAGGGAAATTCAAAAAAGAAATATAATATAGGCCTCACTTTGTGAAACAGCCTGTGATGCTTTTAACCTGTTACCTCCTGTGCCCCAATTTTGTTTTACCTTTGAACCTTCAGAATCTGCTAGTTTTTCCCTATTGATTTTTGCCTGTTCCCAGTACACTCTGGTCTAGTTTTGGGCTCTCTTCATCTACCTACTGTGGAATTGATTGTAAATTTTTATTTATTCTTTGCCCTGCTAGCTGTCACATAAATACATATCTTTAAGGGGCTTCTTTTCTTCAGGAATTAGTTCTTTTAGAGCACTCTTCTTTTACACCTCTAGCAGAACAAAAATACTTTGTAAGTGAAATGGTTAAAAATAGGCACTTTGAAATCTGACCTCAGACACTTGACATACTTACTAGCTGTGTGACCTTGGGCAAGTCACTTAACCCCAATTGGCCTGCCTTCCCCCCTCCAAAAAGGCTAATAATAATAATAATAGACATTCTGCTCTAGTAGTAAGAACAATGTCATGGTTTCTCCTAAATCATTAAAAATGCAGAACTGAAATGTCTTTGAATATTTCTGCCATGCTTAATTAGGGTAATTAAGGAATAATAGGAGTATTAGGATAGGAATAATAACCTACTTATTCACAATATTGAATTTTATTTATTATAGCCCGCCGATGTCAGTATATGATTTGTTTTTGCTATTAAGTATTTTTCCAAATACCGTTAATGATAAAGCTATTGATCTCATTGATAAATAATGACTTATTTCTCTTTCATAGGCAGTTCTAGGCACAATTTAATCTATCTTCATTTTCTGTAATAAGGAGTTAGGTAAAACTTAAAACCATTCATCAGATTAATGACAGAACTAAGACTGTATCTCCTGTTCCAGTGAATGAAATAGCCCAGTAAATGAATCAATGTAAAGTCATTTATTAAGTGCTTTCTCTTTGGTGAGCACCGTGATAAGTACTTGATACACAATTAGAAAAGCAAGGTTCCTTGCACTCAAACAACTCACTTCCTAATTGGAGGTGACAGTGCACATAGGCCTCAGGTACAGGGTGAATGAAAAAGCCCAAAGGACCTTGCTGTGCTGCTGCTGAGCATATGGTAAGATCTGTTGTTCCAGAGGGTCCAGCAATAGGGCGAATGTTAAGACCAGGAGGTCTAGACAGCACAGGAGCCATACAGATTGTATTGTCTATTGATCTTCCATCTTACTGGAAAGTTTGTAGTTAGTTACATCCTACTTATCAATACAGTTTGAGCAGCCATGTCAACCATGAAACTGGGGGACTAGAAGGGCCTAGAACCAAAATTGTTAAGAAAGTTGGGCATAGGCTTCAGTGCTGTAGAGCATTGGTTCTCATCCTATGGGTTATGTTCAATTTGTACCAATGAAAATATATCCTGCATATCAGATAGATTCATAGCAGTAGCAAAATTACAGTTATGAAGTAGCAACGAAAATAATTTTACGGTTGGGGGGCACCACAACATGAGGAACTGTATTAAAGGGTCATGGCATTAGGAAGGTTGAGAACCACTGCTGTAGAGGAACAGGCACTCTGGACTCCTTTTCCTGACCATGTGCACGTGTTTAGCATTGGACAGGAGGGAAAAAAAAGGGAAAAAGAGAAGGGGGAATTGTCAGTGAAGTTAAGGGGAAGGGAGGATAGGATCCCAATGAGATCTAGGCAGAGGAGGGACTAGAGTGGGAATTCCTAATCTAGGTCCACTCTGCCCTCTAGTGCCCTTTGAGATCTCAGTGCTCTTTATTTTGCACCTGTATCCTTTAGAAAAATTATTTAAAGTTTAAGCAATTTGTGAGGATTGGAAAGTGCAAAAGTGCATCTTAATCTTTAAATCTTTAAAAGAAAGAAAAGATGTGATTTAAATTATTGTTATTTTCACTTGTTAGGTGACCAGGATAGACGGCACTATAGACAGCTCTCCATGTTTAAAGGTTACTCAGAAATCTTTCAGTTCACAGAACAGCAGCACAGATATCATGTTTTACCGCCTAAGCATGCCTATTGAGTGTGCAGAAGTGTTCTCCAAAACTGCTGCAGGAGGGCTACCAGGCAACAGCCTATTTGGCCCGAAGAATGACTTGGAGGATTATGATGCGGATTCTGATTTTGAAGTTCTAATGAAGACAGCTCATGGTCATTTGGTGCCTGACAGGGTAGAAAAAGAAAAAGAAGCCACAAAGCCAGAGTTCAATAACCACAAAGATTACACTCAGGAGAAACCTTCTCGTCTGAAACAAAGGTCATTAATGCTTAAAGTGTAATTTTGGCTATGTGGTCAGTCTTTGTGAGGGATGGGAGGTTGTAGAAGATGGTAAGGGATCTTCCAATCTCTACTAGCTTATTCACATTTAAAATTAATGCAAATTCTTTTAATAACAATAAATCATATATAGCACTTTAAGGTATATAAAGCATTTTGCATATGTCATTTGAATCTAATGATAACTCATATTTTATATAGAAATTTAAAGTTGTAAATCATTTCCCTAAACATATTCCTAAAAGCTACTGAGTGAAAAATAATTATTATTGAGAATTATGATGATTGAGAAATTTTTGTTATTCTCAATTTAAAAATAAAGAAACTGAGACTCAGGAGATTTGAACTGATCTATCCAAAGTCACACAGCCCTTAATTTATATCAGAAGGATGTTTTCTCTGAAGAAGATATGAAGATCAGTAGTCTTGATTGAAAACTAACATGCATCCATTTTAATAATTATTTTTAAGTTTCCAGTTTAGCTGTAGATGATACCATAATATCAGAAGTCTTTTAAGACAATAATGGTGATGATTTTCCACCAAAAATTCCAGTGACAAAGATAAACTATGAATGATGGTATAGGTGATGGAATTATCTGAGCCAATTGTAACATTTTGTAGATCATATAAAAAGTGGGTGTTGTGTCTTTTTCTTGTACAAGTTAGTACTATGTGACTATGTTCATTCCTCAGTCCTTTAACACTTTCCAGATTTATGCTCAGAAGGACAAAACCAGATTATAGCACAAGCCATTCTGCAAGACTCACTGAAGACGTACTTGCAGATGACAGAGATGATTATGATTACTTGATGCAGACGTCTACGGTATGAAGTTTCTGTCTTTTGTCTTTTTATTAAATTTATATTTGATAGTTACTGTGTTACACCTTTTACAATGGTATATTTTGCTTCCCCAAATTTCAGAAATTTTTTTTCAAAAATGATTGCCCAGTTTTTTTTTTTCTATTTTAAGAATTAAGTTTTAAGGATCATTTTCATAGCATGTAGGTTTGTCTCACCAAGGGGGAAAACAAATAAGATACAGTGGAATTTTTATTTGAGAAAAGATATTTTCATGAGAAAATGAGCCTGTCTATTCAGGTTTGATTATATAATTCATTTGTAAAATTAAATAATACTACTTGATTATCAGAAGGACATATAATCTCTAATATTCTTCTGCTTGGTTCTTTGCCTGAGAAATCTCATTTATTAGGTATTTTAGGTATCAGGTAGTTTACTGTGGAAATAAATAGGAAGGAATAAATATGAGAGATATTAATTAGGAAGACGCAACAGGATTTGCCAACTGATTAGGTATATAAAGTGTGAGAGAGGAAAAAGTTAAAGATAACTGCAAGGTGATGGATCAGTAATGTTATGAACAAAAAGACAGAAATTCAGGAGATTGACTGTCTTTTGGGCAAATATGATGAAATAAAGTTTGGGGCATGATGAGTTTGATTTCCCAGGAAGACATTAAACAAAGAGATGAAAATATGGGACCAAATTTCTGGGGTAAGGTTGGGGGATAGAAATAATTATTTGAAAATCATCTGTATAGATAAGAATATTTTTACCACGGGAAAGGGGTGAGATCACCAAAGGAGAGAAATGAGTGAAAAGTAGAGGGCAAAGGACAAAACCTTAGAAGACATCCACATTTAAGGGACGTTTTGGCTTTTTTATTTCTGGTACATGCATGTAGTAGGAACTTAATACATTTTTTAATTTAAATTGAATTGGTTAAGGAGCCAGTAAAAAAGATAAACAGTTGATGACTAGAATAAAGTGTTACGGTTTTCCATATTTAGGCAATGACCATTTTCCCCCTGCCAGTGTATTTGTCTTACCCTCTCTCTTCTAAACCCCAAAAGGAAAAAACAGTTCCAGTTATAATAGCCCTGTGTCTAATTCAGATTCTTGTATACTTAAAAAAAACTTCAAGATTGGAACAATTTCTTATAGTTTTAAGCAGTAAAATATTTAATTACTGAGTTAAGAAAAGGAAGATATATTCAATAGAACTGAAAATTGTATTCTAAACTCTCCCTCAAGGAAGAATATATTTGTTTGGGCATAAAGGTTTCAGAGCCTTGCAGGCAAAATGAAATGTTTATATTCTAAATCCATTATACCTGAGAATGAAAAAAAAATGCCCACAAATAATTTGGTTTATTTCCTTGACAATAAGTCTTTTCCTCTTTCATTATTTCTGATTTCTCTTACATATATTATAATTTTGTGAAATTATTACTCTGTTACTAAGTACATTCTTTAGGTTAGGTAATATTTAACAGAAGAAATGAATGTTTTTAGGCAGATTGAAAATCGAGACTAAAATTAATGTATTGTTGTAAACCATTTTATAAAGCAGTTATCTTATTGATAATTTGTTCTTAATATTCATACAGTATTATTATTCTGTGCGAATTTTTCCTGGACAAGAACCTGCTAATGTTTGGGTAGGCTGGATTACATCAGATTTCCATCAGTATGACACAGTCTTTGACTTGGACAGAGTTCGGACAGTGACAGTTACTCTGGGAGATGAAAAAGGAAAAGTACATGAAAGGTTGGTTTCCTTTACTTTTATTTTAATTGAATAAAATTTAATGTAAATTTTGCATGTGTTGGTGAACTTATAGAGTTGTTTCTTGAATTTACTGTCCAAGGTAATAGTCATTGAATGGAAACAATTTAACCTGGCTGTTCATATCGGTGTCCCTTTTGGTACCCTTTCCCACTAGTCAAGATTTTGAAACTAAGGAAAATAATATTGTTAAATAGACAGCACTTCTCTGCTATGGGTAGTAATTGTATTTTCTAGTGGCCCTGTACTTGATTAGCAGTGGGGCGGGAGGGAACAAAAAAATTCTATATTCATGATTTTAGGTATTTGTGATGAGTGATTATTAAATATTTAGGGTTAGTTTGACATGCATCTTGGGAAATGGTCAGTCATGGTGGGGAGAAGAATGTGGAGAAAATGTGGGATAATAGTTTAGAGTAGATGGCTAGAATGTGAATGGAGACTGAGGAGTAGTGGGTTCTTTTCTCAGCTTTGCCATTGACTCGCTGTGTGGCTTTGGGTAAGTCACTTAATCTTTCTGTGCCATCTTTATTTTCCATTTGTAAAAATGAATCAAACTCAAACCAAACCTTCAAAAAAGTGAAGAATTCTTTGTCTTCCTTGCAGAATAAAACAAGAGAAGATCTAATCATTCCCATCCACTTCTGTGCCCATCCATCCTCTCTGGTCTGCTGGGGCAGGTTTTCTTGGAAAGAGCTCTCCATAGTGTTGCTTCTTTCCTGTACCTCCCAATGTCATTTTCAGTTACTGGGAAACTTTATCCCCTGCTTTCATATAAAAGAGCCTGAAAAGTTGTGGGATTAGTACAATTCTGAAGAAATGCCTTGCTTTAGTATGGGAGCAGGAGCAGCAAACTTCTAGTAGATTTCTCAGGCGAAACCTTTGGCTTTCAGAGATGGTGACCATTTAATGAGTTTCCTATAATAAGAAAATAGCTATTGTAAGGATAGGCCTGCTGAGTGGGAGAGATGATTTTAATGTGTGTGGATGGGAGGAGGAGGGTTGGAGATCTAGAAGTTATTGGGGAGACAGTCTTATATAGATGGCACACAGAGAGACAGTCAACTCTTGATTATTCAGAGGCCTATTATCTAGTTTGTTGATTATCCAAGCACTTCATTTTAACTCCTTTCCCTCCTCCTGCCTTACTTTTGGCTGTTTTGCTCTACTTGTACTAGAGAGTGACAGAAGAAGGGAAAGAAGTCGGCTTTACCGCTTATTACCATCTCTGGCTAATGGTGGGGCAAAATGTTAAAACTAATGGCTAAAATCAGTTTTTTCATTGTTGTCACTGAATTTTTTTATATCTTTGCAAAGCACATCCCATATTATGGGTGACTGGGAGTTGACTATAGAGGGATGTTGATGTATAGCCAAATTTTTTGGATCTTGGATATTTGATGGCTTCCCTACCAATATTAATAAAGTAGTTTTTTTGATAGTATATAGAAAGAAGTACTTCTTGACTCAGAACAAGGAGGAAAGGGCATGAAAATAAAAGTTATTATAATCGTTATTTATGTATAGTTAAACTTTTTTGAACCTCAGAAAAAAGTAGTTTGGTTTGAGTTTTTTGAGGGAAGGTGCAGGTCAAGTCTTACTTTTTAAACTTGTTGACCTGTCCCTATTAGGTATGAAACTTAGAAGAGTGTAAGACCTGATTCAGAATTCCCACTGAAGTCAACAAGTTTTGCTCAGAACCACAGAATCAGGTCCATTATGCACCTATCCCATTACAGCATGCGCTTGTTGCTTGCGCAGTATAATTTAGGTTTAGTGTGCAAAATGTACATGTTTGCTGTATCTGTGGGTGTACATAGATTAAATGTCTTTTGAAATTCAGCATCAAACGCAGCAACTGCTATATGGTGTGTGCGGGTGAGAGCATGAGCCCTGGGCAAGGACGCAACAATAATGGATTGGAGATCGGCTGTGTAGTGGATGCTGCCAGTGGGTTGCTTACCTTTACTGCAAATGGCAAGGAACTGAGCACATATTACCAGGTACCTATTTCCTTGCTGACATCACATTTTTAGGGTTTTATGGAATGTTTATTCCATTAAAGGAAATTACTCTTTTTTTGGAAAGATGTTGATGTTGGTGAAATTGTCTTTATAAAGCAGATTTGAATAATTTTTTTAAAATGTGTTCATTCTGCCTGTTGATTCAAGTTTTAATAAGAATTGTGTCTTGAGACTTTGAAGGAAAAGGTGCTGTAAAACCCCAGGAATAAGCCCATAATAAATAAAAATACACTCTATAGCTATTTTTGGAAGATATTCAAAGTATGAGGGAAAATTCTGCAGTTATTTGCTGTGATTTATTCCTTAGTAATTTCAAAAATATATTATCTTAGAATTTCTTGTTATTTTTCAGTTCTTATATTTATTTGTTATTTTAGGTTGAGCCAAGTACAAAATTATTTCCTGCAGTTTTTGCACAAGCCACAAGCCCTAATGTTTTCCAGTTCGAGTTAGGAAGGATAAAGGTAAGTAAGAGAATTTACTTTTTTTTTTTTTTGTATTGGCATTCACAACCAACTGTATTATCAGGTTGAATTGGGTATTTTATTAGCATTGGGTACAGTTCACTCTCAATGTCTTCTACTTTAGACTTTCTTTTTAATGAGCCTTTCAACTCCTGAATACATACATGAGGGCAACAGTTCTCAAATTTTTTGCTTTCAGTACCCCTTCAACACTCCTAAAAATTCTTGAAAGCCTCCTTCCCTTCCCTTTAATCCCTTCCCCACCATGAACTTCTGTTTATGTGGATTATATTTCTCTTTACCATATTATAAATTAAGATATCTTAGCATTATTAGGAAAATAGGGGACCACACATTGAAAAAGGCTACATTGGAATACCATTGGCATTTCCAAGACCAAAAGAAGAACTAGTTTTATTGACCCGAAAAATTAAGTGTAACTATTGATAATGCTTAATTTTTAGAGAAAAGTTTATACATGAAATGCATCTGGCTTGAGAATTTGGAGAGTATTATAAAATCTAGAAACACTGGCTTTTCTTAATTATTCATTGATTTTTTGCAATTTTCAAATCACTAAGAGTAGGAAAAAATTGAAAACATAAAGGGCAGGACTGAATATGCATATTATTTTGTAGTGAATAGGAAGCTGGCTATTTTACAAGTCCCTACAGTGGCTAGGCAAATCATTTAGTCTCTCATGGCGCTAGGAAACTTTCTCTAAATCTGTAAATTGCAGGAGAAGGTGCTAACCTGTATTTGTAGTAATTTCTCTCACCCAAATGTCTCCTATATCAATGAAGTGTCCTCCACTATTTTCTGCAAAGTAACCAGTGATTTCTTTATTGCCAAATTTGATGACATTTTCTCAGTCTTCATCCATAATCTATTTATGTGTTTGACAGTATTTGACACCTGCTTCCTGTGGTTACTCTCTTCCTTAAGTTTTTGCAACACTGCACTCTCCTGGTTTTCTACCCACTTGTCTGACCACTCCTCAGTCTCTTTTGCTAGATCCTAATCTCAGTCATGCACATTAACCATGGATATTCTCCAAGATCTGCCCAATTCTTCTCTCAGCTCACATGAGTTCAATTATCATCTTTATGCAGATAATTCCCAGATCTATATATCTGACCCCAGTGTTTCTCCAGTCTTGTATCACCAACTGCCTTTTGAACATCTCAATTTGTGTTTCTCACAAGCATATCAAACTTAATATGTCCGAAACAGAACTTGTTATATTTTCTCTCAAATCCTCCCCTCTTCTCACATTTCCTGTTACCATCAAGAGTACCATCATCTTTCCAGTCACTTGGGTTTACAACCTCAGTGTCATCCTTGACTCCTCATTTGTACTCACACCATACATCCTATAAACTTTAATATATTAAAATTGCACTAAGATTTTTGGGATCTGCATTATCTCATCTTTTTGTTTTTAACCTTCTTATGTATGTCCTTTTCTTTCAACTTACACAGCCACCATCCTAGTTCAGGCCCTTATCACCTTTTGCATAAACTTTTGCAATAGTCTTCTGATTGGTTGTTCTACCTCAAGTCTTTGACCACTCTTGGCTACTAAAATGATTTTTCTGAAGTGCTCATCTCACCATGACACCCCCTATCCAGTAAATCTCAGTAATTTCTTATTACTTCTAAGTTGAAATATAATATCTTGTTTCCATTTAAAGACTTTGATAACTCGGCGCTGTTCTATTTTCCAGGCTTCTTATACTTTTTTTCCCTCTACACTGTCCATGATCCAGTTATCCTGGCCCATATGATATTCTTTTCATACACCACTCCCTTTCCCAACTCTGTTCCTTTTCACTGGCTTTTCCCCATGCCTGGAATGGCTTCCCTCTTCACCTCCAGTTCATAACTTCCTTGGTTTCTTTAAAGAATCAGATTATAGCCTAATTTCTGCAGGAGGCCTTTCCTAGACCTTCTAGTACTAGTCCCTTCCAAGTACATACATCTTGTATGCATTGACTATTGGCATATTGACTTCCCCATTAGAATGTAAACTTGTTTTGAGCAGAATCTTGTTCTTTTCCTCTCTGTTTATTCTTACCACTGGGTGTGGTGCTTGTACTTAGTAAGTGCTTAATGAGTCCTTGTTGACTGACTGATCCTCACAGCAACCCTTGAGGTAGATGATATTATTATCCCTATTTTATAGAAACTTTTAACTTTGCTAATTTAAACTAGTAGCCTCTTCTGGTCAGTGAAGTCTGGAATACTGAGCTCTAAATGTTTTTCATCATACATTCTTATCAGTTTGAAATTTTTAACCGTTTACCACAAATGTTTGTTACCTTTTAAAAAATTATTTACATATACTACTGTACTAATAATTAGATATATCATAAAACTTATTATAAGAGTCAATAAGAATTCCCTGGACCAGGGATAGGGAAACTTTTTGTGTTGGAAAGTCACATTAATATTTAGCTGGAAGGTCACATTAATATTTAGCTGTAATCAAATTAGACCATGCTCAAGAAACTTCACTTAGACATACTTAAAAATGTATATTATTTTATAAAAATCAAACAATAATTTATGTGCTTAGCAGTTTCAAAAAATGAAAAATGTTTGTTAATTTTAAAATTAACTAACTTTTTAATGACTATTTTGCATCTGTTTTTTGTTGGAAATTCTTTGATTTATTTGGTTGTGGCATGGAAGCCCATAGTTTCAGTTGATCCTCTAGATAGATATGAGTCATTTTTTACCTTAAGGGCATCTTGATTTGGGTTAGGTAGGAGAATGCAGATTTGTTGCAATAAATGGTTGAAAAGCAAGAAAGCATTTTTTCAGGTATGTTGTGAAAGGCGTGATTATTCTACTGCATTTTTCCATATTTTAGTTGGATCTTTCTTAGTTTCAAACAATGATTTTAAAGTGCCATTTACTGAGAACTCAATCAGTTCCATCTATAATTCTTTAGGTACCTTGGTAATATCAACTAGGTGAGGCTGAAACACTAATTTGAGTGTGATGTCATGATTCTCAAAGTCAGTGAACCTTTCATTGTATTCTCCAACTTATAGATCTATAACAACTGTGTCTTTTTCAAATGATTCATATATATCATCCTGCTCATCAGTGACCTTTGCTAACTGGAGAAAATGTTCATCAGAAATTTCCTTTTGAAGAAGTGTTTTGAAAAAAAATAGTTTTTAAAAAAAATACTTGGATTTTTTTCTACCTTATATCATATATAGATTTAACTTCACCTTGCAAAGAAATATTCAAGTTGTTTTGATTTGACATGGTATCACACAGAAATGCAGCATGCCCTTAGGAATCTTTTTTCAATAAATAACATCACTGATTCTGTTCTTCATAGAGTTTAACTATCTGTTCTTGCAGAGATAAAATGTTGGCTAGCACTTTTCCCTGTAATATCCAACACACTTTAGAATGATATGTCAAATCCACACTGAATATCTCATGGTTGAACTTAAGCATATTTCAAAACTGATGATGCCATGCTATATTTGCATGAATATAGTTAACAATACTTATAACTTGTTGCAAAGTGTCACTTAAAATAATAGCTTTAGCACAAATATTTTGCAAGATACAGTGAAAAGAAATGAGAGCATGTGGATCTATTAATTCTTTTTTTAATCTGTGAAATAACCCCTTCATATTTTCCTGTCATGGAAGGTGCACTATCTCTACATATACTCACTAAATGTACCAAATTCAGTTCAATTTCACAACAATTTATCTTAAAAATTGTTGAAGATAACTATTCTCAGTATTCTCTTAGCAAGAGTGCCCAAAACAAGTAACTCATCCTTCTGTTGTGACCCAAATGGAGTATAAAACCTGTACCAAGTCAGTATTATCAGTTGATTTATCCAAAGCAATCAAATAATATATATCCTCCATTTGAAGTATTACATAAAGTTGTTCTGTTAAGTAAATGGTTAATTCATGTTACCAATCAGTTATAGTTTTCCTTGAAAGAGGCAGTTGTTTGTACTTTGAAAAGTTATTGGGGTCTAAGCATCCTACAACTTTGACAATGCATTCTTTGACAATTTCTGCATCACTGAATGACTTCCCTTTTTAAAATTTCTGCAATACAGCCTTTTATGCCTCTTTCTTCAATTTAAAATATTTGCAGTCCTTATGAGTGTTATAATGCTGATAAGCATTGAATTTCTTTAATGTTGATATTGCAGTATCACAAAGTGTAATGCCAAGCAAAAGCAACTTTCAGGTCCTGATTATAAGCATAGTAATTCTCCATATATTCAGTAACAAATTAAGGCAAAACATTCACAGAAAAGAGAATATAAAAGTATAGGTTAGCTCAATCATTTAGTAAGTTCTCAGTTCAATCACAAAGTACAGAAGTCAAAATACTCTACCCCTGGGTAATCTCAATTGGAGATTAGTTTCCAATCATGAACAAAGTACATTCATTTGGTCAGTCACAAAGCACAAAGGCCATCCACCCCTAGGTCATGACTAGGCTACAGTATCATCACAGCAGTCAATACTCAAGGAGAGGCCTTTCCTTCATCTTGACCTAAGGCAAGTTCTCAACAGTTTCTGTTCTTGGGAAGACAAAGCTTAACAAAGACACCACAACATTTATGCACATTGCCAGCCTCCTCTTCAGTTGACTTTCTGCCTGTGAAATCAATCTAGGACCAACAAGGTCTGAGGCCTCTATCAA
>CM053586.1:252696114-252710127 GCA_028646515.1 Pseudochirops corinnae
TCTCTCTCTCTCTCTCTGCCTCCACGATGCTGCTCCCAAAAGTTCTTCTGGCCTCTCTCTGCTTGGGCCCCTCCATATACAGGGCACCAGCTCCTCCCAGTTCAGCCCCCTCTCGTCATGTCAACAAGTCCATCCCACTGTGGGATCCAAATTCCATTAGCATCACACAAAGTAAGCAATTGTCTTATCTTTAGCAGAAACAAGATAATATTGTATTTCCCATTCTTCATTTAAAAATCTGTTTTTTTCCTTCAGCATTCTCTTGGGCTGTTAGACAGAATTTTTAAAATGCTGTCGAGCTATGCAACTATTCACAAATTCCCCTTCAAACAGAAACAGTGCACTGTTGTCAAAAGCTGATAATAGATTGGAGTATTTGAACCTCCCTAAACTCTTGCCAACTGCCTTGGGCAGTAGTAGCACCAGCTAGGGGTGGGGGGAGAGGGATTAGTTAGAACTAAATAATGAGTATAGCAACTGTCAATTTAGCCCTTATGGTTTACTAATGTTCTAATTGTGCTGTTCAATCTGGGAGGATTATTTTGTTGAAACTTATTTTATTCTTTGGTATTTTAAATACATTCATTTAAAAAATAAAATAAAAATGTAAAAGATGGACAAAATGTATTAATAAAAATAAAAGGATTTGTTCTGTAAAATTTGGATTCAGTCAAAAGGCTGCTTTTAAGGACCTAGAAGTCCACATGTAACCTTAAGGCTACATGTTCCCCATCCCTGCCCTGGACCTTACTGCATCAGGGAAGAGTGAAATTGCTGGACCTGTCCTTTAAGAAAATTACTTTAGCAGCTGTGTAGAAAATTTATTAGAGAGGAAACAAGCTTGAGGCAGAAATTCTAGGGATGAAGATGCAGTATTCTAGGGATGAAGTGGAGAGGACATGAACAAAAGTGGTGGCTATGTGAGTGGAGAGGAGATATATATGAGAATCATGGAGGCAAAAACAAGATTTGACAACTGAATGGATGTATAGTAGGAGATAAAATAAGGAGTTGAAGACCATGTCCTCTAACTTCCTCTTCTTTTTCTCTCTCTATGCTCTTTCTCTTAGTGATCTCATCATCTCTCCTGGGTTTAATTATCGTAGCTGTTTGCTAGCACTGCCCTAGAAACTATGGTATGGGCTACACCATGGTAATGTCAGATTGAAGTATGGCACTTAAGCTCATGGAATTGTGGAGTAGTTTTGGAACAGTGAGAAAATAGAGGAAGCAAAGGTGAAGTTAGAGACTGAATCCACAGAGCCAGGAACTTAGCTACTCTTCCTTGACCTGTTGTGGTACATGATTGATGTAGAGCAGAGGAGCACTGGATGACTTTGGTACTATGAATGTTTACTCACAGGAATGATTAATAGAAAGATAAATGAAGTATTTATTAAGTGCTTACTATATGCCAAGCACTGAGGTACAAAAACAAGAAAACTACAGCCTGTTCCTCAAACCATGTGAGGCCAGACCTGACTTGTCCCAAGCTATTCACTCCATCTACTCTCAGGGAAAGACAAAGCATAAAGGGTATTGGGAAGTGGGGAAAATAGAATGAGGAAACCTGTGTATGAGCAGGGAAGGGCAAGTAGCCCATATGGATTCAAAGAAAGTCAGAAGGTGTGGATGAATTATTGTATACTCATCTAAGAATCTGGAAGTCACCTGGGAGACAGCAATACTGAGCTTTTACCTGGTGCTGAACCAGATATTGCAAGTACAAAAGCATGACCTATGGAAGAAGAAACAAACAAGGAATGTTTAGGAGCTTTGCCTTTGGGACCTTCTTTGGAATCTTGGCTCTGTTCTAGTCTGGCTTCCTATAGAAGTACCCCAAGGTGCTGCTATAGGCCATCTAGCTTCTGCTGGCCTGGCTTAGCCCCCAAACTTCTGCAGGGCCTGCCTTGCTGGATCCTGGCATGCATCCTTTCAGGGTTCCTGGAGTCTGTGTTTTAATGGTTCCTGTCCTACATCTTCTAGACCAGTCTCACTTTGACCCTTATCACTATCAAACTGTTGTAACTTCTGCTCATGAACTTATAGAGATTCTCAGGAATCTTACAGCCCCCCAAAACTGAGGAAGTTACCTACTTGGCAGCAGTGGCCATCAAGGAGACAATCTCCAGTTTGATGGAAGTTTAATTGTCACAAGGAGAGGGGGCTGTCTGCCTTCAGCCTGATTTCTCCATGTAGCCCTTCAGGAAGGGGCCTTTGATCTCAGAGTAGGTAAATAGTAGAGAATGGGTTCCTCCTGATCTTTTCTTGGAAATTACATATCCTTCTACCTGCTGGACACTGCCATGCTTTTGCTGTTCCTGGAGTAGTTCCAAATTGTCCTGCATCCTGAAGAGGTGATGCATCTCTAAGGCAGTCAAGTTTGCCCTGAAGTTATGTGAGTTTCCTGGACAATTTTGGCAGCTGGGAGAAGAGGCTGACTATGCTGATAGTTTTTCTTCTTGTTCCTCACCAAACAGTGGCATTCTATTCTACCTGTAACCAGAGGTGAAACCCTGGCTGTAGGACATAATGTAGGTGCTTCTGAAACTACTGGACGTATACCTTCATAAGAAAGAGAAGATCAGAGCAGCTCAAAGCAAGGAGGATGCAGCCACTGAGGGACCAGAAATAGGAAGCAGTCTTCTCACTCTATACCAAGAAGATAAATGCAGGAAGACCCAAGAAATCACTAAGTCAGCCTGAGGGCAATAAGGAGACACCTTATGCTACCAGCACAGAGAAAGAGATAAGGAAAAAGAAGTCAAATAAGCAAGTCATTACCTGGAGTGAATGGCATGGGGCCAGCCTATGTCTGGCCTCAAAGCACCTTGAGGATCAGGCTGTTGACACTGACACAGTGACTGATAAGGGAAGATGCAGAAACCTCAGAAAGTCCAGTGTCAGGCTGTTAGGGTTAAATAAGGAAAAGTCTCAATGGAAAGAGGAAATATGGGTCTGAGGGTACCATCACAGCTATCCCCTAGGGAGAAAATGCCAAAATGTCACTAGTGAATGGAGGTAAAGGCCAGAGGAAGTTGAAGGAGCCTAAGGGTAGTAAAGTAAGTTTTTACTATAACTTTAATAAACCAGTGTCTCTGCAGAAAATGTAAAACAAAATTACTATCCTAATGTAGATCTATATATCTAGTCTTTTTTTCCCTGAATGTCACTTGCACGTTACTAATTGCTAATAGGACATTTTAAACTAGATGTCCTTGAGATATCACACATTCAGAATATTGAAAACTGAATTCATTATTTTTATCCCAGAGCTACTCCTCTCCCAAGGTACCATCATTCTTTCAGTCTTTCTGGTTCTTAACTAAGGTATCATCCTTGTCCAGTGATTTTTTTAATTTCTGCTTTGAAACTATCTTTCATTACCTACTCTTTTTTCTCTACTCACCTAGCTATCACTATAGTTTAGACTTTCTTCATATCTTACCTAGATTATTACAACAGCCTCCTCATTGCTTTTCTTACCTCATAGCCCCACTGTAGTCTCTTTTCCATTGTTCAGGGTGGTTGAAGGCATGATGCCAGGCTTAGTAGGTGCTTGGTAAATGCTTGTTGATTGATTTAACTCATATCTGAACATCATGCAAGAAGACTTCTAGTTACCTTCTAGGAATCTTATAATTTATTGAGACATCGAATTATGCCTTTGAACTTTTTAGGAAGTTATTTTTTTCTTACATCAATCTCTGTAGGTTCTACCTTAGGTTTCTCTTTCTTCTTTCTGAGACCCAGCCAAACAAAACCCTATCAAAATTGAGAATCATTTTCTATATTAAATTAAATTAATATTAGTTATAAAACAAAGATAAAAATTTATAGCTTCTGTCCTTGGAGCCCTTATAGTCTGATAGCATTTGAGCCACAGCTCTGTCACAAACAGGCAGCTAGATGGCGCAATGTATACAGTGCCAGGCCTGGATTCAGAAAGGCTCATCTTACTAAGTTCAAATTTGGCCTTGACACTTACCAGCTGTGTGACCCTAGGAAGTCACTTAACTCAGTTTCCTCATCTGTAAAATTTACTAGAGAAGGAAATGGCAAACTATTCCAGTGTCTTTGTCAAGAAAACACCAAATGGGTTAGTGAAGAGTCTGACATGACTGAAAAATAAATGAACGACATCTGTCCCAAGCCATGTAGCTATAGTCAGATATCAGTTGACCCACTTTGAAAAGAAGGATAATACATGCACTACCAACCTCACAGTGTTGTGAAAAAATGTTCTTTGTAGAATATTAAACATTATGTAAATGTCAGCTACTGCTAGATTGTAGAATTATTGTAAATGATCTTTTCCTCTGCTTTGCTTTTCTCAGAATGTAATGCCATTGTCAGCTGGATTATTCAAGAGTGAGCATAAAAACCCTATCCCACAGTGCCCTCCACGCCTCCATGTGCAATTTCTCACACATGTTCTTTGGAGCAGGATGCCAAACCAGTTTCTTAAAGTGGATGTTTCCCGAATCAGTGAACGCCAAGGCTGGCTAGTACAGTGTGTGGATCCTTTGCAGTTCATGTCCCTTCACATCCCAGAAGAGAACAGGTTATTTTTGTTTGTTTGGTTTTTTTTTTTTTACATAAGAGTCTTGAACTTTTTGGAGGAAAATGTTTGTTATAAAAGGCAATAAAAATAAAATAAAATAAATACCCTTAATTACCCTTGACTGGTAAGACTTTTCTTTGAGTCAAATTGGAATTTGATTTTTCCAATGAAATGCTGAGTGAAAAAATTTAGTTTGTTTAAATTCAGTCTAACAAACATTTATTAACTGTGCTGGAGACTCAGAAAATGATTGCTGTCATTTTACCTCTAATATCTCTAACAACATATATAAAATAAACAAGTACCTGCTGTGATAGAAGAGACAAACTCTGGGTTAAGGTCTAGGATTGAAAAGAAAAGATGTGAAGTAGTACATCTGTTTTCTTTTGATTGAGCAACTATAGCAGACAATCTCATTTTCAATAACTTTAGAACTTGGGTCTCTTTTAGAGTTTTTATTTCATAAAACTTTTTTTAGAAGTATTACCACGAGTCCACTCTTGTATTAAATAATTATCTTTGGAGGTTTATGTATACTCTTGTTGGAGCCAGGTACATTACTGATGTCCCTTTATTTTGAATACTAACACTTTTCTTCAGTTTTGAAATTCTCATGATTTTGCTTATTTCAATTTGGGGTAAGTGTTAATGTCTGTGTAAGTGTATTTTAATTAGAGTAAGATATTTTTTATATGATAGAAGCGTAAATCACAAACATATTTTCCCGCCTCTGGTAAATAGAGTCTGAATTATCCTGGACAAATCATCAAACCTCCCAGTGCTCTAGGCCCCTCTCTGAGATTACAAATGACAGAGAAAATTCTGACCCCTATTGGGGGAAGAAGTTTCCTCATTGGGATTTTCCAAGTGAATTGAGATCTCAGTGAGATCAAAGTGTCTTTCTCCAACCCTATGTTCCTACCTCATCTGTATTTTGTTTAATAATTCAGTTAATAAAATTAAAATTTTAAAAATGATTTTTTTTATAATGAATTAAGTTGTTTCTTACAGTGTAGAGTGTGATAAAAACCATTGAAGTTTAGAAACTCAGACCCTCTCAGCTCAATTTTTGGTTTTCTAAAAGGAACCATATAGTATTCAGATTAGTTCTGGATGAAGAGCAAAGATTCCACTTTAGGCAGAGTTTGGACATATGTAATAGGTATGTTATAATAAAGAAGATGCAGATTTGCTTCCATTTGTCTGGCTACCAAAAGGGCTTAGAGTAGACATTGACTAAATTTATTCTTTAACTACCTTCAGATGCATTTTGAAAATTCATTTCAATAAACATTTCACAAAGTGCATATTATGTGAAGAACACTAATCACTAGGAAAAATATGAGTATTGGCTAAGATGTAGACTCCACCTTCATGGAGGTTGAAGTCTAGCAGGGAAATAGGTATGACATATGCACAAATAACTCTTAATATGTCAGTGATAGCATATCTCTTAATTAGTGAGAAGGTGACATTTTTCGAACAGTACCTGGGCTATTTCCTTTTGTAAAAAAAATGCATCTTTTATAATATGGGCAAATACTCTTTAATATATTGTTTTAGAAGTTTGAATTTTCATTGCTTATTAAAAATAGTGACCTCAGCTGCTGATATTGAAACTATATTAATATCTACATAAATAACTTTATATTTACTGTTCCCATATTTTTTCTCTAATGCATAATTTTAAAATATTTTTCTTTAAGCTCGTTGCTAATACCTATAACCTTTTACAGATCTGTAGATATATTAGAATTAACAGAACAAGAGGAATTGTTGAAGTTTCACTATCATACCCTCCGCTTGTACTCCGCTGTCTGTGCTCTTGGGAACAACAGAGTGGCCCATGCCTTATGCAGCCATGTGGACGAACCCCAGCTTCTCTATGCTATCGAGAACAAGTACATGCCAGGCCTTTTGCGCACAGGATATTATGATCTGCTGATTGACATTCACCTTAGCTCCTATGCTACAGCCAGGCTGATGATGAACAATGAATTCATTGTCCCCATGACAGATGAGACAAAGAGTATCACCCTTTTCCCTGATGAGAACAAAAAGCATGGCCTCCCAGGGATAGGCCTCAGCACTTCCTTGCGGCCAAGGATGCAGTTTTCGTCCCCTAGTTTTGTGAGTGTTAGTAATGAGTACTACCAATATAGCCCTGAATTCCCACTGGACATCTTAAAATCCAAGACCATACAGATGCTGACAGAAGCAGTTAAGGAGGGCAGCCTCCATGCTCGTGACCCAGTAGGGGGGACCACTGAATTCCTCTTTGTACCTCTCATTAAACTTTTCTACACCCTACTAATCATGGGGATATTTAATAATGAGGATTTGAAACATATTTTGTGGCTGATTGAGCCCAGTGTTTTTAAAGAGGCTGCCAATCAGGAGGAAGAGAATGAAGTGCTAGAGAAGGAACTTAGCACTGAAGACCCAGTGCTGGACAGAGGAATTGAAGAAGAGACCAAAGGAGAAAAGATACCCAAGGAAGGATTGCTTCAAATGAAACTTCCCGAGCCTGTTAAATTGCAGGTAATTTTATAGAATTTAGGAAAATTTCTCTGAAATTCTCCCCATATGATTTAGAATTTTTATTTTAGCCAAACTCTCTTGTAATAGATTGTCAAAATTCTGATGTATATTTGAAATCTTGTGTGTGTGTATGTGTGAATGTGTATGTATGTATGTATATATGCATGTATGTATGTATGTATGTATGTATGTATGTATGTATTACACCAATTCTTTGTCAGGTACTGTAGAAACAAAAACAAAGATGAAACAGACTATGCCTTGAGATATCTTACTGTCTAGGCAGGGAAGAATGCATTATACATATAGAGGTATAAAAATATACATACAAAGTAGATACAAAGTAATTTTGAAAAAAGGCACTAGTAATTGGGAAATCAGAAAAGACTTTATATGGAAGGTAATATCTGAGTTTAACCTTGAAGGAAATTAGAGAACTCTAATAATAGGTGTAGGTTGAGGAGAGATCAAATCCTTGGTATGGAGGGACAGCCAGTGCAAAGGCCCAGACATCGGCCTTTGCACTGGCTGCCTCCCCATGCCTAGATGAGAAGTGGAGTGTGGAGTATGAGACACAGTAAGAAGGCCAGCTTAGCTGGATTGTAGTATACATGAAGGCAGGTTTGGCTGGATTGTAGTAGACATGAAAGCAAGTAATGTGTTTCAGGGCTGAAAAGGTAGATTTGGGCCAGGTTGTAAAGGGATTTAAATGGCAAAAACAAATTTATATTTGATCCTAGAAGTTAAGTTCATATTTTAATCATGCAAGATGGTATCATACCTGAAATAGGCAAGTAGTGACATTTAATTTCATTAATAAGTGTAGAAAGAGAGGAACTTTTATCTTCTCTGATGCTCTAAAACTGTCAAGGTTTCTTTGTTACTGTTTTTTGGGAAAAGGCATCAGGAAAATGACAAAAAATATTCTTCGTAATCCTCTCTTATTAATGATTCCTATTTTTCTTCCTGTAGCTTTGGAAAAAATTATTGCTAGATATGTTAGCTAGTTGGAAATACATAAAGATAGGATATATCTTCCCATTCACAGAAATACATTACTTTTTTAGATGGCACATTTGTTTTGCACAAATATGTGTAAAATTATTACCTAAAAGCTGTCTTAATATATTGCAAGTACCTTCTATAGGGTTCATTATTCTGTTCTAATTTCATCTCCAGATACAATGTGATATTTTGCTTAAAGAGCTTCTTCTATGTATTAATATCACAATTGCTGTTGAATGACACTAAATAGTTTTATGAACTTGGACAACATCAGTCTATGAGTAGGCAGATCTCTACCTTATGGGCTGTAATGTGTGGGTATATAGTTTTATGTATTACACATGTATGTGGTTTTATGTATGTACACATATATGTATGCACACATACACATGCATATAATTACACACATATGCACTTCAGCTATACATAAAATCCATACAATAGTTTTAATTTTTATAAAGGAAGAAATTATATATCATGGTCTTGCTTGTCTTTTCAGATGTGTCTTCTACTTCAGTACCTTTGTGATTGCCAGGTACGGCACAGGATAGAAGCCATTGTTGCCTTCTCAGATGATTTTGTAGCTAAGCTTCAAGATAATCAGCGTTTTCGATATAACGAAGTTATGCAAGCCTTAAACATGTCTGCAGCATTAACAGCTAGGAAAACAAAGGAATTTCGATCTCCACCTCAGGAGCAGGTACAGTCCAGCCAGCTGAAATGAAAATTCCTCTTTTCTACCCCTGGTATAGTTCATTCAGATCTTTGTCATGAGGAATCAAGCTATACATTATGTAAGGTGCTTTGTGCTCTGATGTAATAATTCCTTCACATTAATTTTGTCTTTGGGGTTGTAGTCTTGTGTTCTTGCAACGCTTGCCTTTTTGAGGCTTTACTTGTTATGAACACAAATTAAAGTCCTTCTTTAATCTTGCAGAGAAAATTTTGGGCACAACTTTGCAACAGGACTTAACGAAAATTAGTGCGTTCTGTTGATGTTGTCATGGAAACTGAGAAGAGGCACAATGAAACAAATCACATTTGCTTATGTCGTTGTTGAGTTTTTTCAGTTGTATTCAATGCTGCATGATCCCATTTGGAATTTTCTTGGCAAAGACACTGGAGTGGTTTGCCATTTACTTCACTAGCGCATTTTATGGATGAGAGACAGAGGCAAGCCAGGCTTAAGTTATTTGCTCAGGATCACACAGTGTCTGAGGAGGATTTGACCTCAACAAGTTGAGTATTCCTGTTTCTCAGCCCAGTGCTCTATCCACTGTGCTACCTAGCGCCCCTTGGTTATATTACTGAGTTTAAATATTCTAAAAGTTCAAATGACTTCAGCAGATTGGAATTAGGGGGGAAAAAAAAGCTAATGCCATATGAACACTCTTCAGTATTATGAAGCTTTGAAATAATTTGAGCTTGTGTGATCTTTTTTATTAGCTGGAATTCCTTGTATATGCAATAGATTTTGAAAATTCTTAATCCTTTACGTGGTCAAAAGATATTTCCTTGTTTTTCCTTTGAAGTTTGTTTCCTCATATCTATTCTAAAATGTTTTAGGAGATTGTTCTCTCTTTTCACATTTTATCTTTTATCTTCCTTTCTGTCAGATCAATATGCTCCTGAATTTTAAGGATGAGAAAAATGAATGTCCATGTCCAGAAGACATTAGGGACCAACTCTTGGACTTCCATGAAGATTTGATGACACATTGTGGTAATGTCGTATTCTTTCTTCATACCCCTGTACCTAACACAGATTTGGCACTTAATTGCTTATTGATACTAGTAGCATCACTTTATATAAACAGATTTCAAAGTTAATATATTTTTAAATTTTTTACAATTCTAATGATTATGTATGGTTTAGTGAAAAAGATATATTTTCTTTCAATTGCTATTTTAATTGGGAAGAATATAATAGCTTAGCTTGCAAGATAATTCACTCAAATTTTCATTTTTTTTCTTTATACATAATGTAATATTTTCAAGGGTCATTATTTTAATTCACCATACTTTTGCTTCAAAATTTTGAATTTTATTGTAAAATTATACCGCAATTTTCCCTAAACAGTTTTTAGAAACTCAGTTAAATACACTGACCATCAAGATTGTTAGAAGTAATCCCAAGGTATGGGTAGATAACATCATAATTGTATTTCATCTGCTTTTGGTACTTATTACTGGAATTTGTTTTGTAAATATTTCTTTTATGAGGAGAATGTTGGATATTCATACTTTACTCTTATCCCTTTTCTCAGTATTACAACCTTATCTCTCATGAGATTTAGAGCAATATTTTTGTCCAGAGTTGTGATGTTGTTAGGTTGGGGAATTCTCATATGGAAACTCCCTCCATTGATACAGATTGGTAGCTTAATAGTAGAAAAGTTAAGAAATATATAGATAGCATTGATTTTGTATGTATAAGGCAGACTTGCTGCCTACTCTTTGATATATGTTGTTATATGTGTATTAATTCAATGATTGATTCTGGACCATAAATTCTCTATGTACTGTTCCCCACCCCTGCTGCTGCATGAGCTTCAGGAGTTCTACAGCTGCTGATGTGACCCTGTGTGGAATACAAGGAGACTTATTATTCCTATTTTTAAGGTTGCATTGGGGAGATGGGTTTCTGTGATACCAAGTTAAAACTTGGAACTCATTTTCTCCCTGAAAGGTTGCTATAAATTCTAGTTAGATTTTATAGTGCTCTTAATGCCATAGCTGAGCCTTATTA
Organism: Pseudochirops corinnae; assembly: GCA_028646515.1. NCBI lineage: Eukaryota > Metazoa > Chordata > Mammalia > Diprotodontia > Pseudocheiridae > Pseudochirops > Pseudochirops corinnae. The sequence continues at coordinate 252,706,973 of CM053586.1, forward strand.
TGAAAAAAAATAGATTTTTTATGGGCTATCCCAGGAACTGTTTATAATGTTGTTTCTACCAGAATATATATTCTAAATTTCAAACAGTTTATTTTGAAATGAATTTCTGTGAAACATATTCTTCAGCATATTGAAAACAGCATTTCATTCTGTGTCTGTATGTGTCCATAAACCTTTTAGAAGTGGGTTGCAAAATAACTGACCACTATTCTTAGCTGCTGGTGGTGAAATGGAGGGCAGGAGCTAAGGAGTATTGGAAGCACCTGTAAAGGCAAGCAAAATGGGTTTTTTTACTGAGTTGAATTCTAGCCAATCAGAGACTTGTATGTGTACTGAGTTTTATCCAGTCAGATATAGGTATTGAATTCTAGTCAATCAGATGTAGGTATTGAGTTTTAGCCAATCGGATACTGACTAGAACTATATATAAAGAGAGCTGGTGGTGTGAGAGAGCAGGCATCAAGGGAGCCAATGTTGAGAGGGCGAGTCAGTGTTGAAAAGAAGGAAATGAAGAGAAGAGACCTCTAAGAACTGAGAGGAGACTTTTGAGAACTGAGAGGAGACCTCTGAGAGCTGAGAGAGAGTAAGGCAGAGCTGAGGAGAGAGCTGAGGCAGAGCAGGTAGAATGGGGTTTTTGCCTAAGGGAGCTTGTTTGTGGGGAGGCCTGATAGAGGGAAGGCTTGGGGATGGCAGTGCTTTCTGCATTGGTAATATATACCAACTTCTTTATTGCTATGGTGGATTTGGCTTTCTGCTATATGAATAAATATCCTGGTTTTGTCTTTGATGAAGAGAATCTTTTATATCTTGCTATTCAAACCTGGACATATGCCCATATATTCATAGTGGCTATTGTGGGTATCACATTGGCCATATAGGAGCCTCTTTTAAAACACTTGCCATATATGTTCCAAAAATTAAAGATTCATTTTATTTGCCTAGCTCCTCCTGTAAAATTAAAATGTACCCCAGATTTTTAAGATTGTCTTTCATGGATCCTTTATTGTGAATTACTTAAATTGGATAACCAAACTTCTTTCTTACTAACATATAACTGAATTCAACTGAATTACTGAAAGGCAAAGAAATCAACTGAAAGTTGATTGGTAGAGAGGAGATGTGAGGAATAATTTTGAAGACTGGAGGGGAATAGACAAAATTGGAGCTGGAGGAGCCAGAAGGTTCTGGACTCTTTGTAGGTAGGGGTGAAATAGGTGCCAGGATGTGGGGAAAGGGTCCAGAGTCAGGGTTGGCAGAGAATCATTAAACATGGTACCAGTAGCACCAGTTTATATATGGTTGAGGAACATCCTAGAATAATGGTAGGATCTTCTGCCTGATTCACATTGTCTGCTATAATTCTGAACTTACAGGTGATTTTCATAGCAATAATGATAATAATTGACCTTGATATAGCACTTAAAAGTTTCTTAAGTGCTTCCTCTTTTGATATCAAGAAAATCATAGTCATAAGAGAGTCAAAAATCTGCAGGTGAATATCATACCCTAAAGAGGCAACGATGTGACTTAGGCTAGTATGATTTCACAGTGGGAAGGTTCCATAGGTGCATATTCCCTGCCCTAAAGTTTTGATCATAATTTTGAGTGAGGGATGTGTTCCATGCTGGTAAAATTCATTTTCACCTAAAATAGATAGCAGGGTCTGCAGCTAGTTTCTGTTTGCAAAAGATACCTTATTTGTATTTCTCTTCTGGATTTTATATTTTAGGAATTGAACTGGATGAAGATGGTGCTCTGGATGGAAATAGTGATTTAACAATTAGAGGACGACTGCTTTACTTGGTAGAAAAAGTGACATACCTAAAGAAGAAACAAACAGAGAAACCAGTTGAAAATGACAGTAAGAAGCCCTGTAAGCAGTATTGGCTGACAGTGATTAAGAAAATAAATAACATAATTATTTTTTAAAATGAAATTTCAGTTTCTCATAAGAGCTAACCTTCAGAATTTAGTTAACTTCTAAAAGAGTAGACTGAAGGGTCAGCTAAGGCTGACTTCAAGCATGAGATGATTGTAAAATAACCTTACAACAATCAACTGAAATATTAGTTTTGTTTTCTCTTTTCCTTCTGCATGTTTTCAACTTTTGTAACAATGTAGTAAAATAGATTGCAGACTTTTAAGACCTGTTGTTAATTTTGTCAGTGAATTGGGCTGCAAGAATAATGTTCAATAAAATGTAGACATTGTTCTTATAAATTTTAATATTTTGAAAGTCTCACAGACCATGACTGATTTTATTTTTCAAAAAAATGATAAAAGTTTGTAGGTTCATAATGTGCTTTTTTTTTTAGCATATATTTCACTTTAAAAATAGAATATATGACTCTAGAAGGAGAGAGAAACAAGGAAAAATGAATCACTTGCTTTCCTCTCTCTTGGGTAACAGGACCTTCCAGAGACCCAAATTAATCATATTAGAGACTAATCAGAGATGATGGGAACTCTCTGATATTGACTTTAATAACTCTAAAAGACTTCCATCATCTTTTTTGTTGTTGTTGTTCTCTGCTGTGCACTTTTTTACTTTGTTCTTTTTTCCTTTCCCCCCATTTTTTAAAGATAATAATTAACTTTGCAGGATATGATATTTTTGGCCAGAGCTCCAATTCTTTTGCTCTTCCATATGTTGTGTTCTAAAACCTGTGGCCCTTTAATGTCTCTGCTGATAGGTCTTGTATGATTCTAATTGTAGCACCATCACATTTAGATTGTTTTAATCTTGATGCTTTTAATAGTTTTTCCTTGAGCTTGGGGTTTCAGAATTTGACTATGATATTCTTGTGAGTTTTTCTCATACGATCTCTTTTAAGTGGTGATAGATGGATTTTTTCTGCTTTTACTTTCTTCCTTGTTCTAATACTTCAGGACAATTTTCTTTAATTATTTCTTGTATTATTGTATCAAGTCACTTTTTTGATCATAGCTTTCACTGAGTCCAATTATTTTTATATTTTCTCTTCTTGATCTGTTTTTTAAATCTGTTGTTTTTCTTATAAGATGTTTCATTTTCTCTTCCATTTTTTCATTATTCATATTTTGTTTAATCATTTCTTGATATCTTATAAACTCATTGACTTCACTTTGCCTAATTCCAATTTTCAAGGTATCATTTTATTCCTTAAGATTCTTGG
>CM053586.1:252710627-252745116 GCA_028646515.1 Pseudochirops corinnae
ATACATATGAAATCATATCTTCATAGGTATACTCTGTAACTGGTTCAAGAGTCCTTCATTATTAGATAGGAAACCAAGGTGGAAAAAATGAAAACACTTTTCAGATGCCCTTTCCTTAATCACCTCTTCATTTTCCAGGTCTTCCTTTTTCTTCTCATTCCTTTGTCTTCTATGGGCCAACAGTGATGAAACATAGTCTGTGCTCCTAAGGCCTTCAGTTTTTTGCCCAGGATTTCATAATCTTTTTAAATTTCTAGGTTCTTTCTTATGGTATCATTTGCCCTGATGGACATTCCCCAGAAGTGTGTAGTGAATGTCAGGCTTGACCGATCTTGGGATTTTCCCTGACCCTTGCTCTGATAAGATAAAAGACTTCTGCTGGTAATATTGGTTCAGTAAAGAACTCCATCAGCATTTCACAGTCACCAACTATCACTTTTAGTGAATGAACCCTACCATAATGGCACGTATGTATTCCTATCCTCATTCTTCAATATAAAACCTACTCTTTCTCTTTAGAATATTTATTTGGATTTATTTGAGAAAAGAGATAACAACTCATTCTACATAGAAAATAACTATTAAAAACAGAATCCCAGAATTATTGAATTTTAGAATTGGAAGGAATGTCAGCGTCCATATAGTTCAACCAATACCTGCAAGGGATGTCCACTGTAAAATATCCTTCAAGTGGTCATCCACTCTGTGTTTGAAGACCTCCAATGAGAAAAAGCCCCTGACTTCTTGAGACAGCCCATCCCACCTAGGGAGAGCTATAATTACTTTATTTTTTTCTGTCATCAAACTTAAATTTATCTCTTTATGACATCTATAGCTTGGGATTTGGCCTTTTAGGAGCAAATGAAACAAGACTAATTCCTTTCCAATATGATAGCCTTTCATATCCTCAAAGTCTCCTATCATCTTTCCCTTGAGTCTTCTCTTATACAGATTAAGCATTCCTAGTTCCTTTAATCTATTTTCATATGACATAGATTCAAGGCCCTTCACCATACTAGTTTCTCCCTTCTGGACATTAATCCATCTTATTAATATTTTTCTTAAACCATGGCACTGAGAACTAAACAGAGTACTCCAGATGTGGCTACACTGTGGCAGAATACAAAAAAGATTGCCACCTCCAAACTATGCCTCTCTTAAAGAAGTCTCACATACATACCATTCATTCTTTTTGGCTGTCACATTATACCACCTATTTGTATTGAATTTACAGATCACTAAAACCCTTAGATCATGTGTCGAAGACTAATTTGTAGCTCTTGATTGTTGGAAGTCTTTCCTCCCCTTTGGTGGCTAATCAAATTCTCTTTTGGCATGCTGTAGTTTCTACTATGCTTAGGACTCTTTGTGAATATGTGAATCTGTGTTCTTGACTTCCATTGCAACCACTACCATCAGCTGACCCAAAGATGCTCCTGGTTCACTGATAGGAATATGGAAAGTCCAGCATCCTCCAGACCATTCAAAGCTCTCAGGGGCTTCCACTAGGCAAAGGAGAAGAGAGACAGGGAGAGGAAGGGCAATAGGGGAAGAAGACATAAGCCTAAACTGAAACCAATAGGGTGACTTGATTAAGTAAATCATTGAAACCTCCCACTCCCACCCCGCTTTAAAATATGTATGTGTATCCTTTGATTGCATTTTACTAAATTTTCAGCTCAAAACACTTATAAAAAATGCAATTCATTTTCTTTCTTAGCTCTCTCTCCAGGCCAGGGCTCTTGACTCAATAGCCAAGCCCTACCTAGACCAAAGAACACATTTTTTTTCCCCTTTGAGACCTATCTGCTATGCCTACTAACATATTCAACCATAACCATGCTCCCTTATTTCTCTTGCTTTCATACTTTATATACTTTTTTCCCCTGTTTTTTAAAGGAAATTCTTACCCTTTTATATCTCTATTTAAGCTCTTTAACTAAGTCTAGGGGTTTACATTATGTATTACTTATAATATCTAATTACTGTAAGCCATAGCTTAAGTTAATGGTTCCATTTAAGGAGATGATAGCTAACAATTTTCTTAAACACCAAAATATTCTTTGCAGAAACAGAACATTATAAAAAAAATTAATGTGAAAATTTGAAAAGTGGCTTGAACTTGTTACCTTATTCCATCTAACATCATAGATTCTGTAAGCTCTTTTGAGGTACTTACCTTGGGTAATTAATCATATTTTATTGCTTTTGGCCAAAGACTTACTTAATGAGCCCCTTCATGAAAGAACTCAAGGCAAAAACACGAATTTTGAATGAAAATGGATTGAAATTGATCAGAACACAAAGTCACATCCTGAGTCTATTACTGTGTTAATGTTTGGATACCTTAGATTCTTGTCATATTATTGAGATTTTTATATCTTTCCTACTTCTTTGTCCTATGATTTGATTCAAAAAAAGAAACATGTTTAGTCATATTTTAACCAAAAGCTTTGTATGATTATTTTTATCAACAGAGATTCCTGACACTTTATGTATATTGCATTAATTTCAGGTAGTTCGATACCTGGCAGGTTGCGGATTGCAGAGCTGCCAGATGCTGGTTTCCAAGGGCTACCCAGACATTGGGTGGAATCCAGTTGAAGGGGAAAGATATTTGGACTTTCTAAGATTTGCTGTCTTCTGTAATGGTATGCATCTAAATTTAGGATGGAGGTGGGGAGGACATTTTGCATTTAAATTGTTATCGAATTTGTTGTTGAAAACATGAATATCTTAGAAGTTTTATAAGGTGAAAATAATTTGGTATAATAGATATTTAATATGAACATAGATATTAATTTATTTTGTACACTAGTCTTTATCTCCTACAGAACTAGGTGGTAAAGTGGATAGAGTGCCAAACCTGAAGTCATGAAGACTTACCTTCCTGAGTTCAAACCTAGACTTAGACACTTTACTAGCTCTGTGACTCTAGGCAAGTCACTTAACTCTGTTTGCCAAGGAAAAAATAATACAGCAGCAAAGAACAATAAAGGAGGTAGCACAATGGATAGAGTGTTGGGCCTAGACTCAGGAAGACCTTAGTTCAAATCTGGCCTCAGACACTTACTAACTGTGTGACCCTGGTCCAGTCAGAACCCTGTTTCCTTTAGTTTTCTCAGCTGTAAAATGAGCTGGAAAAGGAAATAACAGACCACTCCAGTATCTTTGCCAAGAAAACCTCAAATGGAGTCATGCAAAGTCAGACACAACTGAACGACAATTTGTCTCTTACGATATTTATATTGTGTTCATAGCTTAATTACTAACAGTCAAATTGATTTCTAAAGTAGAATGAATTATTATACTTTTAATCATTTCAGTTAAGATGCCCAAGTTCTGATAAAACCCTCACAAATTAATCCATTTCAATTTCAAAATTTGATTCTCATCAAAGATTCATGATGTTGAATGGTTTATGCTTCTTTAATGCTTTTTTTTACTTTTCAAATTGATGATGCAAAAAAGATACTGATATTATCAGGTAAAGACTAGTATTGCATGCTTCATATACACACTTTTGAAAAAATGACCATGGTTCATTTATTTTTGTTTTTCATTTTTGAATTTATATTTATTTTCAGATCTATTTGTAATTCATCATTTTTCATTTAAAAAAAAAGCACATTCTGGGTAAAGATAAATAAATATTATCTCTTTGTAACTTTCATTACTTGTGGTTTTACCCTCTGGGAACAAATGGGACAAGACTAATTCCTTTCCAACATTATAACCTTTTGTATCCTCAAAGACTGTTATCATCTTCCTCCTGAGTCTTCTCTTATCCACTTTAAACATGCCCATTTCCTTCAGTCTATTTTCATATGACATAGATTTAAGGCCCTTAACCATACTGATTTCCCTTATCTGTATGTTCTCCATCTTATCAATATTCTTCTTAAACTATGTTACCTAGAACTAAGCAGAGTACTCCAGATATTGCCATACTGGGTCACAACACAAAAGAACCATAACTTTCTATCTATACCTCTTTTTTTATGAATAACATTTCCCCATTATATGAAAAACAATTTTTAACTTTTTAAAAATGTTTTGAGTTCCAAATTTTATCCTTTTCTCCTTCCTCTCTCCCCTCCCTTAGTTGGTAAGTATTTATTTGTTATACATATATCATCATGTAAAACATTTCCGTATTAGTCATTTTGTGTAACAAGACTTGACCAAAAAGAAAAGGAAAGGAGAAAGAAAGGAAGGAAGAAAAAAGAAAGGAGAGAAAGAAACAAAGAAAGAATGCAAGTGAAAAATAGTATGCTTCAGTCTGTAGTCAGATAACTGTAGTCAGTTCTGTCTCTGAAAGTGGATAGCATTTTTCATTTTGAGTCCTTTGGGATTGTTTTAGATTATTGTATTGCTGAGCATAGCTAAACCATTCACAGTTCTTCATCATACAATATTGCTGTTACTATGTACAGTGTTCTCCTGGTTCTGTTCACCTCATTATACGTCAGTTCATGTAAGCCTTTCCAGGTTTTCTGAAATTATGCCTTTGTCATTGATGAGGTGCAGGCTCTGGGAACCACCTTGAGCTCTCCTTAAATCTTCCCACTGAAGCATTTGCCTGAGGCCATAGACCTTTCTTTTTGGCTCTGTCCAAACCTTTGTTGCTAGCTCGTCCCTTCATTATCTAGCTAGCCCCCACCCTTGATCCTCCCAAAATGCCTATGCCCAAATCTGTTACACCCTTGAATTGGCCTAGCCCATCATTGTCATAGCCATCTCCAGGTAACCTCCAGCAACTTCCCACACTTAATCACTCATTACTAGAGTCTGACCTCATTGATTCCTCCTGAAGACCCTCTCCAAACTCCTCCCTTCGACCACCCCTGGATTCCTCCCACAACCTTTCTGTATATAAGACCCCATCTTGCCTTCATGTGGTGTGAGAGTACCATAGAATTTTCTAGCAGACACTTACTCTGTATCAGATGATTCTGGCCCATTTGCCCAATGCAAGCATCACAGATACTGAGGCTCCTTAAGAGTCTACCCACCATGGCAAACTTTTAATAAATTTTGCTTTTCTTTGGCTGAGAGAAGACTTAAGTCAAATTCATTTGGCAGGACCTGGCGTGTTGGTATTTTGGGGTCTCGAGCACCCCTAACCCTATACCTCATCATTTTATGGTTCCCATACCTCATCATTTTTATGGTAACCTCTTCATTCATTTCAGTCATTTCATATAACACAATGATATACCATTACACTAAAATATCACAACCTTTTTAGCCACTCCCCATTTGATGGGCATCCCCTAAATTTCCAATTCTTTGCCACCACAAAAAGAACTGCTATAAATATTTGCATACAAATAGGTTCTTCCTGTCTCCTCCCGCCCCTTTTTTAATGTCTTTGGGATACAGACCTAGCAGTGGTATTGCTGGAACAAAGTACATGTACAGTTGTTTTACAGCCCTTTAAGCATATTTCCAAATTACTCTCCTAAATTATTGGATCAATTCATGACTCTATCAAGAATGCATTAGTGACCCAATTTTCCATATCCATTCCAACATTATCATTTTCCTTTTTTTGTCACATTAGTTAGTCTGATTGGTGTGAGGTGCTATCTCAGAATTGTTTTAATTTGCATTTCTCTAATCAACAGTGATTTATAGTATTTTTTGTCACATGACTATAGATATCTTTGATTTGTTCATCTGAAAAATACCTTTTCATATACTTTGACCATTTGCCAGTTGAGGAATGATTTGTATTCTTGTAAATTTGACTCATTGTTCTCTCTATACATTTGAGAAATGAAGCCTTTATCAGAGATACTTGCTGTAAATTTACCTCCCATTTTTCTGCTTTTCTTTTAATTTTGGTTGCATTGATTTTGTTTGTACAAAAATTTTTAATTTTATAAAATCAGAATTATTTATTTTACATTTTGTAATGCTCTCTATATCTTATTTGGTCCTATATTCTTCCCTTATCCATATATCTGACAGGTAAACTGTTCTATACCCTCCTAATTTTATGCCTTTATAAAGAATCCCCAGATAGCTCTTTTTGGCTGTCACATCACTCTGCCTACTTGTGTTGAAGTTACAGGCCATTAAGACCCTTAGGTCATGTCTCAAAAAGCTGATTCATACCTCTTTTTTGTTGGGAGTCTTTTTCTCCTTTTTCAGACTTTAATCAAAAATAGATAAATTGTTAGCAAATAATAAACATTTACATTTGCTTTTTTTCCCCAATATATGTTTCTAGGGGAGAGTGTGGAAGAAAATGCAAATGTTGTGGTCAGATTATTAATCCGGAGGCCTGAGTGTTTTGGTCCAGCTTTAAGAGGGGAAGGTGGCAATGGTCTTCTTGCAGCCATGGAAGAAGCTATAAAAATAGCAGAGGATCCTTCTAGAGATGGCCCATCACCTACTAATGGATCCAGCAAAACCCTGTATGTCTAAAGAGAGGTTTTTCTTAAATATATTTTCATGGGTAAACATGGTAGTTGACTTCCATCAAATTAAAAGTAATTTATTTTCTTTTAATTTCAATGACAACTAAGAACTCAGAATTTCTTCCCCATTTAAGTGTTAGTTTGTGAGCATTGGAGGAAACCTTGAAGATAGTATTTGAATGGGTACCCATAAGCCTGGAGTTTGGATGTCCAAAGGGTGTGAATGTATGAGTGAATACAAATCATTTATTAAATATTAACTATGTACCAAGCACAAGTGCTGAGGACATAAATACAAACATAAAGATAGGCCCAGCATTCAAGAAATTTACATTCTAATGAGAATTACAAAAGAAGGGAGTCACTACTAGGAAATCACAAAAATAAAGGGTAAAACAGTAGAGAGATCCATTTAACACACCCCTACCAGAGGAAATGACTGATTATAGATCTCAGAGAAAGAGATTGGGGGCTAATACTTGGTAAATGAACTAATTGCTCATTACAACTCAGAGAACTGTTGCCTCAGACAGTACTCATTGATCTTCTGTTTTCTGTTTTCTTTAAAAAATAAATAAAAGTGATTTGACAACAGAAGAAGATGATACTATCCACATGGGAAATGCCATAATGACCTTTTATGCAGCTTTGATTGATCTGCTAGGACGCTGTGCTCCTGAAATGCATGTAAGTCTGCTCCTTCACTTAAATTTCCATGAAACAATGGTCATACTTCAGCTAGTTATATTAAATCAGTGGTAGATAATATAGACATTGGATGATTATATAAGCAGGGGTATACTGGAACCTGCTTGTAATGGCTCAAATTGCTGGTTGTTAAATTTTCAGTGCAAGCCTTTGAAGAGGGTGAGATAGGGATGGATTTCTAGGAAATCCTTGGAGGGTTCTTTTAGTCTGAAAGAATTAGCAGGCCCAAGCAATCTTGGCAGGTTTGTAAAAGTTTATTATGCTTTTCAGTGTGGGGGGGGGGGCGGGGTGTCAGAAAAAACCTGCAAAGTGTAGGAATTAGGGATACTGATTATATAATAATAAAACCATAAATCTGATATCAATTATGCTAACTAGGTGGGTAAAGGTGGGATTAGGGAGGAGTTTGGGAGGAGTTTAGGAGTGATCAGTGCTTAAAGGAAGATGCACTTTTTATATCAACTGCGCATGAGTATTGCCCAAAATTCACTGGGAGAAGCTGAGAGGAGGGGCCACCTGGAGGTGTGGATTTTGCCTTAAAATGTCACAAAGTCAGCCAATGGTCAAATTTGAATGCGAAGTACCCAGTCTGTTAGCCATCAAAGTCCCTTTTGACAAGATGGATGTTGGGAAGCTGGACTAATTGGGGATTCAGGATGTCTGATTGTGAGAAGTTATCTTACTGATAATGCCTTGAAGGATCCATAGTTTGTAGCTGGCCACTAGAACAAAGGAGGTATACATTTCTCTAACGAAGGATTTATTTATAAAATGCTTTTGAAGGATTCATAGGTATGGCTTGTTATTATAGCAAGCAAGGATAGATAGTTATAGAGTTAATGGTTTCAGGGAAAACGCTTTTAGGCTGGGGTCAGGGGAGAGACAGAGTTAATGCTTTATGGCTGGGGGGAAGTGTGACTTTTACAACTTAATTGCACAGGCTGATGTTACAGACTGATGTTACATACATAGGTACCTGAACACAAGTGAGATTTTTACAGACTGAAGTTACAACAATGTTACAAAGTTACAAAGTCACCCCAAATGTTACAGAGGCACCCCATCACTTTAACACTTGAAAAATAAGCAGATGCTACTATTCATGATTTGACTTATTGCTTTGTTGATTGTCTAGGCTTAACAAAGAAAAGTAGAAAATGTTAATTTAAACTTAGAAGTGTATCAAGGATACTTTTTTTCTTTCAGAGGATAGTTGTTAAATATTTACTTGTATACCACTTTATATAAATGTGAATTATACTTTCTTGATGATGATCATTAAATTCTTTTCTTATTTTTAAAATTATTTCACATACCTTTGGAATTTTGGGAAGATGGGCAGGAGAGAATAAAATATCCATGTCTGTCCTGCCATAATCAAAACATAAGAGCAGTCAAATGATGCTCATCTCACCTTGTTAAAAATTAATGACAGATTACTTACTGCCCTTACAGAATTTGGTTTTAGCTGGTCATGACTGGTAGTTCTTTAGAACTGTGAAAATTTGTAATGAATTCTAAATACAGCTCATTAATAGCTTAATTGCATGTTTTCTCATACATATTCACAAAGAAAATCAAATAAAATTGTTTTGCAGCACAATTCTCCCATTCCTCTTCTTACACTAAGAAAGCAAGTCCTCTTGGCAAATGAAGGCTCATAAGAAGAATGTTTTGGCCTTCTGAGAGCAGTTAAAGGATTAAATTAAATTATTGGGCAGATGTTTTCTGCTAGCTAGAGTCTGGAGAAGGAATTTAAGACTCAATCTTCTACTACCACTCTCTAATGCCTTTCATCACTATCCTGCCCTTCCTACTCCTCCCTATGTCAGACTTCCTTATATTTCCTTTGGGTTGGGATAAAGGACTGTGGAACTCAAATGCATCTCAACACTGATAGGCAAATTTGAACAATGACATAGCTACCATAGTTTCCTTGTCGTTCTGATGAGGTGCATCTCTCCTTGAATCTTTGAGATACAGGCTCTGGGAAACCCCTTGAAGTCTGACTGAATCTTCCCACTTGATGAGGCATTTGCAGAGGCCATAAGCTTTTCATCGTGGCTCTGCCCAGACCTCTGTTACTAGCTTAGCCTTCCATTGTCCATCTACTTCCCACCCTTGAGCCTATCAGAATATCAGTCCACTCTTGAACTGGCCTAGCCCACCATTGTCTGTTAGCTTCAGGTACCCTCCAGCAACCTCCTACCCTTAATCACTCATTACTGGAGTCTCACCTCATCTGGCTCCTGAAAACCCTCCCCAAACTCATTACTGGAGTCTGACCTCATCTGACTCCAAAGACCCTCTCCAAACTCCTCCTCTAGACCATCCCTAGATTCCCCCCACAACCTTTCTGTACATGTGGTGGGAGAGCACCATAGAATTTTCTAGCACAGACTTACTCTGTGTCTAACACTAGCGAACTTTTAATAAACTTTACTTTTCTTTGGCTGAGAAGACTTGAGTCTAATTCATTGGGCAGAACCCAGCATGTTGGTATTTTGGGGTCTCCAGAGCAACCCTAATGTAACCTCTTCATTTCTTCCCCTAGAATAAAGAAACCTAATCATTAAACCCGAGTCTTGAAAACATAGAATTTCACAAATGTAAACACCACAATTATATGTGGATTGCCTCCTTTACCATTTCCTTCCTTTCTCTGTTTCTCATAAATATATATTTAGTCTCACTAAAAGCAGTCCTTTACTTAAGCAGTGAAGGATTGCTAAAGGAGGGAAAAATGTAAAAAAAAAACTATACTATAGTTAATTTTGCTGAAGATTTCTATGAACCTGAATAAGTTTTTATTCTTTAGTATCACTTCAGTATTACAAAGATAATAATTTTGTTAGTCATAATAGCTAACATTTAGTAGGACCTGGTAAAATTTTACTATAATTAAATGAGTATAAAATCTTAAAGATTAATGGTATTTGCATAATATGGTAACAGACCAAACTTTAACCACTTTGCAATATTTCATCATATCAGTGTGTACATATACACATGTATGTACACATAGGCATGTCTGTACTATATATACATTGCATATTTATACTTTTTAATTTTTTCCCTGATGTAAATGAATACAAGTGAGAAGACAGTAGCTGGAGTATCGTACTTGTCGTCACAAAGAACAGGGTTCAGATACTGTTCATTTTTTATTGTGTGATCCTGGGCAAGTCACTTAATTTCTTTTCCTCAGGCAACTTCTCTGGGTTTGTCTACTATGTTAGACTATAGAGGGTATTCCCATATCAGGAAGTATCCCATGTTGAGGAAATCAAAGATATTTTGTATGTTCATATCCCCACATAGACAGTGTGGAATAGTGGATAGAGAGCCAGCCCGGAAGCCAGAAATATCTGGGAGTTAAGTCCTATCTCTAACACAAACTTGTTGTGTGGTCCCATACAAATAATTTAACTTCAGTGCTCTAGGCTCTAACTAACCTCTAACTCCCTATGAGTATAAACTGTGGAGAAGTTGCTTATCTGCATTGGTAGAGGGAGTTTCTTTACCTGGAGGTTCCCTATAATATTGAAATCCTAGGACCATTCCTAGCTCTATCACTACTATTTCCACATAAACTGATAATCCTAGCATTTATATAGCATTTTAAGGTTGGCAAAGCACTTTTTCATATATTATCCTATTTGATAGTCACCATAACCTTGTGAGGTAGATGCAATGGGTATCCTCATTTTACAGATGAAGAAAATGGGAAATTAAGTGACTTAATCAGAGTCAAACAGCTTGATATTAAGAAGACCAGAGTTCCTGTCTGATTGAGTACTCCAAGTTTGGCATGTTGTGCACTACAATACTTCACTTCTCCATGATACGTGTGTTTATACTTTAAGATTTGCAAAGTGTTTCTTGCACATTATCTTTTTTGATCTTTACGGTACTCCTTGTGAGGTACGTACTATTATTATCCCCATTTTAAGAAGAACTTTGAGAGATTAAGTGACTTTCCCACATTTCTAATGAGTGTCTGAAGAGAGATTAAATTCAGACCTTCTAATTCTGTGTCCAGCACTTTGCTACTGCACACACTTCTTTAATGCTGTTATAGACATGCTCAGTCTAGGAATAAATAATATTTGTTGGAAAGTCAGGAAGTTTTTCATTACATTTATTCTTTCTTAATATATATATGGGTAGCTCCCTTAATGGAATGTGCTGACTCAGACAAATGTGAGCCCTTTTATACTGCTCCCATTAGAATTTCCCTACTTGTTCTCCATTGGCTATGTGCAACCTCCTGAACTGCACATGTCATGCTCCCCTCACATAGCTTGGGAAACATGTGCACAAGCTCTAACCCCCTACTGAAGAGGTTTACCCAAAGAGGGTTAGGGGTTGCCTGAGGCCCCAAAATACCAACATGCTGGATCCTGCCGAAAGAATTCAACTCAAGTGTTCTCAGCCAAAGAAAAGTAAAGTTTATTAAAAGTTCGCCTGTACTGGACACAGCAAGTCTGTGCTAGAAAACTCTATGGCGTTCTCATAGAGCAAGTCTGTGCTAGGGCCTTCTGTGGCACTCTCACACAGCAAGTCTATGCTAAGCTATTCTATGGCACTCTCACACCATATGGGAGGGAAGATGGGGTCTTATATACAGAGGAATCTAGGAGTGATCTAGAGGAGGAATTTGGGGAGGTTCTTCAGGAGGAATTAAGGAGGTCAGTGCAAGAGTGGATTGGTATTTTGATAGGCTCAAGGATGGGAAGCAGATGGACAATGGAGGGCCATGATAGTAACAGAGGTTTGGGCCCAGCCACAATGAAATACTTATGGCCTCTGCAAATGCCTCATCAAGTGGGAAGATTCAATCAGACTTCAAGGGGTTTCCCTGAGCCTATACCTCAAAGATTCAAGGAGAACTCAAGGGGGGTCCCAGAGCCTACACCTCATCACTACTTGATCTAGATCACAGCTTTGATTAGAACCAGTCACCTCTGACCCACATTCTGCTATGAAAGATAGGAGTACTTTTAATTATGTGGAAACAAAATTCCTCCTATGGTTTCCCACAATGCTGACATGAGCAGGTTAGGAACAGCCAAATCTGATTAAAACATGTAAAAAAATGCATACTAGTGGTTTCGAAAAGGATCACTGTGGCCAGAAATTTTATAGTGATTCATAATTAGAATTTATGTAGCCAGTGGCAGACTGGTAATATTGTTTTGATCTAGATTTACATTTCCTTTCCCTGTGAGCAAAAACCTTGGTTCCAAGGTTCCAAAACCCACAAAAATTTGATTGCCACTGCAAAGTATTACAATTGTTAAATGAGGCATGAACCTTAGTGCATCCCTAAGGCAAGCCAGTTAATTAATTAATTAATTCTACTTTTCTTTCATAATGGTCATTTGTATTTGCTTTTTAATCTATGATATTGATCTAAAATCAATTTACAATAGCCAATTTTTTTAAGAAAGCTGTAAGTATGAGGATATGGAATAGTATACAATGTGCTATTCTTTATATTGAAATATTATATTTTACTAAGCCATTAGCAGAGGACATTGTTTTATAATTCTTTTTACAATTCAAAGTTTTACTCAGTGCCCTATTTAATCAGTGGTATTCCTGCTCTGGTCAGGATTTAAGGTACGATCTGTACTGGGTATCATTTAAACTGTCTGGCCCCTATAAGAACCATATTTGTGGCCTTGACATTATTAGCTCTATGGTCTAGCCTGACGTATATATCTGTAAAGCATGTTTTGCAGACAATTAGAAATGTCCTTGCGAAATTTTCTTAAATATGACACCAGCACTAACACTATTATTTCTGACTCAGGCCTGACCTCTGGTGGATATTTCTTCTGTACCAAAAGGGAATTAATTTAGACATGAGATTCACTTTGTGGGTTTTCCTGAATAGAGTTGTAATTGCCTATGGCTGAGAACTTCAAGTCTGTTGGTTTTGTTTTTTTTTTCCTGTATAGTTGATCCATGCTGGCAAAGGAGAGGCTATAAGGATCAGGTCTATTCTGAGATCCTTAATTCCACTGGGAGATTTGGTGGGAGTCATCAGCATTGCTTTCCAGATGCCAACAATAGCTAAAGGTAATACTGTTTTTTGAAATACATTTTGAAATGCCTGATAAGAACTTTTTTCCCATTGAAGCATATGATCAAGGCTTCTTTAAAGATATTTACAACTATATTATTTATGAAGTTCTTTCTTCATTGTATTGTAGATTTAATCTGCTTTCTAGTTTAATCACATGTAATTTTTCACATTTCAGATACTGTATAGACAAAAGGAATTATATTGTTTTAATATCCGTATTCTGTTATTTTTCCTTGGCCCCTTGACCTAATAGTGCTCTAGGCAACTCTCTAAGATTATACACTGAAGAGGTCTTGATCAAGTGTTCTTATCTGAGGGTTTCCCGTATCTATGCAGTCATAGGTCCAGTCTCTATTCCTGACCCCTACTATCCTTTAATCTTTTATTTTCTGGTTGACTACAGACCTCCAATTTAAACTCTTCAATAATTTATCAGTTATCATTGTTTTATCCCCAAATTACTGACTTTTTTTGACTGTCCCATAGTGGAAAGGAAAATTTTTCATTTGTGCTTTCACCCTGATCATCAGGCAAAACTCAGGACAGAGAATTCAAGGGATTTTACAATAAGTATGTCAAGGCAGCAAGACCTTGGTGGGCTGATCACTCAGCTTTTATAGGTTAACTTTAAGATAATTCTGATAGGTCAACCTCAGGAAAAGAGGTGGGGCCCTTGAATCTCAGGTCCTCCCCAAAGTAGCAATTTGCAGGTAATTTCCACGAGCTGGAAATAGAAAAATTGAAGACTTAGTGTCTCCTTCCCCAACAGAGCCCTCCCCCAACACTGTTTGATAAGCAGAAGTGGGAACAATGAGTAACTGAGTCAATATATAATTTTTACTATCATGATGGTTCACTTTAGAAACTACAGATTAATCACTCAATCAGCACCATTTCTTAAATACCTTCAGTATGTAAAACTCTTAGTGTAAGGGGAAATACAAAGTTTATTCAGTAATCTTTCCTTCAGAAACATTGGGTAGAAGTTTCAAAGAGAAAAATTTAAGATTAATATAAGGAAAAGCTTTCTGACAAAAAAAGTTGTCTCAGTAGAGTGGGATTGACTACTTATGGGTTATATTGTAAAAAGATTCTTATTCATGTGTGGATTCCAGTAGATCCTCTTGAAGAAGTTACCCATAAAGAGGGTTGGGGTTGCTCTGGAGACCCCAAAATACCAACATGCTGGGTCTTGCCAAAAGAATTCAACTCAAGTCTTCTCAGCCAAAGAAAAATAAAATTTATTAATAGTTCTCCATATGGGGTAGACTCTTAAGGAGCCTAGGTATCTGTGACATTTGCATTGGGCGAGCAGGCCAGAGCAAGTCTGACACAGAGTGAGTCTGTGCTAAGTTATTCTTCAGAAGTTCTCACAGAGCAAGTCTGTGCTAGGGCATTCTATGGCAGTCTGACACCACATGGAGGGAAGATGGGGTCTTATATACAGAGGAATCTAGGGGTGATCAAGAGGAAGAGTTTGGGGAGGGTCTCCCAGAGCCTATACCTCAAAGATTCAAGGAGAGCTCAAGGAGGGTCGCAGAGCCTGCACCTCATCACTCTGAAGTCACTTGCTGATCAGCCTATGAACTTCTAATTTATTGATCCCTTTCAATGAGGGAAATATGTTTCACTAGGTAAGTTGAAAATGTTTCTGAGTAATTATACAATTTGGTGTTTAATAATGAAATCTTATCATTTATGCAAATTTCAAGATAATCATTTATTAATCCTTTAACATGTGTCAGGAACTCTGCTAAACCCCAAGCAAATAAATGCAAGCAAAAAGAAATAAAGTCTTTTCCTTCAAGGTGTTTATATTTTAATCGAGTAAAACAACGCATAAAAGGAAACTGAAAAGAGGAGGGTAGATACCCCACTGAGAGCACAGTAGCAAGAAATGAAGGATAGCCCTTGTTGTCCTTACCCCAAAATGGAGTCCCTGGGAGGAACTCACCAATGGGAAAAGGGAGCTGCAGAGGTAGAGAGTGAGAGATAGAAGGATGTTCCAAAGTTAAGAAGGCCATAAATGCTTAGGGAAGTCCAGAATAAGAAGACAACTAAAACATGGGAGACAAGTCCAGAGAGATATTGCAGGGGTGTGCCACTAAATGTTAACAACAGAATCTTAAAAAATATATATACATGATATACTTCTAAGTCTAATTTGTATTATTAAGTTTAATTAAGTTTAGACAATCTACAAAAGAGTAAAAGAAGCCCTGATTTGTAATGTTTGGTGTTTTCTGAGATATAAATTCTCATATTGACAATTTAACAGTTGGAAAGACTTGACTCCTGCACAGCTCTCTGATGGGTGACATTTATATGGTACTTAACTATGTTGTATTTGATCTTCACAACAATAGTCCAAGTCCTGCTATTATAACTGTTTTGATGAGGAGGAAAGGCATAAGGAGGTAAAATGACTTGTTCCTACTCACATAGGCAGCAAGTGTTAGAGACTAATCTGAAGAGAAGTTTTTGGTTTCCAAGTCTAATACTTAATCAATTATGCCATAATGTTTAATATTTAATGATCAAATACAGTGATCCAATACAGTTTCTTGCCAGATCATGAATTTCTTCTACAATATTCATGGTAAATGGCTATAAGGTTATAAAGAGGTAAAGGCATCTAATAAGGAAATAGAGGCAAGGTTAAAAACTTTTAAGCCCAGCACTCTTTCCACTCTACCTTGATGATCAGCAAGGAAGAGAGAGAAGTGAGTTAATTGTAAACAAATGGAAATTCAGTATTACTCTTGGAAAGTGATGTGTGAGATCAAAGAGTTCAGAGTCTGAGTCTGAGATCAGAAAAGGTATTTCTTCTTTTGCATGAGAAAGGACCCTGCCACTGTTGCCCAAATGGTGTCTGCCAGGGAGAGAACAACATATGGAAGCAAGCCCATGGTTTTACAGCCCTTTTATAACCCCAACCCCCAACTGGCTTCACTCCCATTGGTGGGGAGGCCGGCTCACAATCTAACTGAGGAAATCTATCTCAGAGACAAAGGACACGGAAATGTGGGTGTCCAAGGCAAGGCTAGGAAAGCAGTTTTGTCCTTATTTAGCGTATCTTTGTGCTGAGGTGGCCTGTGGAGGGTCTCCATTGCTCTAAATCCCAGATTCCTGTAAGGTCAGGTGACTTCTAAACTCGGGCCTAGTGGATACTGAAGCCACTCTAGATTTGATTTTCCAGAATGGGGAAACTTCACTGTAAGTTATCCCTCACAGTGAGAAGCATAAAGTTTTAAACACAGGCTAGAAGTTCTTTTTTTTTTCTTGATTTTAAGGTAGGATAAGAACCAGGGAACAGAGGGCAGAGAACTAGATAGACTCCTTTTCCCCAAAAAATTCTAAGCAGCAATTAGAAAAATCTTAACCCAACTAAATTAAAGTGTACCATAGAAAAAAAACCTAAAAGCATTATTTGTGATAACAAAAACTCCCTTTAAGCCCATGATCTGTAGCTTTGTTGATACATGTATAGCTGTGTTCATATATATGAAGCCTAAGTATTTGTGAAGCTGAGAGCAAGAACAGTCTGACATAGAGTCTGAATTAGATTGAATCCCCACACCTTCATGGAGCGAAGATGGATCTTATATATAGAAAGATTGTGGGAGGGATCTAGGCAGGGTTTGGGGAGGGTCTTGAGGAGGAGTCTAAGGAGGATCTTGAGGCACTGAGGTCAGACTCCAGGAAAGGCATTAAGAGTGGGAAATAGCTGGAGGCTACCTGGAGATGACAGACAATGGAGGAGTAGGCTAGTTTAAAGGTAACAGATTTGGGTATAGATATTTTGATAGCTTCAAGGGTGGGAAGTAGCCAGATAATGGAGGGCTGGACTAGGTTAAGAGTAACATAGATTAGGGCCTAGCCATAATAAAAGGCTTATGACCTCAGGCAAATGCCTCATCAAGTGGGAAGATTCAAAGGGGTTCCCAGAGCCTGTACCCCATCACCTCCACTTGGCAGTTCTTCAAATACTTAAAGAAAAC
This sequence comes from Pseudochirops corinnae, assembly GCA_028646515.1. Classification (NCBI taxonomy): domain Eukaryota; kingdom Metazoa; phylum Chordata; class Mammalia; order Diprotodontia; family Pseudocheiridae; genus Pseudochirops; species Pseudochirops corinnae. The sequence continues at coordinate 252,727,859 of CM053586.1, forward strand.
TAACATATTCCCACAGAGGGGTCTCTGGCCTAAATATGCCCAGTTTTTACAACCAGCCTTCAAATTTTGCCCTCATCTGGATACTACCCAGTTTATTGGTGTACTTAAATCATGACATACTTAAATAAATCATCACTTAAATCAAGCATATAGTAAGTACTCAGGTCTGAAAAAGGAAGAGTACAATGGGATCTCCTAGTTCCTGGAAGATATGCCCCACTTAAACTTAATGTAGCCCAAGATCACATTTGATTTTTTTGGCTGGAACATCACATGGTTGACTCATACTGATCTTACAGTGTACCAAAATCCCTATATCTTTTTCAAAATAACTGTTGTCAATCTGTTGAGGCTTTGGGGTGCTCAAGACCCCAAAATACTGACATGCCAGGTCCTGTTGAATGAATTCAACTCAAGCCAAAGTAAAATGAAGTTTATTAAAGATTCTTCATAATGAGTAGACTCCAAGGAGCCTAAATATTTGTGATGCTTGTATTGGACAAGCAGGCCAGAATAAACTGACACAGAGTGAGTCTGCAATAGATTGAATTCTCAGCACCTTCATGGAGACAAGGTGAATCTACAGAAAGACTGTGGGAGGGATCTAGGGGGTGATCTAGATATTTGGGGAGGGTCTTGAAGAGGAATCTAAGGAGGATCATGAGAAACTAAGGTCAGATTCCAGGAATGGGATGAAGGGTGGGAAATTTGGGTCTGGAAATTTGGGAGATTTGGGCATGGCTCTAATGTAAGGTTTATGGTCTCAGGCAAATGCCTCATCAAGTGGGAAGATTCAATCAGAGTTTAAGGGGTTTTCCTGAGCCTAAACCCCATCAAATCCATGCCTCCACCATCTTACATTTGTGAAGTAATGAGAGAAATTATTATTAAATAACCAATGATATTGAAGAGGTTTACCCAAAGAGGGCTAGGGTTGCCTGAGATCCCAAAATACCAACATGCTGGGTCCTGCCAGAAGAATTCAACTCAACTCTTTTCAGCCAAAAAAAAAGTAAAGTTTATTAATAGTTCGACATATTGAGTAGACTCTTAAGGAGCCTAAGTATCTGTGATGCTTGCATTGGACAAGCAGGACAGAGTAAGTCTGTCACAGAATAAGTCTGTGCTAGGGCATTCTGTGGCGCTCTCACAGAGCAAGTCTGAGCTAAACCATTCTACAGGGCTCTCACACCACATGGAAGGGAGATGGGATTCTTATATACAGAGGAATCTAGGGGTGGTCTAGAGGAGGAGTTTGGGGAGGGTCTTCAGGAGGAGTTAATGGGGTCAATGCAAGAGTGGATTGATATTTTGATAAACTCAAGGGTGGGAAGCAGATGGACAGTGGAGGGCCAGGCTAGTAACAGAGGTTTGGGCCCAGCCACAATGAAATACTTATGGCCTCTGCAAATGCCTCATCAAGTGGGAAGATTCAATCAGATTTCAAGGGGTTTCCCAGAGCCTGTACCTCAAAGATTCAAGTAGAGCTCAAGGGGGGGTCTCAGAGCCTACACCTCATCATTATGAGGAAATCCAGTGTTCCCCCTTTTTCTGTAGTCTTCATTTCAAACTTCAGTCTCTTGAAGGACATTACTGACAATTGAATTAACTCTCCTCAATCAGGGTCAGACTCCACCCAACTTTACAAGGAATTTAATCTAAGGTAGGGAAGCTCTTTGTTCTCCATTCCAGTTTGGGTGCAGATAAATTCATTGATTAGAATGCCCAAGACTGGTGGTGGTGGTGGTGGTGGTAATTTAGAAGTAAGTGACATAATTAGAGTTTATTAGAATAGGTACAGCTCCTCACTGTATTATTCATTTTTTCAGTGTTAACCAATCAGAGTTGATTGCTAATTATTAGATTCACCCACTCTTCCATGGGCATATAAACTATGAGCCCCCCTCCTTGAGGAGGGGTCTTTGGCATTCTGGAGTGCTGCTGACTTCTCTTATTATAAAATGCTTGCATTATTAGTAAAATGATGAATTACCCAGAAATTATATCCCTAGAACTTTTTAAATGTCACAGTAGTTTTTTTTTTAATACCTAATTGGAGGACTATATTTATTCCTGTTGAATTTCATCTTGTTCAAATTAGCACAGTGCTGTAGCCTGTCATTGACCTTTTAAATCTTGACTCAGCCATCCATTGTGTTACTTAGCTTGCCTAGTTTTGTATCATCTACATATTTGATAAGCATACCATTTAGGTCTTTATCCAGACTTTGATAAAAATGCTAAACAGCTTAGGGCCAAGTATAGATTGCTGAGGTACTCTAATGGAAGCCTACTGCCTCATAGATACTGATGCATTAACAACTTCTTTTTGAGTCTGGCTAGCCAACCAGTTCTGAATTAATCCACCTCTCTATCACTTCTTACTTAAACTATTGCAATAACCTGCTAGTTGTGACAGGATTCAGGGAGTCCAAGAACCCCAATAATCAGAATCCCTAGAAAGCAATCTGGAATGAATTCACAGGGGGTGGAGCGGAGCCAAGATGGTGGTGTAGGAGCAGCAAGGTACTGCAGCTCCCACATAACCATCTCAAAATACCCATAAAATATGACTCTAAACAAATTCTAGAGCTTTAAAACGCACACAAGTATACTTTCTGCTGAAGGCAGCTTGGCTAGGAGGGACCATCTCAGTGCTGGGAGCCCAAACCAGCTTAGCCTGAAACAGAGGCTTGGCCCTGGGGCCAGCCTGATGAGTCAAGCCAAGCCACAGCTGGAGCTTCAGGAGAGTGGATCTGCGGCAGCTGTGGCAGTATCCAGAATTATCAAGCCATAAGAAAAAAAGGACTAAGTGGAATGAATTCACAGACACAAGCATTCTTTAAGTCAAGGTGGCAAAGATTTATTGTTACAATGCTATACAATAGGTAAGAGTTCTTAGGGAACCTGCAACCTTAAAGAAGATACAGTTTATATAGGATAAACTATAGTATAACATGTGCCAACTAGGGCAGGGTTAGGGAGTGATTAAGGAGTGGTCAGTTCTTCAAGGAGCATGCACTTTTAATATCTACTGCACAGGCTTATTGCCCAGAATTCACCAGGAAATAGCCTGGGGGGGAAGGGGAGCTATATGGAGGTGTGGTTTTAGGCTTGAAACTTCACTAAGTCAGAGCTAGTGGTCAGGGCTGATCAGGCTGCCACACATCACTGTCATGTTTGAAAAGATGAATATTGGGAGTATATGCATATCCCAAGCCTAAGGCATACATAGTAAGAGATTCAGGATGCGTATAATGAGCTAGGTAGTTACTTGTAGATATCTAGTGAAGTTCTCACAGGTGCAGCTTTTTATTGTACCAAGAGGAGATAAGCATTTGGCTGGGACTTGATCATGAATGGTTGCTAGGCATAGTGCTGGAGAGGGGAGAGGCTGGCAGAGATAGTGCTGTAAGTCTAGGGATAAAGATCCTTTTGAAATTGGGGTCCAAGTGATGTGGTTAGGGTTAGGGTTGCTCGAGACCCCAAAATACCAAAACGCCGGGTCCTGCCCAATGAATTCAACTCAAGTCTTTTCTCAGCAAAAAAAAAAAAAAAAAAAAGCAAAGTTTATTAAAAGTTTCCCTGTATTGGACACAGAGTAAGTCTGTGCTAGAAAATTCCATGGCTTTCTCACACACATGGGAGCAAGAAGGGGTCTTATATACAGAAAGGTTGTGGGAGGAATCTAGGGGTGGTCTGGAGGAGTTTGGGGAGGGTCTTCAGGAGGAGTTAATGAGGTCAATGAGTGATTAAGGGTGAGAAGTTGCTGGAGGCTACCTGGAGCCAACAATGGTGGGCTAGGCCAGTTCAAGGGTGGATTGATATTTTGATGGGCTCACAGGTGGGAAGTAGAGGGACAGTGGAGGGGCTAGGCTAGTAACAGAGGTTTGGGCCCAGCCACAGTGAAAGGCTTATGGCCTCAGGCAAATGCCTTAGTGGGAAGATTCAAGGAGAGTTCAAGGGGGCTCCCAGAGCCTGTACCTCATCACGAGCACACAGGCCCAGGCACCTCATGACTTGGTCTCCTTCCTTCAGGTCTCTCCCCTATTCCAGTCTGTCTCTACTCATCTCCTAAAGCATTCTTTCCATGTCACTTCCTTTGTTCAGTAAACACCAGTGACTCCCTGTTGCCTCCAGAACCAAATATAAGATCTTCTGTTTGGCTTTTAAAGTCCTTCACAATCTGGTTTCCAGTTTTCATACAATTTACTCACTTCCACATACTCTGTAATCTACTACACTGGTCTTTTTTCAGTTTCTTAACACACACTTTCTATCACTTTCTAATTTCATGATTTTACACGGGGCATTTTCCTTGCCTGGAATGGTTTCTCCTTTTAAGGGCTAATTCCCAACTTCATTCAAATCCCCCCCCCCCAAATCTAGCTTCTGAAGGAGATTTCCCCCGTTTTTCCCAACTACTAGTGCCTTCCCTCTAAAATTGACACTTCTGTTTACATTGTAGATATCTTATATGTACAATTGTTTCTATTAGAATCCTTGTGCTCCTTGAGAGCATAGTGCCATGCATGTAGTAAATGCTTAATAAATGTTTGTTCACTGACTGACTAGAACCTTGCAGAGTTTGTGTTCTACTGCCATAGTCTTTGAGAGCCCACTCTTTACTAAAGAAATAAGATGGAGGGATGGAGGTAGGGGGAGGAGAATAGACAGTGATAGACAAAGACAGAGGGACAAATAGAGATGCAGAGAAAGATAGCAGAGTGTGACAGATGACAGACTGGTTTGGGAGTCATGGAAGACTCTGTAGAAAGTCCTGTTCCAGACTTAGGACAGTTATGTGACTTGGGCAGGTCACTTATTTCAGTACCATTGGAAATACTAAGTCTGTAAATTATAGACAAGTTGCTGTTCCACACTGGTAGAGGGAATTTCCATGCTTAAAATTCCCTCATATTGATAGAATCACAGGACTCTTCCTGTCCCTCCAGTTATAATGAGGAGAATATAATGGAAATAAAATTTACAAATAAGTTGTTATTCAGTTCATTTTTATTTAGTTTTGTCTAAAATTAAGACTCATGATATGTCTATAATTATTTTATAGCTTTATGAAAGAGTTTTATGCACACACATATCCACATAGATACACCTACACCCATGAACACAGAGAAGATAGAAAGTAACCTGTATTTTAGTTGTAGATAAATATAATATTTATATAAAAATGAAATGAATAACTTACATAATCAGTAGAAATTTATTTGTCATGCTTTTTACATAATCCATAGTTTTATTTTCATTTCACCTTCTAGACTCTATTTCTAATTCTGCTTTTCATTTTCATTTTCTCCAAATGTACATTCTGAAAATTTAATGAATACTTTTGTTTTCTTCCTTTTACTTTCTCTTTTTTGTGATCTTTCTTTATTAAACATCACACTGTTTTTTTATATGAATCGTGATGCTTCACCATATTTGTCATAGATAATGAAAAAAAAATGATTTAATACATCTCTTTCAGTAACTTTTAGTGTACCCTTAGATATTTCAGCTATTTTCCAGAAACTGGCTCCCCAGTCTCCTCCACATGGGGGGATGTCAGAGCTCTTTTGTGTATATACTAAGCTCCATTACACGTGTGCACACACATGAATACAGACATTCAGTTTAGCTCTCTTATTCCTTGTCCTCTCTATTCTAATCCTTGCTCAGTAATTTGAGAAAACTCTCTCCCTCTCTCTTTCTTTTTTCCTCTCATTTTCCTCTCTTCCCTTTTTGTATCATCTCTTTATTTTCCCTCAATGATATCCAAAACGACCTTACTCAGGACTGTAAGCATAGTGATTGTTCTAGTATTGAAGTGACATTAGACAAATTGAAGCCCTTGAGGACGTTTAAACATCTGACATTCTTGATGGTACCCAGAAGTATCATTTGTAACATCCACATTAGTTTACATCTCCTTCTTCCTCCTCTAGTTAAATTTGCTTTTCCTAGATTTGAGGAACCAGTACACACACACACACACACACACACACACACACACACACACACACACAAAACAAATACACACATATATGTACCACCAGCATTTTAAAAATAAATTTTGATAAAGTTGTTATTGTTTTTCTGTTCTCAGTAATCTTGCCTTTTTTTTTTTTAACTGCAAATGAAAACTTTGAAACACATTGTGGGTTAAATGGGTTCTTGTAAGCTTTTCTGGGCAGGTAACCATCATTATATAGTTGTTGAAATAGAAAAAAAAATTATGTTTCTAGTTCCAACTTTTCCTAGATCTCTGGAACAATTTATGCATACATCTATGTAATATCTCTCTCACACATGTACACTAAATTCTTTACAATTATAAGACATAGTGTATTAAAAGTATTGAGTTTTGGAACTTCAACCATTTGTGGACAAGTAATCCTATAATCACTCCTTTTATAGAGATGATGAGTAAGATTTTGACTCTGTTTTATTTTTCTACCATCTTCAGAATTAAATAGAATTCTTTCTTGCCAAACTTATTTAAACAGCCAATGTTTTTTATAAAATAGACAATAATCTAGTTAGTTATGAGAGCTCTTTTGTTAAATAGTTAAAAACTATTGTATATTTTATATTTAGAAGAGTGTAAAAATGTTCCAAATTCAGAAGAAATAAAATGGTAGGGGCATAGGGAGCAGGGAGAGGACAAGGGAGGGATCTTTAGAGGGCAAGGGGAAAGACTAGGTAAAAGGGAGATAACTGAAGGGTGTTTAGATTTATGGGAATGGGAGGATAGGAGAGGGATCTTTGGAGGGGGGTAGGCAGGTAATAGAAAGGCAAGGTATTGGGTAGAAGTAAAGTAGAAGAGGCAGGAGGGATAGGAAATGAGATTGTGCACATACATAAAAACAAAAATCAGGAGTAGAAAATGTTTGAGAAAGTATATGTCTATATACGTATGTATATTTGTATATGTGTATGTATTTATCTGTAGTTATAGAGAAATATATCTAAATTTTATTGTAGTTTTATTGTAGTTTATTGTTAGAGGGGAAAAAAGAACAAAATTTAAAAAAGTGCCCAACAGAGAACAAAAGAAAACTTACAAGGAAGCAAAGAAAAGATTATGTTGACAAATGTGTTGACAATTCTCAACACAACTTGTATCATTTATCATACAGACGTTTTTGAAATGAAAATGTATTGTTACATATTCTGAACCCTCTCTTATGTTCTACTATGCACAAAATATGCTTTTTTTTTTGTATTTAAGTTCCAGTATTTAAGTTTATGATATATTTTTGTTTCTTTTCTCTATTCTGTGTTTGTATTTTGGTCTTTGAGTCTAAAATAAAATTTAAAAAAAAAGACCTATTACATATTCTAGCACTCAGGGAATTATTTTTCTCTTAACAGTTTAAATTCTTTTGGTGTCAATAATATCTGAAAGCAAGCTTAAAAAAAGTTTTTTTAAAGTCAATGGCTAGAAAAATTAAATAATCATTTTATTAATTTTTAAATTTTGAAAAAAGAAGAAACAGGAAAAGTCCTGTGGTATCTCACCTTCAGATAAACATTAATAATGTTATTTTCTCTCTTTTAGATGGAAATGTGGTGGAACCTGACATGTCAGCAGGATTTTGCCCAGATCACAAGGCAGCCATGGTTTTGTTCCTTGACAGGGTCTATGGAATTGAGGTTCAAGATTTTCTCCTTCATCTTCTTGAGGTTGGCTTTCTGCCAGACCTCCGAGCTGCTGCTTCTTTAGACACGGTAACAATTTAAAAATCTATTTCAATTTAATGGTTTGTTCCAACTCATTGTTGGGGGAGGAAGGGGCATGAAAGATGACTCCACTTCAACAAATTAGAGAAAACAAGAAAATTGAAATTCTTTTTTACTCCCAAAATTAATCTGTCCCTTAAAAGCAAACAACTTTTTTTTTCTTTCAAACATTTCAAAATGTTAAGAATTTCTACTATTTAAATGAGCATTTTGAAAAGCAGGGTTTGGTGACAAAGTAATAATATACATGTTTATCATATTACTCTCACGACAAATAGGCTCTCTTGTGGTGTATATTGAATGACTTTCATGGAAGACAAATTAAAAGATTATTTAGGTCATATTTTAAGGCCCATACTGAAATTCTAAGTGGTATATCAATAGTTAGGACAATATCTTTTATATTTTCAGGTAAAAGAACGCTTCATAGCTTAAGTGAAGTCAAATTTCAAGTGGATATAAATACTATTATAAGGGTCATAATGTTGTCAATAGAACCAAAATGAGATCACATATAATTAAAGATGTAAATTCTTTTTTGTCTTTTGCAAGGACTATTACATTTGTCTTTGTATTCCCATTTTCTAGTACAGTGCTTTGTATAGAGTAGATAGTTAATAAAAGCTGTTCAAATAAAATTGTATATAAAGTGTGTTTCAGAAAATAAATGAAATAACTAATGTATAGTAAAAAATTAATCTTTCACTTACTCTAATGGAGGCAATATGATCTTATAAATATGTTATTAACATAAAACAAAAGACAGTCCAAAAAGATTTATGTTTGTGAAATGCAATTATACACATACATATACACATTCATTTTGGTTATCCATTTGTGCCCCACTTTTGATTTGGTCCCACTGTCCCAAGACTTGGTAGAATTCATGGGAAGAGGGAAGAAGAATACTTCAGGAACCTATGGATAATCCATTTATCGTGAATTGGAAGAAATAATCTTGGTAATTGTTTGTTCTTTCTCCCTTAATGCTCTGTGCCATACACATGCAACTCTTTGGTGTTCATTTCATAGGCTGCTCTTAGTGCCACAGACATGGCCTTGGCTCTCAATCGGTATCTTTGCACGGCAGTCTTGCCTTTGTTGACAAAGTGTGCTCCTCTTTTTGCTGGCACTGAGCACCATGCTTCACTCATAGACTCACTGCTTCATACAGTGTACAGGCTATCCAAGGGCTGTTCTCTTACAAAAGCTCAGCGGGATTCCATAGAAGTCTGTCTTCTCTCTATTTGTGGGTAAGTAAAGACTTAATTCTGTATTGAATTTCATTTTTTCCAAGAAAAAGTTATTACTAGTCCTCAGTTAATAATATTAATGATATTATAAAGTAATAAATTTATTTCTGCTCAAGTGGGAAAGTGCTATTAAATCAACCTAATCATAAAGACAGATTCCAAAAATAGGCAATGCTTTTTTCCCTGAATTTATTGAAATGCTTTGGATATGTGGGGGACAGAGACCACTACCAAAAAATCAATACAAAGACTTAGATACCTAAAAGCAGGAATGAGTGTATTGCTTTCTTATGAGAAAGGGTACCTTGTTGGTACTTGCTCTAATAGTGTTGCTCTAATAGTGCTGGCCAGGGAAGTTCAAATTGATTCAGGTAAGCAAGGTCCTTTTATACCTTAACATAAGCCCCACCCTTCCCAATTCCCTTCCCCTTATCCCATTGACTGGGCTTCAGAGGGCACAGTCTATTCCTGTGAATCTTCTCCAGCAATAAGGAACAAAGGACAAGAAAAGGAGAGAAACTGTGTTTCAGTAATACAAAAACTATTAACCCTTTTGAGGAGGCTTCACTTCTGAGAAATCATCCCTCACAGACATATGTATTAGGTTAAATTTTTTTTTTCATTTTTGTGCTCCCACTTCTCTTTTGCTTCTTCCTCCCTCTGACTTCTTTCTACATTGATGTTTATTAGTACATTTTTCAGGGGATGGTTGAGGGTTTTTTTTTTGTGTGTGTGTAACAATGTATAGTAATATTTTTTCTATCTATTATTTCTGAGGACTGTTTTTAAATTTGATTGAGAATTTCAGCTTGCTTTCTGGGAGGGGAATAGAAAGGGTAGGGTGCTTTGTGTAACTTTTGTACATGGGTAATGACTAAAAGATAGAGATATACATAAATTGAGGATATATCCAAGTTTATTATATACAAAATATGGAAGACACTGACTATACTTTAGAATTTTAATATTATGTGTTTTGTGGTATATCACTACTATGAAACCATTTGAAAAATACTGAATTTTTATTAACTTCAATTTCCTATTTTCATTTTTGTTTGTTTTCATCATGTTATTTTGTGACAAAAATTATTGATATTTAATTCTCTAACCAAGTAATTCCACCTAATTTGACACAGATTCTGTACCTGAAGTTAAGTGGTCTAGATAAGAGCTCTAGCTCATGTCATGAAATAGATGCTTAAATGAAAGTTCACTTTTATAATTATTATTGTTTCAACAGTCAGTTGAGACCTTCCATGATGCAACACTTGCTAAGAAGATTAGTTTTTGATGTTCCATTATTAAATGAACATGCTAAGATGCCTCTTAAGGTAAGTGTTGGCAAAGTTTATGATTAAATAGTCTCTTTTTCCTCCTATTTTACTTACTGTAGAGTAATAATCTTCTAATACTTTTTTTCTAGAATCACTTTCCTGAGAGTAGATAGTTGGTAGTAAAAAGAAACAAAAAACCCATAACTCATATGTAGACAACAAGAAAACCAAATCTCAGCAATATGAGATGAATTTGTCTTTTTGCTTTAGGATGTCTAATACAACTTGGTTAACCATACTTTATTTATGTAGAGCTGGTTGTATGTTTTATTGCTAGCCTTTTGAATTTTGCCTCTTGTGTATTATTCATCTAAATTGTTCTATATTTTACCTTTTAGTCTTGATGGCATTCATTTTGGCATATCCACACACATGTTTACGTGTGTGTGTGTGTGTGTGTACATTATTATATATACATACACGTGGAATTTTGCTTTTTTTTCTACTTTCATTTCTGAAACACACTCTTTATCACATATTTCAGGCTTCAGCTAAATGTACTTTTAACCACTCCATATTAAGCACATTAATAGCCCAGGAGCTTATAGTTTGACCTTTGTCACATTATCCAAATTTTTCTCAGATACTATTTTTTTTTATCTAATTGTTCTTTTAAAACAAACAAACAAAAAAACACATTTTGCCTTTAGCTTCTAAAGCCTTGATTTTATATTAAAAGCAACAACAAAAAAAAATCACCTGTTCTTCTAAATTTAATCTTCAGTTTCTTACCTAAGACTTCATAATCCCTGGCAATGCTTTTGAGGTTCCTTCTGGGTCTTTTGTTTATTTATTTATTTTTGGCCCTAGATGAATCACTAGTTGACAGAGGCCATTAAGCTTTTCTTCACCTTTCAGATAAATGGCTGGAAGGAAGCAAACCTATATTATTTAAGCTAATTTCTCCAGATACTTTGGTATCCCTTGGCAGAAAGTTAATAACTACAACTAAACATCTTTTTTTTTTTTTGGTGAACATTATTCAATAGCAATTCTCTGTATAGAATGTATAGATCCATGTCATTATTCTTTGGAAAAAAAGTTGCTTTCTCCTTAAAGTCCAGCACCCTACATTCATGGGTAGAGCCTCATGTCTTTTATTTATTTCCAAGTATTTAGTGTTTATCTTTCTTTGAGTCTCATTTTTACATCCTCCAACCTTCAGGTAGTACCCTTTGGCTCCTTAGATTCCTTATTGTACTTTTGTCTTGATTCTCTTTAAAAATTAACTTTCCTGCCACTGATACTCTGAAGAGTAGAAGATGATTTGTTTATCCAGCCTTTTTACCTTCTCCAAAAAGGAAACTGACCTGCCTATGTAGCTATTAACCTTGACAGCCTTCTGCTGGTTCTTGTATCCTCTACCCTCAGTGGGCAGTCACTAATCTGAAGCATTCAGTATACAAAAGGTTTATGGATCCTGCTGTGGCCAGGAAATAAATGGTCAGTGAGAATAAATGGTCGGTGAGAATAAATGGGGAATCTGCTAAGGCTGTTGGTAATTAACAGTACTGCCTACGCTGTCAGCATTTGTTTTGTTAGATACACATTGAATCTCATGCTTTCTACCAAACACTTAACGATGGGGAGCAGCACATTGACCATTTATTTCACTGAGAGACCTAGTAAAGAATACCATGGGGCTGTTTAGGAACTCTGGTAACCAGTCTCTGGGATTTCACAGTTGCAGATTTTGTTATTGATACCCAACTAAGGCTATCTATAGTGTGTGCTGCCTCAGGGTTACTGCGGAGCTGGCCTTGTTTGGCCTGTCATTGGTGTGATGACTGACCAGTTGGCAGGCTGTTGCTAGATCTAGTTGCGGCATGCCCTGGTCCCAAGTGCCTTTTTCAGCAGGCACCCCCTGCAGTGTCCCTGGAAGTTTGAAGTATCTTGCCTATGACGCTACTAGCTCTCCCTCCTCACAGCCTCCTGGTTGGTTTGTATATGTGGGATGTGGAGTTGGGAAGACCTGAGTTTGCATTTCAGTTCAAATATTTATCAGCTGTGTGACCCTGGCACATTATATAACCTCTGTCTGCCTTTTGCTCATCTGTAAAATGGATATAATAATAGCACCTGTCTCTCAAGGTTGTTAATGAGGATTAAGTGAGATAATACATATAAAGTACTACATAATGGTAGCTAAGAGAATCTTTTTTTTTTTTTCAAATGCCATCCAGGTCTTCTCTGATCACTTTTTAAAAGATTCTCCTTTACATCTGGTCAAAGGAATTTCCAAGTACTTGAAGATTGAAAAGAAATTTCTTTTGATCATTGCCCCAATATAGGCAAGTTAGATCAGTCAGGACTACCCTCTTCCCTACCACTGCTCATATCCCACCCTATCTAGTCACTGCCCAGATTGCTTCAAGAAAGAATCCTTTTCTGTGCTTGTCTGGAGAGGAGGGAGCAAGACAGTGTTTTGGGGTTGATAATTCCTTTCAGATTAGTCCAAAGGTTTCAGACTAGGATATTTTTTTAAATGCTTTATTATTTCTGAAAGAGGGAACAAGGGGGGAGGGGTTAGTTTGCTTCCACAACAATTATAAGATGAGGAAAGTGTGGTTAACAGTTTGTTTTAAAAAGATTATAGGACTACAGTAGACTACAAGCTCAGTATGCTGTGGCAGCAAGCTAATGTGATCTTGGCTACATGAAGAGAAGCATAATTTCTAGGAAAAATGAGATGATAATCATTCTGGTCTCTGCTCTGGTTAGACTGCAGTTAGAGTACTACATTCATGGGTACTATAGTTTTCAAAGGACATTTATAAATTGGAAAATGTTCACAGGAGGAAAGTAGGATGATGAAGGGTCTTGAATCCATATCACATGAAGATTGCTTGAAAGAACTGGTTATTTTTAGACTTTAGAAGAGAAGTCTGAAGGGAGACTTGATTATTTATTATATTTAAGTATCCTTGTGTAAGGCCAAGCACAAGCAGCTTTCCAGAAGACTGCTGCTGTGAACAACTTCAAGGCTCTTATTACATAGTATAGTGAACTCTCTATTTATTCAGTAATACACTAAAGCAAAACATTGACAGAAACCAAAGTACAGCATTCACAATGTTATAACATAGCAACTTACCACTAAAGTGGCCACATAGTTTTCACCAAAGTAACCACATAGTTTTAAGCAAAAGATATTCAGTAAGAACTTAAATCAGTCATCCTTAAGAAGCAAGCCTCCTTAAGGGACACAAAGTACAAAGGTCAAAGTTTTCCAACCCTAGGTCATAGTAAATCATAATCTTCTTAAGTCCTCAAGAAGAGATCTTTTCATCTTGACTCAAGGCTGGTTCTCAAATTCCATGGTTCTTCCATGGGTCCAGCTCCTGCCTGAATCTATCCAACTGTCACCTGGATTCAAAGGCAGGCAGCTCTCAGCTCCTTGTCCAGCTCCTCGTCTAGCTTCTCATTTAGCTCCTTGTCCAGTTCCCATTCCACACTGAAGTTCACAGTGTCCAGTCCACTTCAAGTCCTTCACTGTTCCTGTTTCTGGGAAGACAAAGCTTATGAGAGCCAAAACAACATTCACACACATTGCCAGCACCATCATCAGTTCACTATCTGCCTGTGAAATCAACAAGATCCCACAAACAAGGTCCAAGAAGGCAACACAAATTATCAACATAGAAATCAACACAGACCCACAAACAAGTTCTGAGAGGTCAACACAAATCATCAGCAAAGTCCCAGGACCTCTGAAACCCTCCTCCAGTACTTCTGTAAACATACAACCAGAAAATCCTCTTTCAGGGCTTCTGAACCAGCAGTAAGGTCTCAAGGCTTCGGTACAAAGTATCACAAATAAAAATCAACACAGATGTAAAGCCACGCATGAGCAGCTTTCCAGAATAATGCTGCTGTGAACAGCTTTTAAGGCTCTGATTATATAGTATAGTGAACACTATTTATTCAATAACAAATCAGAGCAAAACATTCACAGAAAATCAAGGTACAGCATTCACAATGTTACAACTTATCACAGAAAATCAAAATACAGCATTCACAATAACTTATCACAGAAAATGGCCACATAGTTTTCACCACAGTGTCACATAGTTTTGAACAAAGTATAATCATTTAGTCAATCAATCACTTAGTAACTCAATCATTCAATCATCCTTAAGGAGGCTAAGGTCACAAAATACAAAGTCAAAGTACTCCACCCCTGGGTAGTACATTCATTTAGTCAATCACAGAGTTCTTAATTCAATCACAAAGTACAATCACAAATAAATTACAATTCCATCAGTTACTACTCAACAGAAAATAACACAATTCAGCAGACAGAGCTTCCAGCTGTCTGACCATTACATCCATACCTAGTTAGTTACCAGAGAGGGAAGCACCAACATCTGGGTTTTCAAAGCCAGGGGGGAGGGGAGAGGGGGCCAGGGGAGGCTCAACAGCTGCCAGAGTTTCATCTGGCCAGATCACACAACTCTTCCCAAAGTGAGTCCCAAAGCAAAACCTCAGGGTCAGTCACTACTCAGTATTCACAGAGAGGTCTTTTCATCTTGACCCAAGGTAGGCCCTCAGATTCTCTGGATCCCCTTTCATATTTCCATATCCTACCTGAATTCACCAAACTGTCACCTGGGTTCAAAGGCAGACAGCTCCCAGTTCCTTGTCCAGCTCTCCATGCAGTTCCTGTACCACGCTGAAGCTTACAGTGTCCAGTGCACCTTAAATCCTTCACAGTTTCTGTTCCTGGGAAGTCAAGGCTCAACAAAGGCACAAACAGGTTCATGCAAAGTACCAGCATCACAGTCATACTTCCTCAGTCTGTGGCAGGTCTAGCTGGTCCTTGGAAGTCTTTGGCAGCTCCCAGGAGAAGCTGGTAGCTCCCCAGCAGAAGCTCCAGTAGATTCCCAGATTCATAATCACTTCAGCCAGAGCTCCAAAATCAAAATCATTCTCTCCAGCCTGGGGGCCTTTCCTCTTCAGCTTCCCTGCTTCTGCTTCCACGAAGCTTATCCCAAGAAGTTCTGACTCTCCCTCTCTGGGGCTTTTTCTTATATACAGTATTGCTTCTCCCTTTTCAGCACTTTCCTGTTACATCAGCAACAGGAGTTCATACCTTCTGTTTCTTTAACAGAGGCTTAATTTGAACTAGGTGCTAAGTACCTCTTAGCTTTCCAATACAAAGAGATTTTAAAATTTCATTACCATTACAACTGAACAGACAAACATAGAGTACCGGGATACCACAAAATTTCTCCTTCTCTGCTCTGCCACCACAAGAGTTCTCTTCTCAGTTCTCTTCTCAATTCTTCTCTCTCCTAGTCTGGACTTCTCCTTATATATGGTCATCAGCTCCTCCCAACAGGGGTTCACAAGTTGTGGGGTTCACAAGTTCTGTTTCTTAACAAAGACTTGATATAATCATGGGCAAGGCTTAAAAGACACTTGAACTGAAACAAGGTGCTAAATGTTTAATAGATGAAACAAAGTGTTAACTACTTCTTTGCTTGCCATTACACCTTGAGAACAAGGACTGTCTTTTGCCTTTTTGTATCCCTAGCACTTAGCAAAGTGCCTGGCACATAGCAGGATAGTAGGTGCTTAATAAGTATTTCAATGTATAAAAAGTCTTCTATTTGACCCCAGAGGGCAGAACCAAACTCAATGGGTAAACTTTGCAAAGAGGCAAATTTGGATTCAATGTCAAGAAAATGTTCCTAATAATTAAAACTCTCCCAAAGTGGATGGGCTACCTAGAATGGTGGTATTTCAGTTTCTTAGGGGTTTTCTAGAAGAGACTGGATTATTACTTGCTAGATATATTGTAATGGGGATTATTTTCATATGTTGTTTTCATTATGTGGCTGCTAATAGAGTCCTGCAGGACCAATATGATATTTATAGCACCCATGATCATGATCAATATGCTAATCATGACTATAAACATTCCTGCATGGTGCTCAATTGCAAAATATAACAAACTCTGCATATAAAGGACAGAAGCAAAACGTTTATTCAGACATCAGAAAACCAAATCCTGACACCAGGACACTGAATCAATCATAGCAACATAGAAGTTAATGCACCACAACATAGCAGATAGCCACGCCATCCTTTAACCTTCCCACAAACCAATACAAGATCAGTATTTTACTTATAAACTTGGCTAACTCCTTGCCTGAGTGTCCTCTCTCTCCCACCTTCTCTCTGGCTCTGACTCCTAGCTTCCTGTGGACTCTACTCCACTCTTCAGCAAAGTCCTCCCATTTACCGTTTCTTTCTCTAGCTCATTTTGCTGATGAGGAAACTGAGATAAACAAATTAGTGTCTTGCCCAGGGTCACACAACTAGTAAGTGTCAGATCAAATTTGAACTTAGAATGATGAGTCTTTGATAAACTTGTTCTATTTGGTTCCAAGGGAGCAAAACCTGTGACTACATTCCGTCTATTGGGGAGCAGAGATTATTTTCAAACCAGCAAAGGTCTTCAAATTCCACTAGGCTTATTAAGGGTCAGGGAAGATCTTCAAATTTCCATTACCAATACAGGTCTCTTAGAATTCTCAAATTATATCATTCTTTGACTAAAAGGAGAGAGAATAGTATCTGGAAAATATTAGATGAGGTTTTTCAAAAGAAATTTAGTTTTGAGCAAGATCTTCTAAAATTGATAGACAAAAACGTATAGAAAAGGAACGAGTATGAGCAAAGATACGTAGTTATGTAAGAATACTTTTTTCAGTTACTGTGCCTTATTCCTATTCAGTATCTAAAGGCATTGTGAATTACATTATTATTCAATTCAACGTTTTACGAATAGAAACTGGTAGAAATTAATGAACTTGGGGTTTTTTCTGAGTTTTAGTGTTATGGTACCATAGAATCTCAGTACTTAAAAAGAGTCTTAGAGATCATCTGGTCTGATACATTCTTTTTTTTTTTTTTTTTTTTT
>CM053586.1:252745616-252756367 GCA_028646515.1 Pseudochirops corinnae
AATGTCATGTATCTACACGAGCAAAATAATGTAGAAGAGACTGCATATAAATATTTTTGCTGAGTTCTCTAGAATGCTTGGGGATCACAAATCAGATGACAGGTCTTCTGTATGCATGATTTTGCTCATTTTAGAGCCATAATTTTGAACATAAAAATCTGAAAACTGAATATTACAATTTTTTTCCAAAATAAATTGTTATTGAACTTGTTTAGCCTATATAAGAGAAACGCTGGGAACATCAAGTGTTCAATATTAGAAGGGTAATCATGCAAAAGAGGGATTGCATTTTCTTCTTTACCCAGATAAAGAGGAGTAGTGATTAAGCAGGGCTAAATTTAGGCTTTAATAAAGATTTGAATTTAAAGATTTTAAGAAAATATTCCTGACAATAGAATTGCTTCAAAGTAAGACAGAATACTTTAAGAGATAGTGGGTTCACTATGTCTGTAGATCTTTTACAAAGCTGGACAGCCACTTGCCAGGGATGTAGAAGATACTCCTGTTCAAGTACAGGTTATGATGTGTCCTGAGATCCCTTTCCAACTATGAGATTCTGTGATTTACTCTTTTTCAGTTGGCAAATGGATGGATTTATGGTGAAATATATTCAGACTCTTCTAAAGTTCAACCGTTAATGAAACCATATAAACTTTTATCTGAAAAGGTGAGAATCCTTGTTATCCAAGGAGATATTCTCTTGGTGGTGGTTGTTTTAAGCCTATGTTCACATATACAATAGGGTCTTCCTGCTTTTAAGGCCAGCCTTCTATATACTCATGTTTTTCCACTTGAAACTATTTTTGTATTTTGACTTCTCTTTATCTCAGACCAACCTTAATTCATACTCTTTCCTCTCATTTCCTAACTACAGTTTATTGTCTATTCTTATTTCATTTTACTTTTCATTTTTAAATTTTCTTCTCTCTATATATCTTTATAATATTGTCCTATTCTATTTAATCTCCTGTCAAACAAACATAATATTTTTTTCTTTTGGCTTTTTGGAGGGGGGAAGGTAGGGCAATTGGGGTTAAGTGACTTGCCCAAGGTCACATGGCTAATTTTTTCTTGTGTGTGTTAAACGTCTGAGGCAGGATTTGAACTCGGGTCCTCCTGACTCCAGGACCAGTCCTCTATTCAGTGTGCCACCTCGCCAGCCCTCAAACATATTTTTAAAATATCCTCAGGATATCAAGTGATTCTAGAAAAGAAAAAAAAGATTAAATAATTTCCATATTTTTATTTCTTTAGGAAAATTAAAATAGTAAATGAAACTCTGAAGAATATCTAGCTTTTAGTCAAAGTAAGGAAACTAACCTCTTCCTATTTTGATGGTAAAATGGCAATTACATATTCATTTTCTAATAGATACCTCTCTGTTCTATGTGACCATAAACAGAGACACTAAAGACATTTTAAAATTTCACCATAAAATCTATATTTTTTTCAGTCGCATTTGTCAAACCAGATCGCTTTTGTCCACTTACTAGAAATTTTACTTTCCATTGCATATGATAAAAATGGAAATTTTTTTTCAGAATAAAATTAACAAACTCCTTCAACATTTCTACTTTAACATATGACATCCTCATTTTTTTCCTCTAGGAAAAAGAAATTTATCGCTGGCCAATCAAAGAGTCTTTGAAAACAATGCTTGCTTGGGGATGGAGAATTGAAAGAACTAGAGAGGGAGATAGCATGGCACTTTATACTCGGACACGCCGCATCTCCCAGACAAGCCAGGTAATTACCATAATGACCCAGGACTTCACAGTATTTAGAGAAAAAAAAAAGCCTTATAGTTTTAATTTTATTTTTTGTATTGCATTCATTCAACAAACATTGGTTAAGTGTCCAGTGCTGTATGTGCAAGGTGAATGGGTGCTGTAAATGTGAAGACAAAAAAAAAAAAGCATGTGTTCTTAAGAAGCTTAACAGTTTAAGAAGGATTATTCATTCACAGAGCCAAGTTCTGACAATATACCTCCTCTCCATAAAGCTTCATTAGCTTGTGATTGCCTCTAGGATAAAATAAAAACTTCTATGTATATAGTTTTGTCCCTAGAACTTTAATCTGTAATAGGGAAGACTTACAAAACATTATAGTTATCTTCAAGTGTTTAAAGTATCATCTTCTAAAAGAGGGAGTAGACTTCTACTTGAACCCAGAGTAGAAACAATGGATAAGTTTTAAAAGAGTACATTTAGGTCTGATTCTATCAGGAAACATTTCCTTCAATGAATGCTGATTAAAAGTAAACCCGGCTGCCTCTGGAGATGGTGGATTCCCCTTCACTGGAGGTCTTTAAGCAGAGATTCGATGATCAATCTTCAGATATGTTTTAGAATCAATCCTGTGTCAAATATAGCTAGGACTTCCCTTCCAACTCTTGGATTTTGTGAGTCTACAATTTCTTTGTGATCCATGAAATGCCATCTTATATCTAAAACTAGTTAGCCAGTAATAGCTTATGAAATCTGAAATATTTATGATTCAGCTAGATTGAGCAGGTCAGTTTTGTTAAAACTTGCCATTTTCATCTTTGGACACAAGAATTTTCTTAGTTATCAAATTTGTATTTGCCGTCACATTTTCTAAAAAAGGATTTCAGAGAAACCTCTTCCCAAATGGTCTTTGTAACAGCCTACTGTTTCTTTTGCACATCTGTCTCTTAGGTTTCTATTGATACTGCCCATGGCTACAGCCCCCGAGCTATTGACATGAGCAACGTTACACTATCCCGAGATCTTCATGTAAGTCTACCTGTTGATTTTAATTTTTTCCTAATCTTATTTCTTTGTTGTTTATTTTTTAAAAAAAGCAATCTGTAATTGTACATATTCCTAAAAGGTGTCTTAGAAATGTTTTTAGTAAATTACCTGTCAGATCTATGGATAGAGAAAAAGTTGATGACCAAACAAGAGATAGGTTCACAGGAGATAAAATGAATAATTTTTATTTCAGTAAGTTAAAATTTTTTTTGCACAAACAAAACCAATGCAGCCAAAATTAGAAGAAAAGCAGGAAACTGGGGGGAAATTTATAGCACATTTCTCTGATGAAGATCTCAGTTCTCAAATATACATGAAATTGAGCCAAATGTATAAAAATAGCCATTCCCTAATTGATAGTCAAAAGATATGGAGACAGTTTTTAGAGGAAGAAGTCAAAGATATCAGTAGTCACATAAAATACTTTAAATAAATAATAATTAGAAAAAGACAAATTAAAATCATTTTGAGATACTACCTCATATCCTTCAGATTGATTGAGATGACAGAAAAAGAAAATCACAAATGCTGGAAGGGTTGTGGAAAAACAAGTACAATAAGGAACTGTTGGTGGAATTGTGAACTAGTCTAGCCATGATATGAAACAATTTGGAACTATGCCCAAAGGATATAAAACTGTATACCCTTTGACCCAACAATACCATTATACTCCGAAGAGATAAAGAAAGAGGAGAAAGACACATATGTAGAAAAATATTTATAACATCTGTCTTTATCGTGGCAAAGAAGGAGATGCCCATCAATTGAGGATTGATTGAAAAAATTATAGGATATTAATTTGATGGAATACTATTATACTGTAAGAAATGATGAAAGGAATGATTTCAGAAAAACTTGGGAAGACTTCTGTGAACTGATAAAAGTGAAATGAGCAGAACCAGGAGAACAATGTACACAATAACCCCAATAATATAAAGATAATTAGATGTATATGCCTTAATAATAATAATGATTGATACAACAAAGGACTCATGATGAAAAAATGCTCTCCATCTTCCAGAGAGAGTTGATGTACTCTGTATATTGATTGAAGCTTATTTTTTGTATTTTTAAAATTTTTCTTCTTTTTTTTAGAACATGTCTAATATGGAAATGTTTCGCATGATTTCTTATGTATATTGGCTGTCATTTCTTGCCTTCTCAGTGGGTGGGAGAGGGGTGGAAGGAGGGAAAGAATTTAGAATTAAAAATAAAATTAAAAAAAATTTACATGTTTTTAATCTGGAATACTTTTGTGGTAATAAATTTCACATGCAGATGCCTTAATTTTGGTAAAGAAAAGTCATTTTACCATTGCTAGAAAATTTTTGGCCGTGAAACTTATGTCCATTTAGCCCATAGTATTTCAGTAATTAAGTAGTATTATAGTGAGAAGAAAAAGAATTTAATTAGCATATGCATATAGGTATGTGTATATACACACATATGTATATATATGTAGATGTGTGTGTATAAACATACATAACAATAGCTAATTTCATGAACCTATAAATTATTTGTGCTTAAAAAAATTTCCTAAGAACTAAAATTGCCTTAAAATTTCTAATCCTCATCCTTCATCTCTCTGTACTTTAATACTTTCTCAGGCCATCACACCTGTGCTGTCTACACATTCCTTTTTTCTAAATCTACTCTCCTTGGTGAACCATTTAAACTCTGTACTGTTCTCTTCTGTCAAATCCCATATTCTTCTGCCTTATAACTGCTCATTCCTTGCCAAATCTCAACCCTGTGTTACCACGACCGTAAGCCTCCTTTATTTCTACTCATGTGCCACTGAACAGAGTTGAAGGAAGTCATGTAACCATACTAGCTTATGTAATACAAATTTATGTTACCTAATCCGAACTGAGTCCTCACTAAAGCAAGGAAATTATTTTAGTCTTCTCTAATTGATTCTTTATCCCAGTCACCACAGCAACTATTTCAGACTTTCATTTTTCTCATCCTTCTCACTGCAATGCCCTATCTGCACTTCCCAGATTTAATTCTCTCAAGTGAGGACCTAGCTAATATATTACTGAGAAGTCAAGGCCATTAGCTACATCTTTTCCCCTTTTCAGCTCTCAGTCTCTTGATCTCCCAATCTTTTCCTTTGCTCCAGTCTCTAACAAAGAGATGGCTTTTATCCTCTATAAAATCAAACCCTTTAAGTGTAAATGTGATTTTATCTCCTCCCATCATATCCAGGAGACTTTGTTCACTTTCATTCTTTCTCTCTAAACTTTAATCTCTTCTTATCAACTAATAAAAAAACCAGAAAACAAAAACCCCTTCACTAGATCCTGTCATTCCAATTAGCTCCATTAACTATCATCTTATAGCTCTCCTTTCTCAGCCAAATTTAAGGAAGGAGGGGAGGGGGGAATCTACATTAGTTGCATTCATTTCTTTCTCTACAATCTGACTTTCCAGCTTCATTACTCAACTTATTGTACAGTCTCCAAAGTTATGAATGATCTTCTAATTGCTACATATAAAGACCCTTTTCTCAATCCTCATCCTTCTTTAACTTTCTTACCGCACTGCAGCCTTTAACATTGTAGTTCCCTCCTAGAAATTCCCTCCTCTCTAATTTTCTGTAGTACTGGTTTTTCTTTGTTTTCCTTCTATCTGACCATTTTTCAGTCTCCTTTGTAGGATCATCATCCATGCCATGCTTTCTAAATTTCTTTATTTTAAAGCTGTCTTGGGCTCTCTTCTCTCTACTCTTTATACTTTCTTACTTGGCAATCTCAACTCTCCAAGGTTCAGTTATCATCTCTGTTCAGATAACTGCCAGAATTAATATAGCCATCCCTAGTCTCTTTTGACCTCTAGTTCTAGAAAGTTTAAGAGAGTCAGGATTATAGCCTGTGCTTCCTCCTTAAAATGCAAGTTCTGTGAAGCACTAACCAATAAGAAATAAAGGCCTCAGATATGGATGGTACTTCATTGTGTAAAGTCCAGGGGTAGAATGAGCTTCCAGGTTTCTGAGACATTGTAGAGAAAGACTGAGAGAACCAAGAGTGAAATCTGGAGAGGAGTGAAAACATAGGTATCCTAAACTGAATTTTTAATTCATAATTCTTCCTCACTTGATGTGTCCAATCATTTATAAAAGTCCCCTTCTTGTCACCCACAGAGCCACCATTCTGGTTCAGGCCCTGGATTTCTCTGATTCAAGTCTCTTCCCATTCTAGTCTCTAGTTGACATAGCCACCAAAGTGATTTTTCTAAAATACAGCTCTGACCATGTCATGCTGCCCTGCTTATTCCCCCTTGTAATAAATTTCACTGACTTCTTACTACTTCCAGGGCTAAATATAAACTCCTTTGTTTGACATGTAAGTTTTTCCCAACTTGATCTATTCCTTTATAAACTTGTTATATATTATTCCCCTCTATGCACTATACTGAATATTCATTGTTATTCTTCACCCAGGATATTCCCATCTTCCTTCTGGTGTGATTTTATCCCTCAGCTCCATCTCTTGGAATCCCTAGTTTCCTTCAAGTATTAGCTCAAGCATCTCCTTTTACGTGAGGCCTTTCCAGGTGTCGCTGTCTGTTAGTACCTTCCCCTTCAAGGTTACCTTGTATTTGCTTTATATGTGTTTGTTATTTGCTATATATTTATATAATGTAATTTCTTTAAACTGTAACAACACATTTGCTTCTCTTTTGTCTTTTTATCTCCAGCCTGTAGCACACATTAGGTGCCTAATAAATCCTTGTTTGCTTATTTGATAGATGTTTTAAAGTCTTAACTGGGAAAATACTATCAAGTTCTAAGTACCATAAATTAAAATGATTCCATTAAGTAAAATTAAATATGCTATTTTTTCATTCCTTTGTTATATCTGTCCACCAATGTTGTAATAAATCAATCAGCTATTTCCTTTGTTTCCTTAAGGCAATGGCAGAAATGATGGCTGAAAATTATCATAACATATGGGCAAAGAAAAAGAAACTGGAACTGGAAGCCAAAGGTAATATTAATTTTGCTAAAAAGTAACCTTTTTTCTAAATAGTATTTTATTTTTTTTCCAAATATATGTAAAGATAGTTTTCAACATTCATTTTTATAAGAGTTTGAGTTCCAAATTTTCTTCCCAGGATGTCAGGCAATCTCATATAAGTTATACATGTGCAATCATGGAAATGCATTTCCACATTAGTCATATTGTGAAAGAAAAAACAGAACAAAAAGGAAAAGCTACAAAAAGCAAAAAATGGAAAATAACATGCCTCAATCTGCATTCAGACTCCATAGGTCTTTCTCTGAATGTGGATAGCATTTTCAGTCATGAGTAAAAGTAACTTCTACCCCCCACACCCCCAAAGAGCAATGGAAGTCTTGAATAGTACAAGGATTCAATAAAGGAACCCTAGATCAGTGTATGGCTTTTGATAATTACACTTTGAAGTTAATAGTTCAGATATCCTCAACTGATCCTTGAGAAGAATTTTGTAACCAGCTACTTCCAGAAGGAAGCAACTAGGTGGCTTAGTGGATAGAGCTCTTTTAAGTGTTAGTATGTATTTGTGTATATTTGTGAGTATATGTATATATGTGTGAGTAGAATGAAGAATAAATTATACATGGCATCAGGGAAAACTGTCAGCATTGATATTACTTATAAATCCTCGAAAACTAATAAAAAGAAAAGAAAAACTTTAAACTTCAACTTACTATCTGAAGGTGATTCTCACCATGGTGATTTTTGAGAAATGTTTATCATTTCTGCTACTAAAATCCTACTCTGCTGTTTTATTATGGTGCATTGGTGATGCTGGCTTCTTGAGCTCTGTGCCAGTGGAGTGTAAGTTCTGGCAGGTTCTAAGAAGCTGGAAATACTTTAGTATATACTTGATAATATACGCTCCTTGTCCTAGAACCAGTTTGACCACAAGATGTGTAGCAATATTTTAGTCCATAGCAACTTTCAGAGACCCTCTGATAAGTCATAGCCTTTATACTAGAGGAAAGAGTGTTCATATCAACAAAAATCACAGAGGCTTCAAGTATTCCTGTTGACTGCATACACAGTAATAATTAAACATGTCATTTGTCTGCCTTCTAATTACAATAAACTCTCTTCATGTATGCTCAGCCTACTGTTGCTCATATAACTGGTTGTCTGCTCACAACTTAATTGAGAGACATTATGTGTGCATCAAATAAAAAGGTAATTAATATTTTTTTCAGTCAATAAAAATTTACTATTACCTACTATGTGCCGCATAATGTGCTAGGGATACAAAAAGAGGCAAAACACCTCAAGGAGCTACCAATTTAATGGGGGAGGCAACATGCAAATAAATGTATTCAAAGCAAGCTATATACAGGATAAACAATAGGGAATAGGAAGTAATTAACAAAGGAAGGCACTGGAATTAAGAAGGGTTGAAGAAGGCTTTCTGTAGAAAATAATTGAGACTTAAAAATGCTGGGAAAGGTCATGATAATACAGCACTACTACAGCAGAACTGGATATAACTTAACAGTGCATTATTTATTTTATTATTATATATATTATTAATATAATTTATATCGCTTATTTAAATAGCCTCAGGTATAGCAGAACCCAGATATATCAACCTTGCTCTTCATGGATAAATCAAACAACAAATAAAAAACAAATAAATAAGAAGACCAACATTAATACATATATCATAGCATAGGATCATAGACTCAGAGTTTGAAGGAATCTTTTACATCAATAATAGTGCTTCCTGTCCCTGGGATAAGATTCCAGTAAGCCTTAGTTCTGGAGAGCTGTCAACCCTATTAATGGAAAAATATTAATAGGAAATAATTGTCATATTTGACTTTTCTATTTGTATCATATTTGAACTGTCTCTAGAGAAATGAGATACCTCTCAGTTAAAACAGTGGTTATTATGCTTTCTCTCCTTTTCTGCAAATTCTTTAATAGTGGCCTTTATTCTGTTCCTTTTATGTTCAGATTTATCTGTTAGGATCTGATTTAACCCTCTTCTGTGTTGTAAATTAAGTTGACAATTAAGATAATTGTATAGGATGTAAAATGACTTTATATTTTCTCTTTATTTGTTTTTTTTTCTTTTTGGAGGGGGAATGCAGGGCAATTGGGGTTAAGTGACTTTGCCCAAGGTCACACGGCTAGTAAGTGTTAAATATCTGAGGCTGGATTTGAACTCAGGTCCTCCTGACTCCGGGGCTGGTACTCTATTCACTGTGCCACCTAGCCACCCCATATTTTCTCCTTGTAACATGGAAAATTTATTATTCACTGGTACTAGGGCTGAGATGGGATTCTACAGTTTATTGATGTCTATCAATTTATAATATAGTTGATGATGGTTCCTTAGCGTTTTTTGATGTTGTATGTTGCAACACTTTTTTTTCTTCAGGTGTGATATAGTGCTGTTATCTAATGGCCAAGCTGATTCATTGCAGTAATTCTATTTCCACAGATTTCATTATTTGTAAATCAAATACTGTACTCCTTCGGCAGGAAGCATACCATGTTTTTACTTTTACTATTTTAGATATGAGAAACACAATTTAAAATCATCCTAAGAATTTGTAGCCAAATCAAAGAAGAAACAGTATAGCACTATTTTGTAAGTTTAGATATGTACAAGATTAATCAAACAAAATGTTCAATTTAATAAAAGTTATCTGAGGAGTTTTCTTACGTTGTTTGTTATCCTCATAGCTACCAGACCATTTAGATCTCAGCTTCTCTCAAGCATGCTGTCATCCTTGAGAAGGTGCAAGGGTACAAGACCTAATGGAAATTCTAAGAGGCCAGTTTTGATGAATACAGATTCTTTGTCACTATTTCCTATATAAATGTGTGGTACAGTGAAAAGAATGTTGAATTTGATGTCAGAAGAACATTTGATTTTAGGCCCTTCTTGAAAATTGGACAAAAAAAGTTTAGAAGTGATATGATTGTAAAAAAAGATATGTCTACTGAAGGTTTTTGAGATGATTTATTACTAAATGGTATTTTTAAAAGGTTACTTTATGGTGTGTGTAACAAATGAAATGGAAAGAGAATCATGTTTTCAGTATACTGTTAGAGGACTTCTGGAGCAATCTAGGCATGTGACTAAAAGGGTATGGGTTAAGCATTGGTATTATACAATAGTAATAATAAGGTCAGAACTTTAGTAAACTAGGTAAAATGTATGCTTACTTTTAAAGATCATGAGGAAGAAGTGGATCCAACTATGGAGACAGAAGAGAGGTTAGAGAGGCAAGAGCCAAAAATCCCTAATACCTTTATAAGCAGTCACTTAATAAATGTGTGAGAACCAGAAAATATATATTGGATTGAATTGAAATTTTACCACTTATATATCACTTTGTATTGGATTTTAACAACCCTTGCTAAATTTCATAAAAATAAAGTCTTAGGAAGATGACCTAAGTGAAAAGAGGCAAAATTCTCAAAGTTCGACTCCATGGTCACATTCCAAATGAAGATATTTTGCATCTCTAAGCATTTTCTATTATATTATTTTATTCTATTATCAATCAGTCACTTATTAAGTATTTACCAAGTATTTACTTTTGCCTTGAACTCTGTCCTGGTCGTAGAGATGCAAAGACAAAATGAAATGAAACAGTCTCTGCCTTCAGGGATCTTACATTTCACCTGGGGAGACAACAGGTACATAAATAAGTATATACAAAATAAATGCTGTAGGAGGTTAAAAAATTGAGTAGGAGCCTCTAGTAACTGAGGAAAGACATGTTTCATCTATCTTACTATTAAGTAGCATTTTGAAGGGAACAAGAGAATTAATCATCATTTTGTGTTCTTTTTTTGATATTCTAGTTGGAGGTGGCAACCATCCCCTTCTGGTACCCTATGATACTTTGACAGCCAAAGAAAAAGCCAAGGATAGAGAGAAAGCGCAGGATATTCTCAAGTTTTTACAAATAAATGGCTATGCAGTATCCAGGTAAAATGATA
>CM053586.1:252756467-252778079 GCA_028646515.1 Pseudochirops corinnae
AGTAATATTATACCAAAGACCCATGGAACTTTTACCAACTCAGAATAAATTATTAAAATTAATTTTAATGTTAGATCAGAAGTACATATTCATTAGAGATTATTTCTAGCTCTTGCTTTCAACTATTTTTTATAATTAATAATATGAGTTTAAAGGTACCTTAAGAAACATTCTTCTATTTTGTAAAATTTAATCATTTAGTTGACCTTGTACAACCTTAGTTGTCTTGTATTTTCTTTTTAAGGGGATTCAAGGACTTGGAATTGGACACACCTTCAATTGAAAAACGCTTTGCCTATAGTTTCCTTCAGCAGCTTATCAGATATGTGGATGAAGCCCATCAATATATTTTGGAGTTTGGTATGATATCATGGTCCTTTTAGTAACAAATGCATTTTCAGACTCTTGAGACCAAGATTGTTAATGTCAGGAGGGCGCAGAAAAAAAAAGATCATGAGACAGTCTTTGATGCTTACTCTTCCATTAGTTAAGGCATTGAATATACTCCTCATACTAAAATATTAAAAATTCTATTGGGTATTAGCATATTACTAATTTTTAGATGTCATTAAATTTTGGGTGATCTCATCCCATCTTCTTTGACCAAAATATTAGTGATTTTGATTAAGAAATGTTAATTATTTGAAAGCACATAAAAAGAAAAGACCATTTAAGTATGTAGGAGAGTGAAAAGGAAAAGGTAAGAAATTGTGTAAAGCCCGATCCATCAAATTCTAATTGTATGTCTATGAACAAGTCCATTAGTTTCCCTCAGGGCTAGTTTTTTCATCTTTGATATAGGAATAATATTATTGATAATTTTAACTTCTTAGTGTTTTAAGGATCAAATTGGTAGAATATAATTATTAAAAAAGATGAACCTTTGATTTCATGCAAAGCTTGGGGTCAGTGTATTAACTTTGACATTTCACCAATGTGATACAGCCCTCTATCTCTCCTGCTACTATTTGGCTCTGGGCCAGACTCATTGTCTCTCTTTACCATCTTGGATGCTAATATACAAACTTTATATATCCAGCCAAATATATGTTGACATATAATCAATAGACCTTCAATCTTTTGGTCTATCTTGTGTTGAGGGATAGGTCAGACCTTTGAATGATTGAAGATCTCTTCCAGACTGTTTTATAATGTTCTGGGATTTGATGCAGAAACTGGAGGACCCAGGCAATGTATATGAAGTCTTTATTTGACCCAGATTCTATGTTGGATCTCCTCCATCACAGTGCTAAACACCTTTAGCATGTATAGATCTCCCCCTTTTTTGCCTTTATTAATATTTTTTATTAGAAGGCCATTGAACAGGATTATTTTTATTATTATATTTTCTAAGGAATTATTATATTTTCTAAGGAAACATGAATGATTTCGATGTATGTATAGGAGATATTTTGTTTTAAAATTCTTTGTTCTACTGGACAATTGATTTTTCATTGACAAACTGTAAGCACAATCAGATCTTGTCATTTCTCTCTTTCTATTAATTCTGAAATGAATTAAAGATGTAGCTCACTGTTGAATAACCATTATGAAAGCCTGCTTATTCCCTTATGATACTCTCATCAAGAATATTCCTCAAATCTTACATAAATGTATAAATAATATAAATATACAATTCTCATATAAATAAATTTTATATAGAAGAGTAACATACATGCCAGTAGTTATTGATGTTTTCGATGGCATTATTTTGTCTTCATAAGGTCTTGGATTTTTTCCAAACCTTTTGTATCTTCCCTTCCTTCATATATATTGTATAATGGGCATTCAGCACCCTCACAATTTTATTGCCTCCAGGATGGATCCCTTTAATATATATATATACATATATACATATAATACAATACTATATTATATATAAATATAATATAGTATTGTATTATATTATAATAATTATTATATTTATTATATAATATAATACTATATAGTATATAATACTATATACTGTTATAATATATAATGATAATATTATTATAATATAATAATAATGTATATATTATATATAATATATATATAAATATATACTTGTTTCATCTTGGCTGCTTTTCTCATCTTTATGTACTTTAGTGTTGTTTCTTTGTCCTCTAAAAGAACATCTAGAATTGTGTTGTTAAAGCCCAAGTGTAGTAGTTTCACTGCCCTTCATGGAGAAAAGAGTTTATTACTATAGTTTTTTTTTTGTAAAGTTTTTCTTGTTTATAATCCTCCATTTTCCTCTTTGAGTGCTCTTGCGATGACTTTGTTTACTTGGGTATCTATCAGCCTTTCTTCAAAGTAGTTTATACTCCACTGCTCTCTCTTCTTTATGAGATACTACTGCTCGTAATTGTTTATCTTCAGTAAGATTTTATAAAGAGTTTATACTCTAATTTGGCATTAAAAGCCATTTCTCTTCAGCTCATAAATTAGATGTGTATTGACTAAGGCACTTTATAGACTCTTGATCTTCTTAATATGACTATTAATTTACATTGCATAAGCTTCTGGATAAAATCATTGTAATCAGTGTTTATGTCACTTATTCTGTCCATTTACATTTTTAAAATTTTCAGTTATGTTTTAAAATCATTCAGGGTTAAGTTGTTTCAATTATATTCCATAGCTCCTCTTAATTTTCTTGACTCTTTTTGTTTGTTTTTTATACTAATTATTATCTTAAATTTCGTGACTCAGTGGTTTGAGTCTGTAGATTCAGGATTACTATCACATCAACAAAAATATTTTCCTGACTGTTAAAATATAATCTGCTTTTAAATTACTTTCTTTACAAAAAATAATAGCTATTGGACATGCAACCAAGTAACAAGCACCAAGTAACACCGTAAAGAACATTTTTGTAACTAATATGATAAAATAAAAATTAGATTTCATTATTTTAAAAAACACAATAATCTGAGATATCCTCACTCATCTGCATTCCACTATGATTAGCTGTATATATATGTAAAACACATATATAATTATTATATTGTATTGCGACAGATTATCATTATATTTATGTTGTTGGTCTGTCATTTCAGTCGTGTCTGACTCAGTGTGCCACCATTTGCAATTTTCTTGGCAAAGATACTGGAGTGGGTTTGCCATTTTCTTCTATAGCTCATTTTACAAGGGAGAAAACTGGGGCAAAGAGAGTTAGCAATTTGCGCAGGGACACACAACTAGTAAGTGTCTGACACCAGATTTGAACTCTGGTGTTTCTAACTCCAGGCCTGGTGTTCTATCCACTTAGCCACCTAGCTACTCTTATATTTCACCACAAAATTTGAGTTCATTCACAAACCATTTTGCCTCAGATTTCACTCCCCTCATCCTACCACACATCTTTCTCTAATATATATGAGTAGCCATCTTATGGAAGGAATATTTTAGAGGAAAATGGTATTTTACCTTTTTCCCCTCTATAACTCTGTCATTTTTATTTTTTGTATTATCTCTGTAATTTCAACAAACTTGTTACTGCTTCTGTCAGGACCCTGTAAAACTGGAAATATATAGTATTTCCCTCTTTCTCCATCAGACTCCTTCTGCCTTTTCTCTCTGTTGTTTCTTTGCTCAGATTGTAGGCATGTATGCCAGATGTGCCAGGTATATAAAGACTTATCCTTATGACTCAAAATGAATTTGATATTTTGTGTCTCATTTTTAATTTTTGTAGTTTGTTAGTAAAATTTATTTGTTTAATTAAGTCGATAAATAAAAATAATGGCATTTCTAATTGACCATTCAGTACATGTTTGCCTTAAAAATCTTTCCTGCCTTAAAAAAATTCCCCAATGAAATAAACTTCATATGCTTTATGACTCTGGAGAATTGTAAACTCACATACCATTATTTTCTTGTTCCTGACATTTCTCCCGGTCTTAAATATGGCTGTAGCTTTTCCAGTGGAATCTTGAGAAACTCTCATACCCTTACTCCTTCTGCATTCCTAATCTAATTTCTGATTCATAATGGGAGTCCCTCTTCCCAACTTTATAACTCTCTTCCTAAGCTTCTTGGCTTTAAGGAACATGCTCCATAACTTAGTTTATAATATATACTCTTAGTTGAAACTTTGTCTGCAATTCTTAAAAAAAAAAAATCTACTTTATTTCAGATATTCTCTGAATTAGTGACATTTAATTGGAGAACTAAATTAAAATAATAGTGGGGTTTTGATCTTCATGTTCAAAAGAATTTGATACATACACAAATATGTATATGTATATATATAATATTTATGTGTGTTATAAGTTACATCTTCTCATATTTTGAAGTTTCTGATTCATTTAGAGAAATAAGATCTGAATTCGGAAGGTCTTCTAAGGATCTCAGAATATGATCTAATCTCCTTTACTCGCTTGTCTTCATTTTTTCCCAGGAGTTATGGGGTGGAGAAGGAGGGAAACAGTAAAAGGCAAGGAAATGTGTACTATAGTTTTAGTACTTAGTTTTACCATATAATTCCTGGTTATACATATGAATTAACCAGGCAATAATATTTTATGTTATAGAACATCCCACAAATGTTGAAAGAATAGAGGAAAAATACTTTTTTTCTTTGAATTAATAGTGTTTAACACCTCTGGGGTAGTGAGGTAGTACAATGGATAGAGTACTGGGCCTGTAGTGATTAAGAAAACTCATCTTCATTAGTTCAAATATGGCCTCAGACACTGTGTGACCCTGGGCAAATCATTTAACCCTGTTTGCCTCATTTTCTCATCTATAAATGAGCTAGAGGAAGAAATGGCAAAACCACTCCAGTATCTTTGCCAAAAAAAAACCAAATGAGGAAGTGAAGAGTTGGACACAACTGAAACAAGTAAACAACAATGTGGAAGAGCCACAACAAATGAGCACCCCCAAATCTGTTCTGCAAATCATGACTGGTGTATAGATAAGAGGGGAATATGCAATTCTGCCAGCAAGCTCCATGTTTGGTTACAGATCTATGGAAGGGAGTGGAGCTAGGCTGATGAAGTTTTCCACCCCTCCCCAATTTATTAAATTATTTATTTTTAGGTTTCAACATTCACTTCTATAAGTTTTAAATTTTCTCCCCCTCCCTTTCCTGTTCCTCCCCAAGATGGCTTGCAATATGATATGGGCTCTACACATGCATTCCGGCTAAACACATTTTCCCATTAGTAATGTTGCATAGAAGAGTTGTAACAAATGGGAAAAACCATGAGAAAGAAAGAAAAACAAAAGAAAACAAAACAAAAAAGAAAATAGTCTGCTTCATTCTGTATTCTGACTCCAAAATTCTTTCTCTGGATGTGACTGGCATTTTCCATCATTTGTACTTTGGGTTTGTTTTTGGTCCTTGCATTGCTGAGAAGGGCTAAGTCTATCAAAATCAGTCCTCTGATGAAGTTTTAATCATCCAAAATTATCCTTCCTGATAATCATTGTGAGTGTCCACACTTTTCCTAGAATGGCTGAATTAGGACAAACTAAGAAGAAGAATTTTGTTTATTACAACCGCATTTTGCTAAGATCCTATATAAAAAATGTATTAACTTAAGTTCTTTTGAAATATTTATCTCCCAACTTGATATATTGATTTACCAACTTGTTTGTGATTTAAATGGCAAATATTTATTTTCTCCATTTAGTCTTTGGACACAGGAGAAGCACGATTAAAGATAGAGTAAGAATTTAAATATAGCTTTATTTCAGTTGAATCACTTACAATTAAATATGTTATTCACTTAATTTTTTTTCTCATTTTAAGCAAGAACATATACATATATGTATACATATGTAGATATGTATATAAAGATATAAAACCATATATAAACACCAAGAACACATATGCATATGTATATGCACACACATATAAATAACATTTCCAGTTTAATTTCTGAAAATGATAATGTTTGATCTGGGAAAAATTTAGTTTTGACGTAATTTAAATGATAAAATTCCTTACATAGTTCCATACATTTGCCATTATTTGAATTTTGAAGTTCATGTGACTATCTACATAATGTGGCTGGTCTATTTTATGAAAAACTCAAAGTGATGAGCTCAAGACTGTGCTGTGACTCCAGATCCATTATATAATCACTATCCATTCCTGATCACTGAATTTTGGATCAGTTGGTGGTGCTTCAGTGTCGCCAAACAGGACTTGAATATGGCCGACATCCATATTCATATTTAACAGATATTTATTAAGCAGATGCTCTGTGCAAGGTACTATGCTAAATTGCAGACATTCAACCAAAATTATGTATTTCATGAGGTGAGGTGAATGGAAGACCATATTTTAAAGAAGTTTCCAGAGAGTACAATTACTTTGTGATACCATTTAAACCCTGCAGCATACATGCTATATTTCAACAACCATGAATATTTATCCTAAATTCCAAAATGTCAGAGAAGTCTTATGCTTTGATGACATTTAGATCTACTCTCTAGGTCACAGCTAACCCAGTCATTGTGTCATGACTACAAATATAACTTGCACATAAAGTTGGAAAAGTGTCAGTTTAGTGAAGAAGAGTCAGCATCCTGACAGTATAGTCGGCTACTAAGTGGTAAAGATAAAGCCTTCAAAGGTGAACATTGTCTTGATGTGGGGAACACCTATGAATATCAAGGGCTTGTGGTTCCTGCGGTTTTCAGTGTATTCATGTCATTTTGTTCCAGATTTCTCATTAACTTTTTGAGCTATTCTTATGTGCCTTAGCCGAAATCCTTTCTGTGCTAACCCACAAAAAATACAATGTATTCTTCTTCTTGGAAAGCAGCAAGGCTTATTAGTAAATAGAGACCTGACCTTGGAATCAGGAAAACCTATTTTCAAAGCCTGCCCATGACACATACTGGTCTCATAACCATGGGTAAGCTATTTTTCAGTGCCCCCAAGTAACTATGTAAAGCTACATCACAACTGAATTGCTCATCCATATTAGTGAAGGGAATTTTCTTCCTGGAAATTCCCTGTACCAATAGAATCACAGATCCAGGTGTCCCTTCTAGTTCTCCCCCTAAATTCTCATTATAGTGTACCTTATCTTTTATGTGTGAGAAGAGAATAATTTGAGAGGGGATGCTTGCTGTCTTCAGATACCTGGAAATGTGCTCTATGAAAAGGAGGTTTTAATGAGGTTTGGGGGTTCTGGGACCCCAGGAATGCCAAGGCTTAGTCTCCTGTAATAAATTCATACCCCTGAACCTTCTTAGTCAAGTGGCAAAAAGTTTATTGTAAGGCTTTAACAAAAGTGGGCAAGGGTCCTTAGGGAGCATACAAGAGAGTGAGGATGGTGCTGGGGCTTACATGGAAAAGGGCCATGGGAAAAAGGAATGCCAGGGATACTAATTAGGTAATGCAAAAGGTCCAGGTGTGTTTGGGAGCTATGGATGGGAAAATGTAGGGAGTTTTGCAGAGATAATTTTGTTGAGACCAGACACTGAAGGAGTTGTCACAGGCATGTGACATTGGGGATCTGGTAGGAGAGAGAGTCCTTGGACCAGCCGGGGACGAAAATCCTTAGACCAGGCACCCCTCCTGTCTATTCTGATAACAATGTGTTCTAAGAGAAAATTTTCTCATAGGACAAGGGGCCTGTGAGGGGCCTGCCTACTGAGAAATTGGGAGGATTCCAGAGACATACTCTTAGGGCAGGGGCCTGATCACCCCACCATTGTTACGTTCAAGAAAAGGAAACCACAATTTGTGACTAGAGTTTATGGATGAGACAATTTATAGATTTGACTCAGTGTTAAGGAAAACTTCCTAAAACTTATATCCAAATAATTAAAGATCACCAAAAATAGTATAGTCCCAATTTATTGAATTTTCTATTGGAGCAATTAAATAATTTTTCATTTAGAAAATGTATGACCACTTGGCAGGCATATATTAGAGAGGCTTCATGCTCTTCAGGTGACTTTTGAAATTCCCTCCAACTCTAGAGAGGCTTTGTCATATGTCAAATTGATGGTGATCTTTTCTAAGCAATGGGGAAAATCTAAAATTTTTAGGCTTTACCTAAATTAGCTTTTGCTTTGCATGTCATCTAACCTGATTCTTGAGTTTTTCAGTGAGATGTTTTGATTGGGGAGTTAGAACCTGAGAACAACACAGCACATTGAATAGATGTATGGTTTTGGTGCCAAGAAAACAGAATTTAAGCTCGGCCTCCATACTCTTTAACTGGGTGACCACAGACAAGGCGCTTTGCCTCTCTCCCTTCCATGACAACATCCCCATCAAAAATAAAAGAAACTTTGAAGACTTAAATTCAGTGACTGGAGTCTAATAAACAGTTTTGTCATTACATTTTCCTTTCACCTTCCTCAGTGATGTTCTCTTCTCCTTGATAGCAGGCAGATTTACTTGGTCCTGAAAAAGTTTGTCTGCCATATGTCAGAGATATTCTAAGTATGTAAAGAAATAGAAGTTTTATATACCCATTGATTGATTCCTCTGTTTATGCAAAAAATTTTTTTTGTACAATACAATAGCCTTTGCTTACTCACAATTCCAAATCCCAATATTATTATATTGTTTTGTTTTTCATTAAACTCCGTAGGGTAACATATTGAATGAGGTTTCATTATTCTAAATTATTCACTTTGGATGCCGAAAAAGTGGAATGGTGATCAGTTTTTGAAGTGCAGTATCCTTTTAAAAAC
Source organism: Pseudochirops corinnae (assembly GCA_028646515.1). Taxonomy (NCBI): domain Eukaryota; kingdom Metazoa; phylum Chordata; class Mammalia; order Diprotodontia; family Pseudocheiridae; genus Pseudochirops; species Pseudochirops corinnae. Next base: position 252,765,123 of record CM053586.1, read on the forward strand.
TTTTCATTTTTACAGATGGTGGCAGCAGAAGCAAAGGAGAGCATTTTCCTTATGAACAGGAAATCAAATTCTTCGCTAAAGTACAGTATACTCTTGTTGTTGCTACAGTGTTTATTTACAAACTATGATATTTAATTATTTGCATGTGTTTAAGATGCATTTGTATGAAAATATGAATTTTACTTGATGATATAGAAATGTAAATACTCCATGGCATGAAAATGCATGAATCCATGAAATAAATGTTCTCCCTTTCTTCACAGCACTTTGTCTCGTGCTTCCACTTCTCTCTCTATTTGATATCCCAAATAACAATTAATTGTGAGCAAAATAGTCTGATCTAAAAGTCCTCACGTTTGTGTGAGTTATATTGATTATAATGGTAAATATCTTTCTCTATTTCCTAATGAAAACATTTTAACGATATTGTGGTTTTTAAGAACTGGCTCAGTGTCTCTTGTTTAAGAAGTTAAACTTCACAAAAAATATTTCTTGTTTATAAATAAAAAATTCAAAACCAGGCTTACATGCCATATATGTATTTGAAGCCCTATTTAAGTCAGTAATTAGTAGGTAGTGACAAGGAGTAATACATTCTATGATCTCCCATGTTTACCTATACATTGTTTCCTGTTACTTAATTGTTTATGAAAGAGAACTCTAATGGACATTCCCTCTACCACCCCATCAAACCCATGGTAAATTGAACCTAATAAATTTCTTCTAAGTAATTTAAATTTTATTCTAGTCATTAAATGAGAATCTACTTCCTTATTCATGCTTAATACAACCTGTTAGGTACTGATATATTTTGTAGAGGAAAGTAGGAATTCTAAAATCATCTAACAATTTACTACTTTCTGTATGTATCTTCCCAGTTCTAGACAGTCAATTGAGCTAAAGAAGCAAAATTTAGAATCCTGCTGCTGAATGACATAGCTATGAATATGGGAGGACTTTTTGCATGTAATTCTAGCTTATATCACACTCTCAAAACATACACTAACCATATGCAAAACATTGAGTACGCTTGAGATGATGGTATCTATTTTTCTCTGCTTTCATTCAGGTTGTACTTCCTTTAATCGATCAGTATTTCAAAAACCATCGCTTGTACTTCTTATCTGCAGCAAACAGGCCTCTCAGCACTGGAGGACATGCTTCCAACAAGGAAAAAGAAATGGTGACTAGGTAAACATAAATAAATATTTTGGATTAGTTAAGACTAAATTATGTCTGTATGTTGAGGCTTGAGGGTGGAATGGAATTAGAGGCAAGAGAAATTTTATACTACTTCTACTCTGGTTCCTGATTATTAAGATGATATAAGAAGAAAAGTAATAGCAAGGCATTGGGTATGTGTTCTAGCTTTTGAGTTTTATTACAGAATGATGCTAAAATTGGTGCTAAAGACCTAGGATTTAAAATAATTCTCATCTTGGAATAAGCATATAGAACAAACAAGGTAGGAGATATGTTGATATAATCTGTATTTTAGTAAGAGTTGGTGTGTAAACAATTAATTTTTTTCCACTTTATAGTATTTTATTTTTTCAAATTGCATGTAAAGATAGTTCGCAACGTTGACTTTTATGAGATTTTTAAGTTCTAATTTTTTCTCCCTCCCTCTCTCCTCTCCCCACTCCCCAAGACAGCAAGCAATTTGATATAAATATATATCAGATATCTGATATATCGTATTAAATATATTTCCATATTAGTCATGTTGTTAAAGAAGAATCATAACAAAAGGGAAAAATCACAAGAAAGAAAGAAAAAAATGGAGAAAATAATATACTTTGATCTGCATTCAGACTCCATAGTTCTTTCTCTGAATGTGGATAGCATTTTCCATGAGTCTTTCAGAATTCTTAGATCATTGTATTGCTGAAAAAAAACCTAAGTCTTATCAAAGTTGATCATTGCACAATGTTGCTGTTACTGTGTATGATATTCTGTTTCTCCTCATTTCACTCAGCATCAGTTCATTAAGTCTTTCTGGGTTTTTCTGAAATCTACTTGCTCATCATTTCTTATAGCACAATACTATTCAATAACATTCATATAACACAACCTGTTTAGCCATTCTCCAATTCATGAGCATCCTGTCTATTTCCAATTCCTTGCCACCACACTATAAATATTTTTGTGTGTATGGGTCCTTTTCCCTTTTTTATGATCTCTTTGGAATCCACACCTAGGAAGGTATTGCTGGATCGCAGGGTGTGCACAGGTAAACAGTTATTTTTATAACATTTATTTAAATCTGCTAATTTTGAAAACAATAGATTATAAGAAGACAGAATTTAACTTTATGCTTTTGAATATGGAATTTATAAAGACCAAAATCAAATGAATGTAAGTGAAAATTACCTAATGCCACTCAACCCAACTTCCCACCACATCTTACTTCTGTCTTAAAGAAATTAGAGTATATCTGTAGACTTGTTATAGATTCCTCTTTGACCTTTGGAGTAGTTTTTCTAGAATATCTATCTACCTATCTATATATCCACATATCTATGTAGGTTTCTTATCAATTCATAGAGTTATAATAAAATGACTGTTTCTCGTTTTTTCAGCCATTAGCAGATATATCCATAAATGTTTGAACGGAAATAAAAATCCTCAATACTTTGCTTAGAACACAGTGTGAAATGGTGATACAATTTTTTCTTAGTCTTCAGTTAAAGGGCCTGATGCCAACAGGGAGTGGTAGGGCAATTAAATTCTTGGTGGATATCTCCTCCAGAGCCATCTAGATGAAACTTAGTGAAGTCTGTCACTAATTAAGAGGGGAAAAAAATTAACTTTCATGATTATGTTGTAGATTTAGGAAAGTAGAGTCATATTTGAAAATTCTAGTCTTTTTAATATCATGGCTGATTAACCTCAACTTTAGGTTGGGTTCTCAGTGAATGGGCAATAGTTAATTTTTTCTTTTCCCTTTTTATGCCCTCTGCCTCATGTTTTTGCTGCCAAATCCATCTTTCCACATAAGTTAGAGATCCAAAAGAAGCAGAACCATTATTCCCCAAGATACTAAGAAAAAGTACAGTTTGTTTGTTTTAATGTTTAAGAAAACAGTATTAATCAAGAGCAAAAGCTCTAATAATAAATGTTGTTAGAATATTTGGAGTAGAAATAATAAATACTAGACAGAGATAGATTTAAAGATGTGGATTCCTTCCCTGTCATACATCAGTGTTCCTTCCCTCACCTTTAAGTGAGGTAGACTTCATCTTTCCAGACCACCCAGACTTTATAGAGGTCACTTCTGCTTCCTTTGTGGTGTTCCCCTACCCTATGAAGTCATGTCCCATGGGAGACTGGACTTTCTGTCAGTGAAAGCTTGGCTTGTCCTTGCTGTTCTTGAATATCTGCCTTCTCCTCCTCCAAATCTGCTATCTATAACCCATTCCTGTGGAGAATAAAATTTTTTCATTTAAGAGTGCCGTATGTAGGTTGTGTTTGTTAAAAAGATCCTTGTTTCCAGAGGGGAGGATGAGCTGAGTTACCCAACTAGCTGGGTTCCCATCCAAGCAACTCAAGTCTCCTCACAGGTTATGTTTGTCCTTCATTTTTGAAGAGGACCATGGCATCAGGAAAATGATGACAAGACTTACAATTGACTTTGATTTGAGTGAGGGAGGGCTATACGAGGTCACCAGCCTCACTTTCTCCTCCAGAGCCATCTAGATTCATTGACCAAAGAAAGTTGTTATCAAAAGTGAATTGCCAAGCAGTGATTTATTTTTAGCTACAGAAAACTCAAAATATATATACATATGATGGTGTTGATTTTATCTTACATTTAATCCTTGAAAATATTTCATACTTTATAACTGAACTTATTAATTCATGTAAGTGGTAGGGTATATATAGTTGTGAGGATAGGAATATATATATCTCTATAGAATATACATATATATGTATGAATATATGGAATATATATAGGATATATCTCTATAGCGCTTCCATCTCTTTGGTACTATAACTATGACTATCCAACTAGACACTGTACTCAAGGAGTTAAGTTTAGGAAATTGTTTCCTCATTTTAGAAGCTAGGTTGTATGGTGGTGGGTGGTGTCTAGGTACAGTTTAGTATACTTATACTTTTTCTAGTTCAGTAAAGGAAGTTTTAATTGAGAGCATATCCACCAATAACATGTATTGTTATTGGAATTTTCCTTGCCAGAGGTAGTTTGAGAAAGTAATATGAAGTATAAACTTTAACAAAGCCAATGAAGCCTCAAGATGCATAGATAGAAGTATATCTGTCCAAAATAAGGGAGAATATGGTCCAATGGTACTCTGTCCTAGTCAGAACACACCTTAGAGAATTGTGTTTTATTCTGACTGCCATGTGTTTTAAGGAAATTGACAAGCTCTAGTATATCTAAAAAAAGACAGTTAGGAAGGTGAGGGAACAGGTCACCATACCAAGTGAGGATTTGGAAGGATTAGTTTGGAGAAGGGAAGATGTGGGCCAGAGGTGAGGTGGACTAGAGGGAACATATTAACTCTTTAAATATTTGAATGGCTGTCCTGAGGAAGATAGATTTGCTTGTTTGTTTGTTGGCTCCAGGAGCAGAATTAGGATTCTCTAAGTTGCAGAAAAGCAAATTTTGGCTAGTTCCTAGGAAAAACGTTTGATAATAAGAATTGTCCAAATGTGAGTTTCCCTTCACTAATGATATTCAGGTGAAGACCATTTGTGTGTGACATTGTAGAGAAGGTTGCAACTCAGACATGGATTGAATTAGATGACTTCTGAAGTCCCTTCCAATTCTTACATCCTAATGTAAGAATTCTTTGGCACAGTTGCTTATTAACAGCATAGGTTAAGATGGTATTGTGACTGCAGAAACACACACCATCTAATGAGATGATGTAAACACAACTCTTTGCAGCTATAAGGCGTTGAATAAATGCATTGTTATTGTTTAAGATCATGTGTAAAATGGAAAGAGCTTGATCTGGCAATCAGAGGACTTGAGTCTGAATTCTTGTTCTGCTGTTTTTGTGACCATCAACAATTCACTTTTGTTCTTTAGCTTTCAGTTTTCTCATCTGTAAAATGAAATGATCCCCATTATCCCTTTCAGTTCTACACCTTTGACCCTCTGGCTAAAACTCTTAAGTAGTTTTTTTCCATGTATAATTCAGCATTACATATCTAAATTGAGGGGATCAAGCATAATCCTGGTGTGAAGGGGAAATTGGAGAGAGCCTTAAGAGTCAAAGTTTAGAGGTGATTATATCATGTCATACTAAGGAATACACTGAAACCTCTGGAGTGTTTGTGTAATTGCAAGGCACAAATTTTCTACTTAAGAGCACAGAACAATTCCTTTTGCAGCTAATTTATATAATAAGTAGCTTAGATAAGCTATACTTATGAATAGGTGGGACACATAAAAACAAAGTCCCACTCTATGATGTAACCCCAGTTAGCTCCTTGAGAAGAAACATCTGTCACAGATCAAGTATCTTACTTCTGATAGAATAACTACTTGAGAAGGATGTGATTTTTTAATTTTTAAAAACTTTCATTTATGGTAAAGGATTTAATACATGGACATTACCTTTAAGCTAATCAAGAAAATTTCAATATACATCCTTTTGATTTGATGATAGGATGAATTATCTGTTAATTTTCTTTAGTGAAGTTTTTCCTGAATTACCTTTTGTTGGTTGTTCTAATGCATGGACGGGATACATAATTTTAGTTCATATGGTTAGAGTATCAAAATAATTCAGCCCTGAATCAAATCCCTCTTTCTGTGACCAAAGCTTAAACTACAAATCACAGCCAGCTGTTCTGCAGGTGAAGCTGTGGTTCAGTCAATGTGAATCCATTGCAGTTACTAAAAACAACAACAAACAGTTACAAAACAACACCATGATGACATGTGTCACTACTGCCACTTTCATTAGGGAGCATGTTTATTTCTAAAAGTAGATGAATTTGGATTTTATTCTGGTAGGTATCTGTGTCAAATATATATTTGTCCTCACTTTAGTTCTTAGGACACAAATGCTCATTTACATAACAGAACTCTCCTCCATAATGCCTATCCTTATTGACAATCAAAGCCCAGAGGATTTAGATGAATTTATATTTTTCCAGGTTAGGGCTAAGGCACAAATAGTGGTGAGAAACATAACAAGCACCACCAGATTTCAAAGTATCTATCGGATATTAGGATCATTACAAAACTTTAAATACTTATGGTGGCATTTATTTAATTTGCTCATTTATTCAAAAATAATTATGGGACACTTACTGTGTGTAGGATGCAGTTCTCTACCTGCTGAAACGTTGAATAATATGTCTGACCTCAAGAAGCTTGCAGTCAAGTAGGTCTGAGTTATAACTAAAATTCACTTAAATGCTATCAGTTCAACTTATTATTTTTCCCTTGGAATAATTGATTAATAATATTTTAGATTGTGTGTGTGTGTGTCTGTGTCTGTGTATTTAGGAATGGGACAGGTTAGTTTAGACTACATGCCAGAATTCAAAATAGATTTCAGAAACATTGATCGAACAAGCATCAAACATATATATTGATATATATTTTCATTAATGCAAATATTTCCAAATAGTAAGTGACATAATGCAACAGGCAAAAATGCACTTTTAGCTTCTGACTTCCTGCAGTGGTTATATACTTATGGATTTCATATAGATTGCTTCTATATTAATTAGCTTTGCTTCCAATTTTTTTTGTTTCTTTACTTATAATATGTGCTTATTTAACCATGTTTGTTAAGGTATGCACTTAAAGATTCTTTCTTTAGTACTTTTTACTCCCATATTCTGCTCAGATAATTGATTCTTTCTGCGTGACATCATGTTGCTTTTTTCTTGCTCATATATCAGCTGTTTTTTTCTTTTTCTCTCCCTCTCCTTTCTCCCCATCTTTTCTCCTTTCTCCCCCTTCCCCTTTTCTCTCTTTCTCTCTTTTTTTTCTTTTGTCTTCAGCCTATTCTGCAAACTTGGAGTTCTTGTCAGGCATAGGATTTCACTGTTTGGTAAGGAGACCTTTGACAAATACCAGCATGGCCATCACTTGGTTTTCTTTGCCATTTTGCATTGTGTTGTGTCTTGCTTTGTTGCATGAATGCATGGTTGCATGGCTGCATGCATGGTCATCATTGGCCAAAAGAATGTTTTGTAGGCTGGTTTTACTTAGCTATTCCTATATGGTACAATTGAGTGTGTAGCAAGTTTTATTTGCTATTTCAAAATAATTGAAATTTGAGGGATATTTTTGAAAGCTTAGAAGAAAGTGGTAGCTTCTGCCATATCTGGTTTTCAGTGAGCATAGAAAAAAAATTGCATCTGTACTTTATTACAAAAATTATACTGTACCTTATTTATCTCTTGATTTCAGTGAATTAAAGTCTATTATGAAGAAAGTCCTGTTATATAAAATCTCTAATTCATATGCAGTAGAATATTCCTTTAATTTCTTATGCTCTGAATTCCATTTGCTTTTCAGATATTGGAGCTCAGTCGTGAGCAAGGCTTGGTGAAAAAAAATGGAGGGCAGGGAGGAGAACCTTATTGCACCAGGCATTTTGTAGTTTATGGCTCTGAAAAATGTATAGTTTAATGTCTTTTCCCAGATTTGAAGTATAGTCACACGTTTTCCATAGTCTTTTCTTTGGTCTAAGCTATTAGGGAATCCTTTGCAATCTTGTGTTTCCTGTGTTACTAGAATTGGCTTTTGGAAGGTGCCAGAGCAGATTTGAACTAGTTTGATTACTTTTATCAATTTAGCATAGTTCCTGGATAATTTCAGTTTTAAAATGTTCTTTTTAATTCTCTGATAACTATGCAATGCAATTCCTGAACATTTCATTCCATTCACAGGGAAAACTAAGTCTGTGTGTGTGTGTGTGTGTGTGTGTGTGTGTATATATATATGTATATGTGTGTGTGTGTGTATATGTGTGTGTGTGTGTGTGTGTGTGTACACATACATTATTTTGAAACTTTCCATTTCACAATGAGACCCATTTACTTTCTGTTGGACATTATAGGATAATAGTATTCACTTTCTAAAATTATTCTTTGGTGTTAAAGTGTTATATTCAGTGTCTTGTTTCCTTTAAATTTCCTGGAATTTTGCATTTGTGTTCTTATAATTTTAGCAATCTATATATGGGAATTATTTTTAGAATAATATCTACTTAATTTACTTTAGTTTTAACATATTAACAGAGAAGCAAATTTTTATGAAAATTATTCAACTTTTCTTTTAACAGTAATTTCATATTTCTCCCCTCTCTCTTAATTGTATTAGAATGGTCTAATATGCAACTCTTTTGACATACATTTGTCAGTGTCACTGTGTGCCTCCTTGTGTCATAATATAAATTATGCTCTAAATTCTTCTATTCCCTGCATTGATTCCCCAGTTGATACATTTCGTACCATTACTTCCTTTTTATGTCATTATTAATTGTAAAGAAACAAATCATAGATTTTTGAGCAAGGGATGATTATTTCAGAAGTATAGTGTTGGTCTATTATTCATCCACACTTTTTCTAACTCTTGTTAGTTCAGTTAACTATTTCATGTTTAATCTTCCCAATTTTTAACTATCAACAAAAATAGTAGACCTTCCTTAAAAAAAATTTGAAGATTGCTCAGTTTTACATTATTTTTCAAATGCCATTCTAGTACATATAGTGACAACTTCCACTAGAATTCTATAAAATTCTACAGTCTTCTACTATTTATGCATTTTTCATATAGCACTTACCTTATTTTGAGAATCCTTAAAAATAGAATATTAAAAATTAGATCATACTAATATATGTGTTACTGACGAATTCTATGTAAATCAATTTTGAATAAATTTTCTCATCTAAATTCTCTAGGAAATCTTTTTTTTAAAGTGAAAACAGTGAGCAATCTTTTTTGTAAAGCAAATAATCCTTTTGTAAAACAGTCTCCAAATTCTCAGTTATGTAAATTTAGATATTCTTAAAGTGATAAATACCCACAAAATGTTATTTTGAGCAGTTCTTTATAGACTATAATACATAATTTTGTTTTTTATTATGTTATGATTATCATTGAAATGATATTTCATATCTTAAATTTTGACTGGTAAAACCTGAGTTGATTATAACTTTTTCTTCGGTTGGAAATAATTTTTTATTATTATAGACCCAAATCAAAGTGAAACCACTCAAAGAAATGCATAGGTCACAATTATCCTTTTGGTAGTAATTATAGTATGTGATGGGTATTTGTTGGGTATTGTAATCATATTCCCAAATTGGCTGTCATCTGACATCTATATTACCAAGTCTTATTAAGTAATTTTACATGTGTCTAATAATATATATCAGCTGAGGTCCCATTAAAACACGTCTATATACATACACATACACATATATGACTTTTTTTGGAGATTGCAATTAGGATGCTAAAATATCTTTTCTGTTAGTATCAGGAAAGGTAAGTTATAGAAACAGGAGAGCTCATTTCACAGAAGATAAAAATTCAAAGGAGGAAATAGCATCATATAGACATAAAAATAAATGTTTAAAATATATTATATAATTTGAAAATAAATCCTGTCCCTCTATTCTTGGGCAACTCTAGGTAGGGCATAGATTGTGATGATGGAGGCAAACCCTGCTGGTAGAGTTAGGCAGAAGTATATAACAACCCTTTTTCTTATCATAAAGGATCTACTATTCATAGAGCTACCTCTTCCCATCTTCTCATTTTTTTCACCATTTTTTTTCAGACTAGAAATTGACTATTTTCAAGAAAGTGATACAGGAACCTTTTTAAAATTTTTTGATGTATATTTAATATTTTCTCTAATTACATGTTAAAACAATTTTAATACTTGCTTTGTAAAATTTTGAGTTTGAAATTCTCTTCCTTTCTCCCTCTCCTCTCCCTTTATTTAGAAGGCAAGGAATTTGGTACAGATTATACCTGTGAGGTCATGCAAAACATGTTTCCATTTTAGTCATGTTGTGAAAGAAAACATAGGCCAAAAAACCCCAAGAAAAATAAAGAATTTTTTAAAAAGTATGTTTTGATCTGCATTCAGACTCTGTCAGTTCTCTAGAGATGGATAGCTTTTTTCATAATAAGTCATATACCATAACTTTTTCAGCCATTCCCCAATTGATCTTCTCAATTTCTAATTCTTTGTTACCGCAAAAAAGCTGCTATAAATATTTTTGTACTTATAGGTCCTTTTCCTTTTTGCTTTTTGTCTTTGAGATATCAACCTAGTAGTAGTATTGCTGGGTCAAAGGATATGCATAGTTGTATAGATCTTTGGGAATAGCTCAAAATTGCTCTCCAAAATAGTTGGATCAGTTCTCATTTCCAATAGTACATTAATGTCTCAATTTTTCCACATCCCTTCCATTATTTGTCATTTTCTTTTTCTGTCATGTTAGCCAATATGTTAGGTATGTGGATGGTACTTCAGAGTTGTTTTAATTTGCATTTCTCTAATCACTAGTGATTTAGAGCATTTTTATATGAGGATAGCTAGCTTTGACTGTTTCATCTGAAAACTACCTGTTCATATCCTTTGACCGTTTATCATTTGGGGAATGGCTCTTATTTTTCATAGCTTTGGCTCACTTCTCTATACATTTGAGAAATAAGGCCTTTATCAGAGAAATTTGCTGCAAAACTCTTTCCACAGTTATGATTACTGTGTGTTTCCCTCCATCCTATTTACCCTGTTTCTCACACACTCTCTCTCCTTTTACCCTGTCCGTACTCAAAAGTATTTTGCTTCTGACTGCCGCCTCTCCCAGTCTTCCCTCTCTTCTATCAGGACCCTCTTCCCCCTCTTACCTTCCCCCCACCCCAATTCTCCCTGTTCACTTATCTCCTTTTCTCCATCATTTTCTATAGAGTAAGATAAATTTCTATGCCCAACTGAGTATGTATGTTATTTCTTCTGTGTTAATCCTGAAGAAAGAGAAGAAGACCTTTCTGCATGATTTGGACCTATCCCTGTGTGGCTGAGAAACTGGACCATTTCTCCCTGCTTCTTAGAGACCATTAACCAAGTTCCGAGTTTATGCTGACCAGAAACTTAGTCAGTTTCAAAGATAGGTGAAAGGAGTTTCTCACAGTTATACATCTCAAACAATTCATATGTCTTTTTGGCAGACTGGCCCCATGCTGATCATTCAGTCGTTATTTCTTTGTTCCTTTCATTATTTGCTGATACTTGGGAATGTGGGACACCTCTTCATCTGAATTCAGGCAGTTGTACCCGTTTACTCCCCCCTTCCTAAGTTGGAAAGTCCCTAATCTTTCCTCTAATCAGAAAACAGGTTATCTCATATTGTATTGTTTCCTTCTAATTAATTTTCCTTATTTGATTGTTTTTAACAAATAGTCTGTCTATCCACTGTATCCAGGCCCAAGTAGAAAAATTTAACAAATAGTCTGTCTATCCACTGTATCCAGGCCCAAGTAGAAAAAGTCTTGTCCTGGGTTGTTGCAGAAGTTGCATTCATTACTTAATAAATAGATACGCTTGGAAGATTGAACCTTTATTTCCTCAGTCATTTATTCTTTCATTTGCCACAGATTCTTTCTTTGATCATGGCTTTCAGGTAGTTCAAAAAATGCTCAAATTATTTCTCCTTGATCTCTTTTCTAGGTCAATTGTTTCTCCAATGACTTATTTCACATCTATTTTTTTTCATTTTTGATGTTGTTTTATTGTTTCTTGATGTTTCATGTAGTCACTATGTTCCACTTGCCCATTTATAATTTTTAAGGAATTATTTTCTTTACTGAGCTTTAATGGCACCTTTTCCATTCAACCAATTCTGTTTTTTTAAGGAGTTTTTCTCGTCAGTGAATTTTTGTATATCTCTTTCCATTTGGTCAGTTCTTCTTTTTAAGTAGTTCTTTTCCATGAGTCTTTGTGCTTCTTTTACCATTTGGCCTATTCTGGTTTTTTTTAAATTAAATTTTATGTTTATTTTTAGTTTATATCATTCATTTCAACAAGATTTTGAGTTACAAATTTTCTCCCTGTCTCTCCCATACCCACCACCCCAAAGCAGTGGCTATAATATTCCTAGGAGTTTTCTTCTTGGTATCTTTTTCAAGGAGTGATGTATCAGCAACCTTCCTAGCATACTCAGGGTGGCTGCTAGCACAGGTTCTTAGATCTGCTTTTCTAAAGGAAAGCAACTCAGAATGGGATAACAATCTTACTTTAATCAATCAAACAAATATCATTTACCTAGTTCAGAGGAAAAAGTCAGCACCCTGAACTTCAGAGAATGCAAACACAAGTTACAAGCAAACAAAGAAACAAATCAGTAGATGGGCTTCCAACCATCTGACCATTACATCCATACCTATTCAATTACCATAGATGGAAGCCCCAACATCTAGGTTTTTCCAAAGCTGGGGGGCTCAACAACTTCCCAGAGTTTAATCTGGTCAAATCACACAACTCTTTCCAAAGTGAGCCCCAAAGCAAAACCTCACATAAGGGCATATATATAGCCTTCTTCTGGATTGGAGAATGTCACAGCCCTCTTGACTCACTGCCCAATCACAAAGTAATAAGGCATGGGCATTCCTGAAAAACAAGCCTCCTGCCACAGGCTCCATGTGACCACATTCATTCAGCCTGTTAGGGGACAGAGTATACTTTCAAATCAGGGAAGGTTCTCAGAGTCACTTAAGCCACTTTAGCAAAGGGCCTAGGGGCAGGGAGGATCTTCAGATTCCCATAACAGATGACCAGTGAATTCTTTCAAGTTCTGTTTTGCCCTCTGGTTCTAAAATATCAGGGCAGTTTTCCTTGAGAATTTCTTGAAAGATGATTTCTAGGTTCCTTTTTTGATCATGGCTTTCAGGTAGTCCAATAATTTTTAAATTGTCTCTCCTGGATCTATTTTCCAGGAGAGATT
>CM053586.1:252778579-252791676 GCA_028646515.1 Pseudochirops corinnae
CATTTGCTTCCATTTGTTCCACTCTAATTCTGAAGGAATTATTCTCTTCAGAAAGCTTTTGAGATTCTTTTTCCATCTGACAAATTTGACTTTTTAAGGTCTTCTTCTCCTCATTGGCTTTTTGGGCCTCTTTTGCCCTTTGAGTTAATCTATTTTTTAAGGTGTTATTTTCTTCAGTCAGGTTGTTGACTCTCTTTTCACGATTTTCTTGCATCATTGTCATTTCTCTTCCCAATTTTTCCTCCACTTCTTTTATTTGGTTTTCAATATCCTTCTTGAGCTGATCTATGGCTTTTAGAAAGTCTTCATGTTTCTTGGAAGCTTTTGGTGTGGGAGTTCTGACTGTGTTGTCTTCTTCCCGTTCCATGCTTTGATCATTTTTGTCCCCCACAAAGGAATCTAGAGTTCAGTTGCTGTTCTTACTTTGCTTCCTTTGCCTAATCATGTTGTTGCCAGTCAGTCAATTACTTGACTTTCTAGCTCTATGGAACTCTGCTTCCAGAGGGGAAAGCTATGTCCCAAATCACTTGGGTTTTCACAGCTGCCAGAGCTATTAGGAGGATGTTGTTTTTTTGGCAGCCCCCACCAGCTTTGGCTCACTGAAAACACACCCCAGGACCACCACCCAAGACCACTATCCAGATCCAGGCCACTCAACACAAGAGCACTTAGCCTCTGAATTATTGCTTGGTCCCCCTGCAGTCTGCAGGCCAGGAGCTCTGAAGCAGCCACATGGAGGCGGCTGCAGGGCCACTGCTTCTGACACTTCCTTGCCCTGGAGGCAGTTTGACCAAACTGCTTTTCTCCCCCAAATTTAGCTGAGTTCTCTGACCTTTCACTTTTTCTTTGTTTTGTATGGCTTGATAATTCTGGAAACTGTCACAGCTGCTGCTGTGGCTCGAGCTGTGGCTTGTCCTGGCCATCCTGGGGCCAAGCTGTGACTTCAGGCTGGGCTGGTTTCAGCTCCCAGTGTGCTGTGATGAGCCCTTCCTGCCAAGCCACCTTCAGTGAGAGGTGTATTTTTGTGAGTTTTGGAGCTGAACTTCTGGGACACTTTAATTTAAAACCTGGAAGTAATAGTTTTTTCATTCCTCCTTTTTTCATTATTTCACTTAAATTTCTAGATCTTTTGTTCCTCCAAATGAATCTTATTATTTTGTCTAACTCTGTGAAGTTTTCTCATGTTACTTTGGCATAGCTCCAAATCTGTAAAATCACAAGACAAAGTATTCTGTGGGAGGAAGCAAGAAGGCCACTGTAATTTACAGGTACCTTAAAAAGGATAATGTGTTACTTCACCATTATAGAAACACAAAACAGTTTGGGAAGGAGTTGAAGGCATCCTGTACCTAAGTGGAAATTATGTGTTGCTAAAACAGTAATTTATGAGATGTTTTTATAAACATAAATTCTACCTTTAATGATATGTCTTACTATTGATAATGTCAGAGATAAGCCTGCCTGTTTTTAAAGAAGGATTTGTTGATTAAGTGAACTGAAAGAAGAAGTTTAGTGCAAATAAGAAATGACTAAGCTATATATCAACAGAATTTACCTCATTATTTTGGTTGTGTTGTTTCATTTCTACCAATTTTCTCATCAATAGGAAATATATATATGTGTATATATATGTATATATATTATATTACATTCATATATAATAATGTATCTCCATGCATATTGAATATATTTTGTGTTCTTTATGTGCATATTTTGTCTTTATAGTTTATTATAAGCGGTATACTTAGTGGTTTCTGGGTAAAAGGCATAAAAACAAAGTAGTCTTTTTCTATTACCTATAAAGAGACTTATGGGTCTCAAATATCTTACTAGAGAGATAACTTGATTCCTAAAAGATCTGATTTGCATTATCATGGGGACAGTGGATCAGCTTCTTACACCTCTGATGCTTTCTTGCATGACTGGTCTCTACCATATAAAAGAGTTTAATTTGTTTGAGGTGAAAACCATAAGAACACAGATAAACATGGAATAGTTAAAATGAAATTTGTGTGAGCTCAGGTTAAACAGGGATAGCCTGAGTTAAGGTCCAATTATGAGTGCTTCTTGAGTATGTTGGCTTTCTGATGAGCAATGCTCTATTGCTTCCCTACCTGCATCTGCATCTCCACCATTAAATAGACAATGTGCATGGTTTTTAACTTGACTGTAAAGTCATTACCACTGAATCAGTGTGCTGTGTGTTTTACTGGCCATTTTAATCCATAATCATTTTGAAAAACAAGCAGAGATACAGAGGAGTGAGTGTTTTGTGTATCTGCAGGGTGATTGACAGATCACTTGTTTACTTCTTGTTTAGGAAATGATGCCTCTTCAATTGTCAACTGCCTTCATATTTTGGGTCAGACTTTGGATGCAAGGTAAAAGAAATATATTCTATCAAAATAAATGAAGAATGTTGTACATAAAAATGTTGAGAGAGGCTTTTTATTACAATCTGGAAATTTTAGGAGACTGAGCAGTTACAGATTGTATTAGTGCATTTTTGGAGACCTTCCTCTCCCCCCTTTGTAAGTCTCTAAGTATTTGTTGTCTATAAATATTACATACATTGTAAGACAGTTTAGTAGTTCTAAGACAGTATATAGCTTGTTATTTCAGTTGTGGCCAGGGATTTGATTTATTTCCAATTTAAAAATAGCTACTACATAAAAACTGCTGTGCTATTTACGGAAGTGGATAAAAAAGAAGTAAAATGGCTATATTTTTACTCTCAAAGAGAATAAAGTCTGATATTCAGTATAAAACAAACACAAATATGATGAAAAGTAGCATTTAATAATGGCAAGGAAGAGACCATATAATTTGTTATAAAAGAGTTTTTGAAGACAAATCATGGAAGGCATCTTTTCAGGCCTGCACCTGAGCTGTGCATTGAAGGAAGAAAATTATTTCAACAAGTAGCAACATAGAATGTACTACTGGTATGAGGTTTGTCCTTAATGAATGCAGAGCAGGAGGAGAATATGAGATGAGATGAGAGCGAGAGGCAGCTACGTGGCACAGTGGATAGAACATTCCTGATCTCAGGAAGACCTGAATTTAAATATTTCCTTTAACATTTTGCTAGCTGTGTACCCCTAGGCAAGCCATTTAACCTCTTTCAGCCTCAATTTCCTCATCTATAAAGGAGAGATACAAATATCTCATACCTTCCAGGGTTGTTTTGAGTCTAAAATGAGATATCTGTAAAAAGCCTGGCAAGCCTTAAAGGGTATCTAAATACTAGATACTTTTACTATGGTTTAATGGGCAGAGCATTGGATTCAGAGTTGCTTTGAATTCTAGCTTTGAGTGATCTTGGAAGAGTAATCTCTTTGGCTTCAGTTTCCTTATATATATAAAATAAAGAATATTGATTAAATTATTTCCAAGATCCCTTCTAACTTAATCAGCTTGATCCCTTCCCACTTTATTTACCTTGTTTCCTATTTTGGCCAGAACATGTGTGAAGGTGAGTAGCATGAAAGAAGACCAGAAAACTGCATTGAATTTAAAGGGTAAAGGGTAAAGGGCTTAAACGTCAGGCTAAGGATTTTGTATTTTGTCTCATAGGCAATGGGAAACCACTGAAGTTTTTTTAAGCAGATGAATGAGCATAGATTTGTACACTAAGGAGATTATTTTAGCAGCTCTGTGAATGATGGGCTAGAGAAGGGAGAGACCAGAAAAATGAAACCAGTTAAGAAGTTATTTCAGTAGTCCAGGAAAAAGGAAATGAGGGATAGATTTGATGTGAAAATGGAGGGTAGAAGCTGAAAGCACAAGACACATAGTGTATGAAGAACTGATAATTATTCAGAGGAAGGGAGAGGTAAAAAAAATTGAGGATGACAGGTTTCAAGCCTGAGTGACTGTGAAAGGTGGTACTGTCACTCAACATAGGGAAATTTGGAGGAAGGAAAGAGTTCATATGGAAAAAACAGTTCACTTTGGTGTATATCTAGTTTGAGGTGCTAAAGCAACATTCAGGTAGAGGTAACCAGTAGTCATTTGACAATATAGAATTGGCATTCTGTGGAGAGACTGGGACTTAGTGCATAAAGTTGAGAGTTGTCTGCAGGTGATGTTTTAAGTCATGGGAGTAGATAAATTCATTTCAAGGAAGAAAGTGAGTAGAGACTTCTCTTTCTAGAAGTTAGAAAGGACAAAGTATATAACCAGAATTGTAATGTGACTGCCCCAAAAAAAAAGCTTATCAACCAAATCAAATGCAGGATAATTGGCACAATTTGGCCCTCTGGACTTAGATTTGCTTGGCATTTGCTTAAAACACTGAAATTAAGATTTAAACTCTAAAATAATTCTATAATGTCTGGTAGTAGCTCATTACAGTGTTATAACAACTTATTTTTATTTTATAGGAGTTTGGGAAGGAATGGATAACCAGTGTATTATTTGGTCTAACAGACTTACAGCAATACCTATTGAATATCTCTTCTTTCAGAGAATTATTTAATGTCTTTGAACAATAAAATTCATGAATATTTTGTTTCCTCTTTTTTTAAAAAACTAAGATTTGTAGGTGCCCCATATAAGAGGAAATGCGGCTTATTCTAAGTAGTTTTTATGCTTTTCTAAGAAGTATTTTGAAGACTTTAAGTTTTGTGTGATTTAGAATGAATGGAATTAAAGTTATATTTTACATTTGCATAGAAATTATGAACTGCCAGAATAAGGTCCATTAGGGGAAAATGGTTAAGAAGTTTCTTAGCCTCTTGCTTAGAAATATTTGGTTAATTAAGTCTATTATATAGGTTACATAAAAGGATCTGGAATATACTAAGTATTATTACCATCGACTTGTGAGGACTTTCTCACAGTGAAGATGTTTAAAGGATATACATGATTCTCTTTTAAAAATGAGTTTTGTTTTGGTTTGGTAGATTATTCAGCTTGAGAAATCAGATGAGAAAATAGATTTTGTTTGTATGACATTTGATCTGATAAGAAAATGTAAACAATTTTGTATTTTTTATTTACTACCCAGGACTGTGATGAAGACTGGTATGGAGAGTGTTAAAACAGCATTGAGAGCATTTTTGGATAATGCAGCTGAAGATTTGGAAAAAACCATGGAAAATCTTAAACAAGGACAGTTCACTCACACCAGGAACCAGCCAAAAGGAGTGACTCAAATTATTAATTATACCACAGTGGCTCTTTTGCCAATGCTGTCCTCACTGTTTGAACACATTGGACAGCATCAATTTGGAGAAGACCTAATATGTATGTATAGCATCTCTCGTAGAGATTTTGAAATGTCATTTCATTATGATCAGAGATTGTAAAGGCAGTATATTTGTTTTTTACAGGGGATACTTTTCATAAGACATGGTACCTCAGCAAGTCACACTGTATTTTGTAAAAATTCCTCCTTTGATTTTTGCCACATTTAGTTTTATAAATTCTCTAGCTAATCACAGATTTTGGATTGTGCTCACAAAAAGAATAATTTTGACAATTAGGGAAAGGAGTACCCTCAAATCGACTTTGTAATTCTTGATGTGAAAATAACACATTAAGTAATTGTTACCTAACCTTTAACTGTACTGTCTTGATCAGTAAAACAACAGTACTGTAGTGGTTGACATTAGATACACCAAACTGTTTTACCTGCCTCTCCTCTTCCTAATTTGTATGGCTTTACCTTAACAGAATCACTTTTCTGGGGCTCGGTTTCTACGTTAGCAAAAAAAAGAGTTAGATGATTTAAAAGGTCCCTTCTAGTTTTTAAATCCTGTAATATTATATATACTAATTTCAAACCATAGACAAAAAAATTTGGAGCCATTTGATTTCATTTGTTCATAGTACTTGTCACAGACATCCCATGCATTCTTTAATCACACAAAATGCAAATAAACTACACTTCCTTGAAATGTTTGTGTAAGTTATTGAAGCCAATACTTGTATATCTTTATTAATTATGCTACACTATAGCAAATTGTGTCAGAGATAGAAATGGAAACCAAAGGTTATTACCCTTTTCCTTTGTCTTAAACATCTTGCTTTTCTTAATCGTGTTTGATTAAAAAGACATTGTGTTTGATATTATGAATTAGAGAGTGATCAAATGAATTTGAACATCTTTGTGCTTCAGTATTTCCAATCACAAAATGAAAGAAAATAGTATTTCCTGAAATGTAGTAAAGAGTATTATTCATAATGCAATTTGAACTCCTTAAAACAGATTGTTAGAACTAAAGTTGTATTGTTATATTTTATGTTTTATCTGTATATTTTTCATTATTCTTTTGTTTTCAGTTGTTAGTTTTACATTGTTTTAAAGTTGAGATTTCTTTGTATTCCAAATTTTTTTGAGTTTCAACATAGTCTTGAAATTTAATGTTTAAAAGTGGATATTCTTCATTTTTTTTTTTTTAGTGGAAGATGTACAGGTTTCTTGTTACAGAATCCTGACTAGCTTATATGCTCTGGGAACCAGCAAGAGTATCTATGTGGAAAGGTAAGATAAAGAATAATTTTGATTCAAACTTACATGTACATCAAATATTACATTACTTTTTTAGAATATCTTTTTTCCTTAATTATAGACTTGACTAGAACGAAACTTAAATTTTAAAATTAGATTAGTAAACTGAAGTATTAGAGAGATATTAAATGTTCTTTAAGCTAACAAGCTACTGAAATAAAAAGAACATTTGAATTACAGGCAAAAGGTTAGCAAGACAAAGAAAATACAATCATAAATGGAGCATAAGCTTGTTTTAGATGTGTGATCTATCAAAAGAAAAGAAGGAATCTTGCAATCTATGATTATGTCACTACTTTAAAAAATTCAGTTAATTTCATTAAATGCTTACTAAGTACCTACTATGTTCACTTGCTCCTTCTCCCAGTGTATTCCTCTTTCTCACTCTTGTTTTAGATATTCATCCATCATATTCAACTCATACCTTTGCCCTATGCCTACATATACTACTTCTAATATCCTAATAATGAGAAAATTTTAGTAGTTACAAGTGTGATTTTCCCATGTAGGAATGTCAACAGTTTAATCTTACTAAATCACTTATGATTTCTCTTTTCTGTTTACCTTTTTATGCTTCTCTTAAGTCTTATATTTGAAAGTCAAGTTTCTATTTATCTATGGGATTTTCATTGGGAATATCTGAATGTCCTTTGTTTCATTGCATGTTCATTTTTTCTTCTGAAGAATTATACTTAGTTTTGCTGGGTAGGTTATTCTTGGTTATAATCTTACCTCTTTTCCCCTCCAGAATATTATAGTTCAAGCCCTCTGATCCTTTGAGTAGAAACTCCTGATTCCTTTGTTTTCTTAACTGTGGTTTCATGATACATGAATTGTTTCCTTTTTGGCTACTTGCAGTATTCTATCCTTGACCTGAGAGTTATGGAATTTGGCTATAATACTTCTGGGAGTTTTCCTTTTGTGATCTCTTTCAGGAGGTGATGGGTGGATTCTTTCCACTTCTATTTTACCCACTAGTTCTAGATTATCAGAGAAGTTTTCACTGATAATTTCTTGAACTCTTTTTTTTTTTAATCATAGCTTTCAGGTAGTCCAGTAATTCTTAAATTATTTCTCCTCAATCTATTTTCCAGATCAGTTGTTTTTCCATTGAGATATTTCACATTTTCTTCCATTGATTTTTCATTCTTTTGATTTTATTTTATTGTTTCTTGCTGTCTCATAATGTCATTAGTTTCCACTTGCCCAGTTCTAATTTTTAAGGATTTACTTCATTGAGTACTTCCTTTTCCATTTATCTAGTTCTACTTTTTAAAGAGTTCTTTTCTTTAGTGAATTTTTCTATATCTTTTTTTTTTTTCAATTTGGCCAACTCTGCTTTTTAAGGCATTGTTTTCTTTATTGGATTTTGTGCCTCTTTTATAATTTGGCCTCTCCTTTTTTGGGGGGGGGCTATTCTTTTTTTTAAAGTATTTTAAAGTATTTTCTTCAGTATTTTTCATGTCTCTTTTACCAAGCTGTTTACTCTTTTTTCATTATTTTCTTTTTTTAATTTTGTTTTGTATTTTTGTCTTTTTGGAGGGAGGAAGGCAGGGCAATTGGGGTTAAATGACTTGCCCAAGGTTACACAGCTAGTAAATGTTAAGTGTCTGAGATCAGATTTGAACTCAGGTCCTCCTGACTCCGGGGCTGGTGCTAAATTCACTGTGCCACTTAGCTGCCCCCTTTTCATTATTTTCTTACATCACTCTCATCTCTCTTCTCATTTTTTCCTGTGTCTCTCTTACTTGATTTTCAAAAGCCTTTTTGAACTCTTCCATGGCCTGACACCAATTCACATTTTTCTTTGAGCCTTTGATTGTAGCACTTTTGACTTTGTTGTATTCTTCTGAGCTTATGTTTTTATCTTCTTTGTCACCATAATAACTTTCTATGGTCAGGATCTTTTTCTGCTTATTTTTTGACTTTTAACCATGCTCTTTAATAGCTCTTTAACTCTATGCTCTGTTTCTACAGTGGAGAGGACACTATCTTGAGCTTCAGGATTTTTTTCTGGTGAACTCTAAATTTTCTGTCCTTCAAAGGTCATATGATCTAAGGAGAAGTATGTTTACTACTCTCTTAGCTTGTTCTCTGGTGTATGAGCAACCATAAGCACTATTTTCTGCCCTGGAACTGTGACTAAGATCCCAGCTCCCCTGAGGCTTCAAGTTCTGGTGTGCTAGTGCTTTCCTTTACCCTGGGGATGAGACCCAGGACTATGACTCAGATCCAAAAGGAAATTCAATAGAGTCTTGTTCCCAGTGCCAGTCCCTGTAGTTTCCTTCTGACCAGTTGTCTGACATGCTCACCATCTCTGGGCTGGGATGTCCAGAAACCGCCACTATTGCCATTGATTCAATAGTCCCCAAGGCCTGCTACTGCTGGTTTGCTGGGGTGTGACCTGTTCTGGGCTGCACACCATTTTCACCCTTATACAACAGATCTTTCCTGCCAACCTTCTAAGTTGTCTTGGACTGGAAAATTGTTTCATTCTGTCCTTTTGTGGGTTATGCTGCTCCAGAATTTTTTTGGGGGGCATTATTTAAAGTTGTTTGGAAGAGTTTTGGGGAGAGCTGAGGCACTTACCTGCCTTTTCTCCCATCTTGACTCTATTCCCTATACATATCCTTTGACCCAGCAAAACCATTACTGTATCCCAAAAGAATAGAAGAAAAAAGAAAAGGAACTATATATACAAAATATTAATAGCACCTTTTTTTGTGGTGGCAAAGAACTGGAAATTGAGGGGATGTCCATCAATTGGGGAATGGCTGAATAAAGTGGTGATATATGATTGTGATGGAATACTATTGTGCTATGAGAAATGATAAGCAACATTCTTTAATTGATAAATGGTCAAAGGATATGAACACACAGTTTTCAGATTAAGAAATTAAAGCTACCTAAGAATTAAAGCTATATAAGAAAATGCTCTGAATTACTATTGATTACAGAAATGCAAATTAAAACAACTCTGTAGTACCACCTCACTCTTATCAGATTGGTTAATATGACAGAAAAGAAAAATAATAAATGTTGGAGAAGATGTGGGAAAATTGGAAAAGTAAGGCATTGTTGGTGCAGTTGTGATCTGATCTAACCATTCTGGAGAGCCATTTGTAACTATGCCCAAACTGTTATAAAACTCTTCATACCCTTTCATATAGCAATTCTATTAGTAGGTTTATATCCCAAAAAGATCATAAAAAAGGGGAAAGGACCCATATGTACAAAAATATAGCACTCTTTTTGTGGTGACAAAGAATTGGAAATTGAGGTGATGTCCATCAACTAGGGAATGGCTGAACAAGTTGTGGTATGTGAATATAATGGAATACTATTGTTGTATAAGAAATGTTGAACAGGCAGATTTTTAGAAAAACCTGAAAGGATTTACATTAACTGATGCTGAGTGAAGTGAGCAGAACCAGAACTTTGCACACATTAATAGCAACACTGTGATGATCAACTATGATAGACTTGGCCCTTCTCAGCAGTACAATGATCTAAGATAATTACAAGGGACTCATGATGGAAAAAGCTAACCACACCCAGAAAAAGAACTATGGAGTCTGAATGCATATTGAAGCATACTTTTTTTACTTGATTTTTCTTGGTTTTGTTTTGATTTGTTTTGGTTTTTGGTTTGTTTTCTTTTACATGACTAATATTGAAATATGTCTTACATAACATCGTATGTTAAAAAAAAAAAAAGAATGCATTGCTTGTGTTAGAAACAGGTAAAGCCTAAGTAGTTTTTCTTCTAGACAAGTATTTAATTGAGGGCAGAACTCTACTTTACAGTTTTTATTGGTGAGTGCCTCATTTCTTTTATTTTTTTTCTTTCAGAAAAATACTGATCTGTTTTTTACATTGTTATTTTCCAAATATATCTCTCCCCTTTCCCCAGCCCAGAGCATTTTTAAAAAGTATTTCAACAAAACCAACCAATACAAAAAAGAAGTCTAAAAGTATATGCAGTGTTCCATGACCATATCATCCTACCATGCCCCTCCCCCGCAACTACTTCTACAGAGAAGTATGTTTTCAAATCACTTCTTTAGGGACATGTGGGGTAATTGCACAGTGTTCATTTTTGTTGTTCTTTCCATTTACATTATTGTATTAGTTGTATATATTGTTTTCTTGGCTATGTTTTCTTCAATCTGCATTTGTTCATATAAGTGTTCCATGTTTTTTCTGCCTTCTTCATATTCATCATTTCTTAAAATACAGCAATATCCCATTATATTCATTCAGTACAGTTTGTTTAGTCATTCCCCAATCAAAAGGCATCTAATTTCTTTTCAGATCTTTGTTACTACAAAAAATGCTGCTGTAAATACTTTATTTATACTGAACCTTTCTTTCTTTCATCTTCTTGGGTTATCTGCTTAGCAGTGTTTTGTTGGATCAAAGGGTATGGATATTTCAGTCGCTTTCTTCATATAATTCCTAATTGTTTTCCAGAATGGGTGAACTAATTAAAAACTCCACTAGTAGTAAATTAACTCCAACAACATCAACTTGTCACTTCTGTTGTCATGTTGCCATTTGTTGTTAAATGTTTGCAGTTATTTTGAGATCTCTTTGTTCATATCCTTTACCATAAGGAAATAGCTCTTAGTTTTATATATTAGTATTAACTCTCTATACTTTAGATATCAGAGCTTTTATTATACATATATATCTGATGAAAAGATTTTTCCCTATTTGCAACTTCTTTTATTGTCCTAGGTACATCAAAATGTTTTGAACAGTTTCCTTGCAGTGTCACAAAATTGAAGTTATCTAGTTTATCATTTGTGATTACTTCTAGCCCTTGTTTTTTTTTTATTTAAATTTATTTATTTACTTTTAGTTTACAACATTCCGTTCCATAATCCCTTGAGTTTCAAATTCCTTTCCCTCCGCCCTCCCCACCATGGTGGCATGCAATCAAATATAGGATCTCCAAATACCTTCGCAGTAAACATTAGTCAAGTTTTAAAGAAGGATTATAACCAATGGAGTGAACAGTGAGAAAGAAGAAACAAAACAAAACAAAAACAGAGAGTAAATAGTTTGCTTCGATCTGCATTCAGACTCTGTAGTTCATTTTCTGGATGTGTATATCTCTTTTCATCATAAGTCTTTTGGAGTTGTCTTATAACCTTGCATTTCTGAGAGGAGCCCAGTCTATTAAAGTTAGTCATCACACATACGATGTGTCTACAATTGTATACAAATTTCTCCTACTTCTGCTCTTCTCACTTAACATCAGTTTATACAAGTCTCTCCAAATTATTATGAAGTCCGTTTGCGCCTCATTTCTTATAGCACAATAATATTACATCACATTCATATACCACAACTTGTTCAGCCATTACCTAATTAATAGGCATCCCCTTGATTTCCAATTTTTTGCTACCACAAAAAGAGCTGCAATAAATATTTTTGTCCATATGGGTCTTCTTCCCACTTCTATGATCTCTTTGGGATACAACCCTAGAAGTGGAATTGCTGAATCGAAGTGTAACTTATTTATAGCCCTTTGGACATAGTTTCAGATTGTTCTCCAGAATGGTTGAATCAGTTCACAACTGTACCAACAATGCATTAGTGTTCCAATTTTTCCACATCATCTCCAGCATTGATCATTTTCCTGTTTTGTCATCTTAGCCAATCTTCTAGGTGAGATGTGGTGCCTCAGAATATTCATATGCTTGTAGGTATCTTTAATTTAATCTTCCTGAAACCTGCCTGCTAATATCCTTTGACCATTTATCAATTGGGAAATGACTTGTATTCTTATAGATTTGACTCAGTTCTCTGTATATTTTAGAAATGAGGCCTTTAACAGAGATACTGGTTGTAAAAATTCTTTCCCAGTTTTCCACTTCCCTCTTAATCTTGGTTACATTGGCTTCATTTGTACACAAACTTTTCAATCTAATGTAATCAAAATCACCCATTTTGTATTTTATAATGCTCTCTAACTCTTGTTTGGTCATAAAATCTTCCATTCTTCCTAAATCTGATAAACTATTCCTTGATCTCCCTGATTGCATACAGTATCAGCCTTCATACCTAGATTGTGCATCCAATTAGACTTTATTTTGATATATGCCATTGTTTGTTTAAAGAACTTTCTCTTTAAGGGTTTATAAATGCATATGAACACATATCTGAGTATGTGTATAGATGCATACATAGAGGGCACAGGATCAATTGATTAGGAAGGGATGATACTTTAAAAGGTGAAATTCTGAGGTGGAAAAGGATTAGAATGAGAGGAGACAGGGAGAGACAGA
This sequence comes from Pseudochirops corinnae, assembly GCA_028646515.1. NCBI lineage: Eukaryota > Metazoa > Chordata > Mammalia > Diprotodontia > Pseudocheiridae > Pseudochirops > Pseudochirops corinnae. The sequence goes on from CM053586.1 coordinate 252,791,393, forward strand.
ATGGGGTTAATCATCTCATATAGAAGAGGCAAGGGATAATTGTTACAATGGAGGGGAAGAACAGGAAGGCAAAAGGGAAAGGGTCAACCTTATTCTCATTGAATTTGGCTTAGGGAAGAATGACATAAACTCTAAACTGGGTATCTTGCCACACAGGAGAGTAGGGGGGATGGGGATGAGAGGTGGGATGACAGAGGGGAGGGCAGGGTGGGGGGGTGTTGCTGGGAGCACACACTTCTATAAAGGAACAGGGACAGGGTAGAGAATAGAACAAGGCAGGGGAG
>CM053586.1:252799235-252838239 GCA_028646515.1 Pseudochirops corinnae
CCAGGACCTAGCAGCTTCTGCATTAAGGGATCGAAGGTCCTGGAATATGATATTCCGGAGATCAAGGGAGCTTGGATTAAAACCAAGAATCACCTACCCAGCAAAATTGAGCATAGTATTCCAGGGGAAAACATGGTCATTCAGTGAGGTGGAGGACTTTCAAACATTCCTGCTGAAAAAACCAGAACTGAAAAGAAAGTTTGACACTCCAACACAAGAAGCATGAGAAGAAAAACACAGAAAAGAAATCATAAGAAATAGTGCCTTGCTGACAGTACATGTTTAACACTTGGATTGGACTGGATTGGATTGGAAGGGGATGTGTGCCATCTTCTGGAGATCTATGAAACTGCAGAAACCAGCAAAGGAGAGGAGTTATGGCAGGTGAGCCTGGAGGAGTAACAACCAGCCCTACTCCCCCTGCTGGAGCCCCACCCAGGGCAGGACTGTAAGTCACAGAGATGACAGGGCTTAGAAAAAAAAGGCAGCCTTTGAGCTAGACTCTAGCCGTGGTTGGTATACAAGTCCTTTCTGTTCAATGACTTGTAAATAAAATTATACTTTGAGTTTTGCAAGCCCTTAAAAAAAAAAAAAAGACTTCCAGTCTTGAATCTCCAATTGCCTATTGGAAATCTCAAACTGGTATTTATCTCTTAAACTCAACATGTTCAGAATTCTACTTATCTTTCCCCAAAAACCTTCCATTTAACTCTCTCCCTCCTCATCTTTTCCTCCTAAGTTTTCTGGTTTCCTTCAAGCCCGAGATCAAGTCCTACTTTATGCAAGAAACCTTGCAGAGTCCTCTTTAATCTTAGTGCCTTCCCCCTGAGATTATCTTCAATTTATCCTGTATATAGCTTGTGGTCATGTTGTCTTCCTTATTAGGCTGTGAGATCCTTAAGAGCAAGGATTGTTTTGTGCCTTTCTTGTATCCCCAGAATTTAGCAGAGCCTGGCACATAGTAAATGCTTAATAAATACTTGTTGACTTGTCAACTTGACTTCTACCTGACATAACCATTTTCATTTTTTCTAGAAATCTGCAAATATGGGCCGGCGCTATTACAGTATGGGAAGTATAGTGTTGAACTGCACAATGATTACTAATTCATTTAGAGCCATATTGGAATTGTTTCTTTGTTTTCTAATACTTGTAATAAGTTTTTTTTTTCTTTTATGGTAGCAAAACACCATTAGCTAAACAGTAGCTTGCTTGTCTTTTCTTTGGTAACCTAAAAGTTTTATTGTCACTTGTGTACATGATGTCTTTCAGACTTTAACATAGTAGTAGAAATTTTAACATTTTTGTAAACTAATAGACTTCTTGACACGTTTCTGTTCTGTGACCTGGAAGCCTTATTGTCTTCTATTCTCTACTCTAATTTAAAGAATGCTAGATTTTTCATTTAAAAAAGCAAACAAACAAAAATCACAGTAATTTTACTTATAGCATGTCCTCTTAATTTATTATGACATATTATTGAGGAATGTCTTGACTTTGTGATGGATATGCTGTCAGTTTTTTTAAAGATGGATTCTTCAAAGTGAAATGAGTGATTGTGTGCAGGTTTGGTTTTTTTTTAGCCTTCTACTGGACAACATTAAAGGGAAAGGAGTCAATAAAACTTTTATGTAGACTAATTTTAGATACTGTTGTTGATTAAAAACAGCTTTTGAAGCACCAACACTGAAGAAAAAACTGTATATTTATTCAAATAAAGCCTATAACTCTAAAAGACATCTGCAATTAGCATTAATTATAATATTCTAAGACCCTGATTTTCCTATAAGAATTTCAAGGAATGTCTAAAACCAAGATTATATTATTTCTTGGGCTTCATTTTTCAGTACTGTTCAGTTTTGTTAAAGATGAATTAATATGTGGTGGAATATTTATTGTATGATTTGATTATATTCCAGGTAGAGCATTCACAACGGTCTAAAAAGGCTGTATGGCACAAACTGCTTTCTAAGCAGAGAAAACGAGCAGTAGTAGCCTGTTTCCGGATGGCTCCATTATATAATCTTCCAAGGTAAAAGAATTCTGTAAAACAACAGTAGAACTAGTTTTACTCACTAAGGAATGGCAATATATTTCCACCATGGTTAAAAATAAATAATGTAAAAATAGATGGGGTGAGAGGTTACAGGATGGAAAGAATTTTTTGGTGCTTTTATTCATCACCTAACTTTGTTTTCCCACTGTTGGACATTCTCAGTGAGCTATGATCTCTGTATGTATGACCCTATTGTTGATAGTCAAGTGCCCTTTTAGAACAGTTGAGTAAAGACAGAAGAGTAGAGGAGTACTCAGCCAAATTCTCTCAGCATACCTGTCCAGACAACTTTAAGACAATGCTTCAAAAAGAATTCTGGAATGGCAGAGTGTAATGGTAATGTAATCTGAATTTGAAGATTCCTTTGTACTGGCAAAGGTAACAGGTACTTAGCACTTAGTAATTAATCAAGCCTCTGTCAAAGAAACAGAAGGTATGAATCACTGTTGCTGACGTAACAGGAAGGGGTTGGCTAAAACAGGAAGCTAATGCTGTCTGTATATAAGGAAAGATCCTGACTGGGGAAGTCAGATCTTCTTGGAGCAAGCTTAGTGGAGGTAGAAGCTGCTGCCACTGTGGAGGCTGAAGAGGAAAGGCCGGAGAGAATGATTTTGATTTTGAAAACTTGGATGGAGTGATTTTGATTCTGGGAACCAGCTGAAACTTCTGCTGAGTCTGAGAGCCAGCCAGAGCTGCTGAGGATTTCCAACAGCTAGTCAGAGTTGAGGGCCAACTAGAGCTGCTGAGGAGTTGCTGAGGATTTCCATGTGCCAGCCAGAGCTGCTGAAGACTGAGGAAGCATGACTGTGATGCTGGTACTTTGTATGCACCTGTTTGTGGCTTTGTTAAGCCTTGTCTTCCCAGAAACAGAGACTGTAAAGAATTTGAGATGGACACTGTGAGCTCCAATGTGAAGCAGAACTGCACTGAGAGTTGGACAAGGACCTGGAAGCTGTCTGCCTTTGAACCCAGGTGACAGCTTGGTGAATCCAGGTAGGGTCTGGGACCATGGAAGGGGATCCAGGGAATCTGAGAAACCACCCCAAGTCAAGCTGAAAGAAGACTTGACTTGGATACTGTGTACTGACTGAGAAATTGTAAATTTACTAGTGACCTAGGAGTGGAGGATCTGTGTATTTTCTCATGATTGAATAGTGACTGATCAAAGATGATTGAATGATTGATTGACTAAATGATTGTAATTAGTGATTGATGACTGAATAAGTGACTGATTGAGTTAATTTAGTGTGCACCATGAGTGGAGAACTTTGACTATTTGTGCTTTGTATTCCTTGAGGAGGCAAAACCTCCTTAAGGATGATTGAATGATTGTGCTACTAAATGATTGTTCTTTGTTGAAAACTTTGTGACCACTGTGATGGAAACTATGTGGCCATTTTCTGTGATAAGTTGTTGTGAATGCTATATTTTGATGTTCTTTGATAAACTATAATATTGTGAATGCTGTACCTTGATTTTCTGTGAATGTTTTGTTATGATTTTTAATGGAATGAATAGAGTGTTCACTATACTGTGTAACCAGAATCTTAAAAGCTGTTCACAGCAGAATTCTTCTGAAAAGCTGCTAGTGCGTGGCATTACATAGAGTCAACAAAAGGTCAGAGTGAGACATTTTTCCAGCCCAAAACAATATAGGAGGTTAGAAAGAGAGATCTATGACATGGGGGAGGAGACTGGTCTGCAGCCCATGTGGATGAAACACCATTAGTGGGACTATGTGACAAAGACAAAAGCAGCAGTGATTTTGGGAGTTCCCAAACTAGAGACAGTAAAGGGACCTGGCAGCTGACCAGAAAAATATCACAAGGTACCCCTGTACTAGCACTGCATGTAGGACCAGATGCTGTTTGGCATATCCATTGCCTATTCCTTCTTTTGGGTTATAGTTCAAGGGCAAAGAGGAACACTTTTAGTTAAGAAGAAGTGGAAGCACTGAAGAACAGTATTGTTTCTGGTCCCAAGGGGGCAGGGACCCTGAGGAGCAGTATAATTTGCAATCTCAAGAGATCAGGGACCTTCTTGGGTAAGAACCACGGTGAAGAAACAAGACAGCACTTACCACACCTCTCCCTAGATCACGCCTCCTTGGAAGCACTGAAAACTTCCAAACCTCCAGAACTAGCTCTTAAAATAGCAGTGTAAAAAAAGCTGAAGTTTAAGACAGAACTCCTCACCCCACCCAGGATGGGGACAGAACTCAACATTAACATAAAGTTCTAAATCAAGAAATATGGTGGAAGAATAAGTAAACAACAACAAAAAATCAATCTGATCACTACTGTGGTGACAGGGAAGGAGAAGAAGACAATAAAGTTAAAATAGCTATAAGTAAATTCTGGAAGAAAAAAAATTTAAATTGGAGACAAGGCCAACAAGAATTTTGGAAGAGCTAAAAATTATTTTCAAAATCAAAAAAGAACAGTAGAGGAAAAATTAGGTAAGGAAATGAAAGCAGAAGAAGAAAATTATGAAAAGACAATTAACATCTGGGTAAAAGGCACAAAAATACTGAAAAAAAATAACACCTTAAAAATCAAAGTTAGATAAATGAAAAAAAAGTGCAAAAATTACTGATGAAAATAACTCCTTAAAAGGCAGAATAGGCCAAATGAAAAAGAAGTATAAAATCTCACTGATGAAAATAATACCTTAAAAATTTGAATTGGGGAAATAGAAATAGAAATAGAAGCTGGGTGTCTGTTAGACACCAAGAAACTATAAAAGAAAGTTGAAAGACTGAAAAATAGAAGAAAATAGGCTATATTTAATTGAAAAAATAATTGACATAGAAATTAGATTGAGGGGAGACAATTTAAGAACTATTGATCTACCTGAAAGCCATGATCAAAGAATGAGCCTAGATATCCTATTTTAAGAAATTTTTAAGGAAAACTTCCCTGATGTTGCAGAAGCAGAGGATAAAATAGAAAATTGAAAAATCTATTGATCAACAACTGAAAGAAATCCCAATACAAAAATTCCCGGGAATATTATAATTAAATTCTGGAGTTCCCTGGTAAAAAGAGTTTTAGTTTTAGTTTTAGTTTTCACCAAAGTGGTCACAGTATTTAGAACAAAGAACAAAAGAATAATCATCTGGTATCCCTAAGGAGGTTTGCCTCTTTACTCAGTCATTCAGTCATCTTAAAATACAATAGTCTTACACTCATGGGGCAATCATAGGTTAACTTAATCAGTCACTTATCTAGCAATCAGTCCTTAAGTATCAGTAATCACTAAGTACAATCATTAGAAAATTACACAAATCCTCCACTCCTTGGTCTCCAGTAAACTTTAATTTCATCACAACATTCAATATCCAAGGAAAGGCCTTTTCTTCATTTCGGGTGGTTTCTCAGATTCCCTGGATCCCCTTCCATGGTCCCAGTTCCTACCTGAATCCACCAAACAGTCACCTGGATTAAGAGGCAGACAGCTCCCAGGTCCTTGTGCAGTCCTCTGGGCAGTTCCTGTTACACACTGAAGTTCATAGGGTCTAGCACATCTCGAAACCTTCACAATTTCTGTTCCCGGGAACTCAAGGATCAACCAAGCCACAAAGTATTAGCATCCTGGTCCTGCTTCTTTAGTCCTCCAGCAGTTCATCTGGCCCTAGAACCCAGAAGAAATCTCAGCCTTCCAGGCTGCCTTCTCAGCAGCAACTTCAACCTTCACCAGATTCTGGTCTCAAGGAAATCCTCTCTCAGTTCTTAATCAGCTTCCACATGCTCCCTGAGGGAAACTCTCTCTCCTCCACCAGCAGCCCTCCAGGAAAAAAATTCTAATTCTGACTGTCTCTCTTTGAGGCTCTTCTTATATACACACAAAGCATTGGCTTCCTGTTTCAGCCAAACCCTTCCTGTTATGTCAGCAACAGGAGACAGAGTTCATACCCTCTGCCTCTTAGCCACAAAGATTCTATTAGTTACTAAGGGCTAAGTACCTGCTTACTTGACATAACAAAAAGAGGTCTTCAAGTTTAAATTAATTACCATTCTACCTATCCAGCAAAATTGAACATAATCCTTCATGGAATGAAATAGATACTTAATCAAATAGAAGATTTTTTTAACTAGTTCTGATAGAAAAAAGACCAGAGGTGAATAGAAAATCAGATTTTTCAGATAGAAGCCTCAAAAGAAGCATAAAAAAGGTAAACAAGAAAGAGAAATAATAAGAAATTCAATAAGGTTAAACTGTGTATCTTTCTATTTGGGAAGATGATATGTGTACTTCTATAGACATTATCATTACTAGGGTAGTTAGAAGGATTCTATAGAAAGAGAGTTCAGGAATGAGATATATTGGGATGATATAAAAAAATGGATAGTTGACAGAAAGTGGGATGATCTGGGAGAAAGGGGAAAGGGAGAGGAAGAATGGGAAACATTCTTATATAAAAGAGAGGCACAAGGAAGAGCTTTTACAGTGGAGAGAAAAATGTAGGAGTGGGGGCAGGTGACACCTGAACCTCACATATCTAGATTGGTTCAAAATGGAAAAAAACACACACACACACACATACTCCATAATAAAATTATCTTATCTAACAGGAAGCAGGAAGGGAAGAGAATAAGAGCATGGGAATGTGATAAAAAGGACAGATTCTTAAAAGTAAGTGATCATAAGCAGAACAGACTTGAGGGGAGGAACAGGCTAAACAGAGAGAGAAGGATAAACATAAGAAAATAGGATAGAGGAAAATGCATAGTTTAGCAATCAGAACTGTGAAAGTGAATGTGAAGAACTCACCCATAAAAATGGAAGCAAAGAGCAGAATGGATTAGAAACCAGACTCCAACTATATGTTGTTTATAAGAAACACACTTGAAATAGAGATACACACAAATTAAAATAAGAGGCTGGAACAAAGTCTATTATGCTTCAACTGAGGTAAAAAAAAAAAAATGACAGGGATAACAACCATGATCTCAAACAAAGCAAAACCAAAAATAGAGCTATTTAAAAAGATAATCAGGGAAACTACATCTTGCTAAAATGAACCATAGGCAATGAAGTATATCAATACTAAATCTATATGCACCAGATGGCATACCATCCAAATTATGGATGGAAATAGAGAGTAAAATTATATAATTGAAGGAGCTTAACTTTCCTGTCTCAGAACTAGATAAATCTAAACAAAAAATAAAGCCCAAAAAGTCAAGGAAATGAGTAGAATCTTACAAAAGTTAGATATGACAGATCTCTGGAGAAAACTCAATGGGAATAGAAAGAAGTATAACTTTTTTCTCAGCTGTATATGACAACATCACAAAAAAATGACCATATATTAGGGCATTAAATACCTTACAACCAAATGCAGAAATATTAAATGCATCCTTTTCAGACCATAATGCAATAAAATTATATTAATAAAGGGGCTATGAAAGCATAGATTAAAAACTAATTGGAAACTAACCTAATCCTAAAGTATGAGTCAAAGAACAAATCATAGAAACATTCAATTATTTCATTAAAGAGAATGACAGCAATGAAACAACATTCCAAATTTTACATTCCTTATGTGTATACTAATAAAAGAAAGCAAGAACAGATCAATGAATTGGGCATGCAACTAAAAAAGCAGCAAGTAAAAGAACAAATTAAAAATCCCCAATTAAACACCAAAATGGAAATCCTGATACACAATGGAAAGATTTTTTAAAAATTGAAAGTTAAAAAACAATTGAACTAATCAAAATTAGAGATGGTTTTATGAAAAAAATCAATAAAATAAATCAGCCATTGACTAATTTGCTTTTAAAAAAGAAATAAGAGGGTGACTAGGTAGCTCAGTGAATAGAGCACCAGCCCTGCAGTCAGGAGGACCCAAATTCAAATTTGACCTCAGACACTTAACACTTACTAGCCATGTGACCTTGGGCAAGTCACTTAACCCCAATTGCCTTGCCTTCCCCTTTTTCCGCCCCAAAAAAAGAAATAAGAAAACCAAATCATCAATATCAGAAATTTAAAATGAAGATGAAATTGAAGCAATTATTAGAAGTTGTTTTGCCCAATTACATGCCAGTAATACTAACAATTTAAATGAAATGGATTGATATTTGCAAAAATATAAATTATCCAGATTAGTAGAAGAGTAATTAGAGTACCTAAATAATCCTACATTAGAAAAACAAATTGAACAGGCTATCAATGAACTCCTGAAGAAAAAAATCCCTGGGACCAGATGGATTCACAAATAAACTTTACCAAGCATTTAAGGAACAATTAATCCCAATCCTATATAAACTATTTGAAAAAATAGATAAAGGAGTCCTACCAATTACTTTTATAACACAAATAAGGTTTTGTACTTGAAATAAGGGAGAGCAAACACACAGAAAGAAAACTATAGACCAATTTCCCTAATGAATATAAATGCAAAACAATTTAAAATAAAGTACTAGCAAGAAAATTGTAGCAACTTATCACAAAAATCAGGCACTATGACCAAGTGGAATTGATTATGAAAACTATCAGTATAAGTGACTATATCAGTAACAATAAGAACAAAAGTCATATGAGTCTATCAATAGATGCAGAAAAAGACTTTGACAAAAAAAAAAACCAAAAACCATTTACTCCTATTAAAAACAGTAGAAAGCATGGAAATCAATGGAACGTTTCTCAAAATGATGAATAGTATCTATATAAAACCAAGAGCAAGTGTCATCTGGAACAGGAATAAAATTTAATACTTTACAGCAAGATCAGGAGGATATCCATTATTATTGCTGTTATTCAATATTGTACCAGAAATGCTAGCTATCTCAAAAAGGCAAACAAGAAAAAAAAAGTGAAGGAATAAAAATAGACAGTGAGAAAACAAATGATTTACTTAAAGAACCATAGAAAATCAACTAAAAAACTAATTGAAATAATTAACAGCTTCAGCAAAGTTGCAGGGTATAAAATAAACCCACAGAAATCATCTGCATCCCTGTATTCTACCCACAAAACCTAACAGGAAGAGAAAGAGAAATTCCACTTAAAATAACTGTAGGTAGTATAAAATGCAAAATACTTAAGAGTCTACCTGCGCAGACAAACCCAGGGATTATGTGAATACAGTTAGAAAACAAAGAATTTTGAGGAACAAGGTACACAATAAGGTCCATATTAAGAAAGGACTTGTATTCAGAGGTGGAACCCAAACTGTACTTTGAAGGGCAAAATGGATTCTGAGTGGCAGAGGTTTTAAGAGAATCCATTCCAACTCTATAGTTGATAGCTTATGAAAAGTCAATATGTAGTGTCATGTATGAGGAATAGCTGGTAGACTGCTTTGACTGGAACAGTGTGTGAAAGGGGGCAATGTGAAATAAGGCTGGAAACAGAATGCCAAGAAAAAGCAAGCAGGAAACAATTCAGAGTTTGTGTTTGCGCAGAAGTTGGTGGGAAAGAGAAGAAAGTGAAGTTAAAATTTCTTGTAAAAAATGACTAGCAGCCTGAAAACATTATATGTGTGCCATTTATTCGTCAGTGAGTAAATGTCGTAAAAAAGTACCCACTTGTTCAGTCAACTGCTATTTGATTTCCCCATAGACATTTACACCTCTCTTATATACTTGTTATGCATCATTCAGTAGTGGTGCTGTTTATGTATGTGCTATACCAGATACAAGCAGTCTACTATACTGTTAAATTATAGGCTTTATGAGGATGTTTTTTATTCTTTGTATCTCCCCCAGTGCCTAATATAGGGCTCTGAATATAGTATGCATATAATAATTACTTGTTAAAAGAGCAGAAGAGACAGAATTACCACCCAGGATTAGGAAAATTTGTTTTTCTTAGTGGGAACAAAATTCAGTGTGAATTACTGTACAATGTTACTAATAATGTTTCATTTTCACATGATTCATTGTTTTAATTTTTTTCTCTTTTTAGGCATCGAGCTGTCAATCTCTTTCTTCAAGGATATGAAAAATCTTGGATTGAAACAGAAGAACATTACTTTGAGGATAAACTGATAGAAGATTTAGCAGTATGTGTTTATCGGGGTGATTCCATTCCCAAGGGGTCAAGAAAAGGAATTTATTGTTAGCAGTTGTCATAATATTGATGGAAAAAAATTAGAAACTTGTTGGTCTTTGACATTTTCTATTTGCAGAAAAGTATTCTTCATTTTTTAGAGGGAAAAATACATCCATTTAATATCAACACATTTGGACGTTTTTGCATTCACTAAAACAGCCATTGCAAAATTAAAACTTCAGTCTTGAAAATAAAAGTATTTATGGAATTGGAAATTTAGTCTTCATGAAACAGAATTAGAGATTGATTCAATAAGTGAATCAAATTCCATAGGTCCTAGAAGTTCTAGTAAAATGTAAGGAGTAATATAGATGCAAGCAAAACTATATAATAAGGTTGAAGCCTTTCCATAATTGATAAAGTTTAGCCATACAGTTAAAGAGAAATTTAAGGAAAAAGTTTTTTTTTTATTTTTCAAAAGTTATTTCCATAGACAGTAAGAGACTATCTTTTATCATATTCATTACTTGTATTTCGAACTTTGAATTTATCTGAATTAAATCATGATAAGCTTTTTAGCAGTTATTTGGAGAGAGACAATGAAAATAATACTTGAAATGAGAATCAGCAATATTTGTATTCAAATGCCTTTTATTTTGGAAAAAAAAATGGCAGTTTATTGCAAATTTCTGCTAAATGATTTCTACTTAAACCTTTCAAAACCAAGGAGACTAGGTGTCAATTCTACAAATCCTTGGCCATTTTTCTGCTTCACAAAAATACTATTCAGAAGTTTTAAACAATTGTAAAATCCATTCAACTGTCATATAGTTTGGTGAAATTCTTAAATAGCCCAATATGAATCTGCTTTGTTCTCCCTTTCATGCTAGGACATATGTGTCTCTTCATCAGGGAAGGAAAAGAAACTTCTTTCACTATGTTAATCATTTCCTGAACTGTCATTACAGTTCTAATATTATCTAAAAATTTTCTTTTCTTCATTTTATTCTTCTTACAGAAACCTGGAATAGAACCACCAGAAGAAGATGAAGGAATAAAAAAAGTTGATCCTCTGCATCAGCTGATTCTCCTGTTTAGTAGAACAGCCTTAACAGAAAAATGGTAGGGTTGGGAAGGTCTATATGATAATAAGGTATAAACCTTGTATGACATAGGTAGAATAGAATCATGCACACAATATCAATGATATTGTCTCACTTCAGTTCACGTTATAATGGTTTAACAGAGAACAATGTTATTTTGGAGTAACACCAGATGGATGCTGAGTTTCATTTTCTTTTTTCATTTTTCTGCTTAGGTTTTTCCATTTATTCTGATCCTTCTTCCAAAACTGCTTTCTTTTTACCTAAAATAGCCATGTTAATGAAATAAAATTTCAAAATGAGCTAGGCTCTTGAGAAGCAAGAAGACTAAGCATATCCTAAAAACTTGAGTGGAGCATATTTTCTGTAGTGACAATGTATATGGTCAAGAGAAAAAAATGGGACTTGAAAGGTGTTAGATGAAATTCTTCCTCTGATTTTATTAGCTCAGTGACTGACCATGGGTAAAGAGCTTAACATCTCTAACTCTTGATGGAAACCTTTTTTAAATTTACTTTTTTAACAAATTCTATACACTTCATTTTTTATTAAATAGAAAATATGAGCCTAATCTAGTCTTAATAATTCAGTATCATTGTAACAACTAGTAATTATTATAATGTAGCTTCTCAAAATTTCTATTTGAATTTGCAGGATGGGACCCCAGACAATATTCCTTTCAAGGTCTTAGAGGTATCCCTGAGGAGTTTGGAGTAGTTTTCCAATCTTATCCCTAATGAGCTTGTATTATTGGGCTCCCAAGTGATTATCAATTGGCATCAATTATCTTAATTAACTTTTAAGGATTAGTATTTACTATGCCACTAAGGTGATCTAGCTCATAATCTGTCTCCTACAAGTATGTAGCATCTAAGGGAACATATTTAAAGAGCAATGCGGCAATGTAAAACTTAAAGCACTTGGTTGGATGACTTTTTTTTAATCTCCCTTCCTGGAGCCTTCATGAAGATCCCTTAAAGTATAGCTCTCAGGGGCCCTCAAACTGCTTTTACTCCACATCTCTAGTTAGTTTTTGGCACCTGATATAGACATTACTGTCAGTCACTGCTATTGCTGAGGAAAGGTCCAAATCTTTTTAATTATAGAAGTCCTAAAGTTCATCCTCTGGTCAAAGAGGTGAGAGGATGAATCAGAGACTTTTTCCTTTCATTTCTAAGCAATTCCTTCTCAAGGACTTGGCTAGAACTGCTGGACCACTTGTTGACCTGCAATTAGAATTCTTAATTCCTAATTGGCTTATATTTTTATCCAAGTCCAGAGAGCATGACTGTTTTCAGTCTTTCCTAATACACTTTTGTGTGTTTGTTTGTTTTTGTTCAATTTTTCAGTTGTGTCCAACTTTTTATGACCCCTTTTAGGGTTTTCTTAGCAAGATTACTGGAAAGGTTTCCTGTTTCCTTCTCCAGCTCATTTTACAGATGAGGAAACTGAGGTGAACAGGATTAAGTGATTGGTTCAGGGTCACACTGATAGTAGTGGCTGGGGTCAACTCATGAAGATGAGTTTTCTTGACTCCAGGCTCAACACTCTATCCAATGAACCACCTAGCTGCCCCACTTCCTGTGCTTCATCTCATTTCATCCAGTGACTCAAAGCATTTCATTCTTTAAAAAATAGCTAAGGACTTTTTTTGCACCTAGTTTATTTCTTTGACTGATTCAATAGAGGTATATATAACTTATTCACCAATCTTAAACCTTTGGTTCATTGATTGGGTCTTTAACTCAATCAAATAAGCATTCTCATATGATAAAAGTAGCAAGGCACAGTGTTACCTTAATTGGTATTGGGTATAGGATACGACCTTTATACCCCAAAATTACTAATTTTTGTATTTCATGCCTTGTTGTCTTGCTGTCAGCTGTCACTTCATGTGAAAGTGCAGTCTCTTGTCTGGTAACTCATAATCTTCCAATGTGTACCTCCTCTAATGTGCTGCTTCTCATAGGTTTTAGTCAAAGAAATCAAATAATAAGAAATATTTTAGTTGTATGTAAATGGAGTTAATAAACCTTGGATGATGTCCTGGGCCACTTTTTTTTTTTTTTTACAGAGTAAATACACTACAATGTATTTTGTGATGGCTATTATTTTTAATGATTCAAGGTCTTTTTTGGGTTTTATTCAGGAAATCTCTCCTCCAGGTAAGCAGGTGTATCTAAAGTTAAATGTATCTGTTGAATATACAATCAGTTATTACAAGGAGCAGTGAGGACATTTTAGAATATTATTCTACTTAAAGGCATTCCTTTTTTTTCTCCTCTTTTTCCCCAGCAAATTGGAAGAAGATTTCCTATATATGGCTTATGCAGATATTATGGCCAAGGTAATTATGTTTCTTTTACTGATTTTTTATCTTTTTTTTAAACAGTGAAAAATTAAGATTATTCTTAAATAGGAAAACAATATAAATATCATTCTCATCAGTTAGAAATGTGAAGACAAAGGATCTTACAGTTGAAAAGAACTTTTAAAAATTACCTTATCATTTGCCACAAGTGGTTATGTGGTCTGTGATCCCCTTCAGTGACTGGGAACTCTCATCTATATGTCAGTTCAGTCCATTTTCCCACAATTTTAATTGTGAAAACATTCTTTGTACTGAATCAAAATCTTGCCTGCCTTTAACTGTTACCCCCTGGAACTATTTCTGCCCTCCAGAAATATGCTAGAATAAATTTCCTTTTTTTTTTTTTCATTTTAACCATTCGGATATTTGTAAAAAGTTATCAGTCCCTTTTAAATTTTCTCTCCTTTAGGCTAATCACTTCACATCATTCAACCATTTTTCTAAAATACGGTTTCCAAACCCTTTCACCATCCTGCTCTGTGTTCCCCAGTTGTTCTATACTTTGTTAATGTTCCTCTTAAAGTGTGACACCCCAGACTGAGTCCAACATACCAAATGTCTTCCCATCAGTGTAGACCAGGGGTGGGGAACCTGCAACCTCTAGGTCACATGTGGCCCTCTAGGTCCTCGAGTGCAGCCCTTTGATTGAATCCAGACTTCATAGAGCAAATTCTCTCAATAACAAGATTCAGTCAAAGGGCTGCACTCGAGGATCTAGAGGGCCACATGTGACCTTGAGGCCACGGGTTCCCCGCTTCTAGTGTAGATTGTAGTAAGATTGTTACCTTAACTTTTTGTTGACCATTTCAAACTATAAATTAATAATAAACTTCTAATCTATTTTTAAAACCTTGCCATTGTTTTTTCTTCACCTGTACTACTGTTAATTCAAGTTTTCTCTTATCTTATACCTATGCCCTTGATCTTTTTGCATTTAAGTATAGGACTTTATCTGTATTTCCATTTTGCTAATTTTACTTTCCATTTTGACCAGCCAAATCATTTTAGTCTAGAGATTATTCTGTTATTCAAGCCAAAATTTGCTTTCCTTGTGTGTCATTTTGCCCATTTGATTGGTATGCCTTTAACATCTTCATGTAAGATATAAAAGTGTTGACCAAGATAGATTCCCAGACCTCCTACCAGCCACTTCCTTTTAAACTGAATCAATGTACTCCTCAACACACCCTGATATTTTAAAAAATACTACAAATCCTTGTTTCTCTACTATCATAGAACCTATATTCTTTGTCACATCCCCAGAGTTATCATAAGACTGTCTAATCTCTTGAAATCTAGATGCATTGTATATATAATATTTTCCTGATGAATCTACTTAGGAACACATTTTTTTTCTTTTGTAAGTTTTTATAAGAAAAGATAGCATGGCCTAGTGCCATGAGTCAGGAATGAAATGATTTTAAATCCTGCCTCAGACACATTATCTGTATGTGACCATGAGCAAATTATTTAACCTCAAAACACCCGTAGGGATCTCTACAAATTGATATAATTGCTTATATGTAATGGTGAAAGGAATTTCTGTACTAGAATATTTCCATAGTATTGTAAATCATCAGTCCCCCTTTAAAAATAAAGTTCTTATAACTCTTCTGTTTTAGAATTTTGCAGGGAAATGATATCAAACTAACCATTCCATTTTTGTTTTCATTTAAAAGATGCAGATATTTTTCTCATCTCCAGCCTTCTGGTACCTCTGTCATCCTCTTAAAACTTAGATGCAGTATTTCTGTTATCACATTAGCATAGGTGCATCAGAGCTTAGCCCAGTGTTTTGCTCATAGTAGATACTTACTAAATGTTCATTGAAGTGAATGTTCAATTTAATCTTAGAGTTCTGGGAATAATTTATCCGTGGATGAAGACTTGAAATTATTTAAAGCATTTACATCCTTGTTATTTCCTCATTTATCTTGTTGGTCAATTTCCCTTCAACCATTTTTCTAATTTGAAGATTATTCACTTTTCATAGAGAAGCAGGAAAAAACTACATTTTCTGTGTCACTTTTTAACATTACATGGTCTTCTCTAAGTAATCATTCTGTCTTCCTTGTCTATCTTACTCAAATGTTCCTTCAAGTTACCTAAGTTCTTAACATTGGAATCATCCTTGACTGTTCTCTTTGACCATCATACTCATTGATGTTCTGTGTCAATTCTACCATTATACATCTCTTGAATCTGTCCCCTTCTTTCTACTCCCACAATCACCATTCTATTTTATCACCTCTTACATGGACTGTTTCAAAAGACCAAGCTCCTTGTCATAAGTCTTTCCTCTATAATCAGTCCCCAAAATAGCTGCTAAATTGTTTTTCTAAAGCACAAGTCTGACAAAATCACTCAAGAATCTTTAACATTCGCCTGTTACCTTTAAGATAAATACAAACTACTCTAACTGTAAATAGGAACATATAACTTAATAAATTTCATTTTTGTCAGTCATCTAAAATCTGCCTTCTCTCTCACCTCCCCATATTGGAAAAGAAAGAAAAACAAAACCCTTGTTATAAGCATATATAATGAAATAAAATTCCTGCATTGGCCATGCCTCCCAAAAAATGTCTCAATCTGTGCTGTGAATCTATCACCTCTCTGTCAAAAGGTGGGTAGCATTTTCTATCTTAAGTCTTCTAGAACTATGGTTGGTAAGAACCTATAATTTGAAAGATCTCCTTTCTCTTTCCTCTTGAAAATTGGAGAGAATATCCAATCCCATAGAATTTCTCCTATTTGTCATTCTTTAGACATCATTGGTAGGTTCAGCAATTATGTAATTCTTCACCAATGTAGAATATAATGTATATGACTTAGGTAAATTGAACTAATTTAGGAGGGCACAGCTGCCATTTAGTTATGGCAGGTAAATATTTTGTGGAGCCCTATCTAGATAAAGAATTTGATTTAAAATGTAATACTAAATTGATAGGTCCATGTACAGTATACTGATTTATCAGTGAAGTCTCAGAATACTGAGTAGAGGAAAACTTCACTATTTGTTTATTTCCCAGTCATTGCTCATGAAGATTCTTTGTATTGTCCAGGCAGGGTGGACAAAGCTTCAAGCTGCTCTGAGGGAAAGCAGGACATTCCAAACAGGGTGGTAGTTGATACTATTATGTGCTTTGCAGTATTTCAAAACCATACTTGTTGGTGTCAACAAGGGGCTGGGTCTCCCAACAACTCAGCCAAGGTAGCAAGGGTCTGTGACAGCTGGTCATGACTGCTTTGACAAGATATATCTCCTCTCTTCCCCATAAAACACGGGGTGTTGTTTCTGCCACTCTTACCTCTCCTTATAGGGCTGCTGAATGAGATGAATTCACCAATTCTTTTCCTTCCAATGAGTTGGAGAACCACCAGTTCTTGCCATATGCCTTGATTCTGTGCCCTCCAGACCCCAGCACTGTTATTCAAACTATTAATGAACACTAAGGACTCCTCAGCCTACCATCTACTCTTCTGTTTGAAGCTTAGGACTTTGAAACCTTTCATAAGTCCTGCTGCTGACTCTTTTTTGAGTTGTCTTCTCCAATTAGACTAGTACAAGTTCCTTGCGAACAATTTTTCTATTTAAATTCCTAGTCTTTAGAACAGTATGTGACACATAGCAAGTGTTTAATAAATGCCTTTTCACTCAATCATTCTTGTTTTCTGTGAATTACTGGACTCTTTCACTGCTATTTTTCTTTTTACTGCCTATTTCATGTTGTAGTATCTGATTTGAAAGTGTTTTACTTCAGTCTTCATTTTCAGTTTAAACCCCAAGCCCTTCCTCTCAGATCAGAGAAGTAAATTTCCAGGCAAACATCATCTTCCTGACCTGATTTCAGTCCTTGGGGGGTTAGGGAGAGGAAGCCCATCATTTCTACATCTTAAACCATTTTTCAGAATGCTAAATCCCATTTGTCATTTTAGTGAACTATTCCTTTCCTGTATCATTTTTTCTCTTCAGAAGGCCCTAATTTTACATTGACAGTGGTAATAGAAATAATCACTTGTGTCACTTATGTCATTAAGTTTCCTAGTTGGAATTTAATAACAGAGATTCTTCCCAGGTCTATTTTTATAGCTCCCATACTTTACCAGAAGTTTTCAAGTTTCAAGTCTAAAAAGGCTAACCCATTCCTGCTAAAATACCTAGGAAAATCATCCTTATAGTAATGTTATTAACTAGACAGGTCTTCTTCTTGTGATGAAGTCTCTCTTAAATATTGATGGCAACTGTAGATCCTTTCTAATCTTTCTGTGAATTGTGGAAATTTGTGTCTTCTTCAAAATGTCCAGACTTTGGTTTTTGAAGAAGAACATTGGGCATATTATATAGCTTCATTAATTCAAAGATCCTTTTTCTCCTTTTCCTCCTATATGCCACATTCTCCAGTCTTCTAATATTTTGACACTGATTTGAAAAAATACTTGCATCATAATATCAAGACAGGAAAAAAGGCATGGTCTTTGCTCTGAAGAAATTACAGTCAACTTTGAACAAAACAATTATCTCTAGTTAAATATGTGCAATATAGTACGTGCCAGCTTTTTTGGTTGTTCAGTTATTTCAGCTATTTCCAACTCTTTGTGACATCATTTGAGGTTTCTGGGAGTGGTTTGCAATTTCCTTCTCCAGTACATTTTACAGATGAGGAAACTGAAGCAAATAGTGTTAAGTGACTTGTCCAGGGTCACATAGCTAGTAAGTGTCTGAGGCTGGATTTGAACTCAGGTCTTCCTGTCACTGGGCCCAGTGCTATGTCCATTTTGCCACCTACCTTCCCTCTATGCCAGCTACCAATTGCATAAAACAAACTGTTACCCATAAATTTTGTAAAATACTTATTAAATTTTTCTACATTTTAAATCATAAATTTACATTTAACGTAATATTTACTGAAATATTCCTATCATCATTATTATCACTACAGTTGAAATATAGCACCAAACAAATTCCTATAGTTATTATTACTTAATTTGATGTCATAGTTAACTTTCTACTACCATGATTCCAATGTAGGAACATCCTTAACAATAATAATTATATAATAATTTTCTGGACACACAATTCATTGTATCATATGTATCCAGCTTTACTTATCTTAAGCCTTACTGCTGCACAATAATCTTGTTGCCTCTTTTTAAATCTTATCAGAGTTGTCATGATGAGGAGGATGACGATGGTGAAGAAGAAGTTAAGAGTTTTGAAGTAAGAGTGACATTTTTTGTTTTCTTTTTCTACTGGGAAACATTATTTCATAGCTTATAACTGACATTTATGTTTCTTGCTTCATGCTTCCTGCAGCTTATTGTGTCAATGAACCGCATGTTAGAAGCTGAATTGACAAATTTGAGTCCTAACATTTATGGAAGAGGGCAGAGGATGAGGGGTGGTGGGAGAAGGCAGAATAGTAGCACAAAATAAAACCCATATGTTCAGAATGAGTGTTTCCCAGGAGCCTCAGAGATACTAGTGCTTCTATTGAACTTTCAAATGTTTTGTTAGTTGGGAAGTATTTCCCCTTGAAATCCTAATAGAAATTTAATGAGGGAACATTTTACTGGATCAGAAACACTGTTGGAGTCTGTTGCTACACCTTTAATTATTAATGCTTTTTATTTTGGCTTAAGTTTTAATGCAAAAGATATGGATATTTTTAATAATAATTTTCCTGAATTTGAAAAAGTCACAAGATTGAAGACTTTGGACAGTTTTGATTTCTGCCAATCAGACCACTCATTCCTTGTACATATGTAGAT
Organism: Pseudochirops corinnae; assembly: GCA_028646515.1. NCBI lineage: Eukaryota > Metazoa > Chordata > Mammalia > Diprotodontia > Pseudocheiridae > Pseudochirops > Pseudochirops corinnae. Next base: position 252,818,542 of record CM053586.1, read on the forward strand.
AATCGCACATGGTACAGTTTGCATGCATGAGGCAGGGGTGCCTATTTTCTTAGGACTGCATTTTTCTAATATTTCTCATATTGATTCTTATATTTACATATCCTATCTACAAATATATATTTTTGAAACTTTATGATTATTAATCAGTTGCTTTTCCTTAGAAAGACAGGTAATTATTCACCTTACATTTATGTAACTCTATTTCTTTTCAAATGAGAAGAATTACTCTTTTCTAACTGTCATTCTTCTCAATGATTGGTTCCATTTTCATTCAGAAATTTTAAGAAAACAGTATAATGAAACAAGATCAAATTAATTTATTTCTCCATCACTTTGTTTTTGTCTAAGTTTTGGAATAGTAGTTTGAAAATATATCAGCAATCAGCAGTAATTATTAAAATACAGTGGACTCATTAAAAAGATTTTTTTTAAACTGAATACCTTTTCTGGTATTGAGCTTTCTTATAATAACTATATGCATCCCTGCAATGCTGAAACACATGATAGAAAAGTGGTGAAAATAAGTAAAGTTACTGACCCCCAAGCCCACATATAAAATTAATATCTTGCCTTTTTATCCAATAAATATGCTGATTTTGAGTTCATCTCTATTGACTAGAGAATAAAGTAAATTTTATTTTTAAAAAAATTTAAACAGCAAATGATATTGTCTGAACTGCACATCATGTATGGTCTGTCAGTTGTCTTCAGAGCGATTTTGTGGACACTTGTTTATTGCTATTTTGCTTCTTGTCCTCACCCTTCCTTAAGGTCACAGGATCCCAACGCAGCAAGGTAAAAAATATATATCTCTATGTGTATTTGTCTGGGTCTGAGTTTCAGTTTCTTGTGACATTTACCTTTGTTAGACCCAACATCTTGGATGCATTTGTAGAAAAATTCTTGAAAATCTTTCTCCAAGTTTGAGGCAGCAACCCAACTTGTGTCATCATTGTCTCTCATCTGGTTTAGAATAGTATGTTCTTCTTGTTAATTTGAATATTCATGATTCAAAGTTTTGATAGGCATGGTAATGCCTAAAAACTTTATTTGTCAAGAAAAATTATTCTATCTTTTGATATCACCGGATTTATGCTTCATCTGGCTTTGTCTTTCTTGATGTTATTTGACAAAATTCTAGCTTTGAGAAAACAAAGTAGATAGATAATAATGCTTCTAAAAGTAGATAGGAATTCACTTTTTCAGTGAAATGTCATCATAATGGTATCCTACCATGTAAATTTTTTAAAATTACTGATAGTAAATGACTTTCAAAAAGAACATTCCAGGTCTCTGTAATCCAAAGTGGTATTTGTAACTCTTCATGCAAAACTTTTGTGATATCAGTTTTTTTCTAAATTCTGCCAAGAGGCAAGTTCTCAGTCCAGAATTACAGATTTAGGCAACTGTGATTTTGTTATTTTTTAAGTATACTTGGGAGCTAGGTAGATGTATCTAAAAAGTAGCATAATTAAAATTTGATTCTTGATTTCAAGGGAAGGTTATCTTCCCTCTAACTAGCTTTTGAGCATCTTTTGTGGTGGTGTTAGCAAATAAGGGTTTAGCAGATATGAGATTCTCCATAGGTGCCAATGATATGATAAAGAGCTAGGACCACTGAGTATTCCTTCCAGTTTTAAGACAGTGGGACAGTGTATCAGCAAGCGACCTAGCATACCCAGGATGGCTGCTAGCCCAGCTTCTTAGATCTGCTTTTCTAAAGGAAAGCAACTCAAAATGGGTTAACAATCTCACTTTAATCAATCAAACATATATCATTTACCTAGTTCAGGGGAAAAAGTCAGCACCCTGAACTTCAGAGAATACAAACAGAATACAAAACGCAAGTTACAAGCAGACAAAGAAACAGAGCAGCAGACGGGCTTCCAACCATTTGACCATTACATCCATACCTAGTCAGTTACCAGAGAGGGAAGCACCAACATCTGGGTTTTTCAAAGCCAGGGGGCTCAATGGCTTCCCAGAGTCTCATCTGGCCAAATCACACATCTCTTCTCAAAGTGAGCCCCAAACCAAAACTTCACATCAGGGTGTATATAGCCTTCTCCTGAATCAGAGAATGTCACAGCCCTCTTGACCCACTGCCCAATCACAAAGCTACAAGGCACGGACGTTCCTGAAAAACAAGCCTCCCACCACAGGCTCCATGTGATCGCATTCAGCCTACTGGGGGCAGAGTATACTTTCAAATCAGGGAAGGTTCTCAGAGCCAAGTAGCCACTTTAGCAAAGGGCCTAGGGGCAGGGAAGATCTTCAGATTCCCATAACAGACAGATATGAAATAGAGATATTTTCTGGATTTGATATTGGTCCTTATATAATCTAAGACAAATTATAACACTAAAGCATAATCTCTAGATAACCATATTCTTAAACAAGAACATATTTTATGTGTGTGATGTCTAAGAAAATGTTTTCATGTTCTTACAAGACACATAAGTGTATTGGACAACATATTGTATGAATCTATACTATACATACAATGCTTTTGCCCTTCTCTGAGCCCTTGTGGCCTAGCAGATAGTGAATTTACCTCACAGTAAAGAAGTTGAAAGGCCTGCTCTGACATGTACTGGCTGTAGATTAAAGTCACTTAACCTCTCAGTGCCTTGGTTGCTGTTCAGTTATTTCAGTCTTGTCTGATTCTTCACCATACCATTGGGGTTTTACTTGGCAAAGATACTAAAATGATTTGCCATGTCCTTCTCCAACTCATTTTACAAATGAGGAAACTGAGGCAAAAGGATTAAGTGACTTTTTCAGGGTTGCACAGCTAATAAGTGTGTGAGGTCAGATTTGAACTCAGGAGGAAGAGTCTAACTGACTGCAGGCCCAGCACTCTATCTGCTGAGCCACCTTGCTGACCCTTCACAATACCTCATTTCAGAGAATATTTCCTCTTACCAAGTATTATTTACTCATGCCAACAAAATAAGAGGGTCAAGTTAAGAAACAAAATAGAAGGCCTGAGAGACAAAACTGTTCTTTTAGGCTACATAACACTAATATAATTGATTAAAAAGCAAAACTAATTAGATAGGTTTCTGTTTTATCAACCTGATACCTAGTAATTCTTTTTACCATTTGTTTTCTTCAGAATGAGTAGATATTGTTATATCATATAGCCACTCTCATTGTGAAATTTTTAGGTACTCTTATGTGATATTCTTTTAATGAGTTCTGGAAAGAATATATATTTTATAACATAGTTAATTATTATACATGGGATTTAATTAATAATTGCTGTTATTTGGTTATGTACTGTTCATAATGTTTGTCTTTTCACTTCTAAAAACCAGTGAACCTAAACCTGTCCCATAAACCTTCAGTTGGTCAATATTAATTAAGCACCTACTATATGCTAGGCACTGTGCTAAGAGCTGAGAATACAAAAAAAGAGGCAAACAGACAATACCTACTCACCGTCTAATGGAAGGGGGGAAGCAACAAGTAAATAATATGTATAAACAAGCTATCTACTAGATAAATAGGAAAAAGCTAAAAGAGGAAAGGCACTTGAATTAAGAGGGGTTTGAAAAGCCTCCCAGTAAAAGATGGGATTTCATTTGGGACTTAGAGGAAGCCGGGGAAACCAGTAGGAGGACGTGAGGAAAGAGAGCATTCTAGGCATGTGGGACAGTCAGAGAAAATGCCCAGAGTCCAGAGTTGGAGTCTTTTCATGAAATAGCCAGGAGGCCAATGACACTGGATCAAAGACTGTATGGCAGGGAGTAAGGTCTAAGAAGACTGGAAAGGTAGAAAGGATCTAGAAGATGAAGGGCTTTGAATGTTTCCCAGTGGATTTTGTATTTGATACTAGAAGTAATAAAAGTAATCCTAGCCACTGGAGTTTATTGAGTAGGGAAGGTGACATGGTTAGACCAATGCTTTAAGGGAATTGTTTTTGGTGGCTAAATGAAAGATAGTTTGGAGTGGAGAGATACTTGAGGTAGACAGGTTCACCAGCAGCCTTTTGTAGTAATCGAGACATGAGATGACGAGGGCCTGCACCAGAGTGGTAATAGTGTCAAAAGAGAGAAGGCTGGGTATTTAAGAAATATTGTGAACATGATATCCACAGGCTTTGGCAACAGTTTGGATACGGGTAACAAGATGATAACTTGTTTGTGAGCTTGAGGGTCTGAGAGGGTGGTTACTCTCTACAGTAATAAAGAAGGTTTTCAGTAGGGATAAAAATTAGTTCTGTTTTAGATATCTTGAGTTTAAGATGTCTGTAGGACATCCAGTTGAGGTATCTGAAAGGCAGTTAAAGATGTGAGATAGAAGGTCATCAGAGAGGTTAGGGCAGAATAAGTATGGTAATTAAATCCATGGGAGTTGATGAGATCACCAAATGAAGCAGTATAGATGGAGAAGAAAAGAGGGCCCAGGACAGAATCTTAAGGGACATCTAGGGTTAGAGGCCATGCTCTGAAAGAGGATATCCAACAAAGGAGACTGAGAAGTAATGGTCAGATCAATAGGAGGGAAATGAGGATAGAGCAGTGTCCTGAAAATGTAGAGAGAAGAGAGTATCAAGGAGAGTGATCAGCAATATCAGAGGCTTCAGAGAGATCAAGGAGAATGAGAATTGACTAGAATTTATAGTATGACAGTTGTCATTAACCAAGATAGATGGAAATTTTAAAAAGAGAAGTGATATAAAGAGGAATTACTTTAGGGCAGTTGTTTTAATAGTAAGAATGAATGAGAAATGTTAGAGAAGAAGGTCATAGAAGCTAAATCAAAAGCAGTGGAGGCTGAACTCTGATGTTTATTCAGCAAATGACAACTCATAGGTGTACAGAAGTAATTTGATGGTTATTGTCTTACTCCATTCTCTGTCTTTCACCTTGATAACTTTATGTTTGTAATCAATAAATCTCTTCCACAGTGTATGGGTCCTTAACTAGTCTAATCTCCCATCTTTAAGTATTCTGTTTGTAAATAATTTCTTGTCATTTGGCATTTAATTAAGGCACACTTATCACATGCATCCCATCAGTTAAATAGCAACATTTATTCATTGATAACTAATTAACTATGTTAGGTATTTTGTATATGAACAATACCTGCTATTGAAACTATAATAACTGAATAGGCAGCCTATGTAGTTTCTCCATTACTACAGATATCTTGGACAGACACTACAAAAAGAAAATGAATTGGGCCAAGCACCAAACATGAACAGGAGAGCAGTTTGGATTACATTTCGGAAAATTCCCAGTACTTTTAAGAATTCCAAGCTTCTTCTTAAAAACAAAGGTCCATCTTTTTAACACTAGTATTATTCTCAGTAATGTTGTATAGCTATATCATGGAATGTTACCAGCTCGAAACAAATGAAACTGATGATCATATAAAGCGCAGTGAAGACAGATGTGGTGGGTGTAAGTAGATTGAAACATATTACATGTCACAGGAAAATTTAAAAGATATCACTGGAGCAATTTATTATTACTGGGGGTAGGGAGTCAGGAAAAATGGGCCTATCTTGTAGCAAGAATGAGAGATAAACAGTGGACAATATTTGTGCTACATTTATATCTAAAAAACCTCAAGAGAATTCGAAAAATGCTCTAGTGCAGGGATGGGAAGCGTGCATCCTTGAGGCCACATGTGGCCCTCTAAGTCCTCAAGTGTAGCCCTTTGACCGGATCCAAACTTCACAGAACAAATCCCCTTAATAAAGAGATTTGTTGTGTAAAACTTGAACTCAATCAAAAGGCTGTACCCGAGGACCTAGAGAGCCACATGTGACCTCAAGGCCACAGGTTCCCAACCTTTGCTGTAGTTAATTGGGTAGTCCTTGGTGACATTTATTGGAGGGTCAATGGACAAGAGTCCTACAGGATGTGCAGGAGTGGGTAGGTTGCAGACTGCATCATTGGATGTAGCACCCACAAACAGTTGGCACAGTGCAAGGTGATGAGTATAAATATAAACTTATAAATATAAACTTAATGGTTTACATACCAGATCACACTTGATCCTCACAAAAACCGTGTGATTTAGGTGCTATTATCATTTCCTATATGAGTAAACGGAGTCTGACAGAGGTTAATGGACTTTTCCAGGGACACAGCTAGGAAGTGTTAGATTCAGTATTTGAACACAGATCTTCCTGATTTTGAGTTCAAGGTCACTTGACTGATAGAGCACTGCACTTGGAGTCAAGAAAACCTACATTCAAATCCTGCCTCAGACATTCAATAATTCTGTTTCCCTTAGCATGTCACTAAACCTCACTCAATTTCTTCATCTATAAAATTACAATAACAATAATAATAATAATAATAATAATAATAATAATAATAATAATACCATCCTTATGCAATTGTTCTGAAGTTCAAATGAGATCAAGCACTTTGCATACATTAAAATTCTATATAAATGCTAGCTAGTATTAATACATCCTTGAGATCAAATAAATATGAGAATACCAAAGTGCTAATTATTATTTCAGCACAGGAAGCTGCAGAAGAAGAAGAAGGCCCAAACTCTTTAGGCAGTTAGCTATTCACTTGTGATGTTTACTCCTTCTTATTGCTGTTCAGTAAATTTCCCTCCTATTGAAGTTCTAACTATTCTTCAAGTCCTACTTCAGTTGCTTCCTTCTATATGAAGTCTTCCTTAGTCCTCTTAGATCTTCTGAGTCTTGCAGTCATGCAAAAGTCCTCAAAACTCTCATAATTTTTTTTATTATTGTACTGAGAAATGTAACTTGTATCAGAGTTATTTTATATGTGACTGCTCTCTCCTACCAGATTTTAAGCCCCTTGTGGGAGGGGATGGACTGTACTTTATTCCTTTTTACATGTCCTTATATTCATTTATATGTTTAGCACAGTTTTTCCACACAGTTGGCACTCAAGTGGATATTTTTTGAATAGTGAACAAATAGTTAAATGATAGTATGAACATGTGAAAAATACCCTGTGCTTGTGTTTTGGTTGACCAATTTTCTAGTCACAGGTTGTTTTCGTGTGTGAAAATTTTATATTAATACCTGGTATTTGATTTCATTTTATATCCTAATATGTTTGGAAACTTCATAAAGTTCTCAGAATCTTACTGATGAATTATAATCATGAATTTAGAAACAGGATCACATTTGGTAGACAACCCATCTACCTTCAAGAACATTGGATTTTGAGTCAGACACCTGGATTTAAAGCCTACTTATATGCTTATTACCCATGGGATTTTAAGCAAATCCCTTAACATCTCTTGGCCTAAGTATCCTCATTTGTTAAATGAGGGAGTTTGGTTAGATAATTTCTATGACCTCTTCCAGCACTTAATTCTACGATCATAAAAGTATATAAATTGCGTGGTAATATTGCAGTCAGGGGTTTTTTTCCTCTTTAAGAGAAAGGCACATATTTAAAGGTAGAATTATTTTAATCTGTGCTAGAATTCATACTCATGGTGAGATTCACTCATTAATTGGTGTCTTATTAAATATAAGCAGACATGATGTAACATAAAAGGTATCAGAGAATCTCTGAAATTAAAAAAAAACCAAATCTCAAACCAATACTTAGTAAACTAGAGACCATTCTACAACAAGTCTTCCAAGTGGTTGATCACTCAGCATCTTAGGAAAGAGGAACCTACCACCTCCTTAGGAAATCCTTTTCACTTTGGAAGAATTCTAATTAATAGAAAGCTTCCCCATAAAGATTATATTTGCCTCTCAGCACCATTTTGTCCATTGCTCCTAGTTTATCTACTGCAGGCAAGCAATACAAATCTTGTCCCCTTTACACATAATCCTTTTTCAGATATTTGAAAACAGCTTCATTAGCCCCTTAAATTTTCTCTCATCCACTTTAAATATCAACCATTCCTATAATTTATGCTCATATGATATGATCTCTAGATGCATCACTGTCCTGGTTGCCCTCTGTACATCTCATAGCAATCTCTCAGTTTCTTTCTTCACATATGTTACCCAAAATTCAACATAATACTCCAGATGTTGTTGGACCACAGTGTGATTATGACTTCCCTTGGCCTAAACTCTCTATATAAGTATCAAACATATGGCTGTGGGATAGTCAGAATGGAAGGATTATGATATTCTCCTCCACTTCCCACACCCCATTCTGCTCCCAAACTCCCATATTTAGGTTTATCTCATATAAAAATAGCAGAGAATTGATATGTCAGTATTTTTGGATGTACAGAGCACATTTTGAGATTGTAAGCATAAGGAAATATGGATATAGATACTGAACTATATAGCAATATATATGTTTAAATATAGTTATTTTTATTTTGTGTAGTATAATAAACCTAGTTGAAGCATGTATTTGTAATATTAACTGTATTTAATTCAATCCACTTTCTTGTTCAAAAGTAAGACTATATTGCATACAGAGATAGCCTTTTCATCATGATATAGTTATAAGAGCATGGTATGAGTCAGGAAACCTAAATTTTATTCAAAGTTCTGCTATTTATTTCCTTTTTGATCTTGGCCAAATTAATCTTTCTGGAACTCACCTTCCTTATTTTTAAAATTAGGGATTTGGACTGGGTAATGTCTAATATATTTTTTAATTAACAATATGACATTTGTGATCAGTTGCACACAAGAAAAGTTTTCTTCTTCAAATAAGTTCTAAAATGGCACTTATAAATATGAAAATATTGGTAACATGAGAGCAGCTTTTTCTGTCCTTCCAAACACTTTTATAGACCATTCACAGATAAATCATAATTGAGATGAAAAATAACTCCTTTTCACTACAGAAACAATACTAGAGAATTCCTCCCCTGCAAAAGTACAGTAAAATTCCTTTAATTGTATCTGCCTGATATCCAAGATGCCAATTTTTACAGCCAATTTTTTGATCAAAATTATTCAGACTTGTTGTTGAATATGTACACATTTTTTTCTTTTTTAACATCTTTATGACAAGATTCTCTATCATGTACCATCATTCTAGTTAGCCATTTTTTCTATTCTCTGTTTTGCCTATACACACACACACACATACACACACACAAATTATGTGTATATGTGTGTGTATTTCTTAGGAAAGGAAATGTACAGTAGATATTTTCTGTATTATATTACATAATTCTTCTTATATATTTTCTTTCATATTTATTTGTATATTTTGTTTTTTTACATCACAAAATTTCCCCCCGGTATCACTTTCCCCCTACCAAGTAGGCATTGCATATAACAATGAATACTTTTTAAAGAAAGCGAGGCAGGATTACCAAAGTTATTGAGAAAGTCAGAAAATATATGCAGCCTGGAATATACCAAACTGGTGGACATTGTTGGCTACCCTAAAGAATGTGACATAACAGCATTTTTTATCATTTTATGTTGTTGGTCAGTCTTTTTAGTGGTGTCCAACTGTTCATGATCTCATTTATGATTTTCTTGGCAAAAATACTGGACTAGCTTGCAATTTCCTTCTTCAGCACATGTTATAGATGACAAAACTGAGGCAAAGAAGCCAAAGTCACATAGCTACTAAGTGTCTGAGGCCAGTTTTGAATTGAGGAAGTTGATTCTTCCTGACTTAAGGCTCTCTGCTCTATTCACTGCTCCACTTTGAACCATTCTTTTTGTAGTTAAGTTATATAGACTCTGTCAGCAAGATATTCAGTTATAAAAGCTGTTTCATCTTAGCTGTATGTACTCTTTTTAATGTACTTTTTAAAGTAATTGAGAATAAGTGGAATGTTCTACAAACATTCCTGCAAAAGCATAAATGTTCATAATATCTGATCACATTTCTATATTCTAAATAACATAGAAGTATAATTTAGAAAACCCATTCCACTCTGTTGATTTTATCTTCTCAATCTTCAATCAAATAAAAAAAGATAGTGCTTATCAACTGCTTTGCACTGTGTCTGGTATATAGTAGGCACTTTATAAATGAATGCTTGTTCCCTTCACCTTGCTTCCCTCTTTCCTTGAATAATTTTATTTCTTCTCACACTTTTATTGTTCATGATGGCCTATTTGCAATTACTTGCTACAGGATTTTAATGCAGAAAACTTGGATAAAGACACTGCATTGTGATATCAAGCAAAATGTCATGTGAAGTGAACTTCTAAGATTCCAGTTATTATAATTGTTAAATGTTTCAGAAATCCCCATGCTAGAATCATGCTGGATTTGGACAATTTCAAGTTGGTAGAATTCAATAGAATTCAAGTTAGTAGAATTGAAGAAGAGAGTACGAGGAGAAATTATTTTGATGGAATGTGAAAATAAAATTAGTTGAACATCAAACTAAAAATATTTTAATCAGTGTAACTTGCATTTGTATGTATTTTCTTCTAAAGAACTTGTCCAAAAATTGAATGTATACAGAAAGAATATTGATGTTGTGTTGGCTTTTCCATCTTTTCATATGATAAAACTACCAAATACTGTATCACCTGTAATTTGGGTTTCTTTAGATTACTTCTACAAAAAATATTAAAATCACAAGATCCTTTCATGCAATAAATTCAACAATTGTTTATAAATTATTTATTATGTGTATTCAGAATATTGAATAAATAGGACAACATAATTGTTTTCTCCATAATGTATACACAATTTCATTTTCCACAGAGAAGTAACATATTCCAGAAGCCTAGCTTTTTAGTATCTATGGCACTATAGAGTATCTAGATTTCTTATTTGTTTTATACATTAATGATCTGAATCAGTATCATTAGCAAGTTCTTGCCACTTTATTTCCTCCCATCTTTCTTGCATGTAATTGTCAAATTCAGTTTTCTGTCCATCAGTAGCTTTTTATTCTGTTTAGAAAGCAAAGAATTCATTCTGTACAAATCTTCTCTATATCTCTAGTATATTATGAGTTATTTAAAAACATGTCAAATAAAATAACATTTTTATTTTAAAACATTTCCTCTTGGATTTAAAAATATATAATTCACTTCATGAAAGTGCATTCTCTTTTAGATCGCAACTTGCTTCCTTAAAACATGTAGTAGAAATCTTAAGGTAAATATGATTTATAATAAATATGAAAAATTTTTCTCAGTGAACATGGAAGACTTGGAAACAACTATACTGAAGATTATTGGGCCCTATAAGAACCATAGCCAGTCAGATTAAAATCATCAGACTTTAGCTACAATGGCCACTTGTAAATATTCCAGCAAGAACTGAAAATTGTCCTTCCTGAAAGAAGGAATGTACTATATTGGTCAAAAAATTGTAGTTTAAAATATATGTAACCTTCTCTGCTCTGAAAAATTGGATCAGAAAAACTCTGACCTCCATGACATAAAGGGCCATTATTATTTCTGCTTCTTGTTTTCTTCTCTCTTCTTTGTCTTAACTTTAGACAGACTGTTGAAGATGCAAAAGGACTATGCTCTTTGTTGAGAATTGTCTTATTTTGTTTCATTCCTTTAGTACCAGTTGCTTGAAATACACTCACAAAATATGAGATAAAGATTTTATTGCAGACTTGTTACACTGAACACAAACTTGTTTGATTAGTATTTCAAATTCGGATGCTCAGATCACATCTCTTGTCTCACTGATAGATGAATCTGCTCTTGAGAGCTTCAGCATAACCTATTTGTGGTAACATCTAATAATTCTTAATTCTCTCAGTTTCTAAAATCAATATTCTTTGTCTGGTGATAAGTTTAAATTAACTTTATTTTTTCAAAATGCTTCCCTTCTTTCTATAACCCTGGCAAAATTCCACAAGTGTAGAATAACCAAGTGGTCATTTTAATTTGAGATCATATTGGAATTCAGATAACCTGAATCTGAAATTAAAAGCTACTTCTCACATTCAAGTGTGATTTTTCTGTTTTTAACCAAATCTGTGATTTAATTGAGAAAGGGAATTCTCAGTGAAGAATTCCTACTACCAGTAAAGTTTGTTACATGCAGTTTGTAATTTTAGAAAATTGCTTGGGGTAGTGAGAAGTTAATTTTTTTTCGTCCAGGGCCACACAGTATGTGAAAGAGGAAGGACTTGAGCCAAAGTATTTCTGACTCCGAGGCCATCTTTCTATTATACCATGCTGCCTTTCATAAATCAAGAGCTACCCTAAATTTAAAAAACAAATAAAAACTGCCTGCATTGAATGATTTCTGGGAACATCACTTGTCTGTTTCCATTTGACAATTACTCTACAATTTACTGGATTTTATTCTGATTATAGTAATTCTTTAGAAAATTAAATCATTCACCTAAGATACCAAAATTATAGCACTTTCCTAAAATTTGGTAGAAAAAGACCATGAAATAGAGGAAAAATGAAAATACTTCTGTAGTAAATTGTATCTTTCCCATCTCTTATATCCTAAAGTAAAAGAAATCTTATTTTCTTCTACTTAGTTAACATTTATTATCCTAAACATTTTTATAAGGCTTTCAAGACTTTAAAGTTATGACATACTTTTCAGTTAATAAGAGATTCCATGAAATACACTAAGCAATTCTTAGAGAAAATGATGCTCTTGAGAAGAATTACTGATTGCTACTCCATCAAAAAATGTAGCCATTAATAGTGTACAATAGGGATAAGACTGACCTGGCAGATCTTCTCACTCAGTATTTTGTCTGGATGCTTGCTCAAGTGAGTCTTTTCATCTTCCAAAAAAGTATACATGTGACCCCAATGCTAGGCGTTGTATATACAAAGCAATAAACATAATTTTCAAGTGATGTTTACAGTCAGTATACTTTGTCATATTCAGCTAGTATGGAGGAGACAAGGAATTTAGAATTTTTAATCTGAGATGGTCCATCTTTGAGCATTTCTACTCACCTAAGCCCATGTTTGGTGGTTGTTTGTCAAGTCAACCTGAAGGCTGTCTTCATTTATTCTCTTCTACCAACACAGGAACTGGCCTTTTCTCTACCTACATCTCTTCTCATCCCTTCATTCTTTTGCTGGTGGTGATGATTTGGTATTTGTGTTACTGTATTTTCTTACCATTCTTTTATTGAAAAGCTCTTCCTTAACAAACATAAGTCATTCAAGCTGGAAGCAAATACTGTAAGCAGCTCTAGCAGTGGAAGGAAAGTAAAAGATTGTTGGGTCTAAAAAGAAGAATCAAATGTTGCTCATCAGTTTTAAGCAGCACCTGAAGAGCAGACAAAAGGGTTTTCTTTCAGTTTTCCTGAAACTGTGTTGTAACAACAATATAGTTTTGTGTATGTGTGTGTGGTTTTGTTTTTGTTTTGTTTTTTGACTTCACAGGAAGAGGTTTAAACATGAAGGCAAACTTTTTAGATGTTAGCATGGCTACATATAAAGCAAAGCTGCCTTTTTTTTCTTTTTTATGCTTCCATTTAGGCCTATCACATAATTTAAGAAAAAAATAAAAAATTAACCACAGGAGCGCTAACTGTAGTGTGAAAAAAAAAACCTGATCAATTTTGTTTTCGCAGCACGATATTATCAAAGATTTAAGAAACAAATTTGCCAGCCTCGGCGAGAACTCTCTGGTAACAGCATAAATGTCTGTGTTGGTTGCTTTTGATTTAAAGGTTTCTTTTTTCATTTGTTTGAGCCCATTTATTTTCCCCCTCCTTTTAGTTTACTTTATTTTTCATATTATGTAACTAGCAAGCCTTCATTTTTTAAACCTCTTCCATCTTCCAGTGTCTATTTCCGTACTTTGGATGGAAAGTTTATGGCAGCAAAGCTGTCACTCTGGCTACTTCTGCTGCAGCTGTTCCTGCTCTTAGGTCATATATGTTTTGGCCGTTGTGTTTTTGGACATGATACTAATTGACTGTTTCATGTCCCATTGACTAAGCTTTTCTACCACGCCATTCTGATGGACTCGCTGTCAAAGGGCTCTATGCAACTTTCATTTTGCAACTTATACTGCTTAGTCCTGTCTCAATTCTCCAGCGAACTGGATTGCTCAAGTGAATGATCATACTAGTCTTGAACTTGCTGTGCCTTTATATTTTATTTTTATTTTCTTCTTTATGTTTTCAGTGGTAGTTTAAATGGAAAAGAACAAACTTCAATCATTGCTCCAGCAGCGCCATGCAGTATCGTTTGTTACCACCAGAGAATGCAAAATATAAAGGCACATTGCATTCTTTATTCTTTGGGGATCAATGTAATTGGGGTGATCAGTATGATAAGCACACTACTTAGTTGAAATCTACCTGTTTTTTATATTAGCTTTCAATTTTGGTTAAACTCCAAGATGTCTCAGACTAAGCTTTTCTGTGATTCAGTGACAACTTGCAACTCAAGTCATTTGCTGAGCAGTATCAAGTTATGGTCCATGTCATGGGAGACTACTAAAAATGTGAAAAATAAATGCACAAAAATACAATTCAAAAAGTGCAAGTTTAATGAAGTACTACAAAACTGTGATACATGCTTTGGGCTGATCGAACAATTCACAATTGAGAAATTTCATCCTAATAAACCAGCACTAAAAGTATATTGCGAAAAGTAAAAAAAGGGGGAAAATGAGTTGAATATGTCGGTATCTGTTCAGTAACATTGTTTGTGTTGAAATGGTTCATAATGTTGTCATAGAGCCCATACATGAAGAGATGACTTTAAAAATTATGGTCTTTAGACATCTTTTATTTTCACTGATGACCACAGCATAAATGATTGGGATTTGTGTTCAGGAAAAAGAAATGGAAAAGCAAAAACTCCTATACCAGCAAGCGCGATTACATGACAGAGGGGCTGCTGAAATGGTGCTACAGACTATCAGTGCCAGCAAAGGTAAGGACCTCTAAAAGACTCTCCTTTAATAGTCTTCTTTCCTCATTGTGATCTCTTTGTGTTAATTTCTTATTCATGTCCATAAAATGGTTCTTTTAATAGGTATTTTAGGCTCCCATTTATCTATCTATCTATCTATCTATCTATCTATCTATCTATCTATCTATATTTGCTTTTTGGAGGGGCAAGGTAGGGCAATTGGTAGTAAGTAACTTGTCCAAGGTCACATGGCTAGTTTTTTTATGGTAAGTGTCTGAGGCCAAATTTGAACTAAGGTCCTCCTGACTCCAGGGCCGGCACTGCACCACCTAGCTGCCCCCCCTCCCTTTTTTTTTTTCTTTTGGCTATTTATCAAATTTCAACTTTCATCATTTATTGAACCCTCAGCTGATTTTCCCTTTTCCCTCATCTATACAGATCTTCCCTCAGAACTCCTACTGAAGAAAAAAAAAACCTGATCTCTCTCAACATTTTGAAATCTGTCCATTATGTCAATTAAACAGTATTTTTTTTTTAATCTACTATATGCCAGGCACTGGGAATAGAAAGTAAAAAGTAAAATTATACTTGCCCTCAGAAAACTTATTTTTCACTAGGGGAATATAATATATTCACGGAAAATGAAATACAGGCTATATACAAAATAAATACATAGCAATTTAGGAGATGATGTTTGAGGGGAAATCAGAAAGGGCCTCTTGAAGTAGATGAGCCTTAAACTGAATCTTAAAGGGAACTAGGGATTCCAAGAAGTATAATGGAAGAAGTAGGACATCCCAGGTATGAAGAATAGCTGAGGCAAAATGTCCAGAGGCAGAGGTTGGAACGTACTATTTATTATTCATATAGGCCGGGACAGTTGGGATGGAGCATATGTTATCTAAAAAGGAGGAACATGCTATCAACTTGGAAGGATAGCCAGATTGTGAAGGCCTTTAAATTCCATATATATTCTAGATACAATCCATATGTTATTATTTTCTAGAGGTAGTCCAGTAATGCAGTCAGACTTAAGCTTTAGAAATATCAGTTTGGCAGCAATGTGGAGGCTGGATTGGAGAGGGGAGAAGTTGGATATAGGAAGCCCAGTTAAGAAGATATTGCAGTAGTACAGGCAAGAAGTGATAAGAGCCTAGACTAAGACTGTTGTGGTATAAGTAGAGAGAAGGGAACAGTTGTGAGAGATGCTTAGGAGATGTAATCAACAAGGCTTGGCAGTTGAATATGCAAAGTGGAAAAGAATGAAAGGTCAAGGATGATTCTTAGATTGTAAACTTGGTAGAGGAATCAAAGGTGGTGCCTTTGATAGATAGAAACAGAGAAGTTAACAGGAAGAGCCAATTTCAGAGTGAAAAGACATGTTGAGAGTTGTAGGGTTAAATTATTCCCTTAGCAAACTGATCATAGAAATAATAGTTCTTGATGCTAGTATTTTTCATTAATTAATCATTACCCAAAGTTTTCTTGTAGATTTGTGTGGTCAGATCTTCAATCATATGTTGATATAATATATGCAAGATTATTGCATTATTAATGTTAGTAACCACTAACGTTAGTTTAATGAGGAAACTAGCATGCACTGAAATGGGGAGGGAACTGGCTCCGCTATTAAGTATGCACAAAAACAAATTCACCAAGTCTCCATGTGAATTAGTACAAGGTGGGTCATATGCTCTGTCAACATGCTCTAAGAATTCATCCCTCATTGGTCTTTTTTTGCATTATGCTCATGATGCAAATCATTGAAAAAATAATTTTCAATGAAAAAGTAATTATATAGTTATGAAGATGATCTTTATTTCTGATATGAGTATGAATAAAATTCAAATATTAATATGCCATATGGTACAGTTAACTTAATTTTTTAAGATCTATCAGTATTAAATGAATCTTCATAATGATCTTACATTTAAAAAAATCTTTATAACAAAGTCTTATTTCACATATATTACTTTTAAAATTATTTCATCAAGTATGGTTAGTTTTATAACCCAAGGCTTTAAGCTACTATTATTTAAAAAATAAGTCAGTCCTTTAGGCCAAATATACCCTATTAAAAAAAAAAAATGTATTTCCTAGATAGTTGTTTTTTCCTGCCCCTAAATAATATGCAATGTTGAGTTTATTTTGCAAACAGAGAAGCTGATATCGAAGTTCCACGGTAAATATTTTTTCTTTAATTAAATAAGTTAGATCACTTCTGTTCTGTAAACATGTAAGGCAATGATAGTGATATTGTGTTGAATAGTACTATGGTATTATTACTGTCATCATTGCTGGTCAATAAGGTAACATAAAAGAATAATAATAATTATATAAATAAACACTAGTTGGTAGTGCATTGTGTAGTCAGAATAAATTAGTACAATAGACTTAAAGTGATCTAGAAAATTATGCCTTCATATTTTTAAGGTGAAACTGGACCAATGGTAGCTGCTACCCTGAAGCTTGGAATTGCCATCTTAAATGGGGGAAATTCTACAGTACAACAGGTAATTTCTTTAAAATCTTTATAATTTTAACATAGCCTCGTTAAAAACTATGCATTAGTAACTATGTAATGTAGTGTTCTAAATGAATAGAATATATATTCAGAAATGTGGTAAATAGGGCAGTCAAGAAGACCTGATTCAAAAAATATCTCTGATAGTCTCAATTCTCATTTATAAAATATTTATACCTACTCTGCAAGGGTATAAGAATCTAATGAGATAATTAATGTACTTAAGATACTTTGTAAATTTCAAAGTGATGTATGCATTGTTACTACATGATACATTAATGTTATGTAGTTAATACTGAGTTAGGTGCTTTTCAGTAAACAGTAGAGTTAAAATCACCTGAATAAGGATAAACTCACCTGAATACTTATGTAATATATTGAATTTTTTTAAATGGCTAGCCCTAAGCCACTTTTAATTAGTGACATCAATTTAAATACTGCATTTCATTTTATTTGCATTGATATTATTTGTTTTTACAACATTTTTGTTATCAAATATATCTCTTCCCTACCCAGTGAGTCTTCCTTTGAAACAGATTTTATTTTTTAAAAAAAGCAATAAATAACATGAATGATCACATTAACTGAGTTTGACAATATATGAAATGTTCCACAATAGTAATCCCTCACCTTTATAAAGGAGGGAGAGGCAATTATTTCCCCATCAATTACACAAATATTCTCTTTGTTGTTCTTTCCATTTCCACTGTTGTAGTCATTGTACAGATTATTTTCCTGGTTCTTCTCACTTGACACTGATTGATCATATTGCTTCTTTCTCATGCCTCTCTGAAATCTTCATGTTCATCATTTCTATAGCACAGTAATTTTCTATCCCATTCATGTAACATAATCTGTTTAGCCATTTCCCAATCAATAAGTGTCTCCTTTTTCCAGCTCTTTGTTCCCATAAATAGTTATTCTGTGACTCTTTTGGTCTACATGGTACCTCTTTTTCCACCTTTGACCACTTTGAAATATATACCTAACAGTGCGACTTCTGGTCCATACACAGAGTATGGGTATTTTAGTCATTTTTTAAGCAAAATTCCAAATTACTTAATAGAATAGATGAAGCAGTTCATGACTCCAGAAGTAGTACATTTCCATAGCCCCACCACCATTCATTCTTCCCACCTTTTGTCACCCTTCCCAGTTCTCTAGGCATGAGGTAGAACCTTAAGAATTGCTTTAGTTTGTATTTCTTTTTAATTTGTATTTCTTTTGTTAGTGATTTGAACCATCATTTCATATAGTTGTTAATAATTTGCCATTCTTAGGAGAAATAGTTGTTTTTTTTCATGTCATTTGAGCACTTGTCCGTTGGAGAATGGCTCTTGATCTCATCTATTTTTTTTAGTTGCCCATATTTCTAGGCAACTGCTTGTCAGAAAAATTTGAAAATTGAAAAATATTTCTTTTTCACAGTTGAAAGCTTGTTTTCTTATCATGCATTTCATATCACGTATTTCAACCTAAGACTATTATCACAAATTAACTTACCTTGGTAGTAGAGATGTCATTGCGTTTTCATACCCAAATGGCTGATTTGTCTCAGTTAAGTTTTTTTTTTCTTTTTCATATCTTGCATATATTTATAATTCTGCTAATACCAACATTGTGTATCTGAACTAGGGCTAATGTGAAAACAGGGAAACCACTCTTTAAGAACCCTGCTTGCTTATGGAATATGAGGAAGTTATTTTATAGCTGTCTAGAATATGCTGTGATCCAGAAAAAATCATCAGCATATCTGGGCAATATTAGCCAAAAAGAAGGAGGAGGAAAAAAAAGAAAAGGTAACAAGATAATTGCTGTCAAAATAACCACAAAATATATTACATATTTGGGAAGTAACCTAGCACACACATAAGATTTATTTAATACAAATACTAAATATGCATGACAAAATAAAAGCAGATTTAAAATACTGTTGAAATTAACTGTTCTTAGTTTGATCATGTCAATATAATAAACATGACAATACTATCTAGATTAAATTACAAATTTAGTGCTGTTCCAGTCAAACTATCAAGAGGCTACTTTTTAGAATTTGACAAAATAACCAGAGAATTTACTTGAAGGAAAAAGGTCTAGAATCAAGATGGGAATTACAATGAAAAACTATGAGTGAAGGGGACGTTAACAGGCTTCAAGATATGTTATAAATGGTTATCATCAAATCTTTTTGATAGTGCCCAAACATGACAATACCCTAAAAGGTGAAATCCTGAGGTGGGAGAGGATTAGAGTGAGAGGAGACAGGGAGAGACAGAATGGGGCTTATCATCTCATGTAGAAGAGGCAAAGGATAATTGTTACAATGGAGGGGAAGAACAGGAAGGCAAAAGGGAAACAGTCAACCTTACTCTCATTGAACTTGGCTTAGGGAAGGAATGACATAAACTCTAAACTGGGTAGCTTGCCACACAGGAGAGTAGGG